>JAVJIF010029672.1:0-600000 GCA_038442645.1 Agave tequilana | reverse complement strand
AATCTCCTGCCTTTTTCTGTATATCAGCAATTAGGGTTAGGTGAACTCCTCCCTACCCAAATGACCATCCAATTGGCTGATCGCTCTGTCACTAGACCCAAGGGGGAAATTCATGATGTCCTTGTCAAGGTTGGGGAATTCATTAATCCGGTTGACTTTGTTGTCCTTGAAACAAAACCTGTGTCAAATTCCAATCAAAGGGCACAAACTCCAGTCATTTTGGGACGACCATTCCTGGTTACTGCAAATGCCATCATTAATTGCCGGAATGGATCAATGAGGTTGACTTTTGGTAACATGACTCATGAACACAATGTATTCCACACACAGCCTCACAAAACAAAAGATCAAACATTTGAGGTTAGCTTCATTAGTAACAATTGTGAGGAGGAAGGTGAAGATCCAAAAGATGAGTCACAATCTTGTGATTCTCTTATCCGAGTACCCTTTCAAAAGGGGAAAGTTGATTTGGATATTTTCACTTTCAATGAGCCAAATGTGACTGTATCTGAACCTCCGATAGATATATCCTTTGAAGACTTGTTTGCTGATGAGATCATGTGTTTAGATGAGTCAACTCGGGGTAAGTTAGCTGATTGTCCACTTCCGGATGTTGATTTGAGTTTTGAAGAATTATATGGAGAGGAGTTAAAATTTCTAGACATTGGAAGTGATGAGATTTTGAGTGAGAGTGGTGATAAGGAATTTGTTTGTGAACGATGTGGTGGAATGAGTGTGAATGATAATAACAATCAATTGAATCTGGAAACACCTAGGGCTAAAATAATTCAAACCATTTCCCAATGGAGCTCAAGAAAGAGAACACATTGGAACGATGGGAAACGGGCCAGAGGGAAACGGCCAAAAGATAGCCCAGGCAGTGAACCCACTTGTATATAATTTTTGTAATTATCTTTTCTTTTTAAAAAAATTTTGTAAATAAAAAAAAAAGGGAAATAAAAATAAAGGAGGGATTTTTATGCTTAAAGGAGTTTCCACACTTTCCAAATTCAAAATCTTTTTAAGTTCCTAGGTTTCTTCAAAATCCTTCTTTCAAGAATTCCAAAGTCCTAGGTCATTCCAATTTCCCAAGAGTCAAATTCCCTTTTCAAAGCTACAACTTCCAATGTGGTAAAATTCCTTTTGACCTAGGGATAGAAGTGGAAATATCTTGGTTTTTCCCTCCTATAAATAGATACTCTACCTGACCCTTCTCCCTCACGAGCAAAATCATCTCAGATCTGCAAACTCCTCCCAAAGCGCCGCCTCTGAAAATTTTTCTTTTCCCCAGATCTCTTTCCTCTGCCGCGTTCTAGCGACTTTTGCCGAGCATACGCGGCTTTTCTGACGATTCCTGGGCGCCGCGAAGTTTCTCACCAGTCGATCTCGCGCACTTCCAGCCGATCCAGTGCCAGAAGCTTCATCCAACCTTCCTGTACCCACTGCAGAGATCGGATTTCTTCCCCCCACGAATTCCGGGGGTGGTTCGAATTCAGATCCCTTCTTTTTATTGCTTTGTTCCTAATTTCATATCATGGCACCATCTATTTTCATTGAGAAAGACTTTGGTAGAATATTGAGTGATGCAAATGGATATGGGCATGTGTTTTTAGAGAGAATTAAGGCTTGGAATTGGTACACGTTAGTATACGACAACTCTGAGACTGATGCTTTTTATTGTCCCGACTTGGTGACAATGTTTTACACACACATTGACCAAGCATCAATTGATCCACACATGTACCAGTTTACTGTACACATGCCCATAGGAGACCTACTTGTCACACTTCCTCTTCTTGAGGAAGTCACTACTGTCCCAACCATCACACAACACAGCGAGCCTCTCCCATTGATTGAGTATATGACTGTTATGGGGGCTCGTTGTACTAAGCAAGATCGTGGGCTTAAAGTCAGTACGACATTTAGAATTATTCACTGCATTGGACGTTGGATCCAACGAAACATTTTAGGGCTAGACCACACCTCCTCCTTCAACAGACCAGTGTTGCAAATTATACATGATTTAATGACTCGTCAACACTCGGTTTGTTTGAATAAAGTCATCTTCCATGCACTCCTAGCCAACTCTTCACGCACACGAGGTGCCAAATACTCCCACCCCATCTTGATTACACATTTGTGTAGGACTTTCCTACCAGACGATGTTTTTGATTCATTCGACAGAGTGTTTGTTGTACCTGAGAAACCTACCAGTGCGTATAATAGTTGTTTGCACGCGGTCTGGACTCCTACAGTCCAGCCCGAGGATGTAGAGTCCTCCTCTGAGGAGAGTCTTGAGGAAGAAGATGAACCTGAGTTTTGGAGGCAGGATCCCCCAGTAGAGTCACGAGCTTTCATGTCCTCCATATGGAAGGGCATGAAGAAAATCTTTAGGGGACAAGTGAGGCTGAGGAAAAAGGTAGAGGAGCAATCCTCTAGGTTAGATAGCATTGAGGCCACGCTGAGGAGATCACAGTCGGCTGGACCCAGCACCACTGCTGGTCCAAAGCAACAGAGGGGGTAGTTTCATACATTTTACCTATTTCATGCATTTTTTTTATCTTGCATACATTGAGGACAATGCATGAGATAGGTATGGGGGGGTAGATGCTAACATAGGATTTTTTCACTTTCTTTTTAGGCCTTTTTATTTTTTAGGATTTTTACTTTCTTTTTAGGTCTTTTATTTTTAGATTTTATCTTTCTTCTAGATTTTCCACTTTCTTTTTAGATTTTACTTTTCTTTTAGAAAAATTAAAAAAAATAAATATATAAAAAAAAAACTTTTTGAAATAAGAGAAAAAGTTTTGATCTATTTTTAAGAAAATTAAGATGTATCTTAGAAATTAAGAAAGCCTTAATTATGACATCTTAAACCTAGTTGAAATAATAGATCTTGTTTGAAATTATAGGCTAAGTAAGAAAAATTGGTGAGATATTTTTATCTTGAATTTTTTGCCTTAGATAATATGCACTTCACACTTACACATTTCTTGGGATGGAAACAAAGACCAAAAATGCCATATATATAAAAATTGTTGGCCCAAGAGGTTACACTCTCCATTGTTTTGTGTTTTGATGATGACAAACCAAATAAGTGCTATTTGGTACTAATGACTTGTTTTAAGATGAGTTTCAGGTTTTGTACCATGTTTAGAGTTCATTCGCTTCGCTTTTGCAAAAAACTTCTAAGTTCCAACAAGCATTGAAGGCAAATTGCACATCAAGGAAGGATCATAGAAGAGAAGGCACTAGCAAGGCTTGGGATGGCTCAAGGACATGAAGATAGCTCAAGAAATCTTCATGTAATTTGTTTTTATGTTTATAGTATGTTAAAGAATAGTGATTAGGTTTGAAGCTCAAACACACACGTTTTTGCGCGTATACTATTTCCAAGTTTATTTCTTATAAATTATACAAAAATATTTTAATACAAATTCTTTCTTCTACAAATTCTTTATTATGTCAAATACTGAATTCCTGTTTAAAACATTTGTGTTGAAAATTTTCATCTCTTCAAAATTCCATTTTGATTTCAATTTTTGGCCTGAGCCGGTCGACCGGCAGTCTACCGACAGTCGACCGTGTCTATGTCAGGCTGGTCCGGTCGACCGGACCAGTCGACCGAGGTCCTGGCAGAATGCACGTATCCGTGTGCATGTCTGTCGGTCGACCGGGGCAGTCGACCGAACGATTTTTCTTGCTCTCTGTATTTTTCAGTCGACCGGAGCGGTCGACCGATAGTTTGTTTTTGCTCACTGTTTTTATCAGTCGACCGGATCGGTCGACCGATAGCTCACAACGGTCGGATATTTTGAACTACCGGTCGACCGGCCGGTCGACCGATCTAGCCGTTGAACAGTAACGGGCAGATTTTTAATAGCTGTTTTATTTTGTAATTTGAATTTAAAAATCCGTTTAAGGGTAAATTTGGAACTATTTGCCTCCTAAACTTCAGTAATTATTTCCTATCCCTAAACCCTAGCCCTCTCCTATAAATAGGGGTGTTTGGGGATAGATTCTTTACAACAATTTTCAAGAGAAAAATTCAAAAGTTTGCAATATTCAAAAGAGCTTGTTTCTTGGTTTTTGTGCTAAAATTCTTTCTCATTTGCTGAAGGGTTTTTGAATTACTCTCTAATTTAATTTTTCTTTTCACCTTACACAAGAGCTTCATTCCTACTCAATATTCTCTAAGGACCTTTGTAAGGGAAGAGATATTTGAAAGAGAGAGTTTGTGGTCTTTTGACTACTTAGTATTCTATTGTGCTGAAATTGTAGGAGTTGGGTACTCCATTGTAATTGAGATCTTTGTGATAGTGAAGTAGTTAGAATTCTTCTGGGGAAGGCGGGAACGTAGAGCTGGGTGCTCGAACCTCGATAACATATCCTTGTGTTTGCGATTGGTTTACTTTTCTTGCAATTACTTTCTTGCTATTGATTGTCATTTGCATTGTCATAATCATTCATTTTGTCAATCACTATCCCATACAACAAGGTTGCATTGCGCACTTCTAACTCATTTTACGAGGAATCCGGAGGAAGGAGTTCAGAGCCCTTAATAGGGAATTCGGCTCTTAGTCTTGTTTTGGGAGATTGTAGCATTGTTCATTATTGCATTCATCCCTTTGTTCTTTGTTGCTCATAATTTCAAATTGCCCTTAGATTAGCATCATCACCTATTCACCCCCCCTCTAGGTGATTTTCAAAAATAAAATAATATATATATATATTATATATAAATAAAACATCACCTATTAAGCTGGATAATTGTGCCTCAAGAAGCATGATTATTCACGCCTAACAGTGGTAAAGGAAATAAATAATCTCCCTTAGTTATGTGACCTTTTTTACTTGAGACCTTAAACCCGAGGGATGTTTTCTCATCTGGTACCCTAAGACCATCTGGTTTGGGAGTCATCGGTTAAAGGCTCGTTACATGGGTAAACTAGAAAGCCTAGACTAAGGGAAGAAAAAGAAAAAAAAGAATATATAAATATAAATAAATGGCTTGATGGTTGGAGTTGAAATCCTAGAAATCTTCACTTACACGGTGTGCATACTATCTAGGTTTTATGAAAGATAAAAGTATTCAATCCAATTTGAGTTCTTACCTTAATTGAAGACAAGATCTTGCATGGAGACTAAGTTTAAGGAATAATAATTATAGGTGGACTTATGACCTAGGATCACTTATATTTTTGCAAAAATAGTTCGTAAACTTGTCTCTTATTCAAAATGCGTTTTCAAAACACTAACATTTGTTTTCTTTCTTTATGGATTTTGTGGGTGTAATCCGCTAAAAACCCTCAGGAGACAACACTCCTCCTCTAGGGTAACCTAGAGGTTTAACGGCTTGTTGCACATGCTCAGTGCAATCGCGTCACCTGCGAAAGTGTTGTGATAAAACTGGTAGTTAGGATTTTCTTTTCTTTTCTATTTTTTGCTCGGGACGAGCAAAAGAATAAGTGTGGGGGTGTGATTGTGACACAATATTGCATATTTTACCATATCATTCCCATGCATTTTAGCAAATAAAAATATGATTTTCACTCATCTTCTCTATATATTTGCAGGTCCACATTCAAATGGAGAAAGCCCAAAATTCCTTTAATTAGCAATAATTAAATGGAATTAATTCCAAGCCCAGAATAAAGCCCAAATCTTGAGCCCAGAATCCAGAGAGATCCGCGCGCCAATTGAAGATTCCAGAAGGCCACGTAGATAACAACCTCGCAACAACTTCGTACCAGAAAGTTGTTACCCAACTGAATCTGTTTTGCCGCGCCTTGCCCGCGCGCGCGCGGCAGATCTGGGGCCGTTGAGCCCCAGATTCTGGCCACCTGTCCACCTTCTGGAGATTTCTCCCTGTGGCCTATAAATACTGCACCAAGGCCTGCGAAAAAAGACTGAACAGAGAAGAGAGAGATTAGTGTAAAGCTTTGTATTTTTTTAGTTTTTCTCTAGGATTTTTGTAGCTCTCTATGATCTTCTTCTCCCTAGAAATTCTGTAAAGAGAGAGTTTGTAAGAGAGAGAAAGCTTGTGTACATCAAGGAGTGACAACTTGTGAAGTAAGGATTGATCCATTCTCTTCTCTCTACTCTTGCATTTTCTAGTGTACTTGTTTCCTTTACTTGCTTTCTTTACTTGCTTGCTTTACTTTCTTGCAATCTTATTCATGCTTTGTTTTACTTTTCTTATGGCTTGTAGCTAATTCTTTCTCCATGTACTAGCTAACCACTAACCTTGCTAACTACTAACTCATGGGTGATTGCTATACTTAATCTTGCATGTTGTATCGTCTTCTCTTCTCCGATGGGTTATTTTCATTGCTTGGCAAGTATCTTGTTGTAATTCTCCATATGATTCATGTGTGCCTCATTTAGAGCCTTGTCTTTGAACAAGTGCCTTGATGGAACATGGAGATGGATCACCAATATGCTATTTGTTGTACAACTTCTTTATGTCCATTAATGAATGTTGTATCTTCTTCATTAGCATCCCTTGAGTGTAGCTCTTTTGATTCCATTATTGAAAATCTATCTTGTAGGCCTATGACATCTATGGAGGCTACAAGACAAGTCCAAGTATGATCCCCCATCATTCAAGTGAGAAAGTAATTAGATCGACACGCAAGACAAATCTATGCCGATGAATCAACATGAGGCACGCATTCACTATCACGGAGTTTAGTAAGTTTTAGCAAGGTAGTAAGGTTAGCTAGTCATGGTTTTCTTACATTCAAAGTCTTCTTCAAAGTTTTCTTTTCTTTTTAGTTTTTAGTCTAAAGCCAATCTTGATTTTGATTTCTTTTCCGATTATTTCCATCATGAACATATCCATCCATTCTTTCATTTGTTTTTCCAATTTGTTTTTATTCTTTTAAACAAAGAAGAATTCTCGTTTAACATCTTCACTACCTCTCGTAAAGCTTCCATCGCGAGCTCTCCCTGAGAATCGACTCGGTATAGCCCTATGCTATAACGGAGATAAGAAAGGGTATATTAATCTTTCATACATTTGTAGAGTAATCAAGCACCGAGGTTGTTTCTAACCTTCATCTCTTTGTTAAATATTTGTGCTAATACTCTACACAACTCTTTCCTAATCAAATTTTGGCGCCGTTGCTGGGGAGAGCAACGTTTTAGGTTTAAAGTGAAGAACTAAACGAATCTTCTTCTCTGTTGCAGGTTACAGGTTTAAGAAACAGAAAATCTTGCATTGCAGTGACATATAAGTGGACCTGGGCCTCTGCTCTCAAAAGCAGAGACCAGGATCCCTCTGACTTGCCGCGTTCCCACGGCAAAAGCCGCGCGCGCGGCAAGGAGGAGCTCACTACTGACCTAATTTCTGCAGGGCTTGCTTCTCTGCAAAATACTTCTGCTGCAATACTTAATTTTCTGTATGATTCACCATATTCCTGCTTAATAAAGTCAACAGTATAAAATTGGTTGAAAAGTTAAAAATTGTTTAGACATTTGCATCTCTAGGCACGTGTCTTTCAATTCTTTTACTTTTACTGTTGAAGAGTGCTGGAGGCAAGGTACGTTTCGCATTGCATGTAGACTAGGAATCACCTATTGCTTGATTTTCATGCTTTGAGTGAATCTTAGTTATATATTTTTGTACACTTGCACAATTCAATTTTAAGGGCATAACCGATAAATAAGATAAGGTGGGGAGTTCATTACCCTTTCCTTAGCCCGAAAATCATTTTCCCACGCACTCACAATCCCAAGCTTGTAAATAAAATTTGATAGACGTTGGCCCTAGGGACATCTCGGACTCACTTAGGAGATTATCCTAAGGGGGAAAAGTGTTGGAAATTGACTTTTGTAAAATCAGTGTCTAGGAAAGGGATTGAGGGCCGAAAGCCCGAAGGTTGCTGGTTACTTAATTAAGGAACGTCTCTGACGGAAAACCTCCCACCAACCTTACCCTTCCCTGGCTGATTTGCTTATAGTCAAAGTCTACACTAAACCTCCTGTGGACGATCTAAAGTTAGGAGTCGTCTAGGTCCAGGATCCTTAGATAGCTGGGATTGATTTTTCTTTTATTGTTTGTTATTTTTATTTTTCTTTTTTTCGCTGGTGTGATCGGTGCACGTTGTTTGTGACTTTATATGCGTGAGTGGTTCTGTGATCCTCATTAAGCAAGACTTGCTAGACTTTCTACACTTACACAACCACTTGACACCATGACCAACAACGTCTCACTTCAAGATCGATTTTATCCGATTCGCACCTCCCTTCCATCCTGCATTCTTCTCTCCGAGCCTAATGGAAATCACTTCGAGCTGAAACCACAATTAATTAGTACACTTCCCCGATTCCATGGTCTTGAGACTGAGGACGCGTACCTCTTTATTCGTGAGTTTGAAGAGGTATGCCAAATGATGAGAATTTCCCAACAGTCTGAGGATGCTGTTTGGTTACGGTTCATACCGTTTGCACTTAAGGATTTAGCTAAGAAGTGGCTTTACAATCTTCCCGTCAGTTCCATATCTTCTTGGGATGATTTTGTTAAGGTCTTTCTTAAGAAATTCTATCCTATCCACAAAACGGCCCTCATGAGAAAGAACATAATGCAATTCAAGCAGGGAAAGAACATAATGCAATTCAAACCATCCTCTAGTTCAGAGTCATCCACATCTCAAGCCAAAGGGAAAGAAAAGGTAGATGAGCAACCTTATAAGCCTAGAGTACCATATCCAAATAGGCTTCTAAATAACAAGTCAAATGCTCACATGGAGAAGATAAAAGAAATGTTCAATAAGGTCCAAATCAATGTCCCTCTTCTTGATGCCATACAACAAGTGCCATCATATGCCAAATTCTTAAAGGAAATGCGCACCAAGAAGAGGAAGACCCAAGTCCCTAAGAAAGTCTTCCTTGCATCAACCATCAATGAGCTGCTCAATGGTCCAATTCCTGTAAAATACAAAGACCCAGGGAGCCCCACCATTTCATGCATCATAGGAAACACTACAATCAATAGGGCACTTCTTGATTTGGGGGCCAGGTCAATCTCCTGCCTTTTTCTGTATATCAGCAATTAGGGTTAGGTGAACTCCTCCCTACCCAAATGACCATCCAATTGGCTGATCGCTCTGTCACTAGACCCAAGGGGGAAATTCATGATGTCCTTGTCAAGGTTGGGGAATTCATTTATCCGGTTGACTTTGTTGTCCTTGAAACAAAACCTGTGTCAAATTCCAATCAAAGGGCACAAACTCCAGTCATTTTGGGACGACCATTCCTGGCTAATGCAAATGCCATCATTAATTGCCGGAATGGATCAATGAGGTTGACTTTTGGTAACATGACTCATGAACACAATGTATTCCACACACAGCCTCACAAAACAAAAGATCAAACATTTGAGGTTAGCTTCATTAGTAACAATTGAGAGGAGGAAGGTGAAGATCCAAAAGATGAGTCACAATCTTGTGATTCTCTTATCCGAGTACCCTTTCAAAAGGGGAAAGTTGATTTGGATATTTTCACTTTCAATGAGCCAAATGTGACTTTATCTGAACCTCTGATAGATATATCCTTTGAAGACTTGTTTGCTGATGAGATCATGTGTTTAGATGAGTCAACTCGGGGTAAGTTAGCTGATTGTCCACTTCCGGATGTTGATTTGAGTTTTGAAGAATTATATGGAGAGGAGTTAAAATTTCTAGACATTGGAAGTGATGAGATTTTGAGTGAGAGTGGTGATAAGGAATTTGTTTGTGAACGATGTGGTGGAATGAGTGTGAATGATAATAACAATCAATTGAATCTGGAAACACCTAGGGCTAAAATAATTCAAACCGTTTCCCAATGGAGCTCAAGAAAGAGAACACATTGGAACGATGGGAAACGGGCCAGAGGGAAACGGCCAAAAGATAGCCCAGGCAGTGAACCCAGTTGTATATTATTTTTGTAATTATCTTTTCTTTTTAAAAAATTTTTGTAAATAAAAAAAAAAGGGAAATAAAAATAAAGGAGGGATTTTTATGCTTAAAGGAGTTTCCACACTTTCCAAATTCAAAATCTTTTAAGTTCCTAGGTTTCTTCAAAATCCTTCTTTCAAGAATTCCAAAGTCCTAGGTCATTCCAATTTCCCAAGAGTCAAATTCCCTTTTCAAAGCTACAACTTCCAATGTGGTAAAATTCCTTTTGACCTAGGGATAGAAGTGGAAATATCTTGGTTTTTCCCTCCTATAAATAGATACTCTACCTGACCCTTCTCCCTCACGAGCAAAATCATCTCAGATCTGCAAACTCCTCCCAAAGCGCCGCCTCTGAAAATTTTTCTTTTCCCCAGATCTCTTTCCTCTGCCGCGTTCCAGCGACTTTTGCCGAGCATACGCGGCTTTTCTGACGATTCCTGGGCGCCGCGAAGTTTCTCACCAGTCGATCTCGCGCACTTCCAGTCGATCCAGTGCCAGAAGCTTCATCCAACCTTCCTGTACCCACTGCAGAGATCGGATTTCTTCCCCCACGAATTCCGGGGGTGGTTCGAATTCAGATCCCTTCTTTTTATTGCTTTGTTCCTAATTTCATATCATGGCACCATCTATTTTCATTGAGAAAGACTTTGGTAGAATATTGAGTGATGCAAATGGATATGGGCATGTGTTTTTAGAGAGAATTAGGGCTTGGAATTGGTACACGTTAGTATACGACAACTCTGAGACTGATGCTTTTTATTGTCCCGACTTGGTGACAATGTTTTACACACACATTGACCAAGCATCAATTGATCCACACATGTACCAGTTTACTGTACACATGCCCATAGGAGACCTACTTGTCACACTTCCTCTTCTTGAGGAAGTCACTACTGTCCCAACCATCACACAACACAGCGAGCCTCTCCCATTGATTGAATATATGACTGTTATGGGGGCTCGTTGTACTGAGCAGGATCGTAGGCTCAAAGCCAGTACGATATTTAGAAATATTCACTGCATTGGACGTTGGATCCAACGAAACATTTTAGGGCTAGACCACACCTCCTCCTTCAACAGACCAGTGTTGCAAATTATACATGATTTAATGACTCGTCAACACTCGGTTTGTTTGAATAAAGTCATCTTCCATGCACTCCTAGCCAACTCTTCACGCACACGAGGTGCCAAATACTCCCACCCCATCTTGATTACACGTTTGTGTAGGACTTTCCTACCAGACGATGTTTTTGATTCATTCGACAGAGTGTTTGTTGTACCTGAGAAACCTACCAGTGCGTATAATAGTTGTTTGCACGCGGTCTGGACTCCTACAGTCCAGCCCGAGGATGTAGAGTCCTCCTCTGAGGAGAGTCTTGAGGAAGAAGATGAACCTGAGTTTTGGAGGCAGGATCCCCCGGTAGAGTCACGAGCTTTCATGTCCTCCATATGGAAGGGCATGAAGAAAATCTTTAGGGGACAAGTGAGGCTGAGGAAAAAGGTAGAGGAGCAATCCTCTAGGTTAGATAGCATTGAGGCCACGCTGAGGAGATCACAGTCGGCTGGACCCAGCACCACTGCTGGTCCAAAGCGACAGAGGGGGTAGTTTCATACATTTTACCTATTTCATGCATTTTTTTTATCTTGCATACATTGAGGACAATGCATGAGATATGTATGGGGGGGTAGATGCTAACATAGGATTTTTTCACTTTCTTTTTAGGCCTTTTTATTTTTTAGGATTTTTACTTTCTTTTTAGGTCTTTTATTTTTAGATTTTATCTTTCTTCTAGATTTTCCACTTTCTTTTTAGATTTTACTTTTCTTTTAGAAAAATTAAAAAAAATAAATATATATAAAAAAAAACTTTTTGAAATAAGAGAAAAAGTTTTGATCTATTTTTAAGAAAATTAAGATGTATCTTAGAAATTAAGAAAGCCTTAATTATGACATCTTAAACCTAGTTGAAATAATAGATCTTGTTTGAAATTATAGGCTAAGTAAGAAAAATTGGTGAGATATTTTTATCTTGAATTTTTTGCCTTAGATAATATGCACTTCACACATACACATTTCTTGGGATGGAAACAAAGACCAAAAATGCCATATATATAAAAATAAAATTATATATATATATATATATATATATATATAAATAAAACATCACCTATTAAGCTGGATAATTGTGCCTCAAGAAGCATGATTATTCACGCCTAACAGTGGTAAAGGAAATAAATAATCCCCCTTAGTTATGTGGCCTTTTTTACTTGAGACCTTAAACCCGAGGGATGTTTTCTCATCTGGTGCCCTAAGACCATCTGGTTTGGGAGTCATCGGTTAAAGGCTCGTTACATGGGTAAACTAGAAAGCCTAGACTAAGGGAAGAAAAAGAAAAAAAAAGAATATATAAATATAAATAAATGGCTTGATGGTTGGAGTTGAAATCCTAGAAATCTTCACTTACACGGTGTGCATACTATCTAGGTTTTATGAAAGATAAAAGTATTCAATCCAATTTTGAGTTCTTACCTTAATTGAAGACAAGGTCTTGCATGGAGACTAAGTTTAAGGAATAATAATTATAGGTGGACTTATGACCTAGGATCACTTATATTTTTGCAAAAATAGTTCGTAAACTTGTCTCTTATTCAAAATGCGTTTTCAAAACACTAACATTTGTCTTCTTTCTTTATGGATTTTGTGGGTGTAATTGATTGGTCTCTAATGTTGCATATTTAATATCATATTTCCATACTGATTTTAGAATAAAAGCCTGCATTGTCCTAATTAATTGCTTAATTTATTTGCAGGCCCATTCTTTAAGGAGATGAAGAGAAATGAGCCCAAAGCCCACAAAAATTCTGAATTAAATCAGAGTTAATTCACACTCAGTAAATCAGGGAAAATCAAGAGGTTGAAAACTGGTTGAGAAGAATCCTCTCAGAATCGATCGGTTGAAGCAAAGATCAAGCAAGTTTGATTCAGATTCTGACTGGATACATTTTAGTATTCGAATCATAACTTTTGCTACAGAATCTCAATTCTAATGATTCAAGATGATCCAGAAAGCAGACTGACAGAGCTACAACTCTTATGTTGATCATTATTTCTAATTCTGTCAGTTGTTAAGTGATATTCAGCAATCAACAAGCCAACAAACAGCAGATCAGAACTGAATATCCACCTCTACCCCCTCCATTTCTCCTATAAATACCTGCACTCAAAGGCAAAAGGGAGGACCATGCAGATTAGGGTTTAGACTAGTTTTTCCATTTCTTAGTTTAGGTTTATAGTCTTTCTTTTCATGTAATTTTAGTTTCATTTATGTAAATAAGAGGAGATCTACTTTCATCGAAGAACAAGACTGAAGCTAGAATTGGAGTGACACCGGTGTAAGCCTGATTTCTTTTCTTTGATTGTAATGAAATCAAATCAATATTATCTTTATGTATGTACTTCTTTTTAGTCTTTTTCTTCTTCTTTTCTATTTTACCTTTCTTTTTGGTACATCTGTCTTCCAAGTGAGTCTAAATCATCGAAAGAGCCTTGCCTTTGCGAGTGCCACCGATAGCTCATGACGATGGAATTGTGAGTCTCTCTGTATCATTTCATGCTTGCGTATCTTGATGATGTAATGTGGGAGAGACCAACATTCGACTCTTATGGGCTATGCGCTGAATGCCTCCAATTCAAGGTAACATCGTAGCTAAGAACTCAAGGTAAGCTTTTGGTGAAAAGAAGGTAAATATTTGTTTTCTTTTCTTTTTCATTTCTATAAATTAATCACCACATCTTCCAAATCATTTCTTCTTCACTCATTTCATTTGTACATAGTCGCTTTTATTGTTTTCTGAATTTTCCACCTTCTTCATCTTCCGTTTTCTTCTAACTTTAATATAACTTTCTTTTTCATTTTCATAAATAAAAACAGAGAAGAACCTTCGTTTGGTTTTCTTAAAAGATTTCAATAAAATTGTAAAAAGCTTCCATCGCAAACCCTCCTTGTGGATCACGACCCGCATAGCCACTTGCTATAGTGGAAGAATTGAGCACTTGCACATTTTTATTATAAGTTCTAAAATTTCGTATTTTTTGTGCAGGTTTGGCATCAATCAAATTTTGGCGCCGTTGCCGGGGAGGGTAACATGTTTTTTATTGAAATCTGAATTTTTTTTTTTGAAAATCTTTTAGAACTAAACGAACTTTCTTCTCTGTTGCAGGTTACAGGGCAAGCAAAGCAGGAAATCAATATTGCAGTGACATACAAGTGGTATTGGGCCTCTGCTATAAAAAGCAGAGACCCATTACCCTCTGAATTGCCGCGGAAACGCGGCAAAAGCCGCATATCCGCGGCTATCCAGAGTTGACTACTGACAAGTTTTTGCAGGCTGCTTGCTTTGCAAAGTATAGTTCTCTGCAATTATTTATTTCCTACATGCCATCACATAAACCTGCTAATAATCAACAGTAAAAAGTTTGTTGCAAAAGTTAAAAATTGATTAGACGTTTGCATTTAGGCACGTGTCTTTTCAATTAATTTCTTTTACTGTTGAAGAGTGCTGGAAGCAAGGTACGTATGCATTGCATTTAGCATAGGACTCACTTCTTGGTTGTCTATATCGCTTTAAGTGATTCCTATTTATATAGCTTGTACACTTGCACAAAATTATTTTAAGGGCACTAACCCATAACAAGATAAGGTGGGGATTTAATCACCCTTCCTTAGCCCAAAAATCATATTCCAAGCACTCACTAACCCAAGCCTAACTAAAAAAGAGTAGACGTTGGCCCTAGGGACATCTCGGACTCAATTAAGAGATTATCCTAAGGGGGAAAAATGTTGGAATCTGACTCTTGCAAAATCAGTGTCTAGAAAAGGGATTGAGGGCCGAAAGCCCGAAGGTTGGTGGTTATTTAATTAAGGAACGTCTTTGACGGAAAACCTCCCACCAACCTTGCCCTGACCTGGCTGATTAGCTTGTGGTCAAAGCTACATTAGACCTCCTGTGGAAAGTCTAACCAGTTAGGAGTCGTCTAGGTCCTAAGTCTACCCTAACTTAGGCTAGAATTTTTTTCTTTGTTTGTTTGTTTGTTTTTTGTTTGTATTCTATTGTGTGATATGGACTATAACAATAATTTTTTCAACTTTAATAATGATCCATATTACACATCGAATTCTTTTTCGGATATTACCAATCCGGCATATCACAACTTTGACCAACCTAGTGTGCCGGATTGGTCTTATCCGAATCAATATGACCCATACCCCCCATCTAATAACTATAATTTCCATAATGATTTCAACTCTTCACCGAGTCAGTGGGGATTCAACTCCCCCGAGCATAATTTCCAACCATCTTGTCCTCCTTCTCCACCTAGTCCACAATATGTTCAAGATTCATACTCAGTTCCACCCGTCCAAAATAGGAAACCATCAATTAGGGAAATGAGTATGCGTGAGTCCAAACACAAATCCCAAAATCTGATGGACTCACAATTTCACTACCACTTCCAAGACAATTCTTCATCTTTTCATCAAACCAATAAACATATCACCAATGAAGAGATGCTTGAATTCATGACTCAGGCTCAAAATGCTAGAAATCATGACATAGATGTGATGGTCGAATCTCTACGTTCCCACCGTCCTGATGTCACTAACCATTCTGTTAGAGCCGATGAGTCATGTAGTCTTGGAAATCAAGATTCCATTTCAGAACAACCATTTGAACTTGCCAAAACTCCAAATTTTGAAAAAGATATTGACAGTTTAGCAAGTTATCCTTTTCCTGAAATAGAACTTGAAAATGAATATGATCCTGAACCCCAACTTAGTGATTCAATTTTTTTTCCTGATTCGATTATGACTCCGGTATCTTCACCTGATTTCGATCTTTTCCCGGAGTCAACATTGGATCCTGTCCCAATTCATTTTGAAATTGAATCACCCATCTTTGAGGATCATATTGAACTTGCCCAATTCTATACTTTTGAGAGTCCATTTGACAAATTGGCAAGTTCTTCATGATTGAACTACATATGGAATGTGACCTTGATTCTCACAATCTCTTTACTTCTGAAACTGATTGTACAATTCTAGCGGAAGATGTTGACTTAAGTTTTGAAGAATTGTATGGTGATGAGCTAGAATTTCTTGGAAGTAAAGAGATATCACCTTTAGAAAGTCACATCCCATTGTTGGAAAATGATTGTGGACTTGAGCTTCATTTTCTTGACTTGGACCCCAATCCTAAACTCATTTCAACTCCTGAGTCATCACTTGACTTAAGTCACATTTCTGAGTCGGTATTCATTCCTGTCTTTCCAGAGTCCAAGTCAACTATTCTGTCATTTCACACACCATTCTCGGACAAGGTAGTTGATAAATTTGACTCAGAAATTTATTATGGAAAATGGAAATTAGATGGGGTCATGTACATAATAAAAATCATTCATGCACACATCATTCTTGTGGGTCATATCCTTGATATTTTTGGTGGGTTCCTGAAAACCCAAAGAAAAGTTGATTGTGCCATGTTCCGTGGACCAATCAGACCACCACCGGAACCACCACCTTAAGGTAACATTTTCCTTCCCTTTCATCTTTTTCATGCATCTATTCATTAATTCATACATTGAGGACAATGCATGAGATAGGTGTGGGGGAAGGTCTAACATAACTTTTCTTTTGTTTAAAAAAAAATATATAAATAAATAAGGCATAAGAGTTAGAGTTAATGAACCCTTAGTCAAAATTTTCACAGTCACAAGTGCATATGACTTAGGGTAAAGTAATAGACTAGATGAGAAGTACAATTTGACTCCTTACTCTAATTGATAACAAATTTTTGAATAAAGACTAAGTTTAGGAATGAAAAATTCAGTTTTCCTATAACTTATAGATTGCTTAGATCTTACAATTATATTTCAAATATTTTCTCCTTTCAAAATGCTTTTCGAAAATACTAACTCTTTATTTCCCTTTCTTTATGGATTTTGTGGGTGCAATCCGCTGAAAACCCTCACGAGACAAAACTCGTCCTCTAGGGGTAACCTAGAGGTTTAACGGCATGTTGCACACGCTCAGTGCAATCGCGCGACCTGCGAAAGTGGTCTAATAATCCTTAGTATAGTTTAGTTGTTTTGCTCGAGGACGAGCAAAAGATAGGTATGGGGGTGTGATTGGTCTCTAATGTTGCATATTTAATATCATATTTTCATACTGATTTTAGAATAAAAGCCTGCATTGTCCTAATTAATTGCTTAATTTATTTGCAGGCCCATTCTTTAAGGAGATGAAGAGAAATGAGCCCAAAGCCCACAAAAATTCTGAATTAAATCAGAGTTAATTCACACTCAGTAAATCAGGGAAAATCAAGAGGTTGAAAACTGGTTGAGAAGAATCCTCTCAGAATCGATCGGTTGAAGCAAAGATCAAGCAAGTTTGATTCAGATTCTGACTGGATACATTTTAGTATTCGAATCATAACTTTTGCTACAGAATCTCATTTCTGATAATTCAAGATGATCCAGAAAGCAGACTGACAGAGCTACAACTCTTATGTTGATCATTATTTCTAATTCTGTCAGTTGTTAAGTGATATTCAGCAATCAACAAGCTAACAAACAGCAGATCAGAACTGAATATCCACCTCTACCCCCTCCATTTCTCCTATAAATACCTGCACTCAAAGGCAAAAGGGAGGACCATGCAGATTAGGGTTTAGACTAGTTTTTCCATTTCTTAGTTTAGGTTTGTAGTCTTTCTTTTCATGTAATTTTAGTTTCATTTATGTAAATAAGAGGAGATCGACTTTCATCGAAGAACAAGACTGAAGCTAGAGCTGGAGTGACACCGGTGTAAGCCTGATTTCTTTTCTTTGATTGTAATGAAATCAAATCAATATTATCTTTATGTATGTACTTCTTTTTAGTCTTTTTCTTCTTCTTTTCTATTTTACCTTTCTTTTTGGTACATCTGTCTTCCAAGTGAGTCTAAATCATCGAAAGAGCCTTGCCTTTGCGAGTGCCACCGATAGCTCATGACGATGGAATTGTGAGTCTCTCTGTATCATTTCATGCTTGCGTATCTTGATGATGTAATGCGGGAGAGACCAACATTCGACTCTTATGGGCTATGCGCTGAATGCCTCCAATTCAAGGTAACATCGTAGCTAAGAACTCAAGGTAAGCTTTTGGTGAAAAGAAGGTAAATATTTGTTTTCTTTTCTTTTTCATTTCTGTAAATTAATCACCACATCTTCCAAATCATTTCTTCTTCACTCATTTCATTTGTACATAGTCGCTTTTATTGTTTTCTGAATTTTCCACCTTCTTCATCTTCCGTTTTCTTCTAACTTTAATATAACTTTCTTTTTCATTTTCATAAATAAAAACAGAGAAGAACCTTCGTTTGGTTTTCTTAAAAGATTTCAATAAAATTGTAAAAAGCTTCCATCGCAAACCCTCCTTGTGGATCACGACCCGCATAGCCACTTGCTATAGCGGAAGAATTGAGCACTTGCACATTTTTATTATAAGTTCTAAAATTTCGTATTTTTTGTGCAGGTTTGGCATCAATCAGTAATCCGCTAAAAACCCTCAGGAGACAACACTCCTCCTCTAGGGTAACCTAGAGGTTTAACGGCTTGTTGCACATGCTCAGTGCAATCGCGTCACCTGCGAAAGTGGTGTGATAAAACTGGTAGTTAGGATTTTCTTTTCTTTTCTTTGTTTTGCTCGGGACGAGCAAAAGAATAAGTGTGGGGGTGTGATTGTGACACAATATTGCATATTTTACCATATCATTCCCATGCATTTTAGCAAATAAGAATATGATTTTCACTCATCTTCTCTATATATTTGCAGGTCCACATTCAAATGGAGAAAGCCCAAAATTCCTTTAATTAGCAATAATTAAATGGAATTAATTCCAAGCCCAGAATAAAGCCCAAATCTTGAGCCCAGAATCCAGAGAGATCCGCGCGCCAATTGAAGATTCCAGAAGGTCACGTAGATAACAACCTCGCAACAACTTCGTACCAGAAAGTTGTTACCCAACTGAATCTGTTTTGCCGCGCCTTGCGCGCGCGCGCGCGGCAGATCTGGGGCCGTTGAGCCCCAGATTCTAGCCACCTGTCCACCTTCTGGAGAGTTCTCCCTGTGGCCTATAAATACTGCACCAGGGCCTGCGAAAAAAGACTGAACAGAGAAGAGAGAGAGAGATTAGTGTAAAGCTTTGTATTTTTTTAGTTTTTCTCTAGGATTTTTGTAGCTCTCTATGATCTTCTTCTCCCTAGAAATTCTGTAAAGAGAGAGTTTGTAAGAGAGAGAAAGCTTGTGTACATCAAGGAGTGACAACTTGTGAAGTAAGGATTGATCCATTCTCTTCTCTCTACTCTTGCATTTTCTAGTGTACTTGTTTCCTTTACTTGCTTTCTTTACTTGCTTGCTTTACTTTCTTGCAATCTTATTCATGCTTTGTTTTACTTTTCTTATGGCTTGTAGCTAATTCTTTCTCATGTACTAGCTAACCACTAACCTTGCTAACTACTAACTCATGGGTGATTGCTATACTTAATCTTGCATGTTGTATCGTCTTCTCTTCTCCGATGGGTTATTTTCATTGCTTGGCAAGTATCTTGTTGTAATTCTCCATATGATTAATGTGTGCCTCATTTAGAGCCTTGTCTTTGAACAAGTGCCTTGATGGAACATGGAGATGGATCACCAATATGCTATTTATTGTACAACTTCTTTATATCCATTAATGAATGTTGTATCTTCTTCATTAGCATCCCTTGAGTGTAGCTCTTTTGATTTCATTATTGAAAATCTATCTTGTAGGCCTATGACATCTATGGAGGCTACAAGACAAGTCCAAGTATGATCCCCCATCATTCAAGTGAGAAAGTAATTAGATCGACACGCAAGACAAATCTATGCCGATGAATCAACATGAGGCACGCATTCACTATCACGGAGTTTAGTAAGTTTTAGCAAGGTAGTAAGGTTAGCTAGTCATGGTTTTCTTACATTCAAAGTCTTCTTCAAAGTTTTCTTTTCTTTTTAGTTTTTAGTCTAAAGCCAATCTTGATTTTGATTTCTTTTTCGATTATTTCCATCATGAACATATCCATCCATTCTTTCATTTGTTTTTCCAATTTGTTTTTATTCTTTTAAACAAAGAAGAATTCTCGTTTAACATCTTCACTACCTCTCGTAAAGCTTCCATCGCGAGCTCTCCCTGAGAATCGACTCGGTATAGCCCTATGCTATAACGGAGATAAGAAAAGGTATATTAATCTTTCATACATTTGTAGAGTAATCAAGCACCGAGGTTGTTTCTAACCTTCATCTCTTTGTTAAATATTTGTGCTAATACTCTACACAACTCTTTCCTAATCAGCGACGTATTAAAGGGCCATGAATGCCATTTTCCATCAGCAAATACGCAAAACGGTGGAATGTTATGTTGATGACATTGCGGTAAAAAGTCGCGCTAAGGGTGATCACATAGCTGACCTGAAGAAGATCTTCGACATCATGTGGGCTCATCAATTGAAGATGAATCCCACCAAGTCCTTCCTGGGGGTGGCCTGTGGTAAATTCCTAAGATTTGTTGTAACCTCCACCAGAATTCATTTGGATCCAGAAAAGGTTCGCGCTATCCAGGAGATGCAACCTCCGAGAAATCTCAAGGCACTCAGGGGATTGCAAGGACGATTGGCATACATCCGCAGGTTTATCTCAAATCTCTCCGGGAGATGCCAATCCTTCGCTAAATTAATGAAGAAGGGTGTTTCATTCATTTGGGATGACGCTTGCCAGCAAGCATTTGAGGAGATTAAGCAATACCTCACCCAACCACCAGTCCTGGCAGCTCCAGTATCCGGAAAGCCTTTCCTTAAATACGTCCGAGCAATGGATCATTCTTTAGGAGCTCTACTAGCTCAGAATGATAATCAAGGACGAGAGCAAGCAATCTACTATTTGAGTAGAACAATGATCGGAGACGAACATCGGTACAACCCGATCGAGAAGGAATGTTTGGCGCTGGTGTTCGCTGTTCAGAAAATGCGACACTATTTGGTAGGCCAAACCATAAAAGTCATATCAAAAGTCAACCCCTTGAGGTTACTCATGACTAAGCCTTCATCGTTGAACGGCCGGCTGGCAAAATGTGCCATATTGCTACCCAATATGAGATGCACTTTTTACCACAAAAGGCCATTAAAGGACAAGCGGTGGCGGATTTCCTAGCTGAGCACCCAGATCCGAGGGCAGCCAACTCTACGAGGATCTCTCAGATGAAGTCGCCGAAGTCTGCCTGACCCAGACATCATTTGAAGGTCAAGTGTGGCAACTTTTCTTCGACGGTGCATCAAGAACAAGCCCAAAGGGACATATAGTAGCAGGGGTAGGAGTAGTACTCATCTCCCCACAGAATTATGTGATTCCCCGAGCTGTCTCACTAACTGAGCCTTGTTCCAACAATGTGGCAGAATACAACGCTCTTCTGATTGGGATGCAGTTCGCCGATAAGATTGGCATTAAAAATCTCGAGGCATATGGCGACTCCAAACTTATCATCAGCCAAGTTCGCGGAGAGTACGAAGTCAGACATGAAGACCTAGTACCGTACTACAACGCAACTGTCCGCATGACCAAGAAGTTCACAAACTTCTACATCGACCATGTACCGCGCAGGCAAAATGCGCATGCAAATGCACTCGTATCCCTCGCTGCCTCCTTAGCTCTTCCAGCTGGAGCAGTGGAGAAGGTATTTGTCTACAGCCACAACCTGTATTATCCAAGAATCACTCTCGAAGACTACCCGGGGTCAACGGGAGGCAGTCACGGCAAAGAAACACTTGAAGCGTTGACCGGTCCAGAGTCTAGAGACTGGCGATTCCCCTACATTGATTACGTCTTATACGGCATCCAGCCTGAAGACACCAAAGAAGCGGTTGCCATTCGAAGGAAAGCCCCCAAATTCTACTATAATGCGATTACGCGAACATTGTATCATCGATCGCATGATGGGATCCTGCTTCGTTGCCTCTCACTAAAAGAGGCCCAAGAGGCATTGAAAGAAGCCCACGACGGTATGTGTGAAGCCCATCAACCTGGCCCAAAACTAGCATATCGACTCCAAAGGTTGGGTTACTATTGGCCCAAGATGATTGCTGATGCCGTCATTTATGCTAAGAGATGTCACGCTGATTAGGAAAAGTGTTGGCCCAAGAGGTTACACTCTCAAATTGTTTTGTGTTTTGATGATGACAAACCAAATAAGTGCTATTTGGTACTAATCATTTGTTCAAGATGAGTTTCAGGTTTTGTACCATGTTTAGAGACCATTCGCTTAGCTATTGCAAGAACTTCTAAGTTCCACAAAGCAAGGAAGGCAAATTGCACATCAAGGAAGGATCATAGAAGAGAAGGCTCTAGCAAGGCATTGGATGGCTCAAAGACTTGAAGATTGCTCAAGGAATCTTCATGTAATTTGTTTTTCAGTTTTTGTAGTTTGTTAAAGAATAGTGGATAGGTTTCAAGCTCAATCACACACGTATTTGCGCATATACTATTTCTAAGTTTATTTCCTATAAAAAATACAAAAATATTTTAATACAAAATCTTTCTTCTACAAATTCCTTTTTATGTTATATACTGAATTCCTGTTTAAAATAGTTTTGATAAAAATATTCATCTCCTCAAAATCCTATTTAAATATTGTTTTCTGACCTGATCCGGTCGACCGGCAGTCGACCGAGTCTGTGTCAGGCTGGTCCGGTCGACCGGACCAGTCGACCGCTGTTTTGGCAGATGCACGTATCAGTGTGCATGTCTGCCGGTCGACCGGGGCGGTCGACCGATATTTGATTTTTGTTTACAGGTTTCTTCGGTCGACCGGGTCGGTCGACTGCTAGCTCATAACGGTCAGATTTTTGAACTACCGGTCGACCGAGGTATCCGTTGAACAGTAACGGGCATATTTTAAGTGAGCTGTTATTTTTGTCTTTTGAATTTAAAAATTGATTTAAGGTTATATTTTGAATTAATTACCTCCTAAACATCAGTAATTATATTTTATCCCTAAACCCTATCCCTCTCCTATAAATAGGGGTGTTTGGGGAGAGATTCATGACAACAATTTTCAAGAGAAAAATTCAAAAGTTTGGAATATTCAAAAGAGCTTTGTTCTTGGTTTTTGTGCTGAAATTCTTTCTTAATTGCTGAAGTGTTTTTGTGATACTCTCTGATTTAATTTTTCTTTTCACCTTACACAAGAGCTTCATTCCTACTCAATATTCTCTAAGGACCTTTGTGAAAATCACCTAGAGGGGGGGTGAATAGGTGATGATGCTAATCTAAGGGCAATTTAAAAATATGAGCAATATAAAAAGAACAAAGAGATGAATGCAATAATGAACAATGCAACAATCTCCCAAAACAAGACTAAGAGCCGAATTCCCTATTAAGTGCTCTGAACTCCTTCCTCTAGATTCCTCGTAAAATGAGTTAGAAGTGCGCAATGCAACCTTGTTGTATGGGATAGTGATTGACAATATGAATGATTATGACAATGCAAATGACAATCAATAGCAAGAAAGTAATTGCAAGGAAAGTAAACCAAACGCAAACACAAGGATATGATATCGAGGTTCGAGCACCCAGCTCTACGTCCCCGCCTTCCCCAGAAGGATTCTAACTACTTCACTATCACAAAGATCAATTACAATGGAGTACCCAACTCCTACAATTTCAGCACAATAGAATACTTAGTAATCAAAAGATCACAAACTCTCTCTTTCAAATATCTCTTCCCTTACAAAGGTCCTTAGAGAATATTGAGAAGGAATGAAGCTCTTGTGTAAGTGAAGAAAAATGAAATCAAATCAGAGAGTATTATCACAAAAACACTTCTGAAATTGAGTGAGAAATATCAGCACAAAAACCAAGAAACTAGCTCTTTTGAAAATCTCAAACTTTTGAATTTTTCTCTTGAATAATTGTTGTAAAGAATCTCTCCCCAAACACCCCTATTTATAGGAGAGGGCTAGGGTTTAGGGATAGGAAATAATTACTGAAGTTTAGGAGGCAATTAGTTCCAAATATACCCTTAAACGGATTTTTAAATTCAAATAACAAAATAAAACAGCTATTAAAAATCTGCCCGTTACTATTCAACGGCTAGATCGGTCGACCGGCCGGTCGACCGGTAGTTCAAAATATCCGACCGTTGTGAGCTATCGGTCGACCGACCCGGTCGACTGATAAAAACAGTGAGCAAAAACAAACTGTCGGTCGACCGCCCCGGTCGACTGAAAAATACAGAGAGCAAAGAAAAACGTTCGGTCGACTGCCCCGGTCGACCGACAGACATGCACACGGATACGTGCATTCTGCCAGAACCTCGGTCGACTGGTCCGGTCGACCGGACCAGCCTGACATAGACACGGTCGACTGTCGGTAGACTGCCGGTCGACGGATCAGGTCAGAAAACGAAATTAAAAAGGAATTTTGAGAAGATTAATAATTTTATCAAAATTATTTCAAACACAAATTCAGTATATAACATAATAAAGAATTTGTAGAAGAAAGATTTGGTATTAAAATATTTTTGTATATTTTATAGGAAATAAACTTAGAAAACATATGTGCGCTAAAACGTGTGTGTTTGAGCTTCAAACCTAATCACTATTCTTTAACATACTATAAACATAAAAACAAATTACATGAAGACTTCTTGAGCTATCTTCATGTCCTTGAGCCATCCAAGCCTTTGCTAGTGCCTTCTCTTCTATGATCCTTCCTTGATGTGCAATTTGCCTTCAATGCTTGTTGGAACTTAGAAGTTCTTGCAATAGCTAAGCGAATGGTCTCTAAACATGGTACAAAACCTGAAACTCATCTTAAGCAAGTCATTAGTACCAAATAGCACTTATTTGGTTTGTCATCATCAAAACACAAAACAATGGAGAGTGTAACCTCTTGGGCCAACAATCTCCCCCTTTTTGATAATGACAAAACAAATAGGCTATTAACAAAAATAAAGGGAGGAGAAGAACTCCCCCTCAAATTATGCTATACATAAAATTCTAGATACCAATAATTGAAATACCAAAAATTGAAATGATGCACTATAAAACACAAAAATTGCTCTTGAAACCAAACAAAAACATCAAAAATTACCAAAGATACCAATTTAAACTAAAACACAAAAACTCATAAATTCATATGGAACCAAGACCAAATGAACTTATTTTTGTCCATGTAAACTTATTCTCCCCCTTTTTGTCATACATCAAAAAGGGTTATGAAAGACATGTTTAATCAATAATACACATATTTAATTCTCCACAAATAAACGAAAATCTAGCAAAATCAAGTGGTTTAGTGAAAATATCGGCTAGTTGAAAATCGGTGGAAACATAATCAATATCTATATCACCTTTCTCAAAATGATCTCTAAGAAAGTGATATCTAATCTCAATGTGCTTGGTCTTACTATGTTGATTTGCATTTTTGGTTAAATGAATAGTACTAGTATTATCACAAAATATTTTAATATTTTTATAATGCAAATCATAATCAAGGAGAGTATGTTTCATCCAAAGGACTTGTGCACAACAAGCCCCCGCGGCAACATACTCCGCCTCGGCAGTTGATAGAGCTACGGAATTTTGCTTCCTAGAGGACCATGAAACAAGACAATTACCAAGAAATTGACATGTCCCACTAGTACTCTTTCTATCTACTCTACAACCCGCATAGTCGGCATCCGAATAACTAATCATAGAAAAATCTCCGGTTTTCGGATACCAAAGACCTAAACCAATCGTTCCCTTAACATATCGAATAATGCGTTTTACGGCAATTAAATGAGACTCTTTGGGACACGATTGAAATCTAGCACAAAGACACACACTAAACATGATATCCGGCCTACTTGCCGTTAAATATAAAAGACTACCTATCATGCTTCTAAATAATTTAATATCAACATTTTTACCTTGTTCGTCCTTATCAAGCTTGGTTGTTGTAGCCATGGGAGTGTTGCACGTTTTGGCGTCTTCAAGTCCAAACCTCTTGACGAGTTCCTTAGCGTATTTGGCTTGAGAGATGAAGTTCCCATCATGCAATTGCTTGACTTGGAGTCCAAGAAAGAAGTTGAGCTCACCCATGGAGGACATTTCAAATTCTTGTTGCATTACCTTTTCAAAATCCTTGCATAAAACTTCATTAGTAGAACGAAAATTATATCATCAACATAAATTTGGACAATTAAAATATCATTATTAACATGCTTAGTGAAGAGAGTAGTGTCTACTTTGCCTTTAATAAAATTATTTGAAATTAGAAAACTTGAAAGCCTTTCATACCAAGCTCTTGGAGCTTGTTTCAAACCATATAAAACCTTATCGAGTTTGAAAACAAAATCGGGATGGACATGATCAACAAAACCGGGAGGTTGAGCAACAAAAACTTCTTCATTAAGAAAACCATTTAAAAATGCACTTTTTACATCCATTTGAAAAAGTTTAAAATTTTTAAAAGATGCATAAGCTATTGTTATCCGTATGGCTTCAAGCCGTGCTACGGGTGCAAAGGATTCCTCAAAGTCGATTCCCTCAACTTGAGTGTAACCTTGGGCCACTAACCTAGCTTTATTCCTAATGACATTTCCGGACTCATCCAACTTATTCCTAAAGATCCACTTAGTACCAATTATTGGTCTATCGTGGGGCTTAGGAACAAGGTGCCAAACTTGGTTGCGCTCAAATTGATTGAGTTCCTCTTGCATGGCAAGCAACCAATATGGGTCCGTCTCGGCTTCGAGAATGCCTTTGGGTTCAAAGTGAGAAATGAAAGCAAAGTTACCACATAGGTCATGGAGTTTGGAGCGCGTTGTGACTCCTTTGGAAGCATCACCCAAGATGAGCTCCTTTCGATGATTTGTAGCATATCTCCAAGCTTTGGGAAGCGGTTGAGTGCTTTCCTCATTATCCTCTTGAACTTCACCTAAAGGTTCTTGCTTATCTTCTTGAGCGGGTGAGTCCTTCAAGGATAGTTTCTCCATGCTTTCACCTAATGGTTCAATCTCTACAACATTCTCAACAAACACATTAGATTCTTCAAACTTTACATGCATGGTTTCTTCAATAGTTAGTGAAGATCTAATAAAAACTCTATATGCTTTGCTAGTAGAGGAATATCCAACAAAGATAGCCTCATAAGCCTTAGCATCAAATTTACCCAAATTTTCTTTAGTGTTCAAAACAAAACATTTGCATCCAAAAACTTTGAAATATGAAACATTTGGTTTTCTAGAATGATACATTTCAAAAGATGTTTTAGAAGAATTTTTGCATAAATAAATACGGTTCGATATATAGCATGCGGTGTTTACGGCCTCGGCCCATAAATATTGAGGGAGGTCATATTCACTTATCATTGTCCTAGCCATCTCTTGAAGTGTTCTATTTTTCCTTTCTACAACTCCATTTTGTTGTGGAGTTCTAGGACAAGACATTTCATGCTTAATTCCCTTTTCATCACGATAAGTCATGAAGAGTTGGTTAACAAACTCACCACCTCTATCACTCCTTATTCTCAAAATCGGAAAACCTTTTCTTTTTCAACTCTTTTTCTAAAAATTTTAAAGTGAGAAAAAGTTTGATCTTTATTTTGCAAAAAGAAAACCCAAGTGAATCGAGAGAAATCATCAACTAAAACAAATGCAAATCTACTACCATTTAAGCTTTTAGTTTTAGTTGGTCCAAATAAATCAATGTGAATTAATTCTAGAGGTCTAGTTGACATGATATCCTTGATTGGTTTGAAGGAAGACTTGGTTTGTTTCCCAAGTTGGCACGCACTACAAATGCGGTCTTTCTCAAAACTCAAGCAAGGAATACCCTTCACCAATTCCTTTGAATTAATTCTAGAAAGATGTTCAAAAGATGCATGTCCTAATCTTCTATGCCAAAGCCATGAATTTTCATCAAAAGCATTTAAACATTTAGTAGAACACTCTACATTAAGCATGTCAATTATATAAACATTATCATCACGAAAACCGGTTAAAATACAATCATTAGATTTAACATCAAAAATCTTACATGAAGAATCATCAAAAAAACTTTAAGACCACGATCACAAAATTGACTAATACTAAGCAAATTATGCTTTAAACCATCAACTAAAACAACATTCTCAATAATAGGAGATGAACCAATTTGAATATTACCAATACCAATGATTTTACCTTTGGAGTCATCCCCGAAGGTGACGGAGCCACCTTCCATGTACCTTGATAGGGTTGTGAAGTTATTGATGTCCCATGTCATGTGTCTTGAACAACCACTATCAAGGTACCACCGCTCCCTACGTCTTGGAGCCTTAGTGTGTACCTACATCAAACAATTTAAGACTTGATTTTGGTACCCACATTTTCTTGGGTCCATGAGGGTTAGAGCCTGTAATACCCCGTTCCCGGAATACGTACTTAGTTGCGTATTCAGATTTTTTGATCGTATTTTTTGATTCACTTCCTGTATTTATTTTGTATTATGAATTAGTTATATGATTGTTTTGTCTTGGATCCGGATCCCCGGTCTCGGAGTCAGCCCCAGTCTGAACCAAGGACCCGATCCTAGTGTATTACCCAATTTAGTCTTTCCGGTAATTAGATTTGACCGATTTTAGTTTTAAATATCATTTTCTAATATTTTAGATTTTATATGATTTTCTGGAATTTTCTTGAATTAAAATGAAAATCTTCAAAACCGGTGTCGGCCAGTTCCGTTGACCGATTCCTGAATTTTTATTTTACAAACAGATTGGAATTTCTAGGAGGTCCTTTAGATATTATCTCTTAGAATTACATTTCTTACCTAAATGCTTTTTATGAGTATTTTATGAATTTATGAAAATTCCACCAGAGTCGGTAGCTGGTTGATTCCGGGATTTTTAGTTTTAAAACTATAATGTATTTCTTTAAACGGATTTCACCGTGAGTCTTAGAATATCATTCTTGATTTTTGGTAAATTTTGCGAGTCGTTCCGAGATACTTGATTTCGGGACGATTTCGGTATTTTTTGAAATGTTTTCCGTACCACGACTTAAACCCGGGAATCAGTCTTTTCAACAGTTTCACTTTTTGAGTCCAAGAAAATATCTTCTCCTATGAATTTCTTTTCCTTTGTCCTTTTTCTTTAATTCCTTCCTTCCTCCACAAGCCACAAGCTTTTCCAATTTTCCAACAACTTCCACACACTTCCACCAACTTCCACCATTAATATCTCTCTTTCTCTCTCTTCCATGGCCGGCCGAGATTGGCCAAGAGAAACACCTCACCCCTCCTATTTGCAAAAGCCCCCTCTCTTTTATATTATTGGCATCTCCTTCACAAATCCAAAATCTATATAAACTTTTCCTTTTCCTTTCTCCTTTTTTTTCTTCACTCCACAAAAAAAACATTAGCCTCCACCCAATTCCTCCTTCATCTTCACCACAACCACAACCTCAACCATAACCACTACTTTTGGATTGGGATCGTATTTTTCTTCGTCAGTGATATCGCCGTGGATCATTTTGGAGATATTTGTCGACCACGATCTTTTCGAATGCATAAAGCTTCAAATAAACGTTCTATGTGAGTATTTTTACTCACCAAGACTTGGACAATTCTTAGTATACTTGTGTTTTCATATCATGTACACTTGCGTCTTCAAATCATGCTATTTGATCACTAAACACAACCATCAAAATCTGTTCTGTACTCTGTTTTCAGACGATTAGTCGACTTGACCTAATGATTAGTCGACTAACTCATTTATTTGAAACGTACCCTTTTTCTGAACCACAGTTTTAGTCGACTTAGCTTAATTATTAGTCGACTTGAAATCACTGTTAGTCGACTACCCATTCCATCCTAGTCGACTAACTTTTCCTGAAACAAAACCCAACTCTCTGGAGCCCAGTTTTAGTCGACTAGACCAGACTGTTAGTCGACTTGAGACCACTATTAGTCGACTACCCATTCCACCCTAGTCGACTAACTTTTCCTGTAAAAGAAACCCAACTCTCTGGATCACAGTTTTAGTCGACTTGACCTGACTGTTAGTCGACTTGAGACTACTGTTAGTCGACTACCCATTCCATCTAGTCGACTAACTTTGGCTGTTTGTTATAGTTAATTACTTTCTCAATTTTGGATCTTATACTTAGTTCATGTGTTTGTAAATTGTACTTCGTGACTTGTTACTTGATGAATATCACCCTTGTCATGCTATCTCTTGACACCAGGCATGATACACTTGATTCTTATAATTATCACGATAACGGGAATGTAGTACATGATCTCTTGTTATGTATTCTAGTTATGCATGTTATGACTCCTGTTATGATTCCTGTTATGACTCTTGTTATGATCCTACTCATTCCCGTAATCCGATAATTACATTAATAAGCCATAAAAAGGACAACTTGTATGGGGAATGGGAGGAAGTGATGGATGCCGGAATGATACCTTGCTTATAGTAATGGAATAAAATATTGACGGTTCGTGTTAGTGGGACTTAGGGCCCACAGGAGATTCGTGTTAGGGGGACTTAGGGCCCTCAAGCTGGTCCCGGGTGTACGGGAACTACTATAAGAAGTGCTATCAGTTCTCCATCTACTTCCGTTAACAACCCTCGACTAGCTTATATATGGATGTATGTGGGTTGGGATATATACCAAGACACATACCTAGATATATGGGTCAGACGAGTAATAATAATATTAGATGCCCGTTATGATACCTGTTATGTTATGACTCCTGTTATACCTGTTATGTTATGATTCCTGTTATGACTCCCGTTATGTATTCCTGTTATGCCTGTTACGTGTTCCTGTTATAACCACTTTGTTATTCCGTTGTATGTGCTTGGATTACGATGATATGAGATAAAGGTATATAGATGAGGGTTTCCTTGTTTGGATTATTCCTTCGATGTACTAGTCTTATAAAACCGTAACCTAAGCTTATACAATATCTTTCCAACTGTAATTCGTTATGCTTCCATTACTTGCTGGTTGATATTTATTATACTGTTCCAACTCTCCTACTCTTGTCTCTTTGCCATTTGGCTGTAGCCTGATCATTGTTGGGAGGTCCTGACTCCCTTGGATTTGTATGTTCAGGTTCTGAAGCTTGGATCGAAGTGGAACCGTCCACAGAAGATCAAGCTTTTCTTAGTGAGCAGGCAGACTAGTTCCAGTCCTTTGTGCCAGACTTCTCTTTTTGACTCACGGGATCTTCATCCAACTCGTGAGCATTTTGTGTTCATATTGTATATTGTACTTTTGGACTTGGTTGTGATAAAAGACACATGTAATGTGTAATAGTTTATCATATCCTGTGATAACTTTGTTGTTGTACTTTTTAAGTTGGCATATGAATGAATACCACGCTTTGTTGTACTCTGATCCTTGCTTGTACTAAATGCTTAGCGTATATACGTGAAGGTACTTCTGACTTGCGTATATACGTTGCAGTGACGTCTCCGTATCCGCCAGGATCGGGGCGTTACAAGTTGGTATCAGAGCCTAGGCTCTCACACCTATAGTACAATCAAGCAGCAAATTAATAGAATTTGCAAATGCCAACTACAATGTACAAAGTTATCTAGTCCTTCTTGATTCCTTCCCTTATGTCCTAAAATCCTTCCATTTTTCCAGCTCTTTCCAGTCATCTTTTACCAACTAGGTATGGATAGAAGAACGGGTCGTAACAACTCTGGTCAAGCATCAAATGGACCCGCGGGAGAGAATGCCGATATTCTGAGGGTCATCCAGACAATGATGGAGAATCAGCAACAACAGACAGAACTCCTCCGGCAAGAGTTGGCAGCTCCTAAGGAACAAAGGCCGGGGAATATATCAGACTTCAGACGGTTGCAACCAGCCATTTTCACGGGAGGAGAGAAACCCCTTGATGCTGAACAATGGCTGACCGACACCTCAGATCTGTTGAACGTAGCCCGAGTTCCAAAGGAAAATCAAGTAGAGGTTGCCAAGATTCAACTGAAGGATATAGCCAGAACTTTGTGGCTAGCTGAAGAGGCAAGATTGGACAGACCTGTCACCTGGGACACGTTTTCCAAGAGCTTTTATAGCAGATTCTTCCCTGCCACTGCTCAGAAAGACATGGAAGAACAGTTCATCCGACTTCAGCAATGGAATCGGTCCGTGGATGAGTATGCCGCGGAATTTTTAAGACTTAGCCGCTTTGCTCCATACATGGTGACTGATGAGGAGAAGCGGGCAAGTAGATTCCAACAGGGTTTACAAATGGACATTCAAGTCTTCTTAATGCCCCAGCAGCTGAAAACCTATTCTGAAGTCCTCACCATAGCTCGAGAAGTGGAGCGTGGACTGGAGAAGAAGAAATTGACCCTGATAAGGAACCAGGCCACGAAGAGGCCTTTTCAGTTGATGAATGAGGAAGATACAGCTAGGACAACCCATGGTCCGATGATCAAGCGACCATTCTAACCTCCTTTTCCTCAGATTATATGCAATTTCTGCCACAAGCCTGGACATTATAGGAAAGACTGTCGAATGGCTAACGGACTGTGCTTAGCCTGTGGGACGGGAAGTCATGCAATAAGGGATTGCCCGTTCAGAAAGTTTGGAAATATGACACCAGTTAGACCAGCACTTCCAGCCCCAGCACTTCCAGCTCCACCACTAAGAAGGAACCCAGAACCCGTAGACCGAAGAGCTCCATTTCCACCCCAACAGTATGATCATCCATAGAGAGGAGCAAGACCTAGAGCAGATTATGGTAGAGGCAAAGTTCACATCATGGCGGCAGAGGCATCAGACGATGCAGCAGAATGTGAAGACCAGTATCCAGATCAAGAATCTTAAGGATAGCATGGTAACATCTACCCCGGATCTTGTATTTGAATTGGTTATCTTTCTAAATATTTCCCTTATCATACTCTCATTACCAATCCTGGTCCCTCCTGTGTTCATCATCCCCTTATCGAAATTGCGAGGACGCAATTTTTTGTAAGGTGGGTGGATTGTAATACCCCGTTCCCGGAATACGTACTTAGTTGCGTATTCAGATTTTTCGATCGTATTTTTTGATTCACTTCCTGTATTTATTTTGTATTATGAATTAGTTATATGATTGTTTTGTCTTGGATCCGGATCCCCGGTCTCGGAGTCAGCCCCAGTCTGAACCAAGGACCCGATCCTAGTGTATTACCCAATTTAGTCTTTCTGGTAATTAGATTTGACCGATTTTAGTTTTAAATATCATTTTCTAATATTTTAGATTTTATATGATTTTCTGGAATTTTCTTGAATTAAAATGAAAATCTTCAAAACCGGTGTCGGCCAGTTCCGTTGACCGATTCCTGGATTTTTATTTTACAAACAGATTGGAATTTCTAGGAGGTCCTTTAGACATTATCTCTTAGAATTACATTTCTTACCTAAATGCTTTTTATGAGTATTTTATGAATTTATGAAAATTCCACCAGAGTCGGTAGCTGGTGATTCCGGGATTTTTAGTTTTAAAACTATAATGTATTTCTTAAAACGGATTTCACCGTGAGTCTTAGAATATCATTTTGATTTTTGGTAAATTTTGCGAGTCGTTCCGAGATACTTGATTTCGGGACGATTTCGGTATTTTTTGAAATGTTTTCCGTATCCACGACTTAAACCCGGGAATCAGTCTTTTCAACAGTTTCACTTTTTGAGTCCAAGAAAATATCTTCTCCTATGAATTTCTTTTCCTTTTTCCTTTTTCTTTAATTCCTTCCTTCCTCCACAAGCCACAAGCTTATCCAATTTTCCAACAACTTCCACACACTTCCACCAACTTCCACCATTAATATCTCTCTTTCTCTCTCTCTTCCATGGCCGGCCGAGATTGGCCAAGAGAAACACCTCACCCCTCCTATTTGCAAAAGCCCCCTCTCTTTTATATTATTGGCATCTCCTTCACAAATCCAAAATCTATATAAACTTTTCCTTTTCCTTTCTCCTTCTTTTTTTCTTCACTCCACAAAAAAAACATTAGCCTCCACCCAATTCCTCCTTCATCTTCACCACAACCACAACCTCAACCATAACCACTACTTTTGGATTGGGATCGTATTTTTCTTCGTCAGTGATATCGCCGTGGATCATTTTGGAGATATTTGTCGACCACGATCTTTTCGAATGCATAAAGCTTCAAATAACCGTTCTATGTGAGTATTTTTACTCACCAAGACTTGGACAATTCTTAGTATACTTGTGTTTTCATATCATGTACACTTGCGTCTTCAAATCATGCTATTTGATCACTAAACACAACCATCAAAATCTGTTCTGTACTCTGTTTTCAGACGATTAGTCGACTTGACCTAATGATTAGTCGACTAACTCATTTATTTGAAACGTACCCTTTTTCTGAACCACAGTTTTAGTCGACTTAGCTTAATTATTAGTCGACTTGAAATCACTGTTAGTCGACTACCCATTCCATCCTAGTCGACTAACTTTTCCTGAAACAAAACCCAACTCTCTGGAGCCCAGTTTTAGTCGACTAGACCAGACTGTTAGTCGACTTGAGACCACTATTAGTCGACTACCCATTTCACCCTAGTCGACTAACTTTTCCTGTAAAAGAAACCCAACTCTCTGGATCATAGTTTTAGTCGACTTGACCTGACTGTTAGTCGACTTGAGACTACTGTTAGTCGACTACCCATTCCATCTAGTCGACTAACTTTGGCTGTTTGTTATAGTTAATTACTTTCTCAATTTTGGATCTTATACTTAGTTCATGTGTTTGTAAATTGTACTTCGTGACTTGTTACTTGATGAATATCACCCTTGTCATGCTATCTCTTGACACCAGGCATGATACACTTGATTCTTATAATTATCACGATAACTGGAATGTAGTACATGATCTCTTGTTATGTATTCTAGTTATGCATGTTATGACTCCTGTTATGATTCATGTTATGACTCTTGTTATGATCCTACTCATTCCCGTAATCCGATAATTACATTAATAAGCCATAAAAAGGACAACTTGTATGGGGAATGGGAGGAAGTGATGGATGCCGGAATGATACCTTGCTTATAGTAATGGAATAAAATATTGACGGTTCGTGTTAGTGGGACTTAGGGCCCATAGGAGATTCGTGTTAGGGGGACTTAGGGCCCTCAAGCTGGTCCCGGGTGTACGGGAACTATTATAAGAAGTGCTATCAGTTCTCCATCTGCTTCCGTTAACAACCCTCGGCTAGCTTATATATGGATGTATGTGGGTTGGGATATATACCAAGACACATACCTAGATATATGGGTCAGACGAGTAATAATAATATTAGATGCCCGTTATGATACCTGTTATGTTATGACTCCTGTTATACCTGTTATGTTATGATTCCTGTTATGACTCCCGTTATGTATTCCTGTTATGCCTGTTACGTGTTCCTGTTATAACCACTTTGTTATTCCGTTGTATGTGCTTGGATTACGATGATATGAGATAAAGGTATATAGATGAGGGTTTCCTTGTTTGGATTATTCCTTCGATGTACTAGTCTTATAAAACCGTAACCTAAGCTTATACAATATCTTTCCAACTGTAATTCGTTATGCTTCCATTACTTGCTGGTTGATATTTATTATACTGTTCCAACTCTCCTACTCTTGTCTCTTTGCCATTTGGCTGTAGCCTGATCATTGTTGGGAGGTCCTGACTCCCTTGGATTTATATGTTCAGGTTCTGAAGCTTGGATCGAAGTGGAACCGTCCACAGAAGATCAAGCTTTTCTTAGTAAGCAGGCAGACTAGTTCCAGTCCTTTGTGCCAGACTTCTCTTTTTGACTCACGGGATCTTCATCCAACTCGTGAGCATTTTGTGTTCATATTGTAGATTGTACTTTTGGACTTGGTTGTGATAAAAGACACATGTAATGTGTAATAGTTTATCATATCCTGTGATAACTTTGTTGTTGTACTTTTTAAGTTGGCATATGAATGAATACCACGCTTTGTTGTACTCTGATCCTTGCTTGTACTAAATGCTTAGAGTATATACGTGAAGGTACTTCTGACTTGCGTATATACGTTGCAGTGACGTCTCCGTATCCGCCAGGATCGGGGCGTTACAGAGCCATTAACCCAAACAAGATTATTTGAACTATGCAATTTATCATAACAAAATTTAGCTAAGTGTCCATGTTTGCCACAATATGTACATCTATACACTCTACCATATTTAAATGCATAGTGAGTGTGAGATTTGTGAGTATGAGCATTGTGAGCATGAGCATGAGAAGTATTATTTGAAGTGTGAACATGTGGAATCTTATCATGAGAATCTTTAACATGGGAAGTGTGCTTTTTGGAAAACTTTTCTTCAAGCTTTTTAGTATTAAAAGCACAATCTTTTAAAACTTTTTCAAAATCACTCATTTTAGATTTAAAGGAAGAAATTTCATTATTATCAACAATAGGGGTTTTACCCTTACAAGAAATCTTATAAGCATCAAAATCATTTTGAATAACAACAAGATTGGAAGAAAGATCATCTTTTTCTTTTGTAACCAAAGCAAGTTGATTTTTGAGAAAAGCAACTTCTTTTTGCAATTTAAAGCATTCCATTTTCTTGTTATCATAAGTTTCGGAAAGTTCTACAAAAGCATGAACTAGAACTTCCTTACTTAAATCATCATCATTATCATCTATAGATTCAAGAGTTTGAGGGTTTACCTTGGGTGTGTTTGCCATGAAACACATGTTCGCGGTATCCACTCCCTCTTCTTCTTCGGACTCGTTTTCCGAATCCCATGTGGCCTTGTAAGCTTTCTTTTCATCTTGCTTCTTTGGTTTGAAGGAGGAAGTCATTCTTTTCTTGAACTCCGGGCAATCGGCCATGATGTGTCCGGGCTTCCGGCAATTGTAGCAAATGATCTTTCGCTCCTCTTTGCCTTCAAACTTTCTCCGGAAGTTGAGCTTGTTCTTCCGGTACATCCTCTTGATGTTGCGCACAAGGAGGGAGAGCTCCTCATCTTCTTCTTCATCTTCATCATCGTCTTCAATGGTGGAGGAAGACTTGAAAGCTATGGACTTCTTCTTTGTTGGAGCAACCTCTTCTCTTGCTTTCTTCTCCATCTCATGGGTCTTGAGGTTCCCAATGAGACTTATGATGTCCATCTCGTCTTTGTCATTTAATTCCTTCAAGGTAGTGGACTTTATCTCCCAAGATGGAGGAAGAGCCTGTATCACCTTGCGCACCTTTTGATCATTGGAGATGACGTCACCTAATGAAGAAAGACCATTAGTGATTTTAGTGAAACGAGTAATCATGCAATCAATTGTTTCATCATCAAGCATTTTAAATGATTCATATTGAGACCGCAAGAGATCTATTTTTGCTCTCTTGACTTGTGAGGTCCCTTCATGCGTGACCAATAAGTGTTGCCAAATCTCATAGGCGGATTGGCAATGAATAACACGTGTAAGGTCATCCTCATTCAAGGCGGTAAGAATAGCCTCATAATTTTTAAAGTCAAGGTCGGTCCAAGTGCTCTCATCACCATCGGGTACTTCATAGGGCTTGGTCAAGGTTTTAGCTACCAAGCTACCTAGTGATTGCAAAAATATAGTCATCCTAACCTTCCAAATGGGAAAATTTAGGCCATCAAATTTAGGTGGGGACTTAATGTTGTCGGACATGTTTACTAGTGTAAGTATGGATGAATGAAAATGTTGATTAGCAATATTTTAAGGATCTCTCTATGGATGTTAAGCCAAACCTAGAGTCCAAGCTCTGATACCAATTGAAAATCACCTAGAGGGGGGGTGAATAGGTGATGATGCTAATCTAAGGGCAATTTAAAAATATGAGCAATATAAAAAGAACAAAGAGATGAATGCAATAATGAACAATGCAACAATCTCCCAAAACAAGACTAAGAGCCGAATTCCCTATTAAGGGCTCTGAACTCCTTCCTCCAGATTCCTCGTGAAATGAGTTAGAAGTGCGCAATGCAACCTTGTTGTATGGGATAGTGATTGACAATATGAATGATTATGACAATGCAAATGACAATCAATAGCAAGAAAGTAATTGCAAGGAAAGTAAACCAAACGCAAACACAAGGATATGATATCGAGGTTCGAGCACCCAGCTCTACGTCCCCGCCTTCCCCAGAAGGATTCTAACTACTTCACTATCACAAAGATCAATTACAATGGAGTACCCAACTCCTACAATTTCAGCACAATAGAATACTTAGTAATCAAAAGATCACAAACTCTCTCTTTCAAATATCTCTTCCCTTACAAAGGTCCTTAGAGAATATTGAGAAGGAATGAAGCTCTTGTGTAAGTGAAGAAAAATGAAATCAAATCAGAGAGTATTATCACAAAAACACTTCTGAAATTGAGTGAGAAATATCAGCACAAAAACCAAGAAACTAGCTCTTTTGAAAATCTCAAACTTTTGAATTTTTCTCTTGAATAATTGTTGTAAAGAATCTCTCCCCAAACACCCCTATTTATAGGAGAGGGCTAGGGTTTAGGGATAGGAAATAATTACTGAAGTTTAGGAGGCAATTAGTTCCAAATATACCCTTAAACGGATTTTTAAATTCAAATAACAAAATAAAACAGCTATTAAAAATCTGCCCGTTACTGTTCAATGGCTAGATCGGTCGACCGGCCGGTCGACCGGTAGTTCAAAATATCCGACCGTTGTGAGCTATCGGTCGACCGACCCGGTCGACTGATAAAAACAGTGAGCAAAAACAAACTGTCGGTCGATCGCCCCGGTCGACTGAAAAATACAGAGAGCAAAGAAAAACGTTCGGTCGACTGCCCCGGTCGACCGACAGACATGCACACGGATACATGCATTCTGCCTGAACCTCGGTCGACTGGTCCGGTCGACCGGACCAGCCTGACATAGACACGGTCGACTGTCGGTAGACTGCCGGTCGACCGGATCAGGTCAGAAAACGAAATTAAAAAGGAATTTTGAGAAGATTAATATTTTTATCAAAATTATTTCAAACACAAATTCAGTATATAACATAATAAAGAATTTGTAGAAGAAAGATTTGGTATTAAAATATTTTTGTATATTTTATAGGAAATAAACTTAGAAAACATATGTGCGCTAAAACGTGTGTGTTTGAGCTTCAAACCTAATCACTATTCTTTAACATACTATAAACATAAAAACAAATTACATGAAGACTTCTTGAGCTATCTTCATGTCCTTGAGCCATCCAAGCCTTTGCTAGTGCCTTCTCTTCTATGATCCTTCCTTGATGTGCAATTTGCCTTCAATGCTTGTTGGAACTTAGAAGTTCTTGCAATAGCTAAGCGAATGGTCTCTAAACATGGTACAAAACCTGAAACTCATCTTAAGCAAGTCATTAGTACCAAATAGCACTTATTTGGTTTGTCATCATCAAAACACAAAACAATGGAGAATGTAACCTCTTGGGCCAACACTTTGTAAGGGAAGAGATATTTGAAAGAGAGAGTTTGTGGTCTTTTGACTACCAAGGAAATCTATTGTACTGAGATTGTGGAGTTGGGTACTCCATTGTAATTGTGTTCTTTGTGATAGTGGAAGTAGCTAGAATCCTTCTGGGGAAGGCGGGGAAGTAGAGCTGGGTGCTCGAACCTCGATAACATATCTTTGTGTTTGCGATTGGTTTACTTTCCTTTGCTATTACTTTGTGTTTTTGATTGCTATTGCCATATTCATCATACTTCATCTTGTCAATCACAATCCCATACAACAAGGTTGCATTGCGCACCTCTAACTCATTTTACGAGGAAGCCGGAGGAGGGAGTTCAGAGCCCTTAATAGGGAATTCGGCTCTTAGTCTTGTTTTGGGAGATTGTTACATTCATCTCATTGTTTATTATTTTTAAATTGCCCATTGATTAGCATCATCACCTATTCAACCCCCCCCCTCTAGGTGATTTTCAATTGGTATCAGAGCTTGGACTCTAGGTTTTGGCTTAACATCCATAGAGAGATCCTTAAAATATTGCTAATCAACATTTTTCATTCATCCATTCATACACTAGTAAACATGGCCGACAACATTAAATCCCCACCTAAATTTGCTGGCCTAAATTTTCCCATTTGGAAGGTTAGGATGACTATATTTTTGCAATCACTAGGTAGCTTGGTAGCTAAATCCTTGACCAAACCCTACATAGCACCCGATAGTGATGAAAGTACTTGGACCGACTTCACTTTTAGAGAATATGAGGCTAACTCCAAAGCCCAAAACTCCCTTTTAACCGCCTTGAATGAGGATGACCTTACACGGGTAATTCATTGCCAATCCGCCTATGAGATTTGGCAACACTTATTGGTCACACATGAAGGGACTTCACAAGTCAAGAGAGCTAAAATAGATCTCTTGAGGTCTCAATATGAATCATTTAAAATGCTTGATGATGAATCCATTGATTGTATGATTACTCGTTTTACTAAAATTACAAATGGTCTTTCTTCATTAGGTGACGTCATCTCCAACGATCAAAAGGTGCACAAAGTGATACGGGCTCTTCCTCCATCTTGGGAGATCAAGGCCACCACCTTAAAGGAATTAAATGACAAGGATGAGATGGACATCATTAGTCTCATTGGGAACCTAAAGACCCATGAGATGGAGAAGAAAGCAAGAGAAGAGGCCGCTCCAACAAAGAAGAAGTCCATAGCTTTCAAGTCTTCATCCACCCTTGAAGACGATGATGAAGATGAAGAAGAAGATGAGGAGCTCTCCCTCCTTGTGCGCAACATCAAAAGGATGTACCGGAAGAACAAGCTCAACTTCCAGAGAAAATTTGAAGGCAAAGAGGAGAAGAGGATCATTTGCTACAATTGCCGAAAGCCCGGACACATCATGGCCGATTGTCCGGAGTTCAAGAAGAAAATGACTTCCTCCTACAAGCCAAAGAAGCAAGAAGAAAAGAAAGCTTACAAGGCCACTTGGGATTCGGAAAGCGAGTCCGAAGAAGAAGAAGGAGTGGATACCGCGAACATGTGTTTTATGGCAAACACACCCAAGGTAAACCCTCAATCTCTTGATGATAATGATGATGATTTAAGTAAGAAAGTTCTAGTTCATGCTTTTGTAGAACTTTCCGAAACTTATGATAACAAGAAAATGGAATGCTTTAAATTACAAAAGGAAGTTGCTTTTCTTAAAAATCAACTTGCTTTGGTTTCAAAAGAAAAAGATGATCTTTCTTCCAATCTTGTTTCTATTCAAAATGAATTTGATGCTTATAAGATTTCTTGTAAGGGTAAAACCCCTATTGTTAATAATAAAGAAATTTCTTCTTTAAAAACCAAAATGGTTGATTTTGAAAAGGTTTTGAAAGATTGTGCTTTTAACACCAAGAGGCTTGAAGAAAAGTTTTCCTAAAAGCACACTTCTCATGTTAAAGATTCTCATGCTAAGATTCCACATGCTCACACTTCAAATAACACTTCTCATGCTAAATCTTTTCATTCTCACAATGCTCATGCTCACAAATCACACACTCACTATGCTTTTAAATATGGTAGAGTGTATAGATGCACATATTGTGGTAAAAATGGACATTTAGCTAAGTTTTGTTATGATCAATTAAATAAATCCAATAATCTTGTTTGGTTTAATGGCTCTAACCCTCAAGGACCCAAGAAAATGTGGGTACCAAAATCAAGTCCTAAATTGTTTGATGTAGGTACACACCAAGGCTCCAAGACGTAGGGAGCGGTGGTACCTTGATAGTGGTTGTTCAAGACACATGACATGGGAAATCAATAACTTCACAACCCTATCAAGGTACTTGGAAGGTGGCTCCGTCACCTTCGGGGATGATTCCAAAGGAACTATCATCGGTATAGGTAACATTCAAGTTGGTTCATCTCCTATTATAGAGAATGTTGTTTTAGTTGATGGTTTAAAACATAATTTGCTTAGTATTAGTCAATTTTGTAATCGAGGTCTTAAAGTTGTTTTTGATGATTCTTCTTGTAAGATTTTTGATATTAATTCAAATGATTCTATTTTAACCGGTTTTCGTGATGATAATGTTTATATAATTGACATGCTTAATGTAGAGTGTTCTACTAAATGTTTAAATGCTTTTGATGAAAATTCTTGGCTTTGGCATAGAAGATTAGGACATGCATCTTTTGAACATCTTTCTAGGATTAATTCAAAGGAATTGGTTAAGGGTATTCCTTGCTTGAGTTTTGAGAAAGACCGCATTTGTGGTGCGTGCCAACTTGGGAAACAAACCAAGTCTCTCTTCAAACCAATCAAGGATATCATGTCAACTAGGCCTTTAGAATTAATTCACATGGATTTATTTGGCCCCACTAAAACTAAAAGCTTAAATGGTAGTAGATTTGCATTTGTTTTAGTTGATGATTTTTCTCGTTTCACTTGGGTTTTCTTTTTGCAAAATAAAGATCAAACTTTTTCTCACTTTAAGATTTTTAGAAAAAGAGTTGAAAAAGAAAAAGGTTTTCCGATTTTGAGAATAAGGAGTGATAGAGGTGGTGAATTTGTGAACCAACTCTTCATGACTTATTATGATGAAAAGGGAATTAAGCATGAAATGTCTTGTCCTAGGACTCCACAACAAAATAGAGTTGTAGAAAGGAAAAATAGAACTCTTCAAGAGATGGCTAGGACAATGATAAGTGAATATGACCTCCCTCAATATTTATGGGCCGAGGCCGTAAACACCGCATGCTATATATCGAATCGTATTTATTTATGCAAAAATTCTTCTAAAACATCTTTTGAAATGTATCATTCTAGAAAACCAAATGTTGCATATTTCAAAGTTTTTGGTTGCAAATGTTTTGTTTTGAACACTAAGGAGAATTTGGGTAAATTTGATGCTAAGGCTTATGAAGCTATCTTTGTTGGATATTCTTCTACTAGCAAAGCATATATAGTTTTATTAGATCTTCACTTACCATTGAAGAGACTATGCATGTTAAGTTTGAAGAGTCTAATGTGTTTGTTGAGAATGTTGTAGAGATTGAACCATTAGGTGAAAGCATGGAGAAACTATCCTTGAAGGACTCACCCGCTCAAGAAGATAAGCAAGAACCTATAGGTGATGTTCAAGAGGATAAAGAGGAAAGCGCTCAACCGCTTCCCAAAGCGTGGAGATATGCTACAAATCATCCTAAGGAGCTCATCTTGGGTGACGCATCCAAAGGAGTCACAACGCGCTCCAAACTCCATGACCTATGTGGTAACTTTGCTTTCATTTCTCATTTTGAACCCAAAGGCATTCTCGAAGCCGAGACGGACCCATATTGGTTGCTTGCCATGCAAGAGGAACTCAATCAATTTGAGCGCAACCAAGTTTGGCACCTTGTTCCTAAGCCCCATGATAGACCAATAATTGGTACTAAGTGGATCTTTAGGAATAAGATGGATGAGTCCGGAAATGTCATTAGGAATAAAGCTAGGTTAGTGGCCCAAGGTTACACTCAAGTTGAGGGAATTGACTTTGAGGAATCCTTTGCACCCGTAGCACGGCTTGAAGCCATACGGATAACACTAGCTTTTGCATCTTTCAAAAATTTCAAACTTTTTCAAATGGATGTAAAAAGTGCATTTTTAAATGGTTTTCTTAATGAAGAAGTTTATGTTGCTCAACCTCCCGTTTTATTGATCATGTTCATCCCGATTTCGTTTTAAACTTGACAAAGCTTTGTATGGTTTGAAACAAGCTCCAAGAGCTTGGTATGAAAGACTTTCTAGTTTTCTAATTTCAAATGATTTTATTAAAGGCAAAGTAGACACTACTCTATTCACTAAGCATGTTGATAATGATATATTAATTGTGCAAATTTATGTTGATGATATAATCTTTGGTTCTACTAATGAAGTTTTATGCAAAGATTTTGAAAAGGTAATGCAACAAGAATTTGAAATGTCCTCAATGGGTTAGCTCAACTTCTTTCTTGGACTCCAAGTCAAGCAATTGCAATATGGGAACTTCATAAGTCAAGCCAAATACGCTAAGGAACTCGTGAAGAGGTTTGGACTTGAAGACGCTAAAGTTTGCAACACTCCCATGGCAACTACAACCAAGCTTGATAAGGACGACCAAGGTAAAAATGTTGATATTAAATTGTTTAGAAGCATGATAGGTAGTCTTTTATATTTAACGGCAAGTAGGCCGGATATCATGTTTAGTGTGTGTCTTTGTGCTAGATTTCAATCGTGTCCCAAAGAGTCTCATTTAATTGCCGTAAAACGCATTATTCGATATGTTAAGGGAACGATTGGATTAGGTCTTTGGTATCCGAAAACTGGAGATTTTTCAATGACTAGTTATTCGGATGCCGACTATGCGGGTTGTAGAGTAGATAGAAAGAGTACTAGTGGGACATGTCAATTTCTCGGTAATTGTCTTGTTTCATGGTCCTCTAGGAAACAAAATTCCGTAGCTCTATCAACCGCCGAGGCGGAGTATGTTGCCGCGGGGGCTTGTTGTGCACAAGTCCTTTGGATGAAACATACTCTCCTTGATTATGATTTGCATTATGAAAATATTAAAATATTTTGTGATAATACTAGTACTATTCATTTAACCAAAAATGCAAATCAACATAGTAAGACCAAGCACATTGAGATTAGATATCACTTTCTTAGAGATCATTTTGAGAAAGGTGATATAGACATTGATTATGTTTCCACCGACTTTCAACTAGCCGATATCTTCACTAAACCACTTGATTTTGCTAGATTTTCGTTTATTTGTGGAGAACTAAATATGTGTATTATTGATTGAACATGTTTTTTTTCATAACCCTTTTTGATGTATGACAAAAAGGGGGAGAATAAGTTTACATGGACAAAAATAAGTTCATTTGGTCTTGGTTCCATATGAATTTATATGTTTTGGTTTTATGAGTTTTTGTGTTTTCAATGAATTCTTGTGTTTTAGTTTAAATTGGTATCAAGGAGCAATTTTTGGTATTTTTAGTATCAAAAGCAATTTATGTGTTTTATATAGTTTTTTTTTCTCAATTATTGGTATCTAGAGCATATCCTTGTGTTTTATGTATAGCATAATTTGAGGGGGAGTTTTCTCCTCCCTATATTTTTTTAATAGCCTATTTGTTTTGTCATCATCAAAAAGGGGGAGATTGTTGGCCAAAGAGGTTACACTCTCAAATTGTTTTGTGTTTTGATGATGACAAACCAAATAAGTGCTATTTGGTACTAATCATTTGTTCAAGATGAGTTTCAGGTTTTGTACCATGTTTAGAGACCATTCGCTTAGCTATTGCAAGAACTTCTAAGTTCCACAAAGCAAGGAAGGCAAATTGCATATCAAGGAAGGATCATAGAAGAGAAGGCTCTAGCAAGGCATTGGATGGCTCAAAGACTTGAAGATTGCTCAAGGAATCTTCATGTAATTTGTTTTTCAGTTTTTGTAGTTTGTTAAAGAATAGTGGATAGGTTTGAAGCTCAATCACACACGTATTTGCGCATATACTATTTCTAAGTTTATTTCCTATAAAAAATACAAAAATATTTTAATACAAAATCTTTCTTCTACAAATTCCTTTTTATGTTATATACTGAATTCCTGTTTAAAATAGTTTTGATAAAAATATTCATCTCCTCAAAATCCTGTTTAAATATTGTTTTCTGACCTGATCCGGTCGACCGGCAGTCGACCGAGTCTGTGTCAGGCTGGTCCGGTCGACCGGACCAGTCGACCGCTGTTCTGGCAGATGCATGTATCAGTGTGCATGTCTGCCGATCGACCGGGGCGGTCGACCAATATTTGATTTTTGTTTACAGGTTTCTTCGGTCGACCGGGTCGGTCGACCGCTAGCTCATAACGGTCGGATTTTTGAACTACCGGTCGACCGGCCCGGTCGACCGAGGTATCCGTTGAACAGTAACGGGCATATTTTAAGTGAGCTGTTATTTTTGTCTTTTGAATTTTAAAATTGGTTTAAGGTTATATTTTGAATTAATTACCTCCTAAACATCAGTAATTATATTTTATCTCTAAACCCTAGCCCTCTCCTATAAATAGGGGTGTTTGGGGAGAGATTCATGACAACAATTTTCAAGAGAAAAATTCAAAAGTTTGGAATATTCAAAAGAGCTTTGTTCTTGGTTTTTGTGCTGAAATTCTTTCTTAATTGCTGAAGTGTTTTTGTGATACTCTCTGATTTAATTTTTCTTTTAACCTTACACAAGAGCTTCATTCCTACTCAATATTCTCTAAGGACCTTTGTAAGGGTAGAGATATTTGAAAGAGAGAGTTTGTGGTCTTTTGACTACTAAGGAAATCTATTGTACTGAGATTGTGGAGTTGGGTACTCCATTGTAATTGTGTTCTTTGTGATAGTGGAAGTAGCTAGATTCCTTCTGGGGAAGGCGGGGAAGTAGAGCTGGGTGCTCGAACCTCGATAACATATCTTTGTGTTTGCGATTGGTTTACTTTCCTTTGCTATTACTTTGTGTTTTTGATTGCTATTGCCATATTCATCATACTTCATCTTGTCAATCACAATCCCATACAATAAGGTTGCATTGCGCACCTCTAACTCATTTTACGAGGAAGCCGAAGGAAGGAGTTCAGAGCCCTTAATAGGGAATTCGGCTCTTAGTCTTGTTTTGGGAGATTGTTGCATTCATCTCATTGTTTATTATTTTTTAAATTGCCCATTGATTAGCATCATCACCTATTCACCCCCCCCCCCTCTAGGTGATTTTCAAAAAGGAATTGTAGTATAGTGGAGTATTAATTGCACAGGATATATTCAATGAAAGATAGAAGGTTTAGAAACAACCTTAGGTGCTTTGATCACTCCACAATGTATTCAATATGTTCAATGTACCCTTTCCAAATCTCCGTGTAGCATAGGGCTATACGAGTCGATTCTCAGGGAGAGCTTGCGATGGAAGCGTTACGGTTCGTTGTGAAGATAGAAAACGAAAGTTCTTCTCTGTCTTAAAAGAATGTAAAAAACATGGAAAAGGAAGTAAAAGAATTGGTGGATTTGTGCATGATGGAAATAAAAGGAAAAGAAATAGAGAAGGAGATTTGCTTTGGAAATAAAACTAAAAGAAAGAAAACTTTATAAAAGATTTAAAGATGGAGAAAACCATGACTAGCTAACCTTACTAATTTGCTAAACTTACTAAACTCCGTGATGGTGATGCGTGCCTCATGTTGATTCATCGGCAAAGATTTGTCTTGCGTGTTGGTCTAGTTACTTTCCCACTTGATTGACGGATGATCTTCTTGGACTTGTCTTGTAGCCTCATAGATGTCATAGGCCTTCAAGATAGAATTTCAATGGTGGACATCAAGGAGCAACACTCAAGGGATGCTAAGGAAGAAGATACAACATTCATTAATGGAAGTAAAGAAGTTGTACAACAAATAGCATATCCATCTCCATGTTCCATCAAGGCACTTGTTCTAAAGACAAGGCTCTAAATGAGGCACACATGAATCATATGGAATTACAACAAGAACTTTCCAAGCATGAAAGTAACCCATCGGGGATGAAAAAGACACAACAACTTGCAAGATGAAAGATTAGCAATCACCCAAGAGTTAGTAGTTAGCAAAGTTAGTGGTTAGCTAGTCATGTTAGAAAAAGTTAGCTAGCCATAAGAAAAGAAAAGTAATGCATGAAATAAAAGTGCAATGAAAGTAAAGCTTGAATTAAAGAAAGCAAGTAAAGTACTAGAAAATGCAATAGAGGAGAAAAGAGAATGGATTAATCCTTGCTTCACAAGTTGTCACCCCTGGTTTACACAAGCTTTCTCTCTCTTACAATCTCTCTCTTTGCAGAATTTCTAAGGAGGAAGAAGAAGACCTAGAGCACTAAAAATCCTAGAGAAAAATCCTACAAAATACAAAGCTCTATCCTCTAATCTCTCCTCCCCTTTTTGCGAAGGCCCTGGTGGTCTATTTATAGGCCAGAGAAGAAGGATCCAGAAACCCGGACAGCTGGCAGAAATCTCTGGCGCAACGGCCACGTTTCTGCCGCGGAAACGCAGCCAGAGCCGCGTTTCCGCGGCAGAATCTAGGCCGTTAAGCGCCAGATTTCTGTTGCGCGATTCTCGCAGGTTGTTAGACAGGCTGGAGCTTCTAGAAGTCTGAGCTGGCGCGTAGATGTCTCCAGATCCTGGGCTCAACCTTTGGGCTCTCTTTTGGGCTTTAATTAAACTCCTTTAATTCTTGATAATTAAAGGGAATTTGGGACTCTTCTCCATTAAAATATGGACCTGCAAAAATAGAGAGAAGAAGATTAAAAATCACATTTTTATTTATAATATGCATGGTATGGATGTGGTAAAATATGCAAAATTGAATAACAATCACACCCCCACACTTATTCTTTTGCTCGTCCCGAGCAAAACAAGAAAAGAACAACTATACTACTAATTTTCTTACACCACTTTCACAGGTGACGCGATTGCACTGAGCACGTGCAACAAGTCGTTAAACCTCTAGGTTACCCTAGAGGAGGAGTGTTATCTCCTGAGGGTTTTCAGCGGATTACACCCACAAAATCCATAAAGAAAGAAGACAAATGTTAGTGTTTTGAAAATTCATTTTGAAAGAGAGACATGTTTTCGAATTATTTTTGCAAAAATATAAGTGATCTAAGGTCATAAGTCCCCCTATAATTATTCTTCCTTAAACTTAGTCTCCATGCAGGATCTTGTCTTCAATTAAGGTAAGAATTCAAAATTGGATTGAATATTTTATCCTTCATAAAACCTAGATAGTATGCACATTGTGATAGTGAAGATTTCTGGGATTTCAACTCTAACCATCAAGCCATTTATATATTATTATTTTTTTCTTCCCTTAGTTTAGGCTTTCTAGTTTACCCTTGTAGCGAGCCTATAACCGATGACTCCCAAACCAGACGGTCTTAGGGCACCAGATGAGAAAACATCCCTCGGGTTTAAGGACTCAAGTAAACAAGTCCACAAAACTAAGGGGGATTATTTATTTCCTTTACCACCGTTAGGCGTGAATAATCATGCTTCTTGAGGCATAATTATCCAGCTTAATAAGTGATGTTTTATTCATATATTTTTTTTTCTCTTTTTGTTTTTTTATTATTATTTTTTTATGGCCTTTTTGGTCTTTGTTTCCATCCCAAAAATGTGTAAGTGTGAAGTGCATACTATCTAAGGCAAAAAATTCAAGATAAAAATATCTGTTGGCCCAAGAGGTTACACTCTCCATTTGTTTTTGTGTTTTGATGATGACAAACCAAATAAGTGCTATTTGGTACTAATGACTTTGTTCAAGATAAGTTTCAGGTTTTGTACCATGTTTAGAGACCATTTGCTTAGCTATTGCAAGAAACTTCTAAGTTCCAACAAGCATTGAAGGCATATTGCACATCAAGGAAGGATCATAGAAGAGAAGGCCCTAGCAAGGCATTGGATGGCTCAAGGACTTGAAGAATTGCTCAAGAAGTCCTTAAGTAATTTTGTTTTAATTTTTGTAGTTTGTTAAAGAATAGTGAATAGGTTTGAAGCTCAATCACATACGTTTTTGCGCACATACTATTTCTAAGTCTAATTCCTATAAAATATACAAAAATATTTTATTACAAAATCTTTCTTCTACAAATTCTTTTCTTTATGTTATATACTGAATTCCTGTTTAAAATAGTTTTGTTAATAATATTCATCTCCTCAAAATTCCGTTTTAAAATTGATTTTTGACCTGAGCCGGTCGACCGGGGCAGTCGACCGAGTCTGTGTCAGTCTGGTCCGGTCGACCGGACCAGTCGACCGAGGTTCTGGCAGGTGCACGTATCAGTGTGCATGTCTGCCGGTCGACCGGGGCGGTCGACCGAGATGTAATTTTTGTTTACAGGTTTCTTCGGTCGACCGGGTCGGTCGACCGCTAGCTCATAACGGTCGGATTTTTGAACTACCGGTCGACCGGCCCGGTCGACCGAGGTATCCGTTGAACAGTAACGGGCAGTTTTTAAATGAGCTGTTTATTTTTGTCTTTTGAATTTAAAAATTGGTTTAAGGTTATATTTGGAATTAATATCCTCCTAAACATCAGTAATTATATTTTATCCCTAAACTCTAGCCCTCTCCTATAAATAGGGGTGTTTGGGGAGAGATTCATTACAACAATTTTCAAGAGAAAAATTCAAAAGTTTGGAATATTCAAAAGAGCTTTGTTCTTGGTTTTTGTGCTGAAATTCTTTCTTAATTGCTGAAGTGTTTTTGTGATACTCTCTGATTTAATTTTTCTTTTCACCTTACACAAGAGCTTCATTCCTACTCAATATTCTCTAAGGACCTTTGTAAGGGAAGAGATATTTGAAAGAGAGAGTTTGTGGTCTTTTGACTACCAAGGAAATCTATTGTACTGAGATTGTGGAGTTGGGTACTCCATTGTAATTGTGTTCTTTGTGATAGTGGAAGTAGCTAGAATCCTTCTCGGGAAGGCGGGGAAGTAGAGCTGGGTGCTCGAACCTCGATAACATATCTTTGTGTTTGCGATTGGTTTACTTTCCTTTGCTATTACTTTGTGTTTTTGATTGCTATTGCCATATTCATCATACTTCATCTTGTCAATCACAATCCCATACAACAAGGTTGCATTGCGCACCTTTAACTCATTTTACGAGGAAGCCGGAGGAAGGAGTTCAGAGCCCTTAATAGGGAATTCGGCTCTTAGTCTTGTTTTGGGAGATTGTTGCATTCATCTCATTATTCATTATTTTTTAATTTGCCCTTTGATTAGCATCATCACCTATTCACCCCCCCCCCCTCTAGGTGATTTTCAATATCTCCCCAATTTTTCTTACTTTGCCTATAATTTCAAACAAGATCTATTATTTCAACTAGGTTTAAGATGTCATAATTAAGGCTTTCTTAATTTCTAAGATCATCTTAATTTTCTTAAAAATAGATCAAAACTTTGTCTCTTATTTCAAAAAGTTTTTTTTAAATTTCTAAAAGAAGTGTAAAGAAAGAAAATAAAAAACTCTATGTTAGTAAACCCTCCCCCACACTTATCTCATGCATTGTCCTCAATGTATGCAAGATAAAAATGATGCATGAAATAGGTAATAGGTTAGAATCTTTTATTTACAAAAAAGTGCAAAAAATTATTTACAAGTGTGACCCTCACCTAGGCTTTTCTTTGGTCGTTTTCCTCTGGCCCGTTTCCCATCGTTCCAGTGTGTTTGTTTGCGCGGGCTCAGTTGGGAAACGTGTTGAATTATTATCTTAGCCCTAAGTGTTTCCAGATTCAATTGTTTATTGTTGTCATTCATCCTCATTCCACCACATTGTTCACTAAAAAATTCCTTGTCACCACTTTCACTCTGAATTTCATCACTTCCAATGTTAAGGAATTCTAGCTCATCTCCATACAATTCTTCAAAACTAAGGTCAACATCCGGAAGTGTACAATCAGTTAACTGACCCCGAGTTGACTCATCCAGACACATGATCTCGTCGGCAAATAAGTCTTCAAAGGATATATCAATTGGAGGTTCTTGAATTTTATCCTCTTGGGATTCATTGAAAGTGAAAATATCCAAATCAACTTTCCCCTTTGGAAAGGGTACTCGGATAACAGGATTTTCCACTTCAAGAGAATCACAAACTTGTGACTCATCTTTCCCTTTTTCCTCACAATTGTCTCTAATAAAGCTGACCTCAAATGTTTGATCTTTTGTTTTATGAGGCTGTGTAAGGAAGACATTCAGTTCATGAGTCATGTTTGTACGCGCCGGAAAAAAGAAAGAGACGCGAGGGTCCAAAGCCCGCGTCTTAGCATCAAGGCGCGAGGGTCCAAACCCGCGTCTCAGTTGTAACTGCCCTGATTATGGGGCCAGTCACCGCCCATGTAGCGGGAAGTGGCCCCTCATTGTGGAGAGTTTTTAGGGGGAACACGTTCACCCCTAGGACCTCTATAAATAGCCTTGTTGGCTACAAAGATGGGGCATCGAGGAATCAATCAAGAAATCAACGGGGAGAGAGCTCAACTCTTCGACAAGTTCGCTGCATACGAGCTAGCTTTTGCCTACCTTCTCTTTGAGAGTTTTGGTAGACGGAGCTGTGTTACTCCTTCTACCTGCCAAAGAGAGGATCCCTGACGATCCAGACGGTCATCCGGTCAACGGAGAACAAGATTCACTCTCCACCGCCACACGAAGAACCCAGCCTTAAACAAAGGGAGGATTCAAGATTCAATATCCTCCCTCCCTTGTAACTGGAAGGAAAAGTCTTGTTGTAATTTTTTCATTTGATTCAAGAAAATCTTTACAGCGATTCTTTCTTTTTTCCGGCGCGTACAAGAGATGGCGACTCTGCTGGGGACCATGTTTGTCACTGATGAACAGATCGTTGCGCAGGATGACGTCCTCCGTAAAGGGAAGATGGTCGAATCGCTCGTTGTCGAATTCGACCAGGCGAAGTACGAAGAGTTCCTCTCTTCCGGCTCCAAGAGCCCAAGGACCAGTCCTAGACGCGAGGGTCCAAAGCCCGCGTCTCAGCATCAAGGCGCGAGGGTCCAAACCCGCGTCTCAGCATCAAGGCGCGAGGGTCCAAACCCGCGTCTCAGCATCAAGACGCGAGGGTCCAAACCCGCGCCTCAGTTGTAACTGCCCTGATTATAGGGCCAGTCACCGCCCATGTAGCGGGAAGTGGCCCCTCATTGTGGAGCGTTTTTAGGGGGAACACGTTCACCCCTAGGACCTCTATAAATAGCCTTGTTGGCTACAAAGATGGGGCATCGAGGAATCAATCAAGAAATCAACGGGGAGAGAGCTCAACTCTTCGACAAGTTCGCTGCGTACGAGCTAGCTTTTGCCTACCTTCTCTTTGAGAGTTTTGGTAGACGGAGATGTGTTACTCCTTCTACCTGCCAAAGAGAGGATCCAGGTCGAATCGCTCGTTGTCGAATTCGACCAGGCGAAGTACGAATAGTTCCTCTCTTCCGGCTCCAAGAGCCCAAGGACCCGCGTCTGCCGCAGGGTCTCAACAGGAAAGCTCCGCGAAGCCCAATCTGAGGCTCTCTCGGGTGCTGCTGCTGCCCACTGTGCCAAGCAAGATTCACGCGCTGGCGCCTCTCAGAAGGCCCGCGTGGTCTCAGGCACAACTGTTGTTGCGATCAACCGCGTCGCACATAATACCCGCGTCAGCGTCTCTCAGGAGACCCGCGTGGTTAGAATTCCTGGTTTCGTAGACCAGGATGTTGTTGGTTTCTCTCCTCCTCCACGACGCAACCGAAATGCCGAGCGTCGACAAAGGAGACGTGCGCGTCAGCTACAAGTTGGAACCTCTGGTTGTCCGAGCAACTGTGCAAGCATCTGCATAAGGGAGTCGATAGATTCCTGCTGAGAAATAATCATATCCATTTGTCTCTTCTGAATCTGGGCTTTCTGTTCTAAACGTCTAGTCGTCTCCTCGAGAGTGCCTACCATATAGGCGGAAGCCTCCTTCTCGACGGAAGAGTTTGAAGCCCGCGACTCCACTACAGCAGAGTGAGAATCATTCACTTTAATGCCCTGGGCTAGGGCATTATAATCAATCGGGGGAATGGCCCCAGTCTGGGTACGAGTGTGTTGATACACCCCTTCCGGTTCAGAGTCAGACTCATCAGAGCTGACTGCAGGTTGTTTTCCCTTGCTTCTGCTTGTCATGTTCGCAGTAAGCTCCGGGTATTCAACGTCATAGAAGGTTCTCCTTCTGTGGGAGCGCCAGGTTTCCAAGAAACGTCTCGGCGAATTCAAAGGAGCTGCCCCCAGACAGGATGAAATCGATGCATGATCGCATCGAGTCAAAGAACTGTTGCACCGATTTGCGTGTCAGGAACTCCATAGTGTCATCGCCCGAGGTGCTCCTCGACCCCCTTTCTATCACGGGATAAGGGATGTACGGCGGATCTTCTCGCACAAGAGTTATGCTGACCGCTGGTACGACAGGAGCAAGAATAGCCACTGGCGCTGCCGGAGGTGCTATCTCTGCAGGAACCTTCACGGCCGATGGCAGAGCAGTGAGCACGACCTCCTCAGAAACCTCGGCCAAGACCTGAGCTGTGTGACCTTCTGGAGGGGAACTGACCATCGGACTCTCCACCTGAGCCCCCTCAGTTCTCTCTGCAAGTTATCGCGATATTAGCCACAATGGTGAAAAGCGAAACATTTAAAACATCAAAGCTTCCTTACCAAGTTGGAGGTCCAGAGATGTTGAATCCTTGGGCGAATTCTGCGGAGTGAGAGTCCCCCCGGCTTCAGTGGTAGCCTCCTCGCCCTGCAGAGTAAGAGTCTCCCGGCTTCAGTGGTTGCCTCCTCTTCCGGCAAAATGGAAGTCTCCCCAATTTCAGTAGTTGCCCTCTCTGAAGTTATCTCGGCAACTGAAGCCTCGACATCCTCGGCCAACCCTGCAGCATAAAAGAAGAATGTCAAAACCCCCTCTTCAAAATGAAAAGGGAAATCAGGACAGAAGGTGAAAATATTAGTCTCAAGTCCTAGACGCGAGGGTCCAAACCCGCGTCTCAGCATCAAGGCGCGAGGGTCCAAACTCGCGTCTCAGCATCAAGGCACGAGGGTCCAAACCCGCGTCTCAGCATCAAGGCGCGAGGGTTCAAACCCGCGTCTCAGCATCAAGGCGCGAGGGTCCAAACCCGCGTCTCAGCATCAAGGCGCGAGGGTCTAAACCCGCGTCTCAGCATCAAGGCGCGAAGGTCCAAACCCGCGCCTCAGTTGTAACTGCCCTGATTATGGGGCCAGTCACCGCCCATGTAGCGGGAAGTGGCCCCTCATTGTGGAGCGTTTTTAGGGGGAACACGTTCACCCCTGGGACCTCTATAAATAGCCTTGTTGGCTACAAAGATGGGGCATCGAGGAATCAATCAAGAAATCAACGGGGAGAGAGCTCAAATCTTCGACAAGTTCGCTGCGTACGAGCTAGATTTTGCCTACCTTCTCTTTGAGAGTTTTGGTAGACGGAGCTGTGTTACTCCTTCTACCTGCCAAAGAGAGGATCCCTGACGATCCAGACGGTCATCCGGTCAATGGAGAAGAAGATTCACTCTCCACCGCCACACGAAGAACCCAGCCTTAAACAAAGGGAGGATTCAAAATTCAATATCCTCCCTCCCTTGTAACTGGAAGGAAAAGTCTTGTTGTAATTTTTTCTCTTTGTACGCAGCGAACTTGTCGAATAGTTGAGCTCTCTCCCCGTTGATTTCTTGATTGATTCCTCGATGCCCCATCTTTGTAGCCAACAAGGCTATTCATAGAGGTCCTAGGGGTGAACGTGTTCCCCTAAAAACGCTCCACAATGAGGGGCCACTTCCTGCTACATGGGCGGTGACTGGCCCCATAATCAGGGCAGTTACAACTGAGGCGCGGGTTTGGACCCTCGCGCCTTAATGCTGAGACGCGGGTTTGGACCCTCGCGCCTTGATGCTGAGATGCGGGTTTGGACCCTCGCGCCTTGATGCTGAGACGCGGGTTTGGACCCTCGCGCCTTGATGCTGAGACGCGGGTTTGGACCCTCGCGCCTTGATGCTGAGACGCGGGCTTTGGACCCTCGCGTCTAGGACTTGAGACTCTGCTTTTTAATGGCTTGTCTTCTAGTGACTTTTAGACAGCCTACAATGTTACCAAAGGATAACCTCATTGATCCATTCTGGCAATTGATGATGGCATTTGCAGTAGCCAGGAATGGTCGTCCCAAAATGATAGGAATTTGAGCCCTTTGATTGGAATTAGACACAGGTTGTGTCTCAAGGACTACAAAATCAACAGGATAAATGAATTCCCCAACTTTGACAAGGACATCGTGAATTTCTCCCTTGGGTCTCTTGACAGAGCGATCAGCCAATTGTATGGCCATTTGGGTAGGGAGGAGATCGCCTATCCCTAATTGTTGATACACAGAAAAAGGCAGGAGATTTATGCTGGCCCCCAAATCAAGAAGTGCCCTATTGATGGTAGTCTGTCCTATAATGCATGAAATGGTGGGGCTCCCTGGGTCTTTGTATTTAACAGGAATTGGACCAGTGAGCAACTCGCTAATGGTTGATGCTAGGAAGACTTTCTTAGGGACTTGTGTTTTCCTCTTCTTGGTGCACATTTCCTTCAAGAATTTGGCATATGATGGCACTTGTTGTATGGCATCAAGAAGAGGGACATTGATTTGGACCTTATTGAACATTTCTTTTATCTTCTCCATGTGAGCATTTGACTTGTGATTAGTAAGCCTATTTGGAAATGGTACACTAGGCTTATAAGGTTGCTCATCTACCTTTTCTTTACCCTTGGCTTTTGATGTGGATGGCTCTGTACTAGAAGATGGTTTGTCAGAAGCTGGTTGCATTGGATTGGAGGTGTTGGCTTTGGTGCTGGATGCGAGGATTGACTAGAAACCTTATTATCGACTTGTTTTCCAGATCTCAGGGTATGAATAGCATGACATTGACTGGGTCCTGAGTCTTCCACTTCATGCAAAGGGAAGTAATGTTTGGGATTTGGCAATGGCTGGCTTGGTAACAGTCCTTTTTGTCTCTCATTTACTGAATTAGCCAATTGCCCAATTTGGACCTGAACTTTACTCATATCCTGTTGATAGTTCTTTGTAAAGGTTTCTAACATTTTCCTCAACTCTGATATTTCTGAATCATTCTGGGGTGGATGTTGATAATATGGAGACTGGAATTGTGATTGGTAGTGTGGTGGGTTCTGATATGGTTGTGACTGTGGTGGACTTTGATTTGGATGAAAATACGGTGAATTACGATTGAAACTGGGTGGTTGAGACTGAGCATTATAAGGATGTGGAAGTGGTGGCCTATGATGCTCAGGACCAGACTGACTCCACGAAAAATTTGGATGGTTCTGCCATCCCGAATTGTATGTGTTGGAGTATAGGGGTCTGGTAAATGCTGCATTCGTGTTCTCCTGATATGATTGGGGCTGATATAAGGGACACTCCTCAAAAACATGGTTAAGGTCATGACAGTAGGTGCAACCCGGTTTGATCACAGGTGATGGGTTGACCTGATTGACAACAGAATTTCGCTTTGACTCAAGCAGTTCTATCCTCTTCATTAATTGTGTGATCTTGGCTTCTGCAGCTATAGAGGATTCTATGGAGCGCATACCAGTTCTGGAAGTGGTGGGAGTAGGTTTATCAGGGCATGACTCCCACTGAATGGTTTTCTCAGCTAGGGTTTCAAAGAGATCCCACCCCTGATGCTCATCTTTCTTCAAAAATTCCCCTTTGCACATGGATTCAAGGAGTGTTTTCGTTTGGTAATCTAGACTGTCATAGATAATTTGGCACAGACGCCATTTCTCTATGTCATGATGAGGACATAGGGCTAGAAGGTCTTGAAACGCTCAAAATATTTCCAGAACGGTTCGTGTGATTCCTGCTTGAATTGCATGATATTCTTTCGCATAAGGGCTGTTTTGTCGATGGGATAGAATTTCTTAAGAAAGACTTTTACAAAATCATCCCAAGAAGATATGGAACTGACGGGAAGATTGTAAAGCCATTTCTTAGCTAAATCCTTCAGTGCAAACGGTATAAACCTTAACCTAACAGCATCCTCGGTCAGTTGGGAAATTCTCATCATTAAACATACTTCTTCAAACTCTCGAATGAAGAGGTACGCGTCCTCAGACTCTAGACCATGAAATCGGGGAAGTGTATTAATGAATTGCGGTTTCAGCTCGAAATGATTTCCATTTGGTTCAGGGAGAAGAATGCACGAAGGAAGGGAGGTGCGAATCGGATAGAATCAATCTTGAAGTGAAACGTTGTTTTCAATTGTGTCAAGTGGTTGTGTAAGTGCAAGTGTAGAAAGTCTAACAAGTCTTTGCAGAATCTGCATTACGGAACCACTCTTGCATATACAGTCACAAACAACGTGCACCGATCACACCAGCGAAAAGAAAAAATGAAAATAACAAACAATAAAAGAAAAATCAATCCAAGCTATCTAGGATTCCTGGACATAGACGACTCCTAACTGATTAGACCGTCCACGGGAGGTTTAGTGTAGACTTTGACCACAAGCTAATCAGCCAGGTCAGGGCAAGGTTGTTGGGAGGTTTTCCGTCAGAGACGTTCCTTAATTAAATAACCACTAACCTTCGGGCTTTCGGCCCTCAATCCCTTTCCAAGACACTGATTTTGCAAAAGTCAATTTCCAACACTTTTTCCCCTTAGGATAATCTCCTAAGTGAGTCCGGATGTCCCTAGGGCCAACGTCTATCAGATTTTATTTAAAGCTTGGGATTGTGAGTGCTGGGATGGTGGTTTTTGGGCTAAGGAAAGGGTGATGAAACCCCCACCTTATCTTATTTAAGGGTGGTGCCCTTAAAATCGATTTTGTGCAAGTGTACGATATAAACAAACAAGGTTCACTCAAAGCGATATAAATCAACCAAGAAGTGAGTCCTAGTCAAAATGCAATGCGCACGTACCTTGCTCCAGCACTCTTCAACAGTAAAAGTAAATGAATTGAAAAGACACGTGCCTAGAAAATGTAAATGTCTAATCAATTTTTAACTTTGCAACAAATTTTTTACTGTTGATTATTAGCAGGAATATGGTGAAGCATACAAGAAATTAAGTACTGCCAGAGCAAGCAACCCTGCAAAAACTGGTGAGTAATTCACTCTTCCTTGCCGCGGATCCGCGACCAGAGCCATGGAATCGCGGCAATTCAGAGGGCTACTGGTCTCTACTTTCAAGAGCAGAGGCCCAGAGCCACTTATGTGTCACTGCAAAGCAAAGTTTCCTGTTTCTTCACCTGTAACCTGCAACAGAGAAGAAAATGCGTTTAGTTCTTCACTTTAAATCAAAAACTGTTGCTCTCCCCGGCAACGGCGCCAAAAATTTGATTAGGAAAAGGAATTGTAGTAAAGTGGAGTATTAATTGCACATGATATATTCAATGAAAGATAGAAGGTTTAGAAACAACCTTAGGTGCTTTGATCACTCCACAATGTATTCAATATGTTCAATGTACCCTTTCCAAATCTCCGTGTAGCATAGGGCTATACGAGTCGATTCTCAGGGAGAGCTTGCGATGGAAGCTTTACGGTTCGTTGTGAAGTTAGAAAACGAAAGTTCTTCTCTGTCTTAAAAGAATGTAAAAATCATGGAAAAGGAAGTAAAAGAATTGGTGGATTTGTGCATGATGGAAATAAAAGGAAAAGAAATAGAGAAGGAGATTTGCTTTGGAAATAAAACTAAAAGAAAGAAAACTTTATAAAAGATTTAAAGATGGAGAAAACCATGACTAGCTAACCTTACTAATTTGCTAAACTTACTAAACTCCGTGATGGTGATGTGTGCCTCATGTTGATTCATCGGCAAAGATTTGTCTTGCGTGTTGGTCTAGTTGCTTTCCCACTTGATTGACGGGTGATCTTCTTGGACTTGTCTTGTAGCCTCATAGATGTCATAGGCCTTCAAGATAGAATTTCAATGGTGGACATCAAGGAGCGACACTCAAGGGATGCTAAGGAAGAAGATACAACATTCATTAATGGAAGTAAAGAAGTTGTACAACAAATAGCATATGTTTGGTGATCCATCTCCATGTTCCATCAAGGCACTTGTTCTAAAGACAAGGCTCTAAATGAGGCACACATGAATCATATGGAATTACAACAAGAACTTGCCAAGCATGAAAGTAACCCATCGGGGATGAAAAAGACACAACAACTTGCAAGATGAAAGATTAGCAATCACCCAAGAGTTAGTAGTTAGCAAAGTTAGTGGTTAGCTAGTCATGTTAGAAGAAGTTAGCTAGCCATAAGAAAAGAAAAGTAATGCATGAAATAAAAGTGCAATGAAAGTAAAGCTTGAATTAAAGAAAGCAAGTAAAGTACTAGAAAATGCAATAGAGGAGAAAAGATAATGGATTAATCCTTACTTCACAAGTTGTCACCCCTTGGTTTACACAAGCTTTCTCTCTCTCTTACAATCTCTCTCTTTGCAGAATTTCTAGGGAGGAAGAAGAAGACCTAGAGCACTAAAAATCCTAGAGAAAAATCCTACAAAATACAAAGCTCTATCCTCTAATCTCTCCTCCCTTTTTGCGAAAGCCCTGGTGGTCTATTTATAGGCCAGAGAAGAAGGATTCAAAAACCCGGACAGCTGGCAGAAATCTCTGGCGCAACGGCCACGTTTCTGCCGTGGAAACGCAGCCAGAGCTGCGTTTCCGCGGCAGAATCTAGGCCGTTAGGCGCCAGATTTCTGTTGCGCGATTCTCGCAGGTTGTTAGACAGGCTGGAGCTTCTAGAAGTCTGAGCTGGCGCGTAGATGTCTCCAGATCCTGGGCTCAACCTTTGGGCTCTCTTTTGGGCTTTAATTAAACTCCTTTAATTCTTGATAATTAAAGGGAATTTGGGCCTCTTCTCCATTAAAATATGGACCTGCAAAAATAGAGAGAAGAAGATTAAAATCACATTTTTATTTATAATATGCATGGTATGGATGTGGTAAAATATGCAAAATTGAATAACAATCACACGCTTGCCAAGTGCATGGCGATTTCATCCATCAAGCACCAGGCTACCTCCACTCTACGACCTCTACCTGTTCATTTGAAATGTGGGGATGGATGTGGTAGGCCCTATCAGCCCACCATCATCAAAAGGACATCGGTTCATTTTGGCAATAACCGATTACTTCTCTAAGTGGGCCGAGGCCATTCCTTTGAAGGAGGTAAAATCATCTAACGTGATCAAGTTCGTGAAACATCACGTTATTTATTGTTTCAGTGTACCTCGGCGAATTGTCCATGACAATTGACCCCAGTTCATCAGTCAGGCCTTCCAGAGATTCTGCGCTAAGTTCAGAATTCAGAGTGTGTCCTCAACGGCATACTATCCTGCCACTAACGGCCTCGCAGAAGCTTTCAACAAGACCATTGGTAAGCTTCTCAAGAAATTCGTCTCGAAAAGTCAACGGGATTGGGACGACAAGCTGGGTGAATGCTTATGGGCCTACCGCACAACTGTGCGAACCCCGACTAAAACTACGCCATTTTCTTTGGTATACGGATGTGAAGCCGTACTCCCACTAGATATCCAAATTCCATCTTTACGCGTCGACTTGACCGCAGAGATGACAACAGAGGAGAAGCATCAACAGCGACTCCAGGAATTGGAGGCTTTAGACGATAAGCGTCTGCAGGCCAACAACAAATCGAGCTCTACCAAGTTCGAATTACCAGAGCCTTCAACAAGAAAGTTAAAGTGCGAACTTTCAAGAAAGGCGATCTTGTCTTAGCCGTCAGAAGACCTATGGTGATGACGCACAAGACAAAAGGAAAATTTCAGCCCAAATGGTAAGGACCATTTGTAGTAGAGTCAGTCTACTCGAATGGATCATATCGCCTCATAACCTCAAATGGCGATACACTTATGATGCCGATCAATGGCAGATTCTTGAAGAAGTACTATCCTTAGATAGTATTCTTCCGCTGATCAAGTTAAAAGTACACCTCTGACCAAAGCGAGAAGAGTTTCATCATTAAACATCCGACGCCTCCGACGGCTAAGGATAGAGGAAAATGTTGGCTTCTAAGCCCAACATAAGTCTTCGACAGCTCGTCATGCTGAGGGGAATAGCATGGCTAGCCCAACTCAAACGGTAGTTGGTAAAGGCACCTCAAATCCGTTGATAGCTGAGGGTTTGCTAAAAATCCTAAGTGGACTTGGCTCCACTCTTTCCTCCAAAATCCCTTACCAATTCTCACCCACAGAATGGTAGGTCTACAAAATGCAATCATTACCAAGTTAACACTATACCTCTGGTAATGAAAATTTTCAATACTCCTTATCGAGTACAAACTTTGTTTGTCAACTCTACAGAGAGTGCCAAACTTTCAAATTTGCCAAGTTAACACTATACCTCTGGCACTTCAAATTCCACTTGTCAATTCTCATCAATAGAATGATAGGTCCTCAAACTGCTCTTGGCACGAGCCAACCTTTGTCAAGTTAATACCACACCTCTGACAAATTACTGTTAAAGTTAACATTATACTTCTAAACAGTACATCAAGTTTCTGTCAAGTTAATATCACACTTCTGACAGTCACTTTCCTTCATACTTTCGTATCGAAGCTGAAATGGATGATGCTAAGTTAACACCACACCTCTAGCATCCAAGTCATTGCTAAGTTCAACAAAATACTTATAGCCATGATTTTACCTCGAACTTCTTTATCAAAGTCGAGATGACCAATGCCAGGTTCAAAATTACACCTCTAGCATTACTCTCACTGTCAAGTTAAACATCACACCTATATCAGTGACACTTTCAGTTTTCCCAAATAAAACTGAAATACTTCTGAGTTAAGTTAATATCACACCTCTGACTCACATCCTTGTCAAGTTAACACTACACTTCTGACAAGACTACATTTAACCTGTTAAGTTAATATCACACCTCTAACGGTAAAGATTTTCCTGGATTCCCCACGAATCTAGATTCACTTGTTACTCTCTTCAACAGAATAATAAGTCTACCTAAAAACATTGTTAGGTTAACACTTCACCATTAAACAATGTTTTCATTAACTCCCTAGCTGATCTTAATCAAGTTAATCCCAAACCCTTGATAAAGGCTCATTTTTCCTGGGGGTACATATTCCACCTGTCACTTTCTTTTATAAAGTGGCAGGTCCACCAAAAATTATTTTATCTCTGTCAAGTTAATATTACACCTCTGACAGTATTGTGAAAGTTCCTGAAATAGGATCTTTCTCTACAAAATTTGACTTATTAAAATTATCATCATAATTTTGACAAAGTCAAAGATTCTTTGCTTCTATGCGTCTAACTGAAGACAAAAAGTTCAAGACAATAGAAGAGGCAAAAAGAAAAGTGACACTTTTATTTATATCTAGGCATATGAAAGTGATACAAAACGCATGAAAGTGATACAAAACGCTCTCTTATACAATAAGATTGAGTGTTACAATACAATTAAGGAGTACAAAGAAGTCCCTCTCTCTCTCTCAGAGGCTGCACTCACTCCTTAAAGCCGCATATGATTCCAAGTACAGGATGTTTGGAATGACGCCAAACTAGGATTGGACACTGTGGCGACGGTCGGAGCCGATTGCACTATGATGCATGACGTAAACATCAAAAGAACCCTTGTTGACTAAGAGTAATGGTGTTCTTGAGGTCTGATGGTAGCAGAATCCTCCGATTCCACTTGACCATCCAAAATGGCGGGATACGATCCTTCGTTGATGAACATCTCTTCCGCCAGAAGGTCATCCAGTGAGCATGAAGTTTCCTCGATGTCACTTCTGGGGTAAGAGAGGAGGTTTTAAGACCTCACAGGGGATGCTACCCACCACTATATCCACCTCAACCCCCGCCGCCATACCCACTCTGACCATGCCATGCCAGCAAGCTTGACTGGTGCATCACGTCCGAGGAGATCTTGGCGAGGGATAGGACCCCGTCAGGGACCATGATTTCTTTCCTTGTAGACAACGGGGACCATGATTTCTTCCCTTGTGGACGAACATTGAACAAGTTCGCCGGCCAAAATATTCTTCCAGGGGCCCAGCGAAAATTAAGCCTGGTAGGCGTTATCCCTGAGATAGGGGCTTCCTGCATGGAGGAACCGCCCCTTCGAGTCTCAGCGACGGCCGCCTTTGAAGATGAGGTAGTTTGCTTGGCCTTGGGTGCCATTGCTAATCAAGAATCTGATGTTAGATGAAGAAGAAGAGAACAAAGAAAGCTCCTCTCTCAAACCCTAACAGATGCACGCAAAGACGAAAAGAGAGATTAATGATGACTCTCTCGACGACTGTTGCCATTTATAGGCACGGTGATTCGCAAAGATACGTGGCGCTTGGCTCGATCGACTCGGCATCGAATCATCTTTTGACGCGTGGGCAGAGCATTTAATGCAGCGTGAAGTCCGCACGCCAAAAAGAAGATGTCCCTTCGGTTCCACAGAACACGTGGCAGTGCACTCATGTCATGGCACAGATTCGCACCCAACAGTCGCGCCTCTTCAATGGACGCACCCCTTCAGCACGGCCATAGTTGCGTCCAGAAAGTCGCGTCTCTCCGAGGTTCGCACCCTTCCAAATCCGGCCAAGAATCGCGTCTGCCTTATGGAATAACAGTCGCGTCGCGTCTTTAAAGCAGTACCATCCCTGCGTCTCAAAAGAACTGGCGTTCAGTCCTTGCTTCTGCAAACCAGTTCAACAGTACACAGGCACAAGCAAACGACCGCCCACTCCTGGCTTAAAGTGCACCCACGGCAGACTTAAAGCAATCGGGGAGGTTTAGACTGTGTATCTAGACACTCGACATGATCAACTTTGGTGGTTTCAAAGAGTTCCACAGTACACTCACGAAGACCATACTCCAGATAAGATCAAACCCAGAGCATTGACAGTCCAGTCATAAGAGTGAGCTCAACTAGAGTCCAAAGTATTTCGAAATCTGTCCCACTTAACTGCGGAATATCAAAAACATTAGAGGGGGTTCTGTAGGCTGTCTAAAAATCAAATAAAGACAAGCCATTAAAAAGCAGAATTCCAAGTTCTAGACACAAGGCTAATATTGGCCGCGGCGCGAGGGTCCGAACCCGCGTCTCAGCATCAAGGCGCGAGGGTTCAAACTCGCGTCTTAGCATCAAGGCGCGAAGGTCCAAACCCGCGTCTCGGCACCAAGGCGCGAGGGTCCGAACCCGCGTCCCAGCCAGCACCATGGTACCAAGGCGCGAGGGTCCAAACCCGCGTCTCAGCATCAAGGCGCGAGGGTCCAAACCCGCGTCTCAGCATCAAGGCGCGAGGGTCCAAACCCGCGTCTCAACATCAGGGCGTGAGGCTCAACACCCACGTCTTAGCATCAAGGCGCGAGGCTCGACACCTGCATCTTAGCATCAAGGCGCGAGGGTCGAAACCCGCGCCTCGGTTATAACTGCCCTGGTTATGAAGCCAGTCACCGCCCGCATAACGGGGTAGTTAGCCCCCATTGTGGAGTGTTTCTAGGGGGCACGTTCACCTCTGAAACCTCTATAAATAGCCCCGCCGCTATAAGGGGGAGAGAGGGTCACAGACGATAACAGGCAGAGAAGAGAGACGACAACATACACAGGGGCACACACACACAGAGTCAAAGAAGAGACAGAGAGAGAGAGCCACACAAAAAGAGCTAAGCTCTTTAGCTAACTTGCTACACACAAGTTGCTCTTTGCCTACCATCTCTTTGAGAGTTTTGGTCGATAGAGCTTTGTTACTCCGTCTTCCATCCAGAAAGAAGATCCCCTGAAGGTCTCGACGTTCATCCGGTCAACGGAGAACAAGATTCACTCTCCACCGCCACTTGAAGGACCCAGCATTAAACAAAGGGAGGATTCAAGACTCAACATTCTCCCTCCCTTGTAATCGGACTATTAGTCCGTTGTAATCTTTCAATTTGATTCAAGGAAATTTTACAGCGAATCTCACTCAATTTTTCTGACGCCTACATACATGTGTCAAAAAAGCTTCATAACGAAGGAAGGAAGTATGAGACTTAACCATAGTATCAAAGACAATTTTTGCCCAATTGACATCGAGGCTAGCCATAATTGCATAGACACAAGTGGCTAACTCTCGGGAATAGTAGTTATAGCTTCCAGTTTTAGGGCAAATATTGTATGCAAGGATACGACCTATGAGACGGGGAATTGGTTTCAATTTGTTGTTCATCATAGGTAATCCTTGTCCAGGAAGAAAGATACTAGATAAGACTTCCTCATTATCCATATCAATATCATTTATCAAGAGACCGTTATAGGGAATTGAAAGGATACGGCCTATTGATTTAGGAGATAATTTAATGTTAATACTTTTAACCATGAATAAATATAGATGTCATCCTCATTATCTTCAAAGGTTAAATTAGTATAAAACAAGTGTATCAAGAACGGGCAATAGCCTTGCCTAGAATCCGTAGAAAACATATGAAAAAGTCCACAGTTCTGTAAATATGAGACAATGTCGTAATGATGAAAATCCTCATATTTAACAAATCTACCGGATAGAATTTCTGAGGAAATTCTAAGATAATCCTCTTCTAGGGCAGGATTTTTAAGAAAAGCCCTAAAATCAACTTGAGAGGATGAAGATGATGGTGTGAACTTAGTTTTCTTTGACCTAGACATGTTTAGAACTGAAATCGAAGGAAGATAACATAAGAAATGAAAGGAAATTTTAGAGATTGCAAGGATTTTACCAAGAATGTGAAGGAAATAGAAGTGGGTTCACTGCTGCAGTTCTTCTCCTTGCGGCTATAGTCAACTGGAAGTGATCGGCTGGGAAGAAAGAAATTGGAGAAAGTCTAGGGTTTTGATGAGAGAAAGATAAGAATTAATGGTTGGGATCAAACCTAGAGTGAGATCACTGGTGAGGATTAAATTAGAGGGATATCGGATCCACAACTTAAGTATACGGGTCGGTTTGAAAAATAAAAAATCGAAAACAGAACACAGACTTTCACAATATTAGTCGACTTGAGGATTGGTACTAGTCGACTAGTAAATTATTATAGTCGACTAAGTTTTTTAAAAATCAAAAATTCATGTATCTGTTGATGCAAATTAGTCGACTGGGGCACTGTCAAGTCGACTAGGTTCTGTATAAGTCGACTGATTGGTCACTAATGTTGCACATTTAATATCATATTTCCATACTTATTATAGAATAAAATCTGCATTGTCCTAATTAAATGTTTAATTTATTTGCAGGCCCATTCCTTAAGGAGATGAAGAGAAACAAGCCCAAAAGCCCACCAAATTCTGATTAATTCAGAATAAATTTGAAATGAAGAAATCAGGGCAAATCTTGGCATATAAGGAAGGTTGAGAAGAATCCTCCCTGAATCAAGATGAAGAAATCAGGGCAAAATCTTGGCATATAAGGAAGGTTGAGAAGAATCCTCCCTGAATCAAGATGAAGAAATCAGGGCAAAATCTTGGCATATAAGGAAGGTTGAGAAGAATCCTCCTTGAATCAAGATGAAGAAATCAGGGCAAAATCTTGGCATATAAGGAAGGTTGAGAAGAATCCTCCCTGAATCAAGCACAATCAAAGGCTGTTTTGTCAACTTTTGAAGCAAAAACAAGAAAATCAGAAGAAGATACGGGAAATGCATCAGACCAAGAGATTCCCCCAATCTTCCTGGGATCTTCTCTTTTAGGTTTTTTGCCTATAAATACTAGTTTTAGCTGAGTAAAAAGGAGGAGCAGGCAGATTAGGATTTAGCCTAGTTTTCATTCTTTGTAGTTTAAGTTTTACTTTTCTTCTTATTTAATGTTTATGTAAGCTTAGGTTAGATGAAGATTCATGTAACTAAGAGAGAGAGGCTCATGTTGAGAGTGACACCGATGTACCCTCCTCCTTTCTTCCATTGTCTCTGCAATTAATAAAGGTAAAAGCTTCTTTTTATGTTCGTATTTTGTTTTGCTTTCCTCTTCCTCTTCTACTTTACCTTGGTTGTATTTGTTGAGTTTACAAGTGAATTCCAAAGCAAGTATAACTAAGCTACGTGAGAGCAAGCGATAGTTCATGAAGACGTTCTCCTCTTCCAAGATCCGCATCACTTCGTTCTTACTAGGCTTGACGATATAATGTGCACGGGGACTGAGCTCGAGCTTATGATCTATGCGTTGAACGCCTCCGAAGAAAAAGGTAGAACATGCAACGGTTTTCAGGTAAGTCATCACTCAACCTAGGTAAGTATTTCTTCATCTTCTTTCCTTCCTTTCATTTCTGTAAATTAAATTACCACCTCTTCCAACTCTTTCTTCTCCACTCACTCCATTTGTACATAGTCGCTTTTATCGTTTTCTAATTTTTTCCACCTTCTTCGTCTCTCATTTTCACTCTAATTTTAACATAATTATTTTTCCTTTTCTTAACTTAAAAACAGAGAAGAATCTTCGCTTTTCTTCTTAACGATTTCAATAAAACGTAAACGCTTCTATCGCAAAACCCTCCTTGTGGATCACGACCCGCATAGCCACTTGCTATAGCGGTAAGAATTGAGCACTTGCACATCTTCATTCTATAAATCTAAAATTCTATATTTTTGTGCAGGTTTTGCCTCAATCATCGACTAATAAGTATTAGTAAGTCGACTAATTATGTAAAAATGCCTTTGAAAATTCTGAAAAAATATTTAAAAATCAGAAAAATTGCAAATACCCAAATCTCTTCAAAATTTCATAAAAGTATCTTCTTTAAGAGGTTTTGTGAATATATCTGCAATTTGATTATCAGTTGATATAAAATTTAAAGAAATATGACCTTTTAAAGCATGATCACATAGAAAATGATGTCTAATATCAATATGCTTAGTACGTGAATGATGAATTGGATTTTTAGATAAATTAATAGCACTGGTATTATTACACATAATAGGTGAGTTTGTGATAGACATGCCATAATCAAGTAAAGTTTGTTTCATCCATATAATTTGAGCACATGCAACACTAGCAGCGATATATTCTGCCTCGGTTGTTGATAATGATACAGAATTTTACTTTTTATTGAACCATGATACTAGTGAATGTCCCAAAAAGTGACAAGTACCACTAGTACTCTTCCGATCAGATTTACATCCAGCAAAATCAGCATCACTATACGATAGTAAATCAAATGTGCTTGATTTTGGATAAAATAAACCATAATTGATTGTGTTATTTAGATATCGAAAAATTATTTTCACTGCTTTAAGATGTGATTCCTTAGGATTTGACTGATATCTAGCACATAAGCATACACTGAACATAATATCAGGTCTACTTGAAGTAATATATAGTAAAAAACCAATCATACCTTGATAGAGTTTCTGATCAACATTCTTACCATTTTCATCTTTGTCTAAAAATGTAGTCGTACTCATGGGAGTATTCTTATGACCAGAATTTTCCATGCCAAATCTTTTTAGAAGTTCCTTTGCATACTTGCACTGGGAAATGAAGATTCCATCCTTCATTTGCTTTATTTGCAGACCGAGAAAGTAAGTAAGTTCGCCCATGTGGCTCATCTCAAATTCACTCTGCATGGTCTTAGAAAATTCTTGACAAAGATTATCGTTAGTAGATCCAAATAAAATATCATCAACATATATCTAAATGATTAAGATATCTTTATTAACATGTTTAATAAAGAAAGTTGTATCTTCTCTTCTCATCTTAAAATCAGAATTTAAAAGAAAACTTTTTAATCTATCATACCAAGCACGGGGTGCTTGTTTTAAACCATATAAAGCTTTCTTAAGTTTAAAAACATGGTTTGAAAATTTTTCATGTTCAAAACTTGGAGGTTGTTCAACATAAACAGTTTCCTTAATAATTCCATTTAAAAAGGCACTTTTAACATCCATTTGATAAAGTTTGAAATTCATAAAACAAGAAAAAGCAAGTAAAATACGAATAGATTCAAGCCTAGCTACTGGTGCATAAGTTTCATCAAAATCAATACCTTCTTCTTAATTGTATTCTTTTGCTACTAACCTTACTTTGTTCTTAATGACTTCACCTGATTCATCAAGTTTGTTCTTAAAGACCCATCTGGTACCGATGACTGGATGATCAGTAGGACGTTGTGCAAGATCCCAAACATCATTTCTGACAAATTGGTTCAACTCTTCTTGCATGGCAATTGTCCAAAAATCATCCGCACATGCTTCTTTGATATTCTTCGATTCAATGAGTGATATGAAGGCAATTTGTGTCAAGTAGTTCAACTTGGATCTCGTCTGAACGCCTTGATTTATATCTCCAATAACCAAATCACGTGGATGATTTCTTACTTCAACATATGCTTTTGGTAACTCGGTAGGAGTCTCATCATCCTTAGAAATGTTAGTATCAATAGAAGATATAACAATATTATCAATAGGAGTATCTATGATATGATCATCATCATGTGGAGAAGTATTAGAAATAGGTTTAGTCAAGGATTCATCAAATTTAACATGTAATGATTCTTCAATAGTAAATATTTTCTTATTAAATATTCTATATGCTTTACTTTGTGTAGAGTATCCAACAAAAATACCTTCATTGGATCTAGAATCAAATTTATCTAAAGCATCTTTTGTATTTAAGATAAAGCATTTACATCCAAAAATCTTAAAGTAAGAAACTTTTGGAATCCTATTATAAAATAATTCATAAGATGTTTGTTTAAAATAGGTGGAATAAGCACACGATTTAAAACATAACATGCAGTAGCAATAGCCTCAGCCCCAAAATATTTTGATAAATTACTGTCCATAAGCATAGTTCTAGCACATTCTTGCAAAGTCCTATTCTTTCTCTCTACAACACCATTTTGAGGATATGCTCTAGGAAATGCAAAATTATGTGTAGTACCATACTTATCACAGAAATTTGAAAAAGTATCATTCTCAAATTCTCCTCCATGATCACTTCGAATAATGACTATGTTTAGAGACTTTTGATTTTGAATTCCTTTACAAAAACTTGCAAATTCATCAAAAGTATCATTTTATTTTTTAGAAAAATTACCCATGAAAAACGTGAATAATCATCAACAATAACAAAAACATATCTACTCTTGTTTAAAGAAGAAACACGAGTAGGACCAAATAAATCCAAATGCAACAATTCTAAAGGTCTATTGGTAGAAACTAAATCTTTAGATTTAAAAGATGATTTAACTTGTTTTCCTAATTGACAAGAATCACAAAAATAATCCTTTTTAAAAGATATTTTTGGAAGACCTTTAACTAAATCAAATTTAGAAATCTTAGAAATAGTTTTCATATTTAAATGATCAAATCTTTTATGCCATAAAAAATAATCATTATTAGAAGCAAGTAAACATAAATTATCATTAGATGATATGCATGTTATTGATAACTCATAAATGTTATTGTTACGAACACCTTTAAACAAAATATCTTTCATGTTAGTATCATAAATAAGACAAGCATCTTTTTCAAAAACAATTTTATAACCCTTATCACATAATTGACTAATACTTAATAGATTATGTTTTAAACCTCTTTCCAAAAGAACATTTTCAATAAGGGTTTTGAAATGTTATCAACTATGCCGGTACCAATAACCTTTCCTTTGTTATTGTCTCCAAATATCACTGTACCTCCCTTTTTGATTTGAACGGAAGACAGTAGTTGAATGTGTCCGGTCATGTGTTTGGAACACCCACTATCAAGTATCCACTTTTCTTTAAAAGGTACCTCATCTTCTTGGGCCATGAAGCAGATATTGGCGGTTTCAGTTGCTTCTTCTTCGTCAGAGGAAGATGAGTCGCTGTCATCCCATGTTGTTTGGAAGGCTTTCTTCTTCTTGTTGAACTTATTGAAAGTCTTGAAGTATCCTTTTGATTTCATCAATGGGCAATCCTTCTTTATGTGGCCTGGTTTGTTACACTTAAAACAAGTAGGATTATCATTAGTATCGTTATTCTTTTTAAACTTACCTTGTTTTAAGAACCTTTTGAACTTTCTTGAAAGCATCGCCATCTCTTCTTCATCGTCATCCGAATTGTCCATATCTGAAGTTGTATGGAAGGCAAGTACTTTCTTCTTGGATTGATGTTGTTGTTCGTCCTTCTTTCTTTCTTCTAACTGCACTTCATATGCCATTAGATTACCGATTAGGTTTTCTAATGTCATAGTTGAGAGATCATTCGCCTCTTCAATTGCGGTTGTCTTCTTCTCCCATTCTGGTGTGGTGCACGAAGGATCTTACGAACTCTTTCAACTTGGGTGTAGTCCTTTCCAAGGGATGCTAATGAATTGGTAATGTCGGTGAATCTTGTAACCATTTCGGATATAGTTTCATTTTCCATCATTTTGAATAACTCAAACCTGTGGATAAGAACAGATATTTTAGATTCCTTAACTTTATTTGTGCCTTCGTGTGTTACCTGAAGAGTATGCCATATTTGATGTGCAGAAGTGGATGTTGACACACGGTTGAACTCTTCTTTGGTTAAGGCACAAAATAGAGCATTCATCGCCTTGGCATCAAGATTCGCATTCTTCTTTTGTTCTTCACTCCAAGCGTTGTAGTTGGTTGTTGGCTTGGTGTATGATGCTTCTACAATGTTCCAAAGTTCGTAGTTGAGCGATTGCAAGTAGATCTTCATTCTACACTTCCAATAATTATAGTTGGATCCGTCAAATAGCGGTGGACGTTGTGTAGAATGTCCTTCTTTGAATTGTGATGAAGGGAACTCCGTTGCCATCCTTGTATGGTTGTTGCCTTGAACCTGCTCTGATACCAAATGTAGGATCTATAATCAAAGCAACACAAACACTAGAGGGGGGTGAATAGTGTTTATAAAAATTTAAATCAAACTACTTGCAGGAAATAAATTATTCACAAGATAAACTCAGAAAATTCAAACGCAAAGACAAGAGAGTTATCCTGGTTCGGTCCTTGTGACCTACATCCAGTCCCCAAGCAAACCGCTTGAGATTTTCCTTTCCTGATTTGTGTACACCCACAACCAATACCTTGTACACCACTTGACAAACGCCCTTTGCCAAATGTGCATAACTCCTCTTTACACCAAGAGAACAAACACCTTGTACAACTTTCTTCTACTCCAAGAAGACGCCCTTGTACAATGATCTTCTTTGAATGATTACAATGATCCTATAAGCCTTGAATTTGAATGTGCTTGTGGACAAGGTTTCTTATAGGAGGAATTTCAGAAATCTTCACAATGGAGTTTGGAATGTGGTGAAGAAACTGAAAATGAAATAGGTTTTCAGAAAACAGAATTTTTGGACAGAGTTTTAGGCTGGAAACTTTGGATTTGAATTGGTGCCTTGGCCCTAGGATAATACCCCTATTTATAGGTGAAATCCATAGTAAGTTAGGGTAGTTATCAGGCCAAATTAAATTTTGAAACGTTGGATAACACACCAGAATTCACTAACTGCACAGCAGTTATCAACTGCTATAGTCGACTTGGATAGGAGATTAGTCGACTAGAAGAACAAAATTTCCAAAGGTTAGTCGACTATAACAAGGGTAAGTCGACTATCTATTGGCTGATACAGATACTTAGTTTCTGGAAAACTGAATGTAGTCGACTATATAGGCACTGTTAGTCACCTATATAAGGTGTTAGTCGACTATAGATAGAGGGCAAGTCGACTAAGTTTGATGTCAGACAGAAACAGAGAGTAAGGAAATTTTTGTATAGGTTATTAGTCGACTTGGGAAATACTATAGTCGACTAGGGTATCTGTTAGTCGACTATATATGGAGGTCAAGTCGACTAACTTTCATGACAGAGAACAAACAGAGACTTGGGTCATTTGTTTTGGAAATATTTAGTCGACTAGGGGTATTTGCAAGTCGACTATAGAAGGGTTAGTTGACTACACTAGGAGGTCAAGTCGACTTATAAAGGTATTTGTGTGTGTGTTCAAGGCTTTTCACAAATTTTTAAAATTACACAAAAATACAAAATGTGCAACAGAGGTAGAATAACACTAAGTGCTTGTCCATCATCAAAATCTCTATCAACTTGGTAGGCATCAACAGGTACTACAGAGTGGCTTCTATTGGCCCACTTTGTTTGAAGTCGCATTTGACTTTTGCAAAACTTGCACAAGATGCCAAATGATAGGAAGGATTTCTAAATGTAATATGATGCCCTTAAACCCAATTCTAGAAGTAGAACTCTTTGATGTTTGGGGCATTGATTTTATGGGTCCCTTCCCTAATTCATTTGGGCACCAATACATCTTGTTGGCTGTAGATTACGTATCCAGATGGGTTGAAGCCATCCCTTGCAAGATGAATGATAACAAAGTTGTTGTCAAGTTCTTGAAAGACAACATCTTTTCATGCTTTGGAACCCCTCGTGCCATAATTAGTGATAAGGTATACATTTTTGCAATAGAACTTTTGAAGCTCTTATGTGAAAATATGCCATAACACACAAGTTATCTACACCTTACCAGTGGCCAGGTAGAAGTCTCAAATAGGCAAGTTAAGCTTATCTTAGAGAAAACTATGAATCAAAATAGGAAGGACTGGTCCACCAAATTGGTGGATGCCTTATGGGCATATAGGACCGCCTTTAAAACGATTCTAGGAATGTCTCCTTATAGATTAGTTTTTGAAAAGGCTTGCCACCTTCCTGTTGAGTTAGAGCACCGAGCCTTATGGGTAATTAAGCAGCTGAATTTTGATCTAGATAAGGCCGGTGCACTTCAAAAATTGTAAATTTCTAAATTTGAGGAGTTAAGGAACGAGACGTATGAAAATGCGAAGATTACGAAAGATAGGGTTAAGGTTTTTCATGATAAGTTCATCATGAGAAAATCTTTTGTCCAAGGACAAAAAGACTTACTCTATAACTCTAGACTTCACCTCTTTCCTGGAAAGTTGAAATCAAGATGGACGGGCCTTTCGTTGTTAAGACTATGTTTCCACATGGAGCCATAGAGATATACGACCCTAAGAATGGAAATGAATTCAAAGTAAATGGTCAACGTCTGAAATCATTTTGGGAATCAGTACCAGAAGCAGAACAGCCATGGGTCTTTTTGACCCAATGTATCAGTAACTCTACCTCTCTGCCAGTTCATTTCATGCATTTATAAATACATGCATACATTGGGGACAATGTATGAGATAAGTGTGGGGGAGGGTACTAACCTTAATTTAAAAAAAAAGATATTTATTTTAACATAGATTATTGACTAACTATAGGTTGCTATTAACATAACTCACTAACCTTAGGATATTAAACATAACTAAAATAAATAATAATAATAATATATATATATATATATATATATATATATATATATATATATATATACATAGTTGAAAAAGAAGACAATATTTTGACTTATCTTTTGAAAGAAATCCAAGATAATCTTAAGAATTAGGAAAATCATGATTAGGATTTCTAAAAACTTGGTCAAAATAAAATAAATTGTTGGATTTTTTTTTAGGTATAGGAGGAAAATTTTGAATAATTAATTAGTCTTGATTTTTATCTTAATGAAATGTGCATACCTAACACACTTTCACATCTAGGATTCTAAGACAAAGACCCTTGTGCCTTCTAAAAAATTGTTGCTATATATATATATATATATATATACTCACTAATTAAGCTGGATACATGTGCCTCAAGAAGCACAAGTATTCATGCCTAAAAGTGATTTTATAAATAAAGCCCTTGGTTTTGTGGCCTAGTTCACTCGAGTCCTTAAGTCCGTGGGTATTTTCTCACCCGGTGCCCTAAAATTGACCGGTTTGGGAACTACCGACCTTAGGCTTGCTACATGGGTGAATTAGAAAGCCTAAGGAAACTAAGAAATATTATCTATATATGTACTAACACATTTAATAGTCAATTAGTTAGGTATTAGGGCCTCAAGAAGCCTTGATACTTATACAAAAGAAAATTAAATGAGTTATACATATTTAAAAAAATAAAATAAAATAAAATAATAATAATAATAATAAAGAGGCATGAGAGTCCAAGTTAAAGAATCCCTAGTAAAGATTCACATTCATAAGGATGCATATGACTTAGGGTAACAAAAGAGATTATATAAAAATTCAATTTTAATCCTTACCAAAAATTGATAACAAATTATTGTATAAAGACTAAGTACAAGAATGAATAAAAATGATAATCTTAAAACTTATAGATTACTTAGTTTCTTCAAATATATTTCAAATATTTCTTTCCTCTTTCAAAATAAATAAATTAATTAATTAACTAATTAATTAAATCACTAACATTTTTCTTTTTTCTTTTATGGATTTTGTGGGTGTAATCTGCTGAAAATCCTCACGAGACAACACTCGTCCTCTAGGGGTAACCTAGAAGTTTAACGGCTTGTTACACGTGCTAAGTGCAACCGTGATTCCTACGAAAGTGAGTTAGGAAAGGTTAGTTTTTCTTTTCTTTTCCTTTTCCTTTTTATTTTTTTACATGAGGACGAGCAAAAAGATAAGTGTGGGGGTGTGATAGGTAGTTAAAAGTGCATATTTATCTTCACATTTACCATCATATTTTCCTATTTATTCTTTTATTAAGCACTGCTACTAATATTTTATTGTTTAATGTTATGTAGGCCTTGAGTAATTAAAGAATAAAGAATAAAGTACAAGTGAAGCCCAAATATCCCACAAAGCCCACATGCATAATTTATTTTAGAAGCTTCTATCATATCTAACCTAATCTAAACTTGGATTTTAAATTATTAATTTAAAATCTAGGAGAGGAAAAGGAAGGATAAAATAGAATTCCTAATTGCTAAGGAGGAGGAAAAGGATAAGATGGATCCTCATCCTAAAACAAAGATGGACTTATACCTAAATCTGGTTGCTTGCAATACAAAGATAAAGATAAAGAGGAAAAGATAAAGATAAAGGGAACAAATCCTTTTCAAATTCAGATTTTTGATAACTTACTTTCCAAGTTATGCCAAGTTCTCAAGATAGAGGGTCAGAATGCAGAATCCAGAAGGAGGCGCTCAGATGGACGGACCAGAGGAGGCCACGCAAGAAAGGTTGTGGCCATTGGCCACGCTATTGCCGCGGAAACGCGGCTATAGTCGCGTTCCCGCGGCTAACGCGGTTTCATGGGAGAGTTGTACTGGGACTCTACGTCTTATATCACCTATAAATACCCCTGCAGAGCAACAGAGTGAGAGGATCTGAGAGCTGAAGCTTAGGGTTTTCTTTAGATCTTTTCTTCTTTTCAAATTTTCTTGTATTTTTTGTTTTTGTTATTTGAAGAAGAAGATTGTTGAAGAAGTAGAGGAGCTATGTCAGTGACATCCAATAAAAAGGTTCTTCATTCTTTTTTGCAATTCAATTTAGTTTTTTGCTTAGATTATTTATTTTTCTTCTTTTCGTTTTCATGCAACTTTTCTTATTCAAAAAAAAATTGAAAATAAAAATAAAATATGAATAACTAATTAAAACTATAGTTTGTTAATCTCTCGATCAATCCTAGTTTAGTTTAAAAGATAAACTGATTAACATTTATGCATGTTAAGAACCCTAGGATTAAATTGATATTCTTGAAGATGAATCAATGATTTAGTTTAACTAAGTTAGGTTGCACTTTTTAAATGGTCATTCATGGTTCATATTTAAATACTTTGATAGCATAATTTTAAGTGTATTTTTCTTATACTGTTCTTTGAAATTAAGATGAACTATAGTTTAATTTTTATTAGTGCAAACTAATTAGGTTTACAATATCTTTATTCACCTTACTTGATTCTCAATCAAAACCCTTGGGTAAGTAATTCTTCATTTAATATGATGTTTACTCTTTGAGATTAGTACTTTGGGTTGTGGCAGATGATTGGTAAACTATAATTCTTTTTGCTTAATTAAATCTAATCAATATCTCTTTTTCTTTTCCAGGCGAATTACAGAGAAGATCGTTCCAAAAATCTTCCATCGCATCCTTCTCTGTGAATCGACCGTCTAGCCCTTGCTACGCGATTACCTTTGAAACCAGATTAAGATTTTATAAACTCTTTCTTTACTAATTTCCCGTTTCAATCAGAAGCGTCATGGAAAAAAGAAAAGACCCTATGAACTTGAATCCAAATCTGGTTAACATTCCTGATTTAGACCATCATAGGTCAAATATATGTTCATATATAATGAATTCTAAACATCTGAGGCATCCGTCCTGGCTACTAACGAAAAGCACCATAGCGCTTCTTAATGGAGTAAGCCTACACAGGCAGGTGCTTTCATTGTCTAGAGGAGAATTCTCCTTCATGTTCGAGTTGTAAAAGGATAAGAAACGTTAGTTGGAAGGAAGCTGACCATGAAAGCATAAATTTGATCTTTCATTTAATAGCTTGCGATCTCACTCATTTATCAGGGTCATCATTCTTTTTCATTCCAGTCGCTTCAAAACATGCGAACACTTGTCCGTCACGCCAGAAGTCGTGGGTTAGACCTTATTTTCCCCGCCCGATCCTCCTTCCTCCAGGCTCTTGCCTGACCCATTTTGTCGAGTCTTGTGTTGGTAATATAGGACACCAACAAATAGAAAAAGGGTTGGAGAAAGGGTTGGAGGAATTAGGCTATAACTTTACCTCAAATTCCTCGTATGTTCGATAAAGCCAAATATTCCCCCCCACAGATCGGAGTACGCCAATTACCCCCGAACCATACAAGATAGTTATTGCCTATCATATGACATTAGCTTTGTCTACCAGACCCTTAGTTTCAAGCAGCAAAGGGGTAGGAGGCTTATCAAAGTCACTCTCCAAGTTAAGGTAGGTTCAGTGCCCCAGGGTGAGAAGCGCAATTCTTACTTACGTTGAACAACAATTAGATATTAAGTTACTCCAATAAATTATTCAAACAAGTTATCAATATCAAATTAAGATAGCCAGGTTTTATAAATACTTCACGTGAGATGCACGTGCTCAGAACTAGTAAGCAATAAAAAGGAAAAAAAGTAAAAAAATTAGTTTGACTGGGCTAATTCCAAATCATAGTTTTAGCTTGAAGGACTCATTTGGCAAGAGGAGCTAGCTCAATAATTGAGCTAATTCAAACTAACTCTTGTCACATGTTCAAATTATTGGCGAGTCCTAGTGAAATTGTACTTAGTCCAAAACCACCTTCAAAACTACCACGACATACACCAAATTCACAAAACTTAAGAATTGCTAATTCCACCAAAATGGTGGAGTTAGTTTTCTCTCTCATTCTCTCTATCTAATGCCTAACTCTACCTAAATCTAGGCACTATTTGGTAGTATAGTTGGGAGTGTAGGAGTTAAAGTGCACATTTTTTTTTCAAAAAATCTCAAGTATACCCTTGACAAGACTCCCAATAATTACCCTCTATAGCTCTTTCAAAATTTTAATATTTAGAAGAGTTAACAAGAGTTAAAAGCCTCACTTTAACTAACTATGTTGCCAAACAAAGCTGATTTCAACCAAATAAAATAAAAGGTTTTCTTCTTATATATGACCCTCGAATCTTCCTATTTCTAAAATTACCCCCCAAATCATCGTATTTCTAAAATTGCCCCGAAATTCTATCATACTTCTAAAATTACACCCACTTTAGTTAAAAGAATAAAAAAAGAATATTCCCAACATATTTATTAAAAATTTATGAAATCCTACATTTACCCATATAGTTCAATTATTTGCATTATTAATCTAAGATTATTATTGTTTGCATGCCGCCTCTCTCCCCCATAACGCCTCTCTCGCTGAACCCATCGTCGGCACGAAAAGCTCGACCCTTTCGTCCTTAATTACGTGGTTATTCCCGTCACTGATGATGATGCAAGAGCGTATGAGGTGAGTCGAGTTCGAGGCCGAACTTACCAAGTACTTTGATGAGAACAATGAGTAGTTTGAGTGCGCCGGTGTCACGACCCATCACAGGATCATCATGTTCGCCTAAGGTTACAATAACCAGTTTATGGTTTTGATGATAACAAAATGTATGAGGTTATTTATAATCAAGTTCAAGTGTTTAAGTTGTTTTAGGGTTCTAAAGGATTCAAGGAGTTTCCTTTCTCTAAAAGAAGGTGTTGAAGACTCAAGGGTATTCAAGTATAGGATTGAAGCTCAATGCACTTGGCATCGCTAATGGAGAAGCCCGCTTGAAGGTACTTGTAGTCACCTAGAGCCTTGTAAGAAAATAGTTTGTTGAAGTGTAGAATATAGTTTTGATGCTCTAGAAGTTACACACACAAAAATACATGATTTCGAAATACAAGTTTTGATAGTATTGGTATTTTACATTATTAGTTTTGATACTATCTCGTAATTTTTTCAAAATTTTATATCAAGTTTAAAACATGTATTTCATTGTCTAAACATTATTATATTACTTATAAATCAATACGAAATATTTTGAAAATTATTTGAAACTCAAAATATTCATAAAAGCATTTCAAGCTAAGTCGGTCGACCGGTGCCTATGTCAGGCCAAAACGGTCGATCGAGCTTTTGGCCAAAGGGGCTTGCACATTTGTGTACATTATCTGTCGACCAACCAGTCGACCGCTAACCCTTGCGGTCGATCGGGAGTCGACCGACTGGCAAAGTTTTAACTCTCTATTTGGGCCAGTCGACCGACCGATCGACTGACCCCATAGTTTTTCTCTTTCGAATAGTTTTTCGGCCGATCGGGCGATCTACCATACCAACGGCTCTATTTTTGTTTCGAGCTGTCGGTCGACCGGCCGATCGACCGACAGGTTGCTGATTGAGTTTTTACCTGCACACAAAATATGAATATTAGATCTGAGAATTAAAAGTGTGAGGTGCTCAATACTATCCACTGTAGCAAGGCTATGCGGGTCGTGATCCTCAGGGAGGGACTAGAGATGGAAGCGTTTGTAAGTTTTACTCTAAAAATTTATTTCTTTTTTTTAGTTATTAAAAGAAAATAAGAAAATATTTAGTTTAGAAAGAAAGCGGTATTTACAATGGGTCAGAAAAAGATAGAGTTGGTAGATGGTAATTTATTCTACAAAAATAAAAGAAAAGAAAAGAAAGAAAAGAAAGAAACACTAACCTTGGTTGAAGAATAACATGAAATCTTAACACTTTCTACCTTGCTTTGGAGGCGTTCAACGTATAATCCATAGGATCGATCTCAGTCCCTATTCACATTATATCATCAAGTCTTGCACAAGCATGAAGTGATACGTTTGAGGAGGAGAACATCTCCATGAAATATCGTTGGCTCTCGCTAAGACTCGTTATACTTGTGCTTCAGAAATCACTTGCATGCTCATATAAACCAACAGAGATCAAAGAGAAAAAGAAGAGAAAACAAAAAGAAAAGTAAAACATAAGAACAATGAAAAGATTACCTTTATTAATTAGTACAATGGCAGAGAAGAGGAAGGTACATCGGTGTCACGCTTAACATAAGCCTCTCTCTCTCTCTTGAAAATAAAAAAGAAAAACCTAATTACAAAACTAGAAAAAGAAAAACCTAAAAACCCTAATTTTTGGCCCTGTACTGCGCTGGACGCTCTGTACGTTGCACTGCAGGGGGTATTTATAGGTGCAGAAGGGAGAAGAGTCGCGGATAAAGTCATCCACAAAAAATGGTCCACGGATAAGCTTGGATTTCCGCGGAAACGCGGCTTGGGCCACGTTTCCGCGGCCTTGTAGTCTCTGCTGGCCACGCGCTTTGGCGCGTGGCATCCTCTGGTCCGTCCATCTGGTCGTTTCTTTCTGGAAGTTTGATCCTGGCTCTTTATCTCGGGATTTCGAGATAACTTGGGAATCAAGTTACCTAGATCTTCAAATCTCCCAACATCTTTTAAACGAATTTCCTTATCTCTGCACTCTTATCTTTGGCTTTTATTCTCATCTGCAAGTGTTTAGGGTTAGATAGAAGTCTATCCTTCCCTCATCTTTGATAATTGCAACTTTAGCCCTTGTGTATTTGCATTTTTAACAATTGATATTTGCACTTTTGCACCTGGGCTTCAAATGTGGGCTTTTGGGCTCTTTTTAGGCTTTAATTCTTTCTTTTTATTATTTTGAGGCCTGCACACAATAAATTACAAAATATTAATAAATGTGCAGAATTAAATGAATAAATATGAAAATGTGATGGTAAATGTTATGATAAAAATGCATTTTTCACTACCAATCACACCCCCACACTTATCTTTTTGCTCGTCCTCGAGTAAAAACAAAGAAAAAGAAAACGAAAAGAGAAATTAATCTAACCTAACTCACTTTCGTAGGAATCACGATTGCACTTAGCACGTGCACCAAGCCGTTAAACCTCTAGGTTACCCTAGAGGACGAGTGTTGTCTCGTGAGGGTTTTCAGCGGATTGCACCCACAAAATCCATAAAAAGAAAAATATTTGAATTATTTTTGAAAAGACTAAGTAGTCTATAAGTTTTAGGATTATTATTTTTATTCATTCTTCAAACTTAGTCTTTATAAAGTTAATTGTTTTCCATTTTAGGTAAGAATTAAAATTGAATTTCTAATATAGTCTTTTTCGTTACCAAAAATCATATGCATCCTTATGTTTTTACTAGGAATTCCTTAACTTGGACTCTCATGCCTCTTTATTATTTATTTATACATATATATTTTTCTTTTTGATATGTATAACTCATCTAATTTTCTTTCGTGTAAGTATCAAGGCTTCTTGAGGCCCTAATACCTAACTAATTGATTATTAGATGTGTTAGTACATATAAGTAATTTTTCTTAGTTTAGGCTTTCTAATCTACCCATGTAGCGAACTTAAAGTCGATGACTCCCAAACCGGTCGGCTTTAGGGCACCAGGTGAGAAAACCCCCCGCGGACTCAAATTCGAGTGAACTAGGCCACAAAACTAAGGTTTTATTATTATTTTTTTTTACACTCACCTTTAGGCGTGAATACTTATGCTTCTTGAGGCACATGTATCCAGCTTAATTAGTGACTTTCCTTTTTTTTTTTTAATATATATGAGGCACAAAGGTCTTTGTCTTAGAATCCTAAATATGCATTAGGTATGCACATTTCATTAAGATAAAAATCAAGACTAATTACTTATTCAATTTCTCTCCTATACCAAAAATTAAACAATTTATTTATTTTCACCAAGTTTTTGGAAATCCTAATCATGATTTTCCTAATCCTTAAAACTAACTTAGATTTCTTTCAAAAAATAAGTCAAATATTTTCCTTTTTATAACATTTTTTTTTAATTTTTTAATTTTTTTTTATTAGCAAATTTTGTTAGTGTCTACCTATGTTAGTATGTTAGTAAAGCCTACCCCCACACTTATCTCATGCATTATCCTCAATGTAGGAATGTATGCATATATGCATGAAACAGAAGAAGGGAAGGCAGAAGTTACCTTAAGGTGGTGGTTCCGGTGGTGATCTAATTGGACCAAGCGTTGCTACCCAATCAAGATAATATAATAGTTGGTGGAACCCACCAGAAATTTTCCTTACATAACCCACTAAAATATATGTATAATCATTTTTAAGAATTTCCACCCCATCAAATTTCCAAATTTCATAATAAATTTCAGAGTCAATTGCGTCAACCTCCTTGTCCCAAAATGGAGTATGGAAAGATGGAATGATTGACTTGGACATAGGAAGTACGGGAACGAATACCGACTCAGGAAAGAAACTTAAATCAAGTAATGGTTCAGGAGTCGGGCTAAGTTCAGGAAGTGGGTCCAAATCAATAAGTTGAAGCTCAAGTCCACAATCATCTTCCCACAATGGAATGTGACTCAATGGTGGTGATTCAAGTTCAGGAATGATAGGTGTGGGAATCAAAACTGACTCTAAAATATTACCTAAGTCAGGTAATAAAACAGGAGTCAATAATGATTCAGGAATTTGAACTTGATCATAGATTTGAGAATCTAGGTCACATATCTCATTGGGTTCAATATCATAAAAATGAGAACTTGCCAATTTATCCATGGGACTTTCAAAATTACAAAATTGGTCAAGTTCAATATGATCATCAAAAATGGGTGACTCAATTTCATGATGAATTGGCAAAGGATCCAATGTTGACTCGGAAAAAGTGAAATCAGGTGGAGACACCGGAGTCATTATTGAATCAGGAAGTAAAATTGAATCACCAAGTGGGAGATCAGGATCATATTCATGCTCAAGTTCTATTTCAGGAAAGGAAGAACTTGCCAAACTATCAAAAATTGGAGTTTCGGCAAGTTCAAATGATGGCACTGAAGTAGAATCTTGTTGTCCAAAGCAACTTGGTTCGTCGGCTCTAAGAGAGTGGTCAGCGATATCAGAATTGGTCGGACGGTGAGAACGCAAAGATTGAACCATCATATCTATATCATGATCACGGGCTAATCTAGCCTGAGTCATGGCAGCAAGCATCCTTTCATAGTCGATAGGTGCATCATGTTGTGATTGGACTTGAAAAGAGGAAGTGTAATCATGATGAAGTTGTAAGTTGGTGGACTCACGCATTATCATGTCTGCGATAGATGGTAATTGTTGCTTGGACTCATGCATACTCATCATTTCCTCGATAGATGGTAATCTATCCTGAATGGGTGGATCTGAGTATGAATCATTGAAAGAATATGGACTAGATGGATATGGAGGACAATTTGGTTGAGAATTAGACTCGGGGGAATCGAAACCCCATGAACTCTGTGAAGAGTTGAAATTATTATGCAAATTATAGTTATAAGATGGGAGGTGTGGGTTATATTCATTCGGATAAGACCATTCCGGCACACTAGGTTGGTCAAAGTTATGATATGCCGGGTTGGTAATATCCGAAAAAGAATTAGGTGTTTAATATGGATTAAAATTGGAAAAATTATTATATGCCATATCACACAAAACAAACAAAAGACAACAAACAAATAAACAAATAAAAAAGAAAAATTCTAACCTAAGTTAGGGTAGACCTATGACCTAGATGACTCCTAACTGGTTAGACTGTCCACGGGAGGTCGGGTGCAGACTTTGACCACAAGTTAATCAGCCAGGTCAGGGCAAGATTGGTGGGAGGTTTTCCGCCAAAGACGTTCCTTAATTAAATAACCACCAATCTTCGGGCTTTCGGCCCTCAATCCCTTTCCTAGACACTGATTTGACAAGAGTCAAATTCCAACACTGTTCCCCCTTAGGATAATCTCCTATTGAGTCCGAGATGTCCCTAGGGCCAACGTCTACTAATTTTTAAGTTAGGCTTGGGTTAGTGAGTGCTTGGGATATGATTTTTGGGCTAAGGAAGGGTGATGAAATCCCCACCTTATCTTGTTAATGGGTTATGCCCTTAAGATGAATTAGTGCAAGTGTACAAGATAAGTAGATAAGATTCACTCAAAGCAGAAAATCAACCAAGAGATGAGTCCTACTCTACATGCAATGCGTACGTACCTTGCTCTAGCACTCTTCAACAGTAAAATAAAGTAATTGAAAAGACATGTGCCTAATATGCAAACGTCTAATCAATTTTTATCTTTAACAACAATTTTTTTACTGTTGAATTAATTAGCAGTAGACAGGTTTATCACAGAACAAAATTAACAGAGCAGAAAACAGATATTGTAATTTGTAGCAACCTGCAGAAAATTGAGTCAGTAATTCACTGCTACTGCCGTGAATCCGCGGCTAATGCCGTTTTCGAGGCAAAGTAGCAGGCTCTGCTGCTCTGCCTTCGAGGGCAGAGGCATAGAGTTGCTATATGTCCACTTCTGCTGTAGTTTTCTGTTCTCCAAACCTGCAAACAGAAAAGAATAAAAGAATTAGTTAATTTTTTTTTATTTAGAGATAAACTTACCGTCCCTCCCTGGCAACGGCGCCAAAATTTTGATTGAGTCAAAACTTGCACACAAAATATGAATATTAGATCTGAGAATTAAAAGTGTGATGTGCTCAATACTATCCGCTGTAGCAAGGCTATGCGGGTCGTGATCCTCAGGGAGGGACTAGCGATGGAAGCGTTTGTAAGTTTTACTCTAAAAATTTATCTCTTTTTTTTATTTATTAAAAGAAAATAAGAAAAATTAGTTAGTTTAGAAAGAAAGCGGTATTTACAATGGGTCGGAAAAAGATAGAGTTGGTAGATGGTAATTTATTCTACAAAAATAAAAGAAAAGAAAAGAAAAGAAAGAAACACTAACCTTGGTTGAAGAATAACATGAAATCTTAACACTTTCTACCTTGCTTTGGAGGCGTTCAACGTATAATCCATAGGATCGATCTCAGTCCCTATTCGCATTATATCATCAAGTCTTGCACAAGCATGAAGTGATACGTTTGAGGAGGAGAACATCTCCATGAAATATCGTTGGCTCTCGCTAAGACTCGTTATACTTGTGCTTCAGAAATCACTTGCATGCTCATATAAACCAACAGAGATCAAAGAGAAAAAGAAGAGAAAACAAAAAGAAAAGTAAAACATAAGAACAATGAACAAAAGAAAAGATTACCTTTATTAATTAGTACAATGGCAGAGAAGAGGAAGGTATATCGGTGTCACGCTCAACATAAGCCTCTCTCTCTTGAAAATAAAAAGAAAAACCTAATTACAAAACTAGAAGAAGAAAAACCTAAAAACCCTAATTTTTTGCCCTGTACTGCGCTGGACGCTCTGTACGTTGCACTGCAGGGGGTATTTATAGGTGCAGAAGGGAGAAGAGTCCCGGATAAAGTCGTCCACGAAAAATGGTCCACGGATAAGCTTGGATTGCCGCGAAAACGCGGCTTGGGCCGCGTTTCCGCGGCCTGGTAGTCTCTGCTGGCCACGCGCTTTGGCGCGTGGCATCCTCTGGTCCGTCCATCTGGTCGTTTCTTTCTGGAAGTTTGATCCTAGCTCTTTATCTCGGGATTTCGAGATAACTTGGGAATCAAGTTACCTAGATCTTCAAATCTCCCAACATCTTTTAAACGAATTTCCTTATCTCTGCACTCTTATCTTTGGCTTTTATTCTCATCTGCAAGTGTTTAGGGTTAGATAGAAGTCTATCCTTCCCTCATCTTTGATAATTGCAACTTTAGCCCTTGTGTATTTGCATTTTTAACAATTGATATTTGCACTTTTGCACCTGGGCTTCAAATGTGGGCTTTTGGGCTCTTTTTAGGCTTTAATTCTTTCTTTTTATTATTTCGAGGCCTGCACACAATAAATTACAAAATATTAATAAATGTGTAGAATTAAATGAATAAATATGAAAATGTGATGGTAAATGTTATGATAAAAATGCATTTTTCACTACCAATCAGTTGCCAAGTCTGCATAACTGCTAATTTTTTAATTTGTTTTGGTTTTAGTGATTTCAACAGACATTTTTGGTTTCTATGGGTCAAATCTCACCCCAAATGACCTGGTATGCATAAGTGATAGTATTTATCTATTACCTATATATATATGGGTCATGGGGTTTGGTTTTCAAAACACAGTTTTTAGGTTTTCATATAAACTTAAGTTTGTTTCAAAAGAAAAAAGTTTTGTAGCTTTCAATCTTCAAGTTCAATCTTTTCAAAACTATTTTTAGTTGGTTTTAAAGCTCTTAAATTCTTTTTAACTAAATTTCTTCTCTCACTTAACTCCTTGAGCCTTATTTCATATTCTACTCTATAAGAAGTTATAAGAGAGAGTGTTTGTGATCTTGTTTGATCACCAAGAGCTTTGTAATCTTAATTGGCTTTGTGCTACCTCTTATATAGATGGTTGAGTGGTGGAGTTGTATACACCGATCTTGTGTAGACAAAATTGTAAATCCTTATTGTAAGGTTCCTTTGTAGAAGATTTCTTAGTGGATAGTGAAATCTTTCATAGCGATGAAGGCGGGGACGTAGAGCGGTGGCTCGAACCTCGGAACTAATTCTTTATGTTTGTGATTGTTTGTGTCTTACTCTATTGCTTTTTATTATTCACAATTGTGTGGTTGCTCATCTTGCATACTATTATTGCTTTCATTTCATCACTTTCATTATCGGTCTATACTCATCTCAATAGGGACGCAATTGAGCACCTCAACTCATAATCTAGAGAAATTAAGAGGAGAAGTTGTAGAGCCATTCATAAAAAATTCGACTTCAATTCTTGTTTTGAGTGACCAGTTTGCATCATTCATCATAAGTAGTTTTTAATTTGCATTTGATTAGAATATCACCTATTCACCCCCCTCTAGGTATATTTCAATTGGTATTAAAGTATTGATCTCTAGATTTTGGCTTAACCACCTTAGAGAGATCCTATTTGCTAATCACCTTATTTATAATTTCTTTTTCATCCACAATAGTAAAAATAGCCGAAGGTACTAAGACCCCTCCAAAGTTTGATGGCCTTAACTTCCCTATATGAAAGGTTAAGATGACCGTATTTTTGCAATCCTTAGGAAGCCAGGTTGCAAAGGCGGTAACTAAATCCTTTAGTTTAACCATTGGTGATGAGGATATTGTGTCAGACATTACCACCAAAGAGTTTGATGGGTTGAAACACACCATGCCCTGTTTCAAGCCTTAAACGATAATGATATAGCTAGGGTCATCCACTGTAAATTCGCCTACGAGATTTGGACACACCTAGTGGTCACACACGAGGGAACATTACAAGTCAAGAGAGCAAAAATTGATCTCTTGTGTTCCCAATATGAAAATTTCACCATGCATGATAATGACTCCATTGATGACATGGTAACAAGATTTACTAAAATAACTAACGATCTTACTTCTTTAGGAGATGCCATTGACAATGACCAAAAAGTAAGGAAGGTCATTTGTGCACTTTCACCCTCATGGAAAGTCAAGGCTACTATATTGAAGGAGCTAAACGACAAAGAAGAGATGAAGCTCATTGGTCTTATAGGAAACTTTAAGACCCATGAAATGGAGAGTAAGGCAAGAGAAGAGATGGCGCCACAAAAGAAGAAGATGATCACCATCAAATCCATTCCCACCATCTCCGATGATGATGATGAAGAAGATGATGATGAAGAACTCTCCCTTCTAGTGAAAAATTTAAGGAGGATGTACAACAAGGCCAAGTTCAATAATAAAATATGATGGCAAGGGAATAAAGACAAGATGATCATTTGCTTCAATTACCGGAAGTCCGATCACATGGTTACGGACTCGGAGATCAAAGAAAACCATCTACCTTCAAGAAGCCCTACAGAAAGAAGGCTTTCAAAGCTACTTGAGACTTGGAGAGTGAAATCGATGAAGAGGTGGACACGGTAAATGTATATTTTATGGCAAATGACAACACACCTAAGGTAATATCTGAATCACCCCTTGATGAATGTGAATTAACTATGGATAAATTGGGTGAGCCATTTGAAGAACTTTCAAATAATTATGATTTTTTAAAGAAGAAATACCTAAAAATGAAAAAAAATGAAACTCTTCAAAATAAAATTATCGCTCTTTCTAAAGAAAAAATAATTTATCTTCCACACTCATATCTACACAAAAAAATTTGATGCATATAAAATTTCATGTAAAGCAAAAAAATTTAATTAAAAAAATGAGATTTTTATTTTAAAAGATAAAATTATCTCTTTAAGAGATATGTTACAGAAATGTGAGTTTGATAAAGCTAGATTGGAGGCAATGTTTCTTAAGAAACACACTCCAAAGAAACATGTTCATACTACATGCTCATCATACTACACATAATCACACTCCTAAATTACAACATATTCATACACATCATGTTAAACATCTTACACACACCAAGCATGCTAATACCCACCCACACATCATGCTTTTATATATGGTAGAGTTTATAGTTACACTTATTATGACCGAAAGGGTCACTTAGCTAAGTTTTATTTTGAAAGAATAAGTGCTTCTAATGATTATGTTTGGGTTCAAAAAGCTAATATTATATGATCCATAGAATTTGAGTACCAAATTCAAAAAATTCTTTACTTGATATAGGTACACACAAAGGCTCCAAGACGTAGGGAGCGGTGATATCTTGATAGCGATCGCTCAAGGCATATGACTTGGGATATCAATAATTTTGCAACTTTATCAAGGTAACATGAAGGTGGCACCGTCACCTTCGGAGATGACTCAAAAGGCAAAATTATCGGTATAGATAACATCAAAATTGGTTCATCTCTTTTAATTGAAAATATTGTTTTAGTTGATAATCTCAAGCATAATCTCTTGAGTATTAGTTAACTTTATGATAAAGGTTTTAAAGTTATTTTTGATGATTTATATTGCAATATTTTAGATAGAATAACTAATGCATGTGTTCTTTTCGATTTTCATGAAAATAATGTTTACATGATTGATATGTCTAATTTATATTGTAATATTTCATGTTTACATACTTTTAATGAAAATTCTTGGTTATAGCACAGGAGACTAGGCCATGTTTCATATGACTATCTATCTAGAATTAAGATTAAGAAAGTAATGAAAGCTAATCCTTATTTGAAATCTGAAAAGGATGGCATTTGTGATGTATGCCAACTTGAAAAACAAACTAAGTCCTCTTTCAAAACAATCAAGGATATCATGACATCAAGACCATTGGAGTTAATCTACATGGATTTTTTTGGTCCAACAAAAATCAAAATTCTAAATGGAAATCATTTTGGTTTTATTTTGGTTGATGATTTTTCTCGTTTTACATAGGTTTTCTTTTTAGAACACAAAGATCAAATTTTTTTCACATTTTTAAGTGTTTAGAAAAAGAGTTGAAAAAGAAAAAGATTTTCTGACTTTTTGTATAAGAAGTGATAGAGGTGGTGAATTCATTAACTATTTCTTTATCACTTATTGTGAAGAAAATAAAATTAAATATGAACTATCTTGTCCTAGAACTCCACAACAAAATGAAATCGTTGAAAGAAAGAATCGTACTCTTCAAGAAATGGTTAGGATAATGATAAATGAATACGAGCCCCCCCAATATTTATAGGTTGAGGCCATAAACACTTCATGTTACATCTCAAATAGAATTTATTTTTGTAAACATACTTCCAAAACTTCTTTTAAAATTTACTATTTGAGAAAAACCTAATGTTTCATATTTTAAAGTTTTTGGTTGTAAATGCTTTATTTTACATATTAAAGATAATTTAGATAAATTTGATGCCAAATCTTATGAAGTTATATTTATTGGGTATTTAAATACTAGTAAGGCCTATAGAGTCTTCAATAGATCTACTTTGACTATTGAAGAATCTATACATGTCAAATTTGAGAAATCTAATGCTTTTGTGAAAAATATTATAGAGGTTGATCTTTAAGTGAAGACATGAAGAGAATAACCTTGAAGGAGTTACCCATATAAGAAGAAAAGCCAAAGGTTGATGAACAAGGTGAAGTTCAAGAGATTGAAGTGGAGCTAATACAACCACTTCCAAAAGATTGGAGATATGTTTCAAATCATCCCAATGACCTCATCATAGGTGATGTATCTACGTGGGTAACTACTCGATCTAAACTCCATGATTTATGTGGCCATTGTACTTTTATTTCACATATTGAGCCCAAAAACATCCTCGAAGCTGAGGTTGACTGATATTGGTTGCTTATAATGCAAAAAAAAGCTTAACAATTTAAGCGCAATTAAGTTTTGCACCTTGTTCCTAGACCCCATGATAGACCAACTATTAGTACTAAATGGATTTTTAGGAACAAGTTGGATGAGTTGGGTAATGTTATTAGGAATAAAGTTAAGTTAGTGGCCCAAGGTTACACCCAAATCGAAGGTATCAATTTTTAGAAAACCTTTGCACCTTTAGCACGGCTTAAAGCCATACGGATGACACTTGCCTTTGCTTCATTTAAAGATTTCAAACTTTTTCAAATGGATGTGAAAAGTACATTTTTAAATAGTTTTATCGAAGAGGAGGTGCATGTTGAACAACCCTCAGGTTTGTTGATCCTGCACATTCAGATGCTGTTTTTAAACTTGACAAAGCTTTATATGGTTTAAAATAAGCTCCAAGAGCTTGGTATGAAAGACTTTCAACTTTTCTTATTTCAAATGATTTTGTAGAAGGTAAAGTTCACACCACATTATTTGCAAAGCATGTAGATAATAATATCCTAATTGTTCAAATTTATGTTGATGATATTATTTTTGGATTCACTAATGAGAAGCTTTGTAAAAATTTTGAATCATGCATGAAGATTGAGTTTTATATGTCTATGATGAGAGAGCTAAACTACTTCCTTAGACTCCAAATAAAGTAAAGGAGTGATGAAATTTTTATAAATCAAGCTAAGTACACAAGAGAACTTATCAAGAAATTTGAGCTTGAAGATGCAAGGGTAAGCAAGACTCCCATGCTACTACAACAAAGCTTGACAAGGATGAACAAAGTAAAAAAGTAGACATTAAACTTTATAGAAAAATAATTAGTAGTTTACTTTACTTGATGGCTGGTAGGCCAGATATCATGTTTAGTACGTTCCTATGTGCTAGATTTCATTCTTTTCCTAAAAAGTCCCATTTGATTGCAGTAAAACACATTATAAGATATCTTAAGGGCACTATTAGAATGGGCTTATGGTATCTAAAAATCGAATAATTTTTCATGACGAGTTATTCAGATGCCGACTATATTGGTTATAGAGTAGATAGGAAGAGCACTAGTGGTACTTGTCAATTTCTAAAAAATTATCTTATTTTGTGGTCTTTCAAGAAAAAGAATTTTGTTGCCCTTTTAACCATCGAGGCGGAGTATGTTGCGGTCGAGGCTTATTGTGCACAAATCTTTTAGATGAAACATACTCTTCTTGACTATGATCTGCATTATGACTATATTAAAATATTTTGTGATAATACTAGTACTATTCATATGACCAAGAATGCAAATCAACATAGTAAGACCAAGTACATAAATATTCGATATCACTTTCTTAGAGATCACTATGAGAAAGAAGATATTGAAATTGATTATGTTCCACTAATTTTCAACTTGCGAACTTTTTACTAAACCATTAGATTATAATAGATTTTCATTCATTTATGGTGAGTTAAATATTTGCACTATGAATTCATATGTTTTGAAATTGTTTCATGTATATTTCATATGGTTTCATGTACCTTTAAATTAATATACATGTGTTTTTTAAATTAGTATCTCTTTAAAATTGGTGTCTTTTCCCTTTTTGATGCATGACAAAAAGGGGAAGAGATATTTGAGTTTTTAAGTTTTTAAGTTTCTTGTTTGGGTATTTTATGAACTTTTATATATATCCATTTTCATTACCATGCTTATATGCAATGCCATGATTCATTGTTCTCATTGTTTTTGGAGGAAGAAGGAATGGAAGGATGGTAGGCTATATATGTGATAAGTAGTAAAAAGTGCATAATCATCATCACATTAACCATTTTATTTCCCTATTTATTATTTTATTAAAGCACTGCTACTAATGTTTTATTGTTTAATGTGTGCAGGCCTTGAGTAATTAAAAAAATAAAGAAATTAAGCATAAATGAAGCCCAAAAGCCCAAGAATCCTACAAGCCCACATGCAGAATTATAGTAATTTAGAAGATTCTCTCTTATCTAACCTAATCTAAACTTGGATTTCAAAATCTAAGGAAGGAAGAGAAAGGATAAAATAGAACTCCTAATTGCCAAAAAGAAAAGGAAAAGGATAAGATGAGATGGACTTCTATTCAAACCTAGTTGCTTGCAAGACAAGGATAAAGATAAAAGGAGAAAAGTTTAAAGATAAATCACAAATCCCTTTATAAATTCGGATTTGTGATAACTTGCTTCCCAAGTTATCTCGAGTTCTCAAGATAGAAGGTTTGAATGCAAAATCCAGAAGGAGTAGCCCAGATGAACGGACCAGAGGAGGCCACGCAAGAAAGCGCGTGGTCATTGGCCACGCTATTGCCGCGAAAGCGCGGCCATAGCCACGTTTTCGTGGCCTTTTGGATGAGATTAGTTACGGATTTTCGTGACAGAGTTGTAATGGGACTCTACTTCCTATACCTCCTATAAATACCCCTGCAGAGTAGCAGAGAGGGGAGAGCTAGCGACTGAAGTTAGGGTTTTTCTTTAAATCTTTTTCTCCTTTCAAAATTTCTTGTATTTTCATTTTTATTTGAAGAAGATTATTTTGAAGAACGAGGAGCTTTGTAAATTGGTCAGTGATATCCAATAAATGTTACTCATTTCTTCTTTGCAATTTAATTTAGCTTTCCTACTTTGATTAATTATTTTATTTTCTTCTTTTGTTTTCTTGCAATTCTTCCTATTCCTAAAAACTTGAAAATAACATAAAAAAATGAATAACTAAATTAAAACTTTAGTTTGCTAATCCCTCGATCAACCCTAGTTTAGTTTAAAAAAGTGAATTAATTGACATCTATTATTGTTAGAAATCCTAGGATTAAAAAGATCTTTATGAAGATGAATTGATGATTAGGTTTACTTTAATTTAGCTTACACTTTTTAAATGATTCTTCATAGTTCATACTTAAAAACTTTGATGGCATGAAGTTAAAAAGAGGAACTTCTCTTATGCTATGCTTTAAAATTAGGATGAATTAATGTTTAATCTTTATTAATGCACACTAGTTAGGGTTCCAACATTATTAAATCATCTTGCTTGATTGTCAATCAAAACCCTAGGACTGATGCTTCTTCATTCAATATGATATTCACCTTATGGGACTAATGTTATAGGTTGTGGTAGATGATTAGTAAACTATACCTTTTAAAACTCGATCAAATCTAATCAATCTCTCTTTTTCTTTTACAAGCAAATTTACAGAGAAGATCGTTCCGAAACGCTTCCATCACATCCTTCCATAGGATCGACCCGCATAGCCCTTGCTACAACGGTTACTTTGAAACGAGACTAAGAATATCTAAACTACTTACAAAATAATTTTTCGTTTCAATCAAAATTTTGGCGCCATTGCCGGGGAAGGAACGGCATGATATTATCAAAATCTAATTCTTTTTTCTTTTTGTTTGCAGAATCAGAGAACAGGAACTATAACAACAGAAAAGGACATATAGCAACTCTGTGCCTCTGCCCTAGAAGGCAGAGCAGCAGAGCCTACTACATAGCCACGCAAATGCGGCCTTAGCCGCGTTTTCGCGGCAGTAGTAGTGAAATATTGACTAAAATTTTTGCAAGTTGCTGCAAATTACAAGTTCTATTTACTGCTTTGATAATTTTTCTCTGTGATCACCTTGCATACTGCTAACTAATTAACAGTAACTTATTGGTTCATAAATAAAAAAATTTAGACTCTTACATCATAGGTACGTGTCTATTTAATTTTTTAAATTCTGTTAAAGAGTGCTGGCGATAAGGTACGTTCGCATTGCATATAGACTAGGACGCACCCTTGGTTGATTTACTGCTTTTGAGTGAATACTTGTTTATTTCTTTACACGTGCACTAAATCAAGGGCAAAACCCATAACAAGATAAGGTGGGGATTTCATCACCCTTCCTTCGCTCACAAATCATCCCCGCCACACTCACAATCCTAACCCTAAAATAAAAATTGACTAGACATTAGCCTTAGGTTAACTCAGACTCATTAGGAGATTGGTTGAAAAAGGAAGTTATTCGAAATTAACTTTTGTCAAATCGGTGCCTATGAAGGGGATTAAAGGCCGAAAGCCTAAAGATCGGTGGTTACTTAATTAAGAAACGTCTTTAATGGATAACCTCCCACTGATCTTGCAACATACCTGGCCGATTAACTTGTGGTTAAGGTCAGCAATATACCTCCTAAAGACAATCTAAAGTTAGGAGTCGTCTAGGTCAAGGCTTACCTTAGAACAGGAATTTTGATTATTATTATTTTTCTCTTTCTTCATTGATTGGGTGAACTCGTTTGTTAACAGTGCATGTCAACTTGGTCGAGAGACCCATTCACATCTAGACTAACTAGGACCAGTTCACCACCCGAACAAAAACCCGACTCACACATAGCACAACCACCATCACTGCAAGATAGGTTCTATCCTATTAGGACCTCTCTTCCATCTTGCATTCAGTTATCCGACGAAGGTGTTGACCAATTTGAGCTCAAACCACAATACATCAACACTCTTCCCATATTTCATGGACTTGATCTAAGGATGCATACTTTTTCATAAGGGAATTTGAAGAAGTATGTCTAATGATGAAAATACCCAGCCTAGGAGTAGATGCCATCAAATTATGGTTTGTTCCATTCTCTTTGAAAGACTTAGCAAAGAAATGACTTTACAGTTTAGAGGTCGGTTCCATATCCTCATGGGATCATTTTGTCAAAGCCTTCTCTAAGAAGTTTTATCCCGTTCACAAGACTTCACTAATTAGGAAAAGTATCTTGCAGTTTAAGCAAATAGCCAATGAACCTTTTTGGAAGTACTTCGAACGTTTTAAGGACCTCCTTGCCCAATGCCCTCACCATGGGATAAAGAAATGGCGACTTTGTCAAGCTCTTTATGATAGATTAGAATATCAAATAAAAACCCTATTAGAATCCATGTGCCAAGGAGGATTTTTGAAAAAGAACGAACACGAAGGATGGTTATTATATGAAAAATTGGCTGATAATACCATTCAATGGGAACCAACTCCGAAAAAATTTAGGACTAATGACCCTAGCTCTTCAAAAGGAGGTGTCCATTCCATTGAGGCTAACATAGCTACCGAAGCTAAACTAGCTATTGTGATGCAAAGACTAGAAGCTCTTGAAACTAAAGAACCAGTCTCAGTGAACCAAGTCAGCCCAATACCTTTGGCAGGCTATGAAATCACCTAGAGAGGGGTGAATAGGTGATGGCTAATCTAATGGTCACTAAATGCGAAATTAAAAAACTATTATGACCTAATTAAACTTATTACACTAAACACCAAGATTAACACAAGAGTGTAGCCGAATTCCCCGTGAAGGGCTCTGGACTAACTCCTCAAGATTCTCTTAGATATGGGTTGAGGTGCCGCGTTGGCTCTCTTGGTTGAAAACTAGTGTTAGCAAACAATCCCCAAGCATATATCAATTAAGCATAATAAGAATATCAAGCATGTAAAGATAAGGACAATAATAGCATGCAAGATATAAACAAGGAGATAGAGAGAGAGTGAGAGTGAGCAATCGCAAAACAAGGAATTTGTTTCGAGGTTCGAGCACACTTGCTCTACATCCCCGCCTTCGACACACGAAGGATTTCCACTATGCACGATCCTAAATGGATCACTCCTTGGTGCTGCAACACCTACAATCCCTCAGATTCCCTAGTCCCGTACACACCGCGAGCCCCACAAGCTCGCCAAGGCCGCACCTCAAACCAAGAGTTCACACACGAACTCTAAACACCGCGAACACACTTGTCCGCCTCCTCAAAGTACAAAGAAGAAGTCTTTGGTGATCACTGAAAAAACACCTAGAGGGGGGGTGAATAGGTGTAAATGCTAATCTAATAACTAAATGAAATCTAAATGCGGAAGCTAATGCAAATTTTGCAACACACTTAATACAACACAACAAGTGTAGCCGAATTCCCCGTGAAGGGCTCTGGACTAACTCCTCTTGATTCCCTTGAATGGGTTGAGGTGCTATGTGAAGCTCTTGTTGGTTAAGTATAAGTGACACACACACAAACAACCAAGCATATAATGAGATATAGCAATATGAAATATGCAAGGTACAAATGCAAGCAATCAAGATGAATATACTGATTGAAGATGCTTTGCTAAAATAAAAGAAAGAGAGAGAGTAAAAGAGACAAGTGGATCAAACGCAAACAACAAGATATGTTTCGAGGTTCGAGCACCCAGCTCTACATCCCCGCCTTCACCACCGTGAAGGATTTCCAATCCACTATAGGAGTACCAAACTTCTCTCTCAACCTTACAACCTCAATGAGGCAATACAACCACAATCCACCTCTACCGAAGAGGGATAAGGCCCGTAGCCAACAAACACAATCACCTCTACCAAAGAGGGATCCAAATACCACTCCGATCAACCTCTACCAAAGAGGGATTCACAAATACAAGGAGGGTTTACAACAAGTGGTTACAAAGACCACAAACTCTCTTTTCCACAAAACAAAGATCCTAATAGATTAGGATAGAAGATATAGCTCAAGTATGGAAAACAAGTGTTTTGATCAAAGAAAATCTCTTGGAAAAAATACTAAATAGATATTGAAATGAAGAACAATAAACCAATTTCCCAAAAACCTATTTTCTTTGAAAATAACAAAACACTTAAAAACAAATAGATGAATCTTTTTGGCACTTTAAACTCTTTTGAAAACTTATTTTTAAAACCAGAGAATGAGGAAAATCAGCTCTGAAAATCTTTTACAAAACCCTAGAGAAATGGGGTTTATATAGGCCAAACCAGAAACTAGCCGTTAGGCTGATCTGTCAGTCTGACAGACCTCCGGTCGACCGCCAACGGTCAAAAATCCGACCGTTGGAACAAACCGGTCGACCGCCCGGCCGACCGAAATAAACAGAGAGCACTGCTATCAGTTACAGTCGACCGCCCCACTGTGCTGCCAGATGTGCACGGCTCTGTGCACGTCGGTCGACCTTACCGGTCGATCGGTCCATGGATCGGTCGACCTCACGGTCGACCGGCCTGGCCTGACAGACAAGTCTGGGTCAGAATCTGGTTAAAACATATTTTGAAAAATTCTTTTAATAACTTGTAAAAACCCCCAAAAATGTTTTTACCATATTGCATTGATATATAAACATGTGATAAACATTTCTACTTAAATATCAAGCATATGAAACCATTTTTGTGTCTTAACATTTTTACCAAAAACCAAAACATGTATTTTAACAAACTTGATTTTTCAATAGGAAATCTGATTTTTCCTAAAACTTGTTTAAATATAAAAACATGATATTTTAAACATATTTAAGCATATTGCATATGGACATAGGTCCAATATACATGAAACAAGATATATCATAGTTTTTGTCTTTAAAACCATAAAACATGTTTTGTAAGAATACCAAAACATAAAGATACATGAATAGGTATGTCAAACAAAGTTTGTTTAAGAAGATTAAGTATGCATGTATAGAAAGAATACATCTACTATACATATAAACCATGTAAACTTGTTTTGATTAAACTATTCATGAAACACATTATCAAAACCAAAACGTGTGTGTATGTGCACTTGAGCATATCAACTATACTAAGCTTTACAAATGGATCTAAAACACACAAACCTAAACTAGGATACCTATGTCTTCTTGACGATCTCCATCTTCAAGTAGACTTGCTCCCAAAACGTGATCCAAGAGTGCAAAGAATGATCTTGAAGCTTGAGCACCGGAATCACCATGAAAAGCTTCTAAACTCCTTGTTGAAGCTAATCATCGACAAATATCTTGTTAATGATCTGAAACTTGAAATCACAAGAATATTAGTAAACATAACTATATGAGTTGATCATCATCAAAACTAGAGTGGAAGGCCATTGGGCCAACAATCACAACACTTTGATCACCTAAAAACAATCTCACTATAACACTCCTATAGAATGAATAATCAATGGATAGCTCAAGTGTTTGTGTGAGAAAACTAGGATGGAAATGGTGGAGGAAAACTCAATTCTTTTAAACACTCTTGATAAAAACTCTCCTGTTGATTGGAAATATTGGCTCTAAAACTTGTGGATATAACCACTGAAAAGAGTGGGAAAAACTAGCCCAAAACTATTCTGGAAATCTTAGAGAAAACAGCCCTCAAATGCCCCAATTTATAGGGCTAGAAAAACTAGCCGTTGGGGGTCTGACAGACCTGTCGGTCGACCGGCCGATCGACCGGCCAACGGTCATATTTCAGACCGTTGAGCCATCGGTCGACCGAGGCCAGGATACAGAGAGCCAGTCTCTCTGTCCGGTCGATCGACCGGTCGACCGGGGCCTTTCCAGAGAGCAGAGCTCTCTGGACGGTCGACCGGGTCGGTCGACCAGCCTCCTGCCAGAACTAGGCTAGGCGTGCACGTCAGTGCACGTCGGTCGACCGCCCGGTCGATATGACTTCAGTCGACCGGTCGGTCGACCGGCTGAAGCCAGAACAGAAAAACCTGGGATGAAAAACTTGGTCGTTTTGGCTCAAATAAAATCCCATAAAATACTGAAAAATCTACAAAAATAGTTTTTACACTTTACTTTGATAAACAAACATGCTTGCACAAAATCAAGGCATGTTACAAAAGATTTGAACTATTTTTGTAACTTGGAAATATTAGTTCAAAATGAAAACTGAATTTTCCAAAAATGATTTTTTCAAAACTTGTTTTTCCAAAACTTCTCCAAATACAAAAACAAGATATTTAACTCTATTAAAGCATAGTGTGTATGGATATGATCCACTACACAAACATGATGAAATATCTATGTGTTGGCCCAAGGTTACAATCACCCGTTTTAGTGTGTTTTGATGATTACAAAACATATGTAGTTATTTGTACTAATCACGTTTGTTGTTTTAGTGTGTTTTAGGGTTCTAATTATTCTAGGAGTTTTCTTCCCTAAAGGAAGGTGGTTTTGACTCAAGACACCTCATTTTGGGCTCAAGTATCAAGCTTGCAAGATCATATGGAGAAGCCCACTTGAAGATCTTGTAGTCCTTTAGAACCAATGTAAGATATAGTTTGTTAAAGTTTGAGGTTGTAGAATATTGGCACTAGGACACTGATTGAGGCAAAACCTGCACAAAAAATATGAAATTTCAGATCTAATAATAAACTTGTGCAAGTGCTCAATTCTTCCGCTATAGCAAGTGGCTATACGGGTCGTGATCCACAAGGAGGGTTTTGCGATAGAAGCGTTTACGTTTTATTAAAATCTTTATGAAAACCAAACGAGAGTTCTTTTCTGTTTTTAAGTTAAGAAAATGGAAAAGAGTTATGTTAAGTTAGAAGAAAAATGAGAGATGAAGAAGGTGGAAAAAACTGGAAAACGGCGAAAGCGACTATGTACAAATGATTATTTACAAGGAAGTGAAAAGAAGTGGTGTTGGTGATTTAATTTACAGAAATGAAAGAAAAGAACGAAGAGGAAGAAATACTTACCTAGATTGATTGATGACTTACCTGAAAACCTTTGCATGTTCTACCTTTGTTTAGGAGGCGTTCAATGCATAGATCATAAGCCCGAGCTCAGCCCCCGTTCGCATTATATCATCAAGTCTAGTACAAGCATGAAGTGATACGTCTTGAGGAGGAGAACGTCTTCATGAACTATCGTTGGCACTCACATAACATCGTTATACTTGTGCTTTGGAATTCACTTGTAAACTCAACAAAAACAAAAGAGGTAAAGTAGAAGAGGAAGACGAAAACAAAAGAAAATGAAAGTAAAGAAGAACATAAAAACATTACCTTTTATTGCTTGAAACGATGAAAGAAAGGAGGAGGGTACATCGGTGTCACTCTCAACATCAGCCTCTCTCTCTTACTTACATGAATCTTCTTCTACCCTAAGTTTACATACAAGTTACATAACAAGAAAGGAAAAACCTACACTAAGAAATGAAAAGCTAGTCTAAATCCTAATCTGCATGGTCGTCCCCTTTTCAGCGCAAAGACTGCCTTTTTATAGGCAAAAATCCAACAACCAGGATCCCGGGGAGATCGGGGGAGTTCACGCTCCCCCTAACTCCCCAACAATGCCGCGGAAACGCGGCCCCTGTTGGTGGGTCATCCAGGGAGTTTCTTCTGACTTTATCCTTTGTTGGTTTCTTCGTTTGAGCCCCGGATTCTGACGAAATGGCCTTAGATTCTTGGCTTTAACCGATCGATTCTGAGAGGATTCTTCTCAACCGGTTTTCAACCTCTTGATTTTGCCCTGATTTAGTGAGTGCGAATTAATTCTGATTTAATTAATAATTCTGGTGGGCTTTTGGGCTCATTCCTCTTCATCTCCTTAAGGATTGGGCCTGCAAATAAATTAAGCAATTAATTAGGACAATGCAGGCTTTTATTCTAAAATAAGTATGGAAATATGATATTAAATATGCAACATTAGCGACCAATCAGACAAACACACACATTTTCAAAATACAAGTTTTTGGTATTTGACTTTAAGTTTCATGCCTTGATAAATATACATGACTTCTAATATTTACAAAATATATATCATGTTTTAATCATGTATGTTTATCTTTCCTGCATGACACTTAGTCATATATTCAGTTAAAAATATTTTACAAATTTTTTCAAGTCCAAAATTTTTCTCAGAATTTTTCTGTTTCAGACTGGATCGGTCGACCGGATCCTGTGTCCAGGGCGTGCACGCTCGTGCACGTCTGTCGGTTGTCCGACCGGTCGACCTCCAGAAAATATCTGCTCTCTGTTTTTCTGACGGTCGCCCGACCGGTCGACCGGCCAAAAACTTCTGCTCTCTGTTAATTTCGGGCGGCCGATCGGTCGACCGCCTTCACAAAACCGTGTTTCCTATTTGAGGCCGGTCGACCGGTCGGTCGACCCGAGCCTAACGGCTATATGCCAGCAGGGCAGACGGCCGACCGGGCCGGTCGACCGTCAAGCCTGTAGAGCCCCAACGGCTCTTTCCTCTTTGGTGATTTTCTGAAAAACTGTTTTTAGAACTTTTTGTGTGGCAAATTTTCTTGGTATGTTGGGGACATATTTTGGATCATATGAGCTTAATTAAAATGAGTTTTAATCCATCCCCCTCTCTATAAATAGAGGAGATAGGACTCTTGCAAAAGACTAAGAAAAATACCTAAGTTTTCAAGTTTTTCAAAGAAAAGAAAAGTTTCAAAAGCTCTCAATTTTTAGATCTTTCTTGGCCTTGCTTTTTCAGTTGTGTTGTCTAGCAAAGATCTTTTTACAACTGAGTTTTTCTCACTACACTTCTTCAAGCCAAAATTCCCATCCTCAATCTATAAGGAAGATTGTAAAGAGAAAGTGTTTGTGAGAAGTTTGTGATCCTTTTAGAGATCACTTGGCTACGTGTTACCTTTTCCTTATCTTGTTGAGATACCTCTTCGGTAGAGGTTTGTAAGTGGTGGAGTTCGGTGCTCCGGTCTTTGGTAGACCTTGTAAACGTCCTCGGTGGATAGTGGAAACCCTTCACGGAGGTGAAGACGGGGATTAGAGCAGTGGCTCGAACCTCAAAACAAATATCTTGTGTTTGCGATTGCTTTATGTTCTTGTCTCTATTACTTTCATTTCTATTGCCTCTTATTATTTGTTTGTGATATTGCTTTCATATACTATACCTTGTGTATTTTACATTATTGCATAATCATTCATACTTTGCCATTATCGGTCAATTCTCATACAACAAGGTTGCATTGTGCACCTCCAACTCATATTCAAGAGGAATCACGAGGAAGGAGTTCAGAGCCCTTCACCGGGTATACGGCTCCTAGTCTTGTTTTGATAGATCGTTGCATCATTCATCCATACTTGTTTTAAAAAAATTATTAGATTAGCAATTACACCTATTCACCCCCCTCTAGGTGTTTTTCAATTGGTATCAGAGCTTGGTCTTTAGGCTCTTAGCTTAACAACCTTAGAGAGATCCTATATTTGCTAATCATTTCATTCATTTCCACTTAGTAAAAATGGCCGATGGAATTAAGACCCCTCCTAAGTTTGATGGACTTAACTTTCCCATATGGAAAGTTAAGATGACCGTTTTCTTGCAATCTCTAGGAAGTCGAGTTGCAAAGGTCGTGACCAAACCCTTTAGTGCACCCCCCGGTGATGAATCCACTTGGTCCGAAATTGAGACTAAGGAGTTTGATGCCAATGCTAGGGCTCACTATGCACTACTTCAAGCCCTCAATGATGATGACATTTCTAGGGTCATCCATTGCAAATCCGCATTTGAGATTTGGACACACTTGCTAGTAACACATGAGGGGACTGCACAAGTGAAGAGGGCCAAGATAGACCTTCTTCGGTCCCAATATAAGAACTTTTTCATGCAAGAAAATGAAACCATAGATGATATGGTTACAAGGTTTACAAAGATCACTAATGGACTTTCTTCTCTAGGTGATGCTATCGATAACGACCAAAGAGTTAGAAAGATCATCCGGGCTCTTCCTCCTTCATGGGAAGTAAAAGCAACTACCTTGAAGGAACTCAATGACAAGGAGGAGATGGAGCTAATTGGTCTCATTGGGAACCTCAAAACCCATGAGATGGAGAGAAAAGCTAGGGAGGACATGGCTCCTTCCAAGAAGAAAACAATAGCCTTCAAGAGTCAATCCACACACTCTGACGAAGACGATGAAGAAGAAGATGATGAAAAGCTCTCACTTCTTGTAAAGAACGTTCGGAGGATGTACAACAAGGCTAAGTTTCAAGGAAGAAGGAGATGGCAAGGAGGCAAAGAAGAAAGAAAAATTATTTGCTTCAATTGCCAAAGACCGGGTCACATTGTTGCGGAGTGTCCGGATAAAGTAAAGCCCTCCACATCAAAGAAGCCTTACAAGAAGAAAGCTTTAAAGGATACATGGGATTCCGAGAGCGAATTCGAGGAGAAAATCAACACCGCAAACATGTGCTTCATGGCAATGAAAGCACAAGCAAGGTAACCTCTTCCACTTCTCTTAATGATGAACTTTCCATGGATGAATTAGGAGAAGCTTTTGTAGAATTATCACATAACTATGATTTTCTAAAGAAAAAGTATTTAAAAATGAAAAAGTAAAATGAGTCTCTTAATCATCAAGTTTTTACTCTTTCTAAAGAAAAAGATGAATTATTTTCCACACTTGTTTCCACCCAAAAAGATTTTGACAACTATAAAATTTCTTGCAAAGGTAAATTTCCATAAGTTGATAAAAATGAAATTATCATGCTAAAAGAGAAAATTGATTCTTTAGGAGTAGTTTTGAAAAAGTGTGAATTTGACAAAAAGAGACTTGTGGCTATGTTTCCTAAGAAACAAGCACCTAAGAAACAATCTTATGCTCATACTCATGTTCATGCTCATGCTCATGCCTCACAACCTTTACGTCATGCCAAACCCCCAAAACATGCTCACACTTCACACACACATCATGCATTCATGTGTGGTAAAGTGTTTTCATGTTCATATTGTGGCCGTAAAGGACACTTAGCTAATTTTTGCTATGATAGACTAAATGCATCTCGTCATAATGTTTGGGTTCGAAACACTAACTTTCAATGACCCAAAAAAATTTGGGTACCAAAATTAATGAATTTGTTAAATGATGTAGGTACCTTCCAAGGCCCAACGACGTAGAGGATTGTGGTATCTTGATAGTGGTTGCTCAAGGCACATGACTTGGGACATCAACAACTTTGCAACCCTATCAAGATACCATGAAGGTGGCACCGTCACCTTCGGAGATGATGCCAAGGGTAAAATCATCGGTATTGGTAATGTTAAACTTGGTACATACCCTTTAATTGAAAATGTTGTTTTAGTTGATGGCCTCAAGCATAACCTCTTGAGTGTTAGTCAACTTTGTGATAAAGGTTTTGATGTAGTTTTTTATAATGTAGTTTGTAAAGTTATTGATAGAATATCTAATACTTGTGTATTTTCCGGGTTTCGTGAAAATAATGTTTATATGATTGATATGTCTAATATGTCTTGTAATATTACTTGTTTAAAAGCCCTCGATGATGACTCTTGGTTGTGGCATAGAAGATTAGGCCACATTTCTTTTGACCATATATCTAGGTTAAACACAAAGGAAATGGTGAAGGGTATTCCTTGTTTGAACTTTGAAAAAGACCGCGTTTGTGACGCGTGCCAACTTGGGAAACAAACCAAGTCCTCTTTCAAGTCAATCAAGGATATCATGACATCACGTCCTTTGGAGTTAATTCATATGGATTTATTTGGTCCTACTCAAACCAAAAGTCTAAGTGGAAATCGTTTTGCATTTGTTTTGGTTGATGACTTTTCACGTTTTACTTGGGTTTTCTTTCTAGAACATAAAAACCAAGCCTTTTCACATTTTCAAGCCTTTAAGAAAAGAGTTGAAAAGGAAAAAGATACTTCAATTTTAAGAATAAGAAGTGATAGAGGAGGTGAATTCATTAACCTATCCTTTATCACTTTTTGTGAAGAACATGGAATAAAGCATGAACTATCTTGTCCTAGAATTCCACAACAAAATGGAGTAGTTGAACGGAAAAATAGAACATTACAAGAGATGGCTAGGACAATGCTTAGTGAATATGGTCTCCCACATTATTTTTGGGCCGAGGCCGTTAATACATTATGTTATATATCAAATCATGTTTTCTTATGTAAAAATACTTCTAAAACTTCTTTTGAGATTTATTTTTCTAGAAAACCAAATGTTTCATACTTTAGAGTTTTTGGATGCAAATGTTTTGTTTTAAATACAAAAGGTAATTTAGGTAAATTTGATGCTATATCTTATGAGGCAATTTTTGTTAGTTATTCTAATACTAGTAAGGCTTATAGAATCTTCAATAGATCATCTTTGACTATTGAGGAATCTATACATGTTAAGTTTAAAGAATCTAATTTGTTTGTTAAGAATGTTGTAGAAATAGATTTTTTGGATGAAGACTTGGAGAAAGTCACCTTGGAGGATACACCTACTATGGGAGGCAAGCCAAAGGATGATGAAGGAAGTGAAGCTAAAGTAGAAGAGGCTCAAGGAAATGAAAATCAAACAATTGAAGTGGAGCCTACTCAATAACTTCCAAAGGATTGGAGATACAATCCCCATCATCCCAAGGACCTCGTTATAGGTGAAGTATCTAAAGGGGTAACACTCGCTCTAAACTTCATGATTTTTTTGGGCATTATGCATTTATTTCTCATGTTGAACCCAAGAACGTCCTCGAAGCCGAGGCCATTCATATTGGTTGCTAGCCATGCAAGAGGAGCTCAATCAATTTGAGCGCAACCAAGTTTGGCACCTTGTTCCTAGGCCCCACGATAGACCAACAATTGGTACTAAGTGGATCTTTAAGAACAAGTTGGATGAATCGGGTAACGTTGTAAGAAATAAAGCTAAGTTAGTTGCCCAAGGTTACACTCAAATCGAAGGAATCAATTTTGAAGAAACCTTTGCACCCGTAGCACGGCTTGAAGCCATACGGATGACACTAGCATTTGCCTCATATAAAGATTTTAAATTGTTTCAAATGGATGTTAAAAGTGCTTTCCTAAATGGTTTTATTGAAGAGGAGGTGTATGTTGAACAACCCCCCGGGTTTGTTGATCCTACACATCCGGATTTTGTGTTTAAACTTGATAAAGCTCTTTATGGTTTGAAACAAGCCCCTAGGGCTTGGTATGAAAGACTTTCTTCATTTTTAATTTCAAATGGTTTTAAGAAAGGAAAAATAGATACTACTTTGTTTACAAAACATGTAGAAAATGATATTCTTATTGTACAAATTTATATAGATGATATTATTTTTTGTTCTATTAATGAATCTCTTTGCCAAGCTTTTGAGTCATGCATGAAGGATGAATTTGAAATGTCTATGATGGGGGAGCCTAACTATTTCCTTGGTCTCCAAATCAAGCAAAAGAAGGATGGGATCTTCATCAATCAAGCCAAGTACGCAAAGGAACTAATCAAAAGGTTCGGGCTTGAAGGAGCTAAAGTGAGCAAAACTCCCATGGGAACAACCACAAAGCTTGATAAGGATGAACAAGGTAAAAGTGTAGACATTAAACTTTATCGTAGCATGATAGGTAGCTTGTTATATTTAACGGCTAGTCGGCCGGATATTATGTTTTCCGTTTGTCTTTATGCTTGTTTTCAATCATGTCCTAAAGAGTCTCATATAATTGCGGTTAAACGCATAATTAGATACCTTAAGGGCACTATTGAAATGGGTTTGTGGTATCCGAAAGCCGGGCAATTTTCAATGACGAGTTTTTCGGATGCCGACTGTAACACCCTGCTCCCGGAATACGTACCTAGTTGCATATTCGTAATTTCTGATCGTATTTTTTGATTTACTTCCATTTTTTTTGTATTATGAGTTATTTATATGATCGTTTTGCCTTGGATCTGGATTCGTGGACTCGGAGTCATCCCTAGTCTGAACCGGGAACCCGATCCTAGTGAATTGTGCAATTTGGTCTTTTCGCTATTTCGTTTTGATCGATTTTAGTTTTAAACATCGTTTTCCAATATTTTAGATTTTTCATGATTTTTCAGATTTTTTCTGAATTATTTTTATAAACACCCTAAAATCGGGATTAATCGGTGCCGCTGGTTTATTCCTGGATTTTTAACTTGCAAATGGAGTCAAATTTTGAGAAACTGCTTTCACAAATTTGCTTAGAATAATATTTACTATCTTAATTCATTTTTTTAGGAATTTTCAGAATTTATCAGATTTCTGCCAGATTTGGTGTCGACCGATATTGGCGGCCAATTTCAGGATTTTTAGTTTAAAAACTATAAAGAATTTCTTGAAACTAATTTCACCATGACTCTTAGAATAATATTATTGATTATTAAGAATTTTTGCGGGTCGTTCCGAGATACTTGATTTTCGGACGATTTCGGTATTATTCCGAAAGTTTCCGCATCCGCAACTGAATCCCGGGAATCCGCTACTCTAATTATTTTCACTTTTTCTTCCAAGAAAATATCTTTCTTTTTTCATTTTCTTTTCCTTTTTCCTTTTTCTTTCCTTCCTTTTCCTTCCACCAAATTCTACAAACTTCTCCATTCTTCCATTACCTTCTACATCTTTCCTCCAAAAATATCTCCTCCACCAAAAATATCTTCTCCAAAATATCTCAAACCACTCAAACCCCTCTCCCATCACCATGGCCGGCCAAGAGAGACACCTCACCTCTCCAGTTTTACAAAAAAACCCCTCCCTAAACACTTTTACATCACCTTCACAATTCCAATTCCTATATAAACTTTTCCTTCTTCTTTCCACTTCATTTTTCTCTTCACCAACACCTTAACCACCACCAACTCCTCCTTCATCTCCACCACAACCACCATAATCACAACTTTTCCAACTCCCCATCTTCATCTTCTTCCTCCTCCTTCTCCATTTAAACCACCACAAACTCCAAAAACTCCACCAAAATTCAAAACATCCCCTTTACCTTCTCCAAAAATACCACCATCATCAAAATCCTCCACCAAACCAACACCCCACCACCAACACCAAGGCCGGCCACCCTCCTTGGATTGGGGCCGAGCTCTTCTTCGTCGACAACATCTCCGATGATTATTCCGATAATCGTTTACGATTATTCTGGTAATTATTCCGGTGACAATTTCAACGACAACACTAACATCACCACCACCATCTTTTCTTAACCTTTTTCATCACCATCTCATCACCATCTTCACTTCCACCATCAAGTTCACCATCACAACATCACCTTCATCTCCACTACTTCAACCTCCAAACATCACCTCTTTCACTTTCTTTTTATTACTCCATCAAAATCCATCCTCTTCACCAAATAACACCACCACCAACAAAATCACCTTTCCCTTCCTCTCTTCCTCCCCCACTTTGAGGTCGGCCACCTCCTAGGCCACCAAGGGGTGGCGCACCACCCTTAGGGCCGGCGGCCACCCAAGGGCCAAGCCCCCTTTCTTTGCTCGCTTGGTGTTTTTCCTCTCCCGGGAATTCGGACGCGCAAAGCTTCAAAAGTAGCGTTTTAGGCGAGTGACTTTCCTCGCCAAGAAAATGGATTTGTATTACAATAATTATCATGTAGTATTTAGTATCAGTGCGGTGTGGTTGTACGGGTGTGTGTGTTGTAATTGTGGGATGTCTTCACTTGAACCGGACTGATATACTGTAATGCTTGTAATAGGATAGAACAACTCGTGCGGGCATCCGGTACCAACTCCGGGTTTCTGCCCACTCCTGGGATGGCTAGTAGCCACCGAGAGTGCGCTTAAACCCCGAGCGTTCTTGGCCTTCGGGCCCTTCAGCCTCCGGTCTCTCACTATCTCGAAAGAGAAGTGATTTGAGATCGTCAGGTTTCTCAGCTCAGCCTCCGGTCTCTCACTATCTCGAAAAAGAAGTGATTTTAGATCGTCAGGTTTCTCAGCTCCGCCTGGTTATCATGATCAGCGTTCAGCGCTTTACCACTAGATTCGTCTAGGCGAGATGCTGTCGGACTTTCTACTCGCACTTTAAGCCGATTTGTCCCGGTAACCTCGCCAGACGCTCCAGTGTTAAATACTGTTTGCTGTCTGTGCCTCCAGCTTGCTCAGCTCCGCTTGGTTGTGCTCAGCTACTACTCTATCATCATGCCATGTATTTACCTGATATGTTAACACTTGCCATGCCATTACTTCATACCTGTCATTTACATGCTACTATTTAATACCTGTTTGTATCACCTGACAACTGATGTGTTATCACCTGACACCAGACATGCTACTACTTGGCAAGGCCCCTTGTTATGACATGAATTGCCACCGGACTTATATCAATCTCTTGACATGACTTGTCACCTACCTCCTGTTATATTAATACTTGCCTTGTGATTATCACATTTACGGGAATCCTGCCTTGTTATCCTGTATTATGTACAGTAACCTGTTATCATGTATTATGTACAGTGACCTGTTATCCTGTATTATATACAGTGACCTGTACTCCTGTTATACATGTACTCCTGAATTCCTGATCATGTCTTACTCCTGTTCTTCCCGTAAAAGTGATACTTACATGATAAATTACAATAAGACAACTTGCACCCGGTTCGGGGGAAACTGATGGGTCCTGAATAGTCATGTTTATGGTGGTCTTATCGAGTCACGCGTGGCCACATACTTGAGGGATCACCTGGCGGCCACCAGGGATTCCGTGGGGTGTTCTGGCACCCCTACTCCTGATTATTCCTGTCGAGTATGCACACGCCCTAGGCCTATTTCTATGGGATCTACGATACTCTATTCCTGTTCGGGCGTATATAAATCCCGGTACCTAGCGGTACGTTCCGGCTCAGCACCGGATACTCCTGGACCGTTGTCTCGGGCATGTACGGGGCCCATCCTAAACATGGTTCGTCAAAGTTCATCAGTTTCCAAATAACTTGCTCTATAAGTTGTAAGTGGAAGTATGTGGAATGGGACACATACTAAAACCTACAACTTAGACAGCCCTAATTATAATAAGATGTCAGTTATGAATCCGCAGTATGCTTTGCCTTGTTTGCTTGTATCGAATTTTACATCGGATTTCCAGTTTTATGATTATTATACTATACATGTTCACATCCTGTTTTACCACTGGTATTCCACTTCTCTAGTCTCCTGTTCTTATCTTATCATACCATGAGTGCTTCCCGCTTGATATCTCTTGTTATATATCTACCTGCTTATACATGCCTATACTCTCAAACACGATTTTTAGTGCATGATTATGATTCGGTTTTATCGATACACCTGTGTTTATCCTTGCACGCCATGTGGCTTTTGCCTCACCACTCGCCTGGGGAGTTCTGACTCCTCTGGATCCTCATGTCCAGGTCTTGGAGCTTGGAGCTTGTGGATTCTCCCAGTTGCTGATCTGAAAGGTGCAGCAATAGCTTGGATCTCCAACAGACCATCTGAAGCTCCATCCTTCCAGGCCCCCTGTGTGTCTCTCGAGTTTTCCTTTTGTAAACTCGTGAGTGCCTTTTTACTGTTCACTCTTGTACATCCCTTGGTATTCTCGCATTTGCGCCTATCAGTGATGTAATATTATTGTAATATTTGTCACCTTTGGTGATAACTTTGTAATTATACTCATGTGTTAGAATGTATAATGCACTATTTGCTTCCGTACTCTGATTCTTGCCTGTACTGATGCTTAGCGTATATACGTGAGGGTATTTCTGACATGCGTATATACGTTGCAGTAACATCTCCGTACCCGCCGGGATCGGGGCGTTACAGGATGGTATCAGAGCCTAGGTTCTACATCCTCAGTACGTCCAGACGACAAATTAATGGTAAAGAAATTTGCAACTGGAATGCATGAGTCCTGGTTATACACTCCAACTACAAGTACAGAGTTATCTATTCTTTCTTGATCATCCTTCCTTTGATTCCTAATCCCTTCCATCTTTCCCCTGTTTTGGTTTTTCGAAGCCTTTATACCAACTTAAGATATGAATAGACTAGAGAGGTAGCGGCTGGTTCCAAATGATGCCATGACATGATCTTTTCGGCTAACTCTATGAAGCTCGGTATTCTCAGGATTGATCCACGATCGGGTTATCTTTCAGAAGTCGGTATTCAGGTTTTTCTACAGTTATTCTCTATTATTGGCTATGTTCTTAGGAGTGATCGATGCCTGGTCTTTGGAATTCTTAACTATCGGTCTTCTTTATTTATGCTCAGTATTATCGGGGTTTTCTTTATCTTCAGTATTCTGGCTCATTCTTGGAGCGACATTAAGTATGTAGTACAGCGGGAATTCTATTGCAAAGCAACGACATCAGATCAGTATTATTTGGTACCGTTCAAAAACTTATACAGCCAGAGGTACAGAAGATATCTATATTCTGATTACTGTTTAGTCAACTTGAGAGCCCTACCTATAGTTCTCTATATCTTAATTGGTATAATTCCCGTTCATATCCCCTTTGTGTTCATTTTACCCCCTATCGAAATCGCGAGGACGCAATTTTTTGTAAGGTGGATGGAATGTAACACCCCGCTCTAAGAATACGTACCTAGTTGCGTATTCATAATTTTTGATCGTATTTTTTGATTTACTTCCTATATTTGTTTTGTATTATGAGTTATTTATATGATCGTTTTGCCTTGGATCTGGATTCGTGGACTCGGAGTCAGCCCTAGTCTGAACCGGAAACCCGATCCTAGTGAATTGCGCAATTTGGTCTTTTTGCTATTTCATTTTGACCGATTTCAGTTTTAAACATCGTTTTCTAATATTTTAGATTTTTCATGATTTTTCAGATTTTTTCTGAATTATTTTTATAAACACCCTAAAATCGGGATTAATCGATGCCGCTGGTTTATTCCTGGATTTTTAACTTACAAATGGAGTCAAATTTTGAGAAACCGCTTTCACAAATTTGTTTAGAATAATATTTACTATCTTAATTCATTTTTTGGGAATTTTCAGAATTTATCAGATTTCTGCCAGATTTGGTGTCGACCAATATTGGCGGCCGATTCCAGGATTTTTAATTTAAAAACTATAAAGAATTTCTTAAAACGAATTTCACCATAACTCTTAGAATAATATTCTTGATTTTTGAGAATTTTTGCGGGTCGTTCCGAGATACTTGATTTTCGAACGATTTCGGTATTTTTCTGAAAGTTTTCCGCATCCGCAACTGAATCCCGGGAATCCGCTACTCTAATTATTTTCACTTTTTCTTTTAAGAAAATATCTTCCTTTTTCATTTTCTTTTCCTTTTTCCTTTTTCTTTCCTTCCTTTTCCTTTCACCAAATTCCACAAACTTCTCCATTCTTTCATTACCTTCTACATCTTTCCTCCAAAAATATCTCCTCCACCAAAAATATCTTCTCCAAAATATCTCAAACTATTGGCCCAAAGGCCTATCACCCTAGTTTTGATGATGATCAACTCATGAAGTTATGATTACTAATGATCTTGTGTTTAATTAGTGACAGATTTATGATCAAGATCTTAGTAGGTGCATAGCTCAACAAAGGATAAAATGTCAAGATTTGGAGCTTGCATGATGTGATCCAAGGAGCCTTTGGATCAATCTTGGACCAAGTCAAGAAGATGAGAAGCCTTCAAGTGAAGACTTCAAGAAGATAAAGACTTGTGTCTAGGTATAAGATTTGTGTTTTTGTTTTAGTTAAAAATGTAAAGGATAGAATAGTTGGTGGATTGCTCAAGTCTATATCACACACACACTCTTGATAGAACTTTAGATAGAATTACTTTCATAAAAGAATTTTATGTTTAGAAAAGAATTTTTATTTAGAAAAAGATTTTTTCTTTGTGACAAAAATATATACCTTAGTTTTTGGTATTTCTATCATGTATATCTTTCCACCATAACCAAGTTTAGAGCTTAATGTCAAAAACATAGATATTACATTATGATTGTGTAGTGGATCATATACATACACACTATGCTTTAATAAGTTCAAAATATCTTGTTTTTGTATTTTGTGAAGTTATGGAAAAACAAGTTTTAGAAAAACATGTTTTTAGAAAAATAGTTTTTATTTTGATTGAAACTATTTTTGTGGATTTACTGAGAATTTATGGGATTTTTATTAAGTTAAAAGACCTATTTCCAAATCCCTTAACTGTGCAGACTGAGAACTGGCTGACAGGCCAAGTCGGTCGACCGGGCGGTCGACCGCACCAAGGTTGGGTCGACCGTCTAGTCGACCGACGTGCACAGCCTTGTGCACGTTGTCAGCACAGTGGTCCGGTCGACCGTACGGTCGACCGCTGCAGAGAGTTCTGCTCTCTGTTTTGTTCGGGTCGACCGGGCGGTCGACCGGAGGCTTCAACGGTCCGAAATATGACCGTTGGCCAGTCGACCGGCCGGTCGACCGGCAGCTCTGACAGATCCCAACGGCTATATTTTTCTGGCCTATAAATTGGGGGGTCTTGTCATTATTTGAGGCTAAGATTTTAGGAGACTCTAGAGCCAGTTTTTCTGATACTTTTAAAAGAGTTTTCTCCGCAAATTTGAGTGCAAATACTTCCAATCTAAAGGGAAGATTTTATCAAGAGTGTTTAAGTGATTCTTTGAGTTTTTCATCATAGCTTTCTTTCCTTGCTTTCTCACACCACACTTGAGCTATCCATTGTCTATTCATCCTATAGGTGTGTTGTAGTGAGAGCTTTTATTGGTGATCAAGTGTTAGATCACCAAGAGTTGATTTCTTTGTACTTTGAGGAGACGGGCAAGTGTGCTCGTTGTGGTGTGGAGTTCGGTTGTGAACTCTTTGGTTCGAGGTGCGGCCTCGGCAAGCTTGTGGGGCTTGCGTGTGTACGGGACTTGGGAGTCCGAGGGCTTGTAGGTGTTGCGGCACCGAGGAGAGATCCATTGGGATCTTGCATAGTGGAAATCCTTCGTGTGTCGAAGGCGGGGATGTAGAGCAAGGGTGCTCGAACCTCGAAACAAACCCGTTGTATTTGTGATTGCTTACTCTATCTCTCTCTCTCTCTTTGTCTCAATTTTATATCTTGCATTCCATTATTGTCTATCTCTATATGCTTGATATATTCTCTTGTGCTCATAATTGATATACTTGCTTGGGTTTGCTTGATAACACTAGTATTCAACCAAGAGAGCCAACGCGGCACCTCAACCCATTCAAGGGGAATCTAGAGGAGCTTGTCCAGAGCCCTGCAAAGGGAATTCGGCAACACTCTTGTGTTTTACATAAGTGTTTAATTAAAAGAAGTTTAATTTGGTCATCTTAGTTTTTAATTCCGCATCATTTGGCATTAAGTGACCATTAGATTAGCCAACACCTATTCACCCCCCCCCCCCTCTAGGTGTTATTTCACAAACCACTCAAACCCCTCTCCCATCACCATGGCCAGCCAAGAGAGACACCTCACCTCTCCATTTTTACAAAAAAAACCCCTCCCTAAACACTTTTACATCACCTTCACAATTCCAATTCCTATATAAACTTTTCCTTCTTCTTTCCACTTCGTTTTTCTCTTCATCAACACCTTAACCACCACCAACTCCTCCTTCATCTCCACCACAACCACCACAATCACAACTTCTCCAACTCCCCATCTTCATCTTCTTCCTCCTCCTTCTCCATTTAAACAACCACAACTCCAAAAACTCCACCAAAATCCAAAACATCCCATTTATCTTCTCCAGAAATACCACCACCATCAAAATCCTCCACCAAACCAACACGCCACCACCAACACCAAGGCCAGCCACCCTCCTTGGATTGGGGCCGAGCTCTTCTTTGTCGACAACATCTCCGATGATTATTCCGGTAATCGTTTACGATTATTCCGGTAATCATTTCGGTGACAATTTCAACGACAACACTAACATCACCACCACCATCTTTTCTTAACCTTTTTCATCACCATCTCATCACCATCTTCACTTCCACCATCAAGTTCACCATCACAACATCACCTCCATCTTCACTACTTCAACCTCCAAACATCACCTCTTTCACTTTCTTTTTATTACTCCATCAAAATCCATCTTCTTCACCAAATAACACCACCACCAACAAAATCACCTTTCCCTTCCTCTCTTCCTCCCCCACTTTGAGGCCGGCCACCTCCTAGGCCACCAAGGGGTGGCGCACCACCCTTAGGGCCGGCGGCCACCCAAGGGCCAAGCCCCCTTTCTTTGCTCGCTTGGTGTTTTTCCTCTCTCGGGAATTCGGACGCGCAAAGCTTCAAAAGTAGCGTTTTAGGCGAGTGACTTTCCTCGCCAAGAAAATGGATTTGTATTATAATCATTATCATGTTGTATTTAGTATCAGTGTTGTGTGGTTGTACGGGTGTGTGTGTGTTATAATCTGTGAGATGTCTTCACTTGAACCGGACTGATATACTGTAATGCTTGTAATAGGATAGAACAACTCGTGCGGGCATCCGGTACCAACTCCGGGTTTCTGCCCACTCCTGGGATGGCTAGTAGTCATCGAGAGTGCGCTTAAACCCCGAGCGTTCTTGGCCTTCGGGCCCTTCAGCCTCCGGTCTCTCACTATCTCGAAAGAGAAGTGATTTGAGATCATCAGGTTTCTCAGCTCAGCCTCCAGTCTCTCACTATCTCGAAAGAGAAGTGATTTTAGATCGTCAGGTTTCTCAGCTCCGCCTGGTTATCATGATCAGCGTTCAACGCTTTACCACTAGATTCGTCTAGGCGAGATGCTGCCGGACTTTCTACTCGCACTTTAAGCCGAGTTGTCCCGGTAACCTCGTCAGACGCTCCAGTGTTAAATACTGTTTGTTGTCTGTGCCTCCAGCTTGCTCAGCTCCGCTTGGTTGTGCTCAGCTACTACTCTATCATCATGCCATGTATTTACCTGATATGTTAACACTTGCCATGCCATTACTTCATACCTGTCATTTACATGCTACTATTTAATACCTGTTTATCACCTGACAACTGATGTGTTATCACCTGACACCATACATGCTACTACTTGGCAAGGCCCCTTGTTATGACATGACTTATCTCCGGACTTATATCTATCTCTTGACATGACTTGTCACCTACCTCCTGTTATATTAATACTTGCCTTGTGATTATCACATTTACGGGAATCCTGCCTTGTTATCCTGTATTATGTACAGTGACCTGTTATCCTGTATTATGTACAGTGACCTGTTATCCTGTATTATATACAGTGACATGTACTCCTGTTATACATGTACTCCTGAATTCCTGATCATGTCCTACTCATGTTCTTCCCGTAAAAGTGATACTTACATGATAAATTACTGATAGGTAGTGAAAAATGCATAATTGTCATCACATATACCATCGCATTTGCACATTTATTCATATTATAATGCACATTTATTAATAATTCTTTATTTAATATGTGCAGGCCTCAATTTATCAATTTAATAAAGAATAAAGCTTAAAGAGCCCAAAAGCCCAGATCCAAGCCCATGTTTAAAGCCCAGGTGAAAAAGCGCAAATACAAAGTGTCAAAATGCAAATACAAGGGCTAAAAGTTGCAAATATCAGAGATAAGGGAAGGATAGAGTTCTATCCAACCCTAAACACATGCAGGATGAGGATAAAAAGCCAAGATAGGAAGGAATTTCGTGGAAAGGAAATTTGAAGAAATCTAGATTAAGGATAACTTGATTATCAAGTTATCTCGAAAATCTAGATTAAAAGGCCAGGATCCACCTTCCAGAAGCAAAAACCCACATGGACGAACCAGGAGAAGCCACGCGCCAAAGCGCGTGGCCAGAAGCCAAGAGATTGCCGCGGAGGCGCGGCAAAAGCCGCGCATCCGCGGCAATCTGGATAGAGTTGGGTATCAGGTTTCGTGGTGATGTTTATCCGGGACTCCTCTACATTCTGCCCTATAAATATCAGAGCATTCGCAACAGGAGGGGCATCCAGAGACGAACTAGGGTTTTCTTTAGCTATTTCTAAATTTCTGCGAAAATTGTAGTTTTTATTTTCATGCTTTTTGTGGAGAAGAAGGAGACGATTGTGTAACCAGATTCATCGAAATAAAAAGGTCACTTTTTGTTCTCTTTTAATTTCTGCACTTTATTTCTTTTGTCATCTCTCGTGTTTTAATCTTCGATCTCTTCTTGTTTTCATTTTTCTTTCTTTTGCAATATTTCTAATTCAATACAAATAAAAAAAAATAAATATTGAAAAGATCAAAAAAATGATGAACTAAATTCCTCTAGTGGTTTGCTGAATTTCTTAAAGCAACCCTAGAGCAGTTAGGCATTGGTTTGATAGATGACAACTTTAGAAACCCTAGGTTTAAAGTAGATGCTTGAAGATTAAACAATAGTTAGTATTCTAATCTAATATCACAATATTAATTAATTCTTCACATTTCTTACCTAAGAACTTTGACAACGCAACCTCAAGGTAAGACTTCTTTTGTGTTGTGCTTAGATGTTAGGATGAAAACGTGTTGGACTTTTTAGAGTGATGTTGGTAAGAATCTAAATATCTTCTCTTGCTTGCATATAAAAAAAACCTAGGATAAAATTCCTATATTCCAATATGATGATCAATAGCCTTGACTTGCAATAGGGTTGTGGTAGAAACTCAGTAAAAACCACGTCTTTCCTATCATATTTATATCACGATCTAATCTCTCTCTCCCATTGTTGAAGCATACAAGGAATCGGCCGAAAAGCTTGCATCGCATCCTTCCCTGAGGATCACGACCCGCTTGAGCCCTAGCTACAGCGGATTAGCATTGAGAAGAATTCTGAACTCTATTTTCATTATCTAAAATTCTCAATCAAATTTTGGCGCCGTTGCCGGGGAAGGAACGGCACGATTTCCTTGTTCTAATTAATCTTTTCTCCTTTCTGTTGCAGGTACAGAGAACAGGAAGCAGAATCAGAGCAGCAGAACGCACATATTGCTATCCAGTGCCTCTGCCCTCGAAGGCAGAGCACTTGGACCTACAAGTTTGCCGCAGAAACGCGGCAAAAGCCGCGAATCCGCGGCAGCTGTAGCTCACTACTAAGAAAGTTTTCTGCAGGTTGCTCTGCAGTGCAAAAGTATATTTTCTGCTGTGTTATTTTCTCTCTGTGATCATTCTGCAACTGCTAATAATTAACATTAACCTATTTGTTGAAAAATAAAAAAATATTTTTAGACTCTTGCATTTTAGGGCACGTGTCTATTTTTAATTCTTTAATTCTGTTGAAGAGTGCTGGCGACAAGGTACGTTTGCATAGCATATAGATTAGGAAGCACTCTTGGTTGTTTACTGCTTTCTTGAGTGATTACTTTTCTACCGCTTTACACGTACACTAATCCATCTTAAGGGCATAACCCATAACAAAGATAAGGTGGGGATTTCATCACCCTTCCTTGGCCCACAAATCATACCAGTCACACTCACAACCCTAACCCTAATTAAAACTTGACTAGACGTTGGCCCTAAGGTAACTCGGACTCAATAGGAGATTGACCGAAGAAGGAAAGTTGTTCGAATTTAACCCTTGCCAAATCGGTGTCTAGCAAAGGGATTGAGGGCCGAAAGCCCGAAGAACTGTGGTTATTTAATTAAGGAACGTCTCTGACGGAAAACCTCCCACAGTTCTTGCCCTGACCTGGCCGATTAGCTCGTGGTTGGCGTCGACAATAGACCTCCTAAGGACAGTCTAAAGTTAGGAGTCGTCTAGGTCAAGGATAACCCTAGAATAGGATTTTTTTTTTTTTTTTTTGGTTGAACTTGGTTGCTAACTGTGCATGCCCACTTGGTCGAGAGACCCACTTACATCCAGGCTAACTAGGACTAGTTCACCAACTGAGCATAAGCCCGACTCTCACATGGCTCAACCGCCATCCCTCCAAGATAGGTTCTATCTGTAAGTTCACCTAGAGGGGGGGTGAATAGGTGATGGCTAATCTAATGGTCACTTATGAACAAATAATGCAGAATTAAAAACTAAGTTGACCAAATTAAAGTTCTTTTTATTAAACACTTATGTATAACCCAAGAGTGTTGCCGAATTCCCCTAAGCAGGGCTCTGGACAATCACCTCTAGATTCCCCTTGAATGGGTTGAGGTGCCGCGTTGGCTCTCTTGGTTGAATACTAGTGTTAACAAGCAATCCCACGCAAGTATATCAATATTAGCACAAGGGAATATCATGCAATAAAAGATAGACAATAAATAAATGCAAGATATAAATTGAGACAAAGAGAGAGAGAGGGAAAGAGTAAGCAATCGCAAACACCAAAGGTTTGTTTCGAGGTTCGAGCACACTTGCTCTACATCCCCGCCTTCGACACACGAAGGGTTTCCACTATGCAAGATCCCACCGGATCTCTCCTCGGTGCCGTACACCTACAAACCCTCGGACTCCCAAAGTCCCTTACACACCACAAGCCCACCGGCTCGTCGAGGCCGCACCTCGCACCACAAGTTCGCACCCGAACTCAACCACCGCGAGCACACTTGCCCGCTTCCTCAAAATACAAGAAATCAACTCTTGGTGATCTAACACTTGATCACCAATAAAAGCTCTCACTACAACACTCTCCTAGAGGATAGATTTACAATGGATGCTCAAGTGTAGTGTGAGAAAGCAAGGAAAGAAAGCTTTGGTAGAAAAACACAAGAAATCACTTTAACACTCTCTTGATAAAAACTCCCTTTATGATGGGAAATATTTGCACTCAAATATGTGGAGAGAACTTCTGAAATGAGTGGGAAAAACTGCTCAAGAAGTCTCAAAAATCTTAACCTTAAAACAGTTGACAAAGTTCCAATTTATAGGCTTCAGAAAATAGAGCCGTTGGGAACCTGTCAGTGCTGTCGGTCGACTGCCGGTCGACCGGCCAACGGTCATTTTTCTGACCGTTGCAGCCACCGGTCGACTGGTGAGTCGACCGCTCTTCTGGAAGGAACTGTCGGTCGACCGATCCGGTCGACTGGCAATTTCCAGTGAGCAACAGGTTTGGGTCGGTCGAGTATCGGTCGAGTCCCGGTCGACTGATACGCACATGCACAAAACTGTGCATGTCGGTCGAGTGCCGGTCGACTCCCGGTCGACCGGTCACTGAGAAATTCTGAAAAATCAGAACCTCCAGGACCTGGAAAAACCAGTTAAGGGATTTGAAAATAGGTCTTTTAACATACTAAAAATCCCATAAAATCACAGTAAATCCACTATATAGTTTTAATCCCAATAAAAACTGTTTTTCTAAAAACAAGTATTTCTAAAACTTATTTTTCCATAACTTCACAAAATACAAAAACAAGATATTTTGAACTTATAAAGCATAGTGCGTATGGATATGATCCACTACACAATCAATATGAAATATCTATGTTTTTGAACATTAAAGCTCTAATCATGATTTTGGTTTAAAGATATGAACTATGAAATACCAAAATCCAAGATAAATATTTTGTCTCAAAGAAAATCTTTGTTCTAAATAAAAATTCTTTTCTAAAATCAAATCTTTTATGAAAGCAATTTAAATCAAGAGTTCTATCAAGAGCGTGTGTGTGTGATATGACTTGAGCAATCCACCAACTATCTATCCTTTACATTTTTACTAAAACAAAAATACAAATTCTATACCTAGACCCAAGTCTTCATCTTCTTGAAGTCTTCCCTTGAAGGCTTCTCATCTTCTTGACTTGGTCCAAGCTTGATCCAAAAGCTCCTTGGATCACCACATGCTAGCTCCAAATCTTGTTCTTTTGTCCTTTGTTGAGCTATGCACCTACTAAGATCTTGATAAAGAATCTGTCACTAATTAGCACAAGATCATTAGTAAATATAACTTCATGAGTTGATCATCATCAAAACTAGGGCGATAGGCCTTTGGGCCAACAATCTCCCCCTTTTTGATGATGACAAAACTCATGAGGTTATATATGCATGGATTAAAGTAAAGCTTCAAAGAGGCTCCCCCTTAACTCATGCATCACAAATAAATAATAGATATGGCAATAAAAGTACATGACATGTATGCAATGTAGGAGATGCAATCATAACAAAAATCAAATCATAAATCAAATCTTTTGCTCCTAATTGCAAATCACAACATATATGCATAATAAGTAAGGAAGATAAATACTTCTCCCCCTTAAGCAATGAAAACATGCATATAACTCACAAATACTTCTCCCCCTTTTTGTCAATCATCAACAAAGGGTTCAAAGTGAAATCAAATCAAATAAAATTTTCTCCCCCTTTTTGTCAAAAATAAGGAAATCAAGGAGGGGTAATATAAACAAATTGAAATTAGATACATACATATATGAGAAGACAAAATATGAGTATATACAACAAGAGTCTCATAATGATACCAATTGAAAGTGTCCAATGATACCAATAGAAAGTTAAGCATAAGTGTATACATCATATGATTTACCACAAGAAGAATTCGAACTAGTTAAATAAAAGTGTTTAAGAACTAGTACGGAATCCTTCAATCAAGGAATAAATCAAAAAGGTTTTCATGAAATAAGCATAAATCACAAGGCACTAAAACACTCTAATCTATAAAGTCCATATAATTTTTTTTAAGAGAAGTGAGTGTACTAATGTTATGTGAAACATGACATCATGAAAATTACAATAAAATTCAATATTCCTTTAAATCATAAATTTTGAATCCATGAAATCCATCACAAAAATTTTATTTTACCAATTTTAAAATCTCAAAAATTTTTAAAAAAAATTTATATTTCAAGATATATGTATGTTTTGACAAGACATTAAGTATACATACATATCCCTAAAATACAATTGAGTCCATATAAGTAGATTTGCATTAAAGGCAAGTGACTCAAGAGATATCCATGTATATCCTAATGTTTTGGGCAAAATAACCATATACATGAAATGAAATCACATGATCATAACATAAATCCAAATGGGAATACAAGTTTAAGAATGCAAGGATTATCAACACAAGGCTATACTAGTACATCTAATAGGCACAAATAAGCATTCAACCCAATCATATATAGATTTATTTGTGGTCCATAAGGTGTACAAGTATAAATCCAAGTGTTGACAAATACTAACATCTAAACTAATATTCAATACAATAAAGCATCAAAATTTTGAAAAATTGAATCATGTGTAATTCTCAACAACTATTTGAAGAATAAATAACTAGTATAAATTGTTTTTGGAAAGCTAGTTAAAGATCCTTCAAATACAACAAAACATATGCTTTTCATAAACATAACTAAGCACATAAAGATTTAATCACTCATGGTCTATTAAGCTCAATATAATTTTGTCATGAAGAGTGAGTGTTAAAAGATCATGTACATAGCATTTTTATGAAATTTGACATTTAAGCTCAAAAAGTTCACACAAATCATAAGTCACATTTTTTTTTAATCAAAACAACTCAAAATTATTTTTCACAAAAATAACAATCTTCATGGTATATGTATGATTTATACAAATCTAACAATATGCATACATATCCCAAATATTAAAAGAGTCTATTAAATGTTTGCATGAAGGCAAGAGACTCACGGGTATACATGTATATTTATTAGATTTGAATTAAGCATGCATATACATGAAGCAAATCACTCAAAATTGGCAAAACATGTATAAAGGAGAATCATCAAAACTAGTCTATACAAATACATAAAGTGGATACAAATGAGCATGAAGTTCAAAACATATATGAGTCAATTGTAGTTCACTATGTGTATATGTATACATACAAGTTTGACAAATTCTACATCTAAGCATGTAACTACCACATGAAGCACACAAAATCTTAAAACATGAACATGCTATGAATATGATAAATGTAAAGAGCATGTACATAAAAAATAGGAGTTTAGAAATTGTTACCAACTTCAAAGCTCCAAGCATGGTGGTCTTTCCCACCAAGATTCCTTGATAGCAATGCATCCAAATGTTTGTCCATCATGTCCATTGCATTCGCTACCAAGGCACCAATCCTCTCACGTTTTGTGAGAGCCTCCACCTACATCAAAATCAAAAGGTGGGGGTTTTGGTACCCATGTTTTCTTGGGTCCTTTGGGGTTAGCATTGTTGTAAGGAACCCAAAATTTATTATATTTAGCAAAATATAAATATGGTTTCTTATCAAAACAATATCTTGCTAAGTGGCCTTTGCGACCACAATGTGTACAAGTGTACACCCTATCATGATGCTTATGAGTGTGATTGTGATCGTGATGTGCATCATAAGCATGAGCATGATGATGTGCATGAGCATGTGGAGTTTGTTTCTTGGGAAACATGGACTCCAATCTAGTATGTTTAAATGCACAAGAGTTCAAAGTTGAACTCAAATTATTCATTTTATTTTTCAAATTCTTAATCTCATTAGTGTTAGCATGAAAAGCATGATGAGATGAAGAATCATTTTTCTTTTTCTTATTAGAAACAAATTCTTTTTCTTTTTCTACAAATTTTCTTTTCAAAGTAATATTTTCTTGAATAATATTTTCTTTTTGTTTTTCCACCAAAATGATCTTGTCCTTCAAAATAGTGTTCCCTTCACATAACTCATTCAATTTAGACATAAGGGAATCATTTTCATTTTTCAAATCAACATTCTCTTTTTCTAAACATGCAAGTTTATTCTTAAAAGAATTATTTTCTACATGCATGCAATCAATGTTCTTTTTCAAATTCTTGTTATCTTTTTCTAAGCATGCAATGTTATCTCTAAAAGAGTCTTGTTCTATATGCATGCAAGCAATATCCTTTTTCATCTTTTTATTATCTTTCTTAAGCATGTCATATTTCTCAAGCAATAATTGGCAAAATGTATTAAGCTCATCATATGACATACAAGCATCCTCATCATCGGATTCGGTGTTTACCTCAAGGGGGTCATCCCCTTGGACCATGTAGCACTTGTTGGAGGTGTCGCTTCCAACATCCGAATCGCTCCCCGCATAGTATTGTTCATTTTCGCCAAGGGAGATGAGGGTGTTCCATACTACAAAAGCCATGTCAATGTTAGCAACTCTAGATAAATAAACATCATCTAGGGTACTCTTTAAAGCAATAAGGGCTTTTGTATTAGCCTCACTATTCTTACCATCTAGGCAATATTCTTTATTAGTAGTGGCAAGATATACATGAAGGCCAAGTCCTTTGAGGAACAAAGACATCTTAAGCTTCCAAATTTGGAGTTTAAGAATGTCAAAGGTGGGTGGTGACATGAAGTCCATGGTGAGGTGTGTGTGTACAACAATATTGTGATTAGCCCAAATGTAGGATCTTTAACTCTTAGGTTGTTAGACCCAATATCAAGAGCACTAGCTCTGATACCAATTGTAAGTTCACCTAGAGGGGGGGTGAATAGGTGATGGCTAATCTAATGGTCACTTATGAACAAATAATGCGGAATTAAAAACTAAGTTGACCAAATTAAAGTTCTTTTTATTAAACACTTATGTATAACCCAAGAGTGTTGCCGAATTCCCCTAAGCAGGGCTCTGGACAATCACCTCTAGATTCCCCTTGAATGGGTTGAGGTGCCGCGTTGGCTCTCTTGGTTGAATACTAGTGTTAACAAGCAATCCCACGCAAGTATATCAATATTAGCACAAGGGAATATCATGCAATAAAAGATAGACAATAAATAAATGCAAGATATAAATTGAGACAAAGAGAGAGAGAGGGAAAGAGTAAGCAATCGCAAACACCAAAGGTTTGTTTCGAGGTTCGAGCACACTTGCTCTACATCCCCGCCTTCGACACACGAAGGGTTTCCACTATGCAAGATCCCACCGGATCTCTCCTCGGTGCCGTACACCTACAAACCCTCGGACTCCCAAAGTCCCTTACACACCACAAGCCCACCGGCTCGTCGAGGCCGCACCTCGTACCACAAGTTCGCACCCGAACTTAACCACCGCGAGCACACTTGCCCGCTTCCTCAAAATACAAGAAATCAACTCTTGGTGATCTAACACTTGATCACCAATAAAAGCTCTCACTACAACACTCTCCTAGAGGATAGATTTACAATGGATGCTCAAGTGTAGTGTGAGAAAGCAAGGAAAGAAAGCTTTGGTAGAAAAACACAAGAAATCACTTTAACACTCTCTTGATAAAAACTCCCTTTATGATGGGAAATATTTGCACTCAAATATGTGGAGAGAACTTCTGAAATGAGTGGGAAAAACTGCTCAAGAAGTCTCAAAAATCTTAACCTTAAAACAGTTGACAAAGTCCCAATTTATAGGCTTCAGAAAATAGAGCCGTTGGGAACCTGTCAGTGCTGTCGGTCGACTGCCGGTCGACCGGCCAACGGTCATTTTTCTGACCGTTGCAGCCACCGGTCGACTGGTGAGTCGACCGCTCTTCTGGAAGGAACTGTCGGTCGACCGATCCGGTCGACTGGCAATTTCCAGTGAGCAACAGGTTTGGGTCGGTCGAGTATCGGTCGAGTCCCGGTCGACTGATACGCACATGCACAAAACTGTGCATGTCGGTCGAGTGCCGGTCGACTCCCGGTCGACCGGTCACTGAGAAATTCTGAAAAATCAGAACCTCCAGGACCTGGAAAAACCAGTTAAGGGATTTGAAAATAGGTCTTTTAACATACTAAAAATCCCATAAAATCACAGTAAATCCACTATATAGTTTTAATCCCAATAAAAACTGTTTTTCTAAAAACAAGTATTTCTAAAACTTATTTTTCCATAACTTCACAAAATACAAAAACAAGATATTTTGAACTTATAAAGCATAGTGCGTATGGATATGATCCACTACACAATCAATATGAAATATCTATGTTTTTGAACATTAAAGCTCTAATCATGATTTTGGTTTAAAGATATGAACTATGAAATACCAAAATCCAAGATAAATATTTTGTCTCAAAGAAAATCTTTGTTCTAAATAAAAATTCTTTTCTAAAATCAAATCTTTTATGAAAGCAATTTAAATCAAGAGTTCTATCAAGAGCGTGTGTGTGTGATATGACTTGAGCAATCCACCAACTATCTATCCTTTACATTTTTACTAAAACAAAAATACAAATTCTATACCTAGACCCAAGTCTTCATCTTCTTGAAGTCTTCCCTTGAAGGCTTCTCATCTTCTTGACTTGGTCCAAGCTTGATCCAAAAGCTCCTTGGATCACCACATGCTAGCTCCAAATCTTGTTCTTTTGTCCTTTGTTGAGCTATGCACCTACTAAGATCTTGATAAAGAATCTGTCACTAATTAGCACAAGATCATTAGTAAATATAACTTCATGAGTTGATCATCATCAAAACTAGGGCGATAGGCCTTTGGGCCAACACTATCCCCTTAGAACCTCTATTCCTTCTTGCATCAAGCTAAGTAATGACGGTGTTGACCCATTTGAGCTTAAGCCACAATATATCAACACCCTTCCTAAGTTTCATGGACTTGAATCAGAGGATGCATACTTCTTCATAAGGGAATTTGAGGAAGTATGTTTAATGATGAATATGCCTAAATTGGGAAAAGATGCCATTAAGCTTAGGTTTGTCCCCTTTGCTTTAAAAGATTTAGCAAAGAAATGGCTCTACAGTCTAGAGGTTGGTTCTATAGACACTTGGGACAGTTTCGTCAAGGCCTTCTTGAAGAAATTTTATCCCGTTCACAAGACTGCACTGATTAGGAAGAATATCCTACAGTTTAAGCAAACAGCCAATGAGCCTTTTTGGAAATACTTCGAGCGGTTTAAGGACCTCCTTGCCCAATGTCCCCATCATGGGGTAGAGAAATGGCGACTTTGCCAAGTCATATATGATGGATTAGATTATTCTACTAAGACATTGTTAGAATCCATGTGTCAAGGAGGATTTCTGGAAAAGAATGAAAATGAAGGATGGTCATTGTTTGAGGACTTAGCTGAAAAAGCCATCCAGTGGGACCCTACTCCTAAGAAATCTAGGACTAATGACCCCACTTCTTCAAAAGGAGGTATTCATTCCATTGAGGCCAACATAGCACAAGATGCTAAGTTAGCTGCTGTTATGCGTAGACTAGAGGCTCTTGAAACTAAGGAGCCAGTCTCTGTGAACCAAGTCAGCCCAACATCTTTGGCGGGCTGTACTTATTGTCAAGATAGGAACCATGTGTTTGAGGAATGTCCTGTCTTCATAGCGCACCAAGGTTTGCCCGAACACACGAGTGCGGCCTTCACAAGGCCCGTCAATAATCCTTATTCGCCCACCTACAATCCTGGTTGGAGAAACCATCCCAATCTTTCATGGGGCTCGAGCAACAATGAGCAAATTAGGCCCAAATTCTCCAACAATTTTCAAAATCCACCCTATCAGCAGAGTTTTCCTAGTCAAAATCCTCCACCCCAGTTCCAATATTCACAAATGGAAGCAAGGCTCTCCAATCTGGAAAGAAAGATGGACACTATTGTTAAAAGCAATGACACACTGGCTCAAGTCTTGACTAGGATAGAGATGCAAATGAATCAGCAAGAAAGGCAAAAGGGTACTCTACCTAGTCAACCAGTCCCAAATCCTAAGAACTCTAGTCAAGCTCACTTGGCTCAAGAGAATCATATGAGTCATTGCAATGCGATTCATACATTGCGATCGGGAAAACAAGTTGATAACCAAATATCAACACCATCAAGTTCTGAACAAGCATTAAGCTTGCCTGATCCAACTCCATCTCAACTTGATGCCAACAACACTAAAAAAGATAAGTCAGCTGAAGATAAGCACAAGCCCATTGCACCCTACCCAAATAGGCTTAAAGATAAGCAATGTGCACAAATGGATAAGGTACGCGAGATTTTTAATCAAGTCAAGATCAATATACCTCTTCTAGATGCAATCCAACAAGTCCCTAGTTATGCTAAGTTTCTTAAGGACATGTGCACAAAGAAGAGAAAGACTAATGTGCCTAAGAAGGTTTTTCTAGCCACTAACATTAGTGAGCTATTGTCCAACCAAATCCCTGTCAAGTATAAGGACCCTGGTTGCCCGACCATCTCTTGCACAATAGGTCAAACTGCAATTAAGCATGCACTTCTTGATTTGGGAGCAAGTATCAACTTACTCCCCTTCTCAGTCTACCAACAACTTGGGTTGGGCGAGCTTAGTCCGACTAAGGTTACAATCCAATTAGCTGACCGATCAGTAAAAATTCCCAAAGGAGAAATTACCGACGTGCTCATCCGAGTGGGGGAGTTTATCTACCCAGTAGATTTTGTTGTTCTGGAGACCGAACCTGTATCCAATCCTCGGTCTCAAACTCCCGTTATCTTAGGACGCCCGTTCCTTGCAACTGCAAATGCGATCATAAACTGTAGGAATGGATCCATGAGGTTGACCTTTGGAAACATGACTAAAGAGGTCAATATTTTCAACCTGGAAAACCAATCTCGTAAGATAAAGGACCAAACGGTTGAGGTGAACTTCATTGAGAACATTTGTGAAAAAGAAAGTGAAAATGAGTCTCTATTTCTTGACAAGTTATTTGAGGATAAGTGCGATTTTGGTGATAAGATGACACATGATGGGGATTACAATTTTAAAGTTCCCTTTAAAAAACGAAGATTTGATCTAAGTATCTTCGAAGAGCAAAGCACTGAAATGTCGCATGAGAATATAGTTCAAGAACCTCAGATTGACTTAACTTTTGAAAGCCTCTTTGAAGAAGAACTGCGATGTTTAGATACATCAATTAAGGAGATGTTGGGTAATTATTCACCTCAAGGGAAAAGTGTTGATTTGAGTTTTGAGGAGATGTACGGAACTGAACTAGAATTTCTCAGCAGTCATAGTAAGGAAGTTCCAACTGAAAGGTGTGATAAAATTTTGAATAATGGAGGTGAGCAGATAAATTTGGGGAGAGAGAGAGTTAAATCAAAAATGTTGGTGTCCCCATTGTGCCTTATAAAGAGAACCCATTGGAATGATGGGAAGCGAGCTAGAGGTATGAATCCCAAACAGCTCTAGGTGAGAGTGATACATTTGTGTATACTATTGCTTCTCTTTACACTTTCTTCATGCATTCATGCATTTCATTCATACATTAGGGACAATGCATGAGATAAGTGTGGGGGAGGGTTTACTAATATAGAAAAGGCAAAAAAATATATATATATAAAAATATAAAAAAAAAAATTATTTTTCTCTTTCTTTATTCTAACATTTTCTAAAAAAAAAAAATAAAAATAAAAAATATATATATAAAAAAATAAATAAAAAAAAATATTTTATAAAAAGGACATAATTTGACTTATTTTGGAAAGAAATCTAAGTTAGTTTTAAGGATTAGGAAAATCATGATTAGGATTTCTAAAAGCTTGGTCAAAATAAATAAATTGTTTAAATTTTAGGTATAGGAGAGAAGTTGAATAATTAATTAGTCTTAATTTTTACCTTAAGGAAATTTGCGTACCTAATGCATATCTAGGATTCTAAGACAAAGACCCTTGTGCCTCATATATAAAAAAAAATAAATAAAAAAAAATTATCACTAATTAAGCTGGATACATGTGCCTCAAGAAGCATAAGTATTCGCGCCTAAAGGTGAGTAAAATAAAAAAATATATATATATAAAATAAAACCTTAGTTTTGTGGCCTAGTTCACTCGAATTTGAGTCCGCGGGGTGTTTTCTCACCTGGTGCCCTAAGACCAACCGGTTTGGGAGCCATCGACTTTAAGTTCGCTACATGGGTGGATTAGAAAGTCCGAGGGAACTAAGGAAAAATTACTTATATGTATTAACACTTCTAATAATCAATTAGTTAGGTATTAGGGCCTCAAGAAGCCTTGGTACTTACACGAAAGAAAGTTAGATGAGTTATACATACCAAAAATATATATATATATATTAATAAAGAGGCATAAGAGTCAAAGTCAAGGAATTCCTAGTATAAATAAGGATGCATATTACTTTTGGTAACGAAAAAGACTATATTAGAAATTCAATTTTAATCCTTAACCTAAAATGCATAACAATTGACGTTATTAAGACTAAGCCCAAAAGAATGAATAAACATGATGATCCTAAAACTTATAGACGACTTAGTCTCTCCAACACTCGTCAAATATTTTCCTTTTTATGGATTTTGTGGGTGTAATCCGCTGAAAACCCTCACGAGACAACACTCGTCCTCTAGGGTAACCTAGGGGTTTAACGGCTTGTTGCACATGCTAAGTGCAACCGTGATTCCTACGAAAGTGAGTTAGCTATGTTAGATTTTTCTCTTTCTTTTTGATTTTTACTCGAGGACGAGCAAAAAGATAAGTGTGGGGGTGTGATAGGTAGTGAAAAATGCATAATTGTCATCACATATACCATCGCATTTGCACATTTATTCATATTATAATGCACATTTATTAATAATTCTTTATTTAATATGTGCAGGCCTCAATTTATCAATTTAATAAAGAATAAAGCTTAAAGAGCCCAAAAGCCCAGATCCAAGCCCATGTTTAAAGCCCAGGTGAAAAAGCGCAAATACAAAGTGTCAAAATGCAAATACAAGGGCTAAAAGTTGCAAATATCAGAGATAAGGGAAGGATAGAGTTCTATCCAACCCTAAACACATGCAGGATGAGGATAAAAAGCCAAGATAGGAAGGAATTTCGTGGAAAGGAAATTTGAAGAAATCTAGATTAAGGATAACTTGATTATCAAGTTATCTCGAAAATCTAGATTAAAAGGCCAGGATCCACCTTCCAGAAGCAAAAACCCACATGGACGAACCAGGAGAAGCCACGCGCCAAAGCGCGTGGCCAGAAGCCAAGAGATTGCCGCGGAGGCGCGACAATCTGGATAGAGTTGGGTATCAGGTTTCGTGGTGATGTTTATCCGGGACTCCTCTACATTCTGCCATATAAATATCAGAGCATTCGCAACATGGAGGGGCATCCAGAGACGAACTAGGGTTTTCTTTAGCTATTTCTAAATTTCTGCGAAAATTGTAGTTTTTATTTTCATGCTTTTTGTGGAGAAGAAGGAGACGATTGTGTAACCAGATTCATCGAAATAAAAAGGTCACTTTTTGTTCTCTTTTAATTTCTGCACTTTATTTCTTTTGTCATCTCTCGTGTTTTAATCTTCGATCTCTTCTTGTTTTCATTTTCTTTCTTTTGCAATCTTTCTAATTCAATACAAATAAAAAAAAATAAATATTGAAAAGATCAAAAAAATGATGAACTAAATTCCTCTAGTGGTTTGCTGAATTTCTTAAAGCAACCCTAGAGCAGTTAGGCATTGGTTTGATGGATGACAACTTTAGAAACCCTAGGTTTAAAGTAGATGCTTGAAGATTAAACAATAGTTAGTATTCTAATCTAATATCACAATATTAATTAATTCTTCACATTTCTTACCTAAGAACTTTGACAACGCAACCTCAAGGTAAGACTTCTTTTGTGTTGTGCTTAGATGTTAGGATGAAAACGTGTTGGACTTTTTAGAGTGATGTTGGTAAGAATCTAAATATCTTCTCTTGCTTGCATATAAAAAAAACCAAGGATAAAATTCCTATATTCCAATATGATGATCAATAGCCTTGACTTGCAATAGGGTTGTGGTAGAAACTCAGTAAAAACCACATCTTTCCTATCATATTTATATCACGATCTAATCTCTCTCTCCCATTGTTGAAGCATACAAGGAATCGGCCGAAAAGCTTGCATCGCATCCTTCCCTGAGGATCACGACCCGCTTGAGCCCTAGCTACAGCGGATTAGCATTGAGAAGAATTCTGAACTCTATTTTCATTATCTAAAATTCTCAATCAATTACAATAAGACAACTTGCACCCGGTTTGGGGGAAACTGATGGGTCCTGAATAGTCATGTTTATGGTGGTCTTATCGAGTCACGCGTGGCCACATACTTGAGGGATCACCTGGCGGCCACCAGGGATTCCGTGTGGTGTGCTGGCACCCCTACTCCCGATTATTCCTGCCGAGTATGCACACGCCCTAGGCCTATTTCTATGGGATCTGCGATACTCTATTCCTGTTCGGGCGTACATAAGTCCCGGTACCTAGCGGTGCGTTCCGGCTCAGCACCGGAGACTCCTGGACTGTTGTCCCGGGCATGTACGGGGCCCATCCTAAACATGGTTCGTCAAACTTCATCAGTTTCCAAATAACTTGCTCTATAAGTTGTAAGTGAAAGTATGTGGAATGGGACACATACTAAAACCTACAACTTAGACGGCCCTAATTATAATAAGATGTTAGTTATGAATCCGCAGTATGCTTTGCCTTGTTTGCTTGTATCGGATTTTACATCGGATTTCCAGTTTTATGATTATTATACTATACATGTTCACATCCTATTTTACCACTGGTATTCCACTTCTCTAATCTCCTGTTCTTATCTTATCATACCATGAGTGCTTCCCACTTGATATCACTTGTTATATATCTACCTGCTTATACATGCCTATACTCTCAAACACGGTTTTTAGTGCATGATTATGATTCAGTTTTATCGATACACCTGTGTTTATCCTTGCACGCCATCTGGCTTTTGCCTCACCACTCGCCTGGGGAGTTCTGACTCCTCTGGATCCTCATGTCCAGGTCTTGGAGCTTGGAGCGTGTGGATTCTCCCAGTTGCTGATCTGAAAGGTGCAGCAATAGCTTGGATCTCCAACAGACCATCTGAAGCTCCATCCTTCCAGGCCCCCTGTGTGCCTCTCGAGTTTTCCTTTTGTAAACTCGTGAGTGCCTTTTTACTGTTCACTCTTGTACATCCCTTGGTATTCTCGCATTTGCGCCTATCAGTGATGTAATATTATTGTAATATTTGTCATCTCTGGTGATAACTTTGTAATTGTACTCATGTGTTGGAATGTATAATGCACCATTTGCTTCCGTACTCTGATTCTTGCCTGTACTGATGCTTATCGTATATACGTGAGGGTATTTCTGACCTGCGTATATACGTTGCAGTAACGTCTCCGTACCCGCCGGGATCGGGGCGTTACACCGACTATGCGGGTTGTAGGGTAGATAGGAAGAGCACAAGTGGAACATGTCAATTCCTTGGTTATTGTCTTGTCTCTCAGTCTTCCAAAAAGCAAAATTCGATAGCCTTTTAAACCGCCGAGGCGGAGTATGTTGCAGCCGGAGCTTGTTGTGCACAAGTTCTTTGGATAAACATACTCTCCTTGACTATGATTTGCATTTTTCTCATATTAAAATATTTTGTGATAATACTAATACTATTCATATGACAAAGAATGCAAATCAACATAGTAAAACTAAGCACATTGACATTAGATATCACTTTCTTAGAGATCATTATGAGAAAGGTGATATTGATATTGATTATGTTTCTACCGATTTTCAACTTGCCGATATTTTTACAAAACCATTAGTCTATGCTAGATTTTCTTTCATTTGTGGTGAGTTGAATGTTTGTATTATGGATTCTTAAAGATAAACATTTTTTATTACTTTTAACCCTTTTTGATGTATGACAAAAAGGGGGAGAAAAAGAAAGCAAGTTTGTTGTTTAAAAAGAAAGACAAGTTTGTTTGTTTGAGTTTTTATGGAGAAAAATATTTTTTAGTGTGTTTGCTACTCTTGAGTTTTTAGTTTAAGTTTTTGTTACAAACTATTGTGTTTTCATGTTTTATGTATGTAGCTATTCATAGTCATTCTTTTATACATAGCATTATTTGAGGGGGAGCTTCCAAGCTCTTCTTCCTTTTTGTTTAAATAACTTATATGTTTTGTCATCATCAAAAAGGGGGAGATTGTTGGCCCAAGGTTACAATCACCCATTTTAGTGTGTTTTGATGATTACAAAACATATGTAGTTATTTGTACTAATCACGTTTGTTGTTTTAGTGTGTTTCAGGGTTCTAATGATTCTAAGAGTTTTCTTCCCTAAAGGAAGGTGATTTTGACTCAAGACACCTCATTTCAGGCTCAAGTATCAAGCTTGCAAGATCATATGGAGAAGCCCACTTGAAGATCTTGTAATCCTTTAGAACCAATGTAAGATATAGTTTGTTAAAGTTTGAGGTTGAAGAATATTGGCTCTAGGACACACACACACATTTTCAAAATATAAGTTTTTGGTATTTGACTTTAAGTTTCATGCCTTGATAAATATATATGACTCCTAATTTTTACAAAATATATATCATGTTTTAATCATGTATGTTTATCTTTCCTGCACACAATAAATCATAAAATATTAGTAAATGTGCAGAATTATAGGAATAAATATGAAAATGTGATGATAAATATAATGATAAAAATTTACTTTTCACTACCAATCACACCCTCACACTTATCTTTTTGCTCGTCCTCGAGTAAAAATCAAAGAGAAAAAGAAAAGAAAAATTAATCTAATCTAACCTAACTCACTTTCGTAGGAATCACGGTTGCACTTAGCATGTGCAACAAGCCGTTAAACCTCTAGGTTACCCTAGAGGACGAGTGTTGTCTCGTGAGGGTTTTCAGCGGATTACACCCACAAAATCCATAAAAAGGAAAATATTTGAAATATGTTTGAAAAGACTAAGTAGTCTATAAGTTTTAGGATTCTCATTTTTATTCATTCTTTAAACTTAATCTTAATAAAGTGAATTGTTATTCATTTTAGGTAAGGATTAAAATTGAATTTCTAATATAGTCTTTTTCGTTACCAAAAATCATATGCATCCTTATGAATTTTTACTAGGAATTCCTTAACTTGGACTCTCATGCCTCTTTATATTTTTTTTTATATTTTTTTTAATATGTATAACTCATCTAATTTCTTTCGTGTAAGTATGAAGGCTTCTTGAGGCCCTCATACCTAACTAACTGACTATTAGATGTGTTAGTACATATAAAAGTAATTTTTCTTAGTTTAGGCTTTCTAATCCACCCATGTAGCGAACTTAAAGTCGGTGGCTCCCAAACCGGTCGGCTTTAGGGCACCAGGTGAGAAAACACCCCGCGGACTCAAATTCGAGTGAACTAGGCCACAAAACTAAGGACTTTATTTTATTTAGAACTCACCTTTAGGCGTGAATACTTATGCTTCTTGAGGCATATGTATCCAGCTTAATTGGTGATTTTTTTTTAAATAATTTTTTATGAGGCACAAGGGTCTTTGTCTTAGAATCCTAGATATGCATTAGGTATGCACATTTCATTAAGGTAAAAATTAAGACTAACTACTTATTCAATTTCTCCTCCTATACCTAAAAATTCAACATTTTTTTTATTTTGACCAAGTTTTTAGAAATCCTAATCATGATTTTCCTAATTCTTAAGACTAACTTAGATTTCTTTCAAAAGATAAGTCAAAATATTGTCCTTTTTATAACATTTTTTTTTATTAGCAAATTTTTGTTAGTTTCTACCTATGTTAGTATGTTAGTAAAGCCCACCCCCACACTTATCTCATGCATTGTCCTCAATGTATGAATGTATGCATATATGCATGAAACAGAAGAAGGGAAGGCAGAAGTTACCTTAAGGTGGTGGTTCCGGTGGTGGTCTAATATTGGGCCAAGCGTTGCTACCCAATCAAGATAACATAATATTTGGTGGAACCCACCAGAAATTTCCCTTGTATAACCAACTAAAATGTATGTATAATCATTTTTTAAAATTTCCACCCCATCAAATTTCCAAATTCCATAATTAGTTTCGGAGTCAATAGTGTCAACCTCCTTGTCCCAAAATGGAGTATGAAAAGATGGAATGATTGACTTGGACGTGGGAAGTACGGGAACGAATACTGACTCAGGAAAGAAACTTAAATCAAGTAATGGTTCAGGAGTCGGGCTAGGTTCAGGAAGTGGGTCCAAATCAATAAGTTGAAGCTCAAGTCCACAATCATCTTCCCACAATGGAATGTGACTCAATATTGATGATTCAAGTTCAGGAATGATAGGTGTGGGAATCAAAACTGACTCTAAAAGATTACCTAAGTCGGGTAACAAAACAGGAGTCAATAATGATTCGGGAATTTGAACTTGATCACAGATTTGAGAATCTAGGTCACATATCTCATTGGGTTCAATGTTATAAAAATGAGAACTTGCCAATTTATCCATGGGACTTTCAAAATTGCAAAATTGGTCAAGTTCAATATGATCATCAAAAATGGGTGATTCAATTTCATGATGAATTGGAACAGGATCCAATGTTGACTCGGGAAAAATGAAATCAGGTGGAGACACTGGAGTCATTATTGAATCAGGAAATAAAATTGAATCACCGAGTGGAAGATCATGATCATATTCATGCTCAAGTTCTATTTCAGGAAAGGAAAAACTTGCCAAACTATCAACAATTGGAGTTTCGGCAAGTTCAAATGATTGTACTGAAGTAGAATCTTGTTGTCCAAAACAACGTGACTCGTCGGCTCTAACAGAATGATTAGTGATATCAGAAATGGCCGAACGGTGAGAACGTAAAGATTGAACCATCATATCAATTTCATGATCACGGGCTAATCTAGCCTGAGTCATGGCTTCAAGCATCCTTTCATAGTCGATAGGTGCATCATGTTGTGGTTGGACTTGAAAAGAGGAAGTGTAATCGTGATGAAGTTGTGAGTTGGTGGACTCACGCATCATCATGTCTAAGATTGATGGTAATTATTGCTTGGACTCATGCATACTCATCATTTCCCGGATAGATGGTTTTCTATTCTGAATGGGTGGATCTGAGTATGAATCTTTGGAATATTGTGGATAAGGTGGAGACGGAGGACAAGTCGGTTGAAAATTGGACTCAGGGGGAAGCGAAACCCCATGAACTCTGTGAAGAGTTGAAAGTATGAAAATTATGGTCATAAGATGGGGGGTATGGGTAATATTCATTCGGATAAGACCATTCCGGCACACTAGGTTGGTCAAAGTTATGATATGCCGGGTTGGTAATATCCGAAAAAGAGTTAGGTGTGTAATATGGATTAAAATTGGAAAAATTACTATTATATGCCATATCACACCAAACAAAGAAAACAAACAAATAAACAAACAAAAAAGAAAAAATTCTAACCTAAGTTAGGGTAGACCTATGACCTAGACGACTCCTAACTGGTTAGACTGTCCACGGGAGGTAGGGTGTAGACTTTGACCACAAGTTAATCAGTCAGGTCAGGGCAAGAGTGGTGGGAGGTTTTCCGTCAAAGACGTTCCTTAATTAAATAACCACCAATCTTCGGGCTTTCGGCCCTCAATCCCTTTCCTAGACACTGATTTGGCAAGAGTCAAATTCTAACATTGTTCCCCCTTAGGATAATCTCCTAATTGAGTCCGAGATGTCCCTAGGGCCAACGTCTACTAAATTTTAGTTAGGCTTGGGTTAGTGAGTGCTTGGAATATGATTTTTGGGCCAAGGAAGGGTGATGAAATCCCCACCTTATCTTGTTAATGGGTTATGCCCTTAGAATAAATTTGTGCAAGTGTACAAAATATGTAAATAAGATTCACTCAAAGCAGAAAATCAACCAAGAGATGAGTCCTATTCTACATGCAATGCGAAAGTACCTGCTCCAGCACTCTTCAACAGTAAAATAAGAGAATTGATAAGACATGTGCCTAATATGCAAACATCTAATCAATTTTTAATCTTTATCAACAAATATTTTACTATTGATTAATTAGCAGTATACAGTTTATCATAGAACAAATTGGAACAGAGCAGAAAACAAATCTTGAAATTTGTAGCAACCTGCAGAAATTGCAGTTAGTAGTTCACTACTAAGGCCGCGTTTCTGCGGCTATTGCCGCGGATCCGCGGCACTGTAGTAGGCTCTGCTCCTCTGCCTTCGAGGGCAGAGGCACAGAGTTGCTATATGTCCTCTTCTGCTGTCAGTTTCCCTATTCTCCAAACCTGCAAACAGAAAGAATAAAAGAATTAGTTAATTTTTTTATTTAGAGATAAACTTACCGTCCCTCCCGGCAACGGCGCCAAACTTTTGATTGAGATTTTCCTGCACACAAAATATAGAATATCAAATTGAGAAGTAAAGGTGTGCGAGGTGCTCAATACTATCCGTTGTAGCAAAGGCTATGCGGGTCGTGATCCTCAGGGAGGGACTAGCGATGGAAGCTTTGTCAATAAGTTATCTCTAAAGCTTTTATTAATTAGAAGTGATATTTACAATGAAAGTGAGGAAAAGAAATTGGGAATATGGTGGTGTGATCTAAACTAAAGAAAGAAAAGAAAGAAAATTAAACACATACATACCAACCTCTTCAGTCCTGCTTACCTTTGAACCGTTGCGACGACTTACTTTGCTTTGGAAGGCATTCAAGTATGGCGTATAGGATCTTCCACCTTCGCGATCTACATTACGAAAAGAAAAGACTGGCAAGCGTCGGCTTGTTCATCTCCATAGGCCATCAAGGGCTCTTCTTGGGCTAGGTAGTCTCGAAGCGATCGGATCTCACGGGTTGCAAGTCATCAGAGAAAGAAACAATGAAACAGGAATAGAAGAATAGAACAAGGATAGAAGAACATAAATAAACAAGAATAAAAGATCACAAGAATAAACAAGAATAAGAGAACACAAACAAACCTCAAGTGGATTTCATTAACAATGGAAGAAAAGTAGGCTTACACCGCTGTCATCTCAGTACAAGCATGGACTCCTTCCTCCATGAAAGCTTCCTCCACTCTCAGTTACAAAATTTACAAAAGAAAAATGAAAATAAAATCTAACCTAAACTACAAGTTAGCCTAAGAAACCCTAGAATTTGCTCTGTATTCTCACTGTACGCTCTTCTCGGTTGCACTGTAGGGGTATTTATAGGTGCAGAAGGAAGTAGAGTCCAGATCGAACTCCTCCACGAAAACTGGTCCCAGGATAAGGTTGGATTGCCGCGGAAACGCGGCTTGGGCCGCGTTTCCGCGGCAATGTAGTCTCTGCTGGCCACGCGCTTTGGCGCGTGGCATCCCCTGGTCCGTCCATCTGGTCGTTTCTTTCTGGAAGCTTGATCATGGCTCTTTATCTTTGGATTTGGATATAACTTGGGAAGCAAGTTACCTAGATCCCAAATCTTTTATCCACGAAATTGTGATCTTAAATTCTCCTTCTTTGGCTTTTATCTCATCCTGCAAGTGTTTAGGGTTGAATAGAAGTCTATCCTTCCCTCTTCTTTGTATTTGCAACTTTGGCCCTTGTGTATTTGCAATTTTGGTAATTGATATTTGCAACTTTGACATTGGGCTTGAATATGGGCTTTTTGGGCTTCTTTTTAGGCTTTATTTCTTTATTTTAATATTTCAAGGCCTGCACACAATAAATTATAAAATATTAGTAAATGTGCAGAATTATAGGAATAAATATGAAAATGTGATGGTAAATATAATGATAAAAATGCATTTTCACTACCAATCAGTGGATAGTGGAAACCATTCACGGAGGTGAAGGCGGGGATTAGAGCAGTGGCTCAACCTCGAAACAAATATCTTGTGTTTGCGATTGCTTTGTGTTCTTGTCTCTATTACTTTCATTTCTATTGCCTCTTATTATTTGTTTGTGATATTGCTTTCATATACTATACCTTGTGTGTTTTACATTATTGCATAATCATTCATACTTTGCCATTATCGATCAATTCTCATACAACAAGGTTGCATTGTGCACCTCCAACTCATATTTAAGAGGAATCACGAGGAAGGAGTTCAGAGCCCTTCACCGGGTATACGGCTCCTAGCTTGTTTTGAGAGATCGTTGCATCATTCATCCATACTTGTTTTAAAAAGTTATTAGATTATCAATTACACCTATTCACCCCCCTCTAGGTGATTTTCAATTATCTATGTTTTTGACATTAAGATCTAAAATTGGTTTTGGTTAAAACATGTATATAAGAAATATCATAAACCAGAACTATATTTTCTAAAATAAGAATTCTTTTGTAAAAACAAAACTATCAAGAGTATGTGTGTATATGTACTTGAGCAATCCACCAACTATTCTATCCTTTACAATTTAACTAAAAACAAAATCTTCTAAAACAAACCTAGACACAAGTCTTCATCTTCTTGAAGTCTTCACTTGAAGTCTTCTCATCTTCTTGACTTGATCCAAAACACGATCCAAAAGCTCTTTGGATCAAATCGTGCAAGCTCCAAATCCTTTGTTGAAGCTCCACACCTACTAAGATCTTGATAATGAATCTGTCACTAATTAAACACAAGATTATTAGTACTATAACTACATGAGTTGATCATCATCAAAACTAGAGTGATGGGCCTGGGCCAACAATCTCCCCCTTTTTGATGATGACAAAACTCATGAAGTTATATATGCATGGATTAAAGTAAAGCTTCAAAGAAGCTCCCCCTTAACTCATGCATAGCAATAAACAATAAGATATGGCAATGAAGCACATAAACATGTATGCAAATATGTGGAGATAAACATGCTAACAAGCATAAACCAAAACAAATTCTTTTTCTCCTATTTGCAAAACAAAATATATATGAATAAACATAAATACTTCTTCTCCCCCTTTATGAAAAAATCAAGGAAAACATGCATATATCACACAAATCACAAATACTTCTCCCCCTTTTTGTCAATCATCAACAAAGGGATTAAAGTAAAAACACAAACAAACAAATTTTTCTCCCCCTTTTTATCATAAACAAAGAGATCAATAAGGGGTGACACTCAAATCAATAAATAAAGGATATATGCGAAATACATTCATGAAGAGAAAGACGCTAAGTTAACTTCCCTACACATATGCATTACATGAAGAGGGGATGACAAGCCTCAATTCACATAACACTCATTACGTAATGCATAAAAGGAGATGTGAAGCCCCCCTACACACGTGTATCACATAAAGAAGAGTTGTCAAGCTCCTCAATACAAGATACACTCAATCATGAATCTATATGTAGAAGAGATGTTAAGCTCTCCTTGCATATAGGCAATACACATCAAAACATTTTTAATTTTCCTTATTAAAATAAAATTTTGAAATATTTTAAGATATCATATAAACATAATTTTTGATACCAATTTTAGAACACAATGCATAAGCTTATTTTGAATTACCAATTGAAATCAGAGCTCTGATACCAATTGAAATTAGAATTAAGCTTAGCATAAACAAATTTTGTGCTTTAAAATGTAAATTCAAGCACAAAACAAATCATATATATGTATGAAAAGAGAATATACCAATCGAAATTGATACTATTTGAAATGAAGCATACATATATAGGAAACGAAATATGAGTATATACAAAAATAGAGTCATATTGATACCAATTGAAAATATCCAATGATACCAATTGAAACAATAATAGGGTCATGTGTATATCTCATAAACTAATTTAAGAATAAATAACTAGTTTAAATTAATTTTTAAAAAACTAGTTAAAGATCCTTCAAAAACATCAAAACATATGTATTTCATGAAGCAAACTAAATACACAAAAATTTAAGCACTCATGGTCCATAAAGCTCAAAATTATCATGAAACAAAGTCATGAATAAACAAATAAAGTGTGAGTGTTCAAACATCATGTAAATAGCATTTGTCATGAAAATAATCAATGAAGCCCAAATCAAACATGAATCTCATTTTATCAAACAAAACATGAAAATCATTTTTTATTTAAAACAAACTTCAAGGTATATGTATGATTTATTCAATCCTAACAATATACATACATATCCCAAACATAAAAGAATCTATTAAAGACATAAAGGCAAGAGACTCATAGGTATACATATATATTTATTAAATTTGAATTCAAAATACATATACATGAAGTAAAACATGAAAATAGGCAAAATAAGTATAAATGAGAGAATCATCAAAACTAGCTTATACATGTGCATATAGTGGGTACGAATGAGCATGAAGTGCAAACATATATGAATCAATTTGTTCTCATTATTTGTACATGTATAAATACAAGTTTTGATAAAAAAATTACATTTAAACTAGTATTTCCACATGAAGCACAAAAATACATAACACATGAACATGCTATATGATATCATGAAATTAAAAGCATGTAAACTAAACTAGGAGTTTTAGAAATAGTTACCAAATAGGAACTATGTTCCAAAGCTCCAAACATGGTGGTTGTCCCACCAAACCTCCTTGATAGTGATGTTGAAATCACCTAGAGGGGGGGTGAATAGGTGATGATGCTAATCAATGGAACAAAATGCGGAATTAAAAATCTAAATGCAATGAGCACTCAAGTGAGATCAACTAGTGATGCACACACAATCAAGCCAAACAAATATGATGAACAATATGAATAGAAATGCAAGGCACAAAGTAAATAGAGATAGAGATAGTGAGAGCCAATAGATCAAACGCAAACACCAAGATATGTTCTCGAGGTTCGAGCACCCAGCTCTACATCCCCGCCATCCCCAGATGGATTCTAACTCTTCACTATCACACAGACAGTTACAAGAACCACAACCTCCTCTTGAGGCAAAAGCACAAAGCCACACAAAGGAAAGGATTACAACTTAGTGGTTTACAACAATAACCACAAAACAATCTCTTACTACTTGGTTGTTTCAAGCAACAACCACAAACAATCTCTTTTTCTCCCACACAAATCCTATTAGACAAGATAGTAGATTATAGCTCAAGTGTGGAGAAAAACAAGGGATTTGAAACCAGCAACTCAAAGAAAATCTTTGGGAAATAAATGAAATCAAGATAGAGAAATTCAAATCAAAAGCTTTTCCCAAAATCCCTTTTCTTTGGTTTTTCAAACCCTAATCAAAAACACAAAAGATTGTTCACTTTGAATCCAAAAACCTATTTTGAATGCAGCAAAAACTCCAGAGAGATATAAAATTTTAGCCCAAAAATTCTTGAAGAAAAACTAAGAAATAAAGCTCTTTTGAATTTGTCTAGCAATCAATATTTTTTCTTGTTAATAATCTCTCCCCAAACACCCCTATTTATAGGAGAGGGCTAGGTTAAGAGATAAAACAAACTTAAGGTTAATTAAGTAATATTAGATTTGAAATAAATCCTAATTTCAAATTTTAAACACAAAAGACAAAATAAAACAGTATTTAAAAATCTGCCCGTTTACTGTTCAACGGCTACATCGGTCGACTGGGCCGGTCGACCAGTAGTTCAAAAATCCGACCGTTATGAGCTATCGGTCGACCGACCCGGTCGACTGATAAAACCTGTGACTAAAAAATTCATCTCGGTCGACCGCCCCGGTCGACCGGCAGACATGCACACAGATACGTGCATGTGCCAGAACATCGGTCGACTGGTCCGGTCGACCGGACCAGCCTGACACAGACTCGGTCGACTGCCCCGGTCGACCGGCACAGGTCAGAAAATAGGGGAAAATAAATGTCAAATAAATTCTTATAAATTACTAAAAATCCCCAAAAATAGTTTTAGCATTTTGCATTGATATATAAACATGTGATAAAAATTTTGACTCAAATATCAAGCAATTAAAACTATTTTTGTATCATATCATATTTACCAAAAACCAAAACTTGTATTTTCTAAAACTTAGATTTTGAATAGAAAATACACATTGTCCAAAACCTATCTGAAATACAAAAATATGATATTTAAACACTTTGAAGCATGTTGTATATGAAAGGAAATCCAATATACACAAAAACATATATATATCATGATTTTTGTCATTAAGTCCAAAAATATGTTTTGTTATAAATACCAAAACATAAAACTCATGAAGTAGACTATCAAACTAAGTTTGTTTAAGCAATAGAAGCATGCATTTATATAGAACAAATCATATATACACTAAACCATGTAAACTTGTTTTGATATAAAATCTATTCATGAAAACCAAGATCGGTTAAACCAAAAACCGAAAACCAATATTCAAAACGTGAAACAAGTGTGTTGTGAACTTGAGCTTATCATACTATACTAATCTTTACAAGTGGGACCTAAACCCAAACTTATGGATACCTAAGTCTTCTTATAGAGCGCAATCTCCAAGTTGACTCGATCCAAAAACTTGATTCGCCGAGCTCGACTCCAATGAGTGCTAGATGTCATCTTTGATGCTTAAGCTCTTGAATCAACATGAGAATGCTTCCAAATCATCTTGATGAAGCAAATCACCTACTAATATCTTGATTAATGATCTGAGATTAAAACACAAGATTATTAGTACACATAACTACATGAGTTAGTCATCATCAAAACTAGAGTGTAAATCCTTTGGGCCAACAGATGCATCAAAAATAAGTCCATCATGTCCAAGTGCATCCACTACCAAGGCACCATCCCTCTCACGTCGTGTGAGAGCCCTCACCTACATAAAATACACAAGGTGGGGGTTTTGGTACCCATTTTCTTTTGGGTCCTTGGGGGTTAGTCTTGTAAGGCACCCAAAAATTTTTATTCTTAGCAAAATTTATATGATGTATTCTATCAAAACAAAACTTTGCTAAATGGCCTTTGCGGCCACAATGTGTACATTTGTAACACCTTAGGATGCTTATGTGTATGGGTGTAGTCATGACGTGCAACATAAGCATATACATGATGATGATGTACATGAATATGTGGAGTTTGTTTCTTAGAAAACAAAGACTCCAACCTAGAATGATTGAATGCACATGTGCTCAAAGTTGACCTCAAACAATTAATTTTATTTTTCAAAATCTTAATCTCATTTTTATTAGTGGTGGCATGTAATGCAAGATGAGAATCATTTTTCTTATTCTTTTTAGAAAAATTTTCTTTTTCTTTTTCAATAAATTTTCTTTTCAAAGTAGTGTTTTCTTGAAAAACAACTTCCTTTTGTTTTTCCACCAAAACAATTTTATTTTTCAAAATAGAGTTTCGTTCACAAAGATCATTTAATTTGGACATTAAGGCAACATTTTCATTTTTCAAAATTTCTTTTTCTTTTTCTTTTTCTAAACATGCAATTTTAGTTTTAAAAGAATCATTTTCCTTATGCATGCAATCAAAATTCTTTTTCAAAATTTTATTATCTTTCATAAGCATGTCATATTTTCCAAGCAATTGTTGACAAAAAGATGCAAGTTCATTATATGACATGTCTACATCCTCTTCTACCTCGGATTCGGTAGTTACCTCAAGGGGGTTATCCCCTTGGACCATATAGCACAAGTTAGAGGCGTCGCTTCTAACATCCGAATCGCTCCCCGCATAATATAGATCCTTTTCGCCGAGGGAGGTGATGATGTTCCATGCTACAAAAGCCGAATCAACATTAGAAACCCTAGATAAATAATCATCATTTAGGGTTGACTTTAAAGCATAAAGGGCTTTTGCATTAACCTCAAAATTCTTGCCATTTAAACAATATGAATCATTTGTGGTAGCAAGATAAACATGAAAACCTAAGGCCTTGAGGTACAAAGACATCTTAACCTTCCAAATTTGGATGTTAATAATGTCAAAAGTGGGTGGTGACATGAAATCCATAGTGTGTGTACAAATTATGTGATTAGCCTAAAATGAGGATCTTTAACTCTAGGTTGTAAGACCCAAAACAAAAGCACTTGGCTCTGATACTAATTGAAATCACCTAGAGGGGGGAGTGAATAGGTGATGGCTAATCTAATGGTCACTAAATGCGGAATTAAAAAACTATTATGACCTAATTAAACTTATTACACTAAACACCAAGTTTAACACAAGAGTGTAGCTGAATTCCCCGTGAATGGCTCTGGACTAACTCCTCAAGATTCCCCTAGATATGGGTTGAGGTGTCGCGTTGGCTCTCTTGGTTGAAAACTAGTGTTAGCAAACAATCCCCAAGAATATATCAATTAAGCACAATAAGAATATCAAGCATGTAAAGATAAGGACAATAATAGCATGCAAGATATAAACAAGGAGATAGAGAGAGAGTGAGCAATTGCAAATACAAGGGATTTGTTTCAAGGTTCGAGCACACTTGCTCTACATCCCCGCCTTCGACACACGAAGGATTTCCACTATGCACGATCCCAAATGGATCACTCCTTGGTGCCGCAACACCTACAATCCCTCGGACTCCCTAGTCCCGTACACACCGCGAGCCCCACAAGCTCGCCGAGGCCGCACCTCAAACCAAGAGTTCACACACGAACTCTAAACACCATGAACACACTTGTCCGCCTCCTCAAAGTACAAAAAAGAAGTCTTTGGTGATCACAACACTTTGATCACCTAAAAACAACCTCACTACAACACTCCTATAGAATGAATAATCAATGGATAGCTCAAGTGTTTGTGTGAGAAAACTAGGATGGAAATGGTGGAGGAAAACTCAAGAAAATTTCTTTTAAACACTCTTGATAAAAACTCTCCTTTTGATTGGAAATATTGGCTCTAAAACTTGTGGATATAACTACTGAAAAGAGTGAGGAAAATTAGCCCAAAACTATTCTTGAAATCTTAGAGAAAACAGCCCCCAAATGTCTCAATTTATAGGGCTAGAAAAACTAGCCGTTGGGGGTCTGACAGACCTGTCGATCGACCGGCCGGTCGATCGGCCAACGGTCATATTTCAGACCGTTGAGCCATCGGTCGACCGGTCGGTCGACTGAGGCCAGGATACAGAGAGCCAGTCTCTCTGTCCGGTCGACCGGTCGGTCGACCGGGCCTTTTCAGAGAGCAGAGCTCTCTGGATAGTCGACCGGGTCGGTCGATCGGCCTCCTGCCAGAACTGGGCATGCACGTCTTGAAATCACCTAGAGGGGGGGTGAATAGGTGATGGCTATATGAATAATGACAATTTTGCGGAATTTAAAATTTACTTAGCAATTAGCACAATACAAAATTCTTGCAAGTAATAGACAATGTAAAAGTGCAAGTAATTAAAGAGATAGAGTTTAGAGAGATTTGATCAAACGCAAACACAAGGAGATGTTTCCGAGGTTCGAGCAACGCTCTACGTTCCCGCCTTCACACTTGAAGGATTTCCACTATTGAGGATCCCACTGGATCAACAATACAAGGACAACACTTGTCCGTCTCTCGTGATGACACTACACCACCTTGAGCACACTAGCTCGCCTTGAGGCCGATGCCTCTACAACTTCACTCAAGTAAGAAAGGAGTGATCAACACTTGATCACTTTACAAAAGCTCACTAAGCACAATCCTAGAACCAAATATGTAGATGTAGATTTATGGGATTGTGTAGTGCAAAGCTAGAGAGAAGTAGAGGTGTAGGCTTCAAGTTGGATGATTGGAATTTTGGCTTTGGAGAGAAAATCTTTTCTAAAAGAAAACTTGGAAATCTTTAAAAATCTCTTGTAAAAATATTCTTGATAGCTCTAAAATTCTTGTAAAATTGTTAGTCATATCATATGAAGTGACCTCCTATTTATAGGGGTCAAAAACACCTTCAGAGATTCGTTAGAAACAAATCCCAAAAGAAAAAGTGTCAGAAAAACTAGTTGTTGGAGTCTGTCAGAAGTTCTGACAGTAGCCGGTCGACTGGGCCGGTCGACCGCCAACGGTCAAAAATCTGACCGTTGGGGCTCATCGGTCGACCGCCTCGGTCGACCGAGAAAACCTGTGAACACAAAAATGCCTCGGTCGACCGAGTCGGTCGACTGACATGCACATGCACAGTTTGTGCATGTCGGTTGACCGGGTCGGTCGACCGGTTACTGTAAGTTCTGAAAAATCAGAACTTCCAGAACCAGAAAATTGGTTTTTGGTTTTTGGTCTTGGGTTAAATTTTTGGAACTTGTAAAAACATAGAGTATGAGCATGTGTCATACTTCTATCATGTTAAAATAGTTTGATAAAAATCCTTTTGATAAAAACTTGTTTTTCCACAAATTGTTTTTCCAAAACTATTGTCTTTCTAAAAAACGTATTTCCAAAAACATGTTCACTTTAAATCTAAGTTGGAAATTTTTATCTTTTTGAAGCCATAAACCAAACTAAAAGGTGTGTGTGTGTGATAATCCCATAACTCTACTTCTAATATCTAGCTTTGACAAAATATCTAAAATAAAATGAAAATACAAATCTTTGTTTTCTTCGTAGTCTTGACTTGTTCTTTTTCTTCGTAGTCTTGACTTGTTCTTTTTCTTCGTAGTCTTGACTTGTTCTTTTCTTCAATATCTTATTCCCGAAGCTTCCTATTGTGCTTTAGCTTGGGAATGCAAATCTTGGGCGAACTCCAAACGTGTGAGTCTTCTAGTGGAGTCGTCAAACTTATTCTGAACCTGAAATCCTTTTAAACAAAATTATTAATACATAACTAAATATGTTTTGTTATCATCAAAATAACTGGGATAATGGCCTTTGGTCCAACAATCTCCCCCTTTTTGATGATGGCAAAACATATGTAGTTATCACAAAATATTTTAGGTAGAGACTTCAAATGAAGCTCCCCCTCAACACATGCATATATATGAAATCATACTCAGGCATAGTATAACAAATGATAAATGATAAACATCATATTTCCATGCCAACAAATGATACCAAATACTCATGTCATAGAATAGATGAAAGAAATGAGTTCATACATGACATAAATAAGAGATACACAAAACCAAAAGATATGCATAAAGTAAATAACCATGTCCATGTCCACAACACATACTAAAAATACATGTCCAAAGCAAAAGATGTCCAACACAAAATATGTCTAGTACAAAACAAAACACAAAATATCTCTCCCCTTAAATAACTCTCCCCCTTTTTTGACATCATCAAACAAGGGGAGGTCACTCAGCAGCATCACCAGCATCTCCAGCATCGTCACCCTCCTCATCATCGTCGTCCTCCTCGTCGTCGTCATCCTCAGATGAGGTCTTTGCAGCAGAGCCTTCAGTCATCTTCTTATCACCACCATCGTCTTCCCCTGAGGAAGAAGAATCCACCTCCTCTGGATCAAAGCCATCTACTCTGGTGCGCGGTGGAGGAACAGAAGAACGAGCTCTGGGAGGGAATGGAGGACCGGTGGCTGGGAGTCGACGAGCATTCGGAGTGAGGTCAGGAACGAGCATGTCAAATTTTGTGAAAAGAGCCTCAAACTGAACGTCCATGAATCTCATGGAGTCAGCAAAATAGGACATGTCGTTTTGGATCCCCGCCCGAAAAGCAACATCCTGTATGGAACGAGCATCCATCTCCGCACGAAGGGCTGCGTCGCGCTGCTCGACCCAGGCCTGGTGTGCCTCGATCTGAGAGCGGACCTCCGAAGAGATAAAAGCCTGAAACTCAGGAGGAAAAACAGGGGCTGAAGCAGAGGAAGATCCTGGTGCAGAAGATGAGCCAGGAACAGCAGGAGGAATAGGTGGTTGCGCAGGAGCGTGTCTACGCAGCTGGGCTTCCATCATCTTCAGGACAACTCCGTTAATGTTGGTCAAGGGATTAGAGGAACTCTCAGCAGAAAGGTCAAAATCAAGAGCCCTAAGAAGATGGGTAATCAGCATGTCGTAGGGCAAGCTTCTACCCGCAGTACGAATCTGATCTGAAGCCATGTGAGAAGTTATGAGTCGTGGAAAGTTTATCTTAATGCCTCGAAGAAGGCAATAGATAATCAATGGTACGGGACCCCTAGCGTGGCTATACTCACCATGTTTGGGGACAATGTCAAAGAAAATGATTTTTGCAAGAACTTGAGAAGTGAGGGTGAATTTACTCACAACCTCATTTCTAACCAAGCCGGGGTTGTCATCCCCGTGGATCAGAGTGGATGCGGTGAGCGAAGACTCACCCTCCGAAAATTCAAAAGCTTGAAGGTCATGGGTGTATACATCCGCTCCACCAGTGGAGAGATGCAGAATTCTAGCAAATCGACCGATAGAAATGTCGATGTCCCTACCTAAAACTCTAGAAGTGATACGGTTACCATCAAAGTCGAAATTTGTATAAAATAAGGAACTAGAGATGTGTAAACTTGCTCTTTGATGGTCAAGAATTCAACTAAGTTGTTGGTTTGCAGGATGTGGGGAATATTCAAGTGATCAAAATCTTGAATAACAACATATCTCCCCGAGTTGATATTCCTAGTGGAGAGATGGGTGAACCGATCAGCAGCAAGATCATTTAGGAAGAGGCGTACGGGTCTAGGAGCCTGAGATGAAGGTTGAGCAACAGCCTTCCCTTTCTCAGTTCGAGTTCGTTTAGGCATGATGATTAAAAACGGAATTTTTTTAGGTTTAAACAAGATAGGGCACGATCTAGAAAGCTAAGTAACCTAATATATTGACAATAGAAGGAAGATTACAAAGCTAGAAGTGAAGATCAGAGATAAAAATCAAGTTTTTACCTTAACTGTGAAGACTCAAACCCTAACAGAAAAATCCATTTTCTGCAAATCTGGCGGATGGATCGACTTGAAACTGAAGATCTGGCACGAGAAGAAGGAATTTGAAGTGAGTTTTTAAAAGATTTGAAATCAGATGAAGGATTAGTGAGATCGAAATTTTTGGAGGAAAAGAAAGGGCTCCGGTTCGCGCTGAGAGAAGTGAGAGAGTGAGAGAGAAAAGTCAAATAAATACCAATTTTAGGGCAGAATCCGACGATCGGTCGACCGGTCCGGTCGACCGATAAAACCTGTGAGCTCGCAGACTGTGAGCGGTCGACCGGGATTTTTAGTCGGTCGACCGTTAACAGAAAAAATTTAAAAAATTTTCTTCTCAGGCAGAGTCGGTCGACCGGGGCTTAGAGGTCGGTCGACCGGCTTTGCCTGAAATCTGTTAACAGCATCTGGCCCAAAAAAAAAATCTAAAGGAAATTGTAACAAATAAAGGTACGACATATTAAACAAATAGGAATACACCAACAAGTTTTAAATCTTCATTAAGTTATCACAACATCAAAATTCACACAATCATGTTTTTAATTTTATTTTCATATTTAAACAAAGATTTTAAAGATGTTGAAGCCGAATACCCAGTGACGGGTTCTGAACTTCATCCTCTTGATTCCTCTTGAATGAGTTGAGGTGCGCAATTGCCATCTTTAAGGTATTTGCTTAAATAAGAAATTTTGAAGATTAATTTATGGTTTTGATAAAGGGTATATACATATAGATACATAATAAAAAATGGACATGTGGACATACAAGTCATATGGCATAAAAAGCAAGATATCATAAATTTAAGCATGGCATATACATAATCATGATAGAAATGTAGGTTTACACTAACATATATCAATGTAGCATAAAAGTAAACTAACAATCCTATACATTATATGTATACACAAAAAAAAAATTAAAACTCTTAAATGGAGATGTTACCAATTGAAGGGGAATCTCCAAAATAGGTGCCTCCACGATAGCGATGCAAGCTTGATTTGAACTTTTAGCTTAGTTGCATCTACCACCCGGGCACCGTCTCCCCCTAAGTCTTGGAGGAAGTAGATCCACCTGTATCACTTAAATTTGGAGGATCTTTTGGTACCCAAATCTTTGTGGGTCCTTTAGGGTTAGTTCCGGGGCGAACCCAAACATATTTATTATTTACATTATGTTTAGCAAAACAAAACTTTTCTAAATGGCCTTTGCGGCCACAATGCGTACATACATAAATTCTACCACTACCATACATAAATGCATGCTTATGTGTGTGTGCATGTTTCCGTGCATGTGTATGATGTGTATGTTTCCCTTGGGGTACTCCCTTAGGAAACCTAGATGCAATCTTTTTCAAATCAAATGCATAGCTTTTTAGAGTGGAGTCCAAAACATCAACACGTTTTTGGATCTCTACAAAATCCTTCTTATTACAAGAGATCATGAGGGTTTTACCTTTATTAGCAAGTTTATATTTATCAAAATCATTTTTCAATTTATCAAAAGCACTAGATAAAATATTCTTTTCATTAACAACTATTTCAAATTTATTCTTCAAAGCATCATTTTCCCTTTTTAATTTCTTATTTTGAGATTGTGAAATCTCATACCTATGTTGTAATTCCTCAAAGAAATGTGCAAGTTCATCCAATGTTAAATCATCATCTTCTAAAGTACTATCAAGGGTTACCTTAGAAGTGTCCTCACCTTGTGCCATGAAGCACATGTTGGCGGCGTCGTGCTCCTCTTCGGATTCCGACTCCGAATCATCCCATGTCGCTACCATAGCCTTCTTCTTTCTTTGCCCGTTCTTGGATGTGGTCGCTTGTAGAGCGGGGCAATCGGCAATGAGGTGACCGATCTTCTTGCAATGGAAGCAAGGACCGGGCTCCTCTCTTTTCTTCTCAAATCTTCCTTGAGGTTTTCCTCGTCGGAAGTTGCTTTGCCTTCCCTTCTTGTAGAACATCTTGCCCACCTTCCGGATGAGCATGGCGAAGTCCTCATCGCACTCGTCCGATGAGTCGTCCTCTTCAATGATAGTGGGAGTGGCTTTGAAGGCGATTGTCTTCTTCTTTGGTGCCTCCCTTTCTTCTCTAACTTTCATTTCCATCTCATGCGTTTTGAGATTTCCGATGAAGCCAGAGAAGTCCATCTCCTCTTTGTCGTTTAGCTCCTTGAGTGTGGTCGCCTTGACTTCCCAAGCCTTGGGAAGAGCTCTAATCACCTTCCTTATCTTTTGATCATTATCAATCTTGTCGCCTAAGGAAGAAAGAGCATTAGTTATTTTTGTAAAACGGGTGAGCATGTCATCAATGCTCTCATTATCAAACATGTAAAAATTCTCATATTGAGAACGTAGCAAGTCAACCTTAGCTCTCTTGACTTGTGACGTTCCCTCATGAGTCACAATAAGAATATTCCAAACCTCATATGCAGATTTACAATTAATAATGCGTGCAAGGTCATCTTCATTAAGGGATTGGGTTAAGGCATATTGAGCCCTAGCATTAGCCTCATAATCCTTGGAGGTATCCTCGGACCATGTGCTCTCATCACTAGTGGGTTCAATAAAATCTTTGGTTATAGCCCTAACTACCCTAACTCCTAGGGATTTAAGGAAGAGATTCATTTTCACCTTCCAAATAGGGAAGTTTAAGCCATCAAACTTGGGTGGAGATTTAATGCTAGAAAAGTCTAGAGATGCCATGAATGCACAATAAGTATGAATATAACAAGTGAATACAACAAATGAATATAGCCAAATATATGGATCTCCCTAAGGTTGTTAGACCAATTACTAGGGTTAGGCTCTGATACCAATTGAAATCACCTAGAGGGGGGTGAATAGGTGATGGCTATATGAATAATGACAATTTTGCGGAATTTAAAATTTACTTAGCAATTAGCACAATACAAAATTCTTGCAAGTAATAGACAATGTAAAAGTGCAAGTAATTAAAGAGATAGAGTTTAGAGAGATTTGATCAAACGCAAACACAAGGAGATGTTTCCGAGGTTCGAGCAACGCTCTACGTCCCCGCCTTCACACTTGAAGGATTTCCACTATTGAGGATCCCACTGGATCAACAATACAAGGACAACACTTGTCCGTCTCTCGTGATGACACTACACCACCTTGAGCACACTAGCTCGCCTTGAGGCCGATGCCTCTACAACTTCACTCAAGTAAGAAAGGAGTGATCAACACTTGATCACTTTACAAAAGCTCACTAAGCACAATCCTAGAACCAAATATGTAGATGTAGATTTATGGGATTGTGTAGTGCAAAGCTAGAGAGAAGTAGAGGTGTAGGCTTCAAGTTGGGTGATTGGAATTTTGGCTTTGGAGAGAAAATCTTTTCTAAAAGAAAACTTGGAAATCTTTAAAAATCTCTTGTAAAAATATTTTTGATAGCTCTAAAATTCTTGTAAAATTGTTAGTCATATCATATGAAGTGACCTCCTATTTATAGGGGTCAAAAACACCTTCAGAGATTCGTTAGAAACAAATCCCAAAAGAAAAAGTGTCAGAAAAACTAGCTGTTGGAGTCTGTCAGAAGTTCTGACAGTAGCCGGTCAACCGGGCCGGTTGACCGCCAACGATCAAAAATCCGACCGTTGGGGCTCATCGGTCGACCGCCTTGGTCGACCGAGAAAACCTGTGAACACAAAAATGCCTCGGTCGACCGGGTCGGTCGACTGACATGCACATGCACAGTTTGTGCATGTCGGTCGACCGGGTCGGTCGACCGGTTACTGTAAGTTCTGAAAAATCAGAACTTCCAGAACTAGAAAATTGGTTTTTGGTTTTTGGTCTTGGGTTAAATTTTTGAAACTTGTAAAAACATAGAGTATGAGCATGTGTCATACTTCTATCATGTTAAAATAGTTTGATAAAAATCCTTTTGATAAAAACTTGTTTTTCCACAAATTGTTTTTCCAAAACTATTGTCTTTCTAAAAAACGTATTTCCAAAAACATGTTCACTTTAAATCTAAGTTGGAAATGTTTATCTTTTTGAAACAATAAACCAAACTAAAAGGTGTGTGTGTGATAATCCCATAACTCTACTTCTAATATCTAGCTTTGACAAAATATCTAAAATAAAATGAAAATACAAATCATTGTTTTCTTCGTAGTCTTGACTTGTTCTTTTTCTTCGTAGTCTTGACTTGTTCTTTTCTTCAATATCTTATTCCCGAAGCTTCCTATTGTGCTTTAGCTTGGGAATGCAAATCTTGGGCGAACTCCAAACGTGTGAATCTTCTAGTGGAGTCATCAAACTTATTCTGAACCTGAAATCCTTTTAAACAAAATTATTAAATACATAACTAAATATGTTTTGTTATCATCAAAATAACTGGGATAATGGCCTTTGGGCCAACACGTCTGTGCACGTCGGTCGACCGACTTCAGACTTCGGTCGACCGTCGGTCGACCGGCTGAAGCAGAACAGAAAAACCTCGGATGAAAAACTTGGTCGTTTTGGCTCAAATAAAATCCCATAAAATACTGAAAAATCTACAAAAAATAGTTTTAACACTTTACTTTGATAAACAAACATGCTTGCACCAAATCAAGGCATGTTACAAAAGATTTGAACTATTTTTGTAACTTAGAAATATTGGTTCAAAATGAAAACTGTATTTTCAAAAATGATTTTTCAAAAACTTCTCCAAATACAAAAACAAGATATTTAACTCTATTAAAGCATAGTGTGTATGGATATGATCCACTACACAAACATGATGAAATATCTATGTTTTTGACATTAAGATCTAAACTTGGTTTTGGTTAAAACATGTATATAAGAAATATCAAAAACCAGAACTATATTTTCTAAAATAAGAATTCTTTTGTAAAAACAAAACTATCAAGAGTGTGTGTGTATATGTACTTGAGCAATCCACCAACTATTCTATCCTTTACGTTTTAACTAAAAACAAAATCTTCTAAAACAAATTAGGCACAAGTCTTTAGCTTCTTGAAGTCTTCACTTGAAGTCTTCTCATCTTCTTGACTTGGTCCAAAACACGATCCAAAAGCTCTTTGGATCAAATCGTGCAAGCTCCAAATCCTTTGTTGAAGCTCCACACCTACTAAGATCTTGATAATGAATCTGTCACTAATTAAATACAAGATCATTAGTACTATAACTACATGAGTTGATCATCATCAAAACTAGAGTGATGGGCCTTCGGGCCAACAGGCTATACTTATTGTCAAGACATGAACCATGTGTTCGAGAAATGTCCAGTCTTTATAGCTCATCAAACTTTGCCCGAGCATATGAGGGCGTTCTTCACAAGGCCCGCTAACAATCCATATTCATCTACCTATAATCCCAGTTGGAGAAATCACCCAAATTTCTCATGGGGACCTAATAACAATGATCACACAAGGCCCAAATTCTCAAACAATTTTCAACAATCTCCTTATCAACAAAATTATCCCAACCAAAATCCTCCACATTCATTCCAAATTCACAGATGGAAACAAGACTCTCTAATATGGAAAGAAAGGTAGACACTCTAGTTAAGAGCCAAGACACACTAGCTCAAGTCTTGATTAGGATAGAGATGCAACTAAATCAACAAGAAAGACAAAAGGGAACTCTACCAAGTCAACCATTGCCAAACCCTAGGAATCATAGGCAAGCTAATGAGGCTCAAGACCCAAACCAGTGTAACTTGGCTCATACATTGAGATCAGGGAAACAAGTTGATAATCAAGTATCCATGCCACAGGACCCAGCTCAATTGTCCATTCCATCTAGTTCCACTCCATCTCCACAAAACTCCAAAGAAACTGAAGTTGATACGTCAGCAAAACAAGTACACTAACCTATAGCCCCATTTCCAAATAGGCTTAGGAGTAATAATAATGCACATATGGAGAAACTATTCGAGGTATTTAATCAAGTTAGGCTTAATATACCACTTCTTAATGCAATCCAATAGGTCCCTAGTTATGCCAAATTCCTTAAGGACATGTGCATTAAGAAAATAAAGACAAATGTGCCTAAGAAGGTTTTTCTAGCCACTAACATTAGTGAGCTATTGTCCAACTAGATCCCAGTCAAGTACAAGGACCTTGATTGCCCCTACCATTTCTTGCACAATGGGTCGAGCTGAAATTAGTCGAGCACTCCTCGATTTAGGAGCAAGCATTAATTTGCTTCTCTTCTTCGTCTATCAACACCTTGGATTGGGTGAACTCAACCCAACTCAAGTTATGATCCAATTAGCTGATCGATCAATTAAAGTTCCAAAGGGAGAGATCAATGTATGTCCTTATACGGGTAGGAGAATTCATTTACCCAGTTGATTTCATTGTTTTAGAGACACAACCTGTGTCTAATCCTAGGTCCCAAACTCCCATCATCTTAGGACGTCCGTTCCTAGCGACTGCTAACGCAATCATAAATTGTAGAAACGAATCCATGAGATCGACTTTTGGAGACATGACCAAGGAAGTCAATGTTTTCAACTTAGGTAAACACCCCTACGACATAAACGACAACCCTTTGAGGTCAACTTCATTAAAAATATGATTAGTGAGCACAAAAAGGAGATCATACTAGAATCAAAGAATGAGGAAGAGTTAGAATCTAGTGATCTCAACCTTGATGAAATTGAGTGGGTAGCAAGTACAAGTTTTATAGAGATGGAGAATTTAAGCTTAATACCTCCACCCATCGAGCCACCTCCTTTCTTGGAGTTAAAGATCTTGCCTAAACATCTTAAGTACGCCTACCTTGGTGAACAAGAGACGTTATTAGTCATAGTTGCCTCCAATTTGACTAATAAGTAAGAGAAAAACTTATTGGCAACCCTTAGGAGACATAGGGAAGCCATTGGTTGGACTATGGTCGATATCAAGGGACTAAGCCGTAAAATAGTCTAGCATAGAATCCATCTAAATGAAGGGGCTAAACAGAAAAGGGACCCACAATGTAGGTGTTGGCCCATAAGGTTACACTCTCCATTTGTTTAGAGTTTTGATTATAACAAACCAAATAAGTGCCAATTGGTACTAATAAGTGTGTTCAAGATAAGTTTCAGGTTAGTACCATATTTGGAGGCCATTGCTTAGCTATTGCAAGAAATTCTAGGTTCATGAAGCATAGAAGGCTTTTTTGCACATCAAGGAAGGAACATAGAAGAGAAGGCTCTAGCAAGGCATAGCATGGCTCAAGACTTCAAGATTGCTTAAGAAGACTTCAATAGATTTGTTTTTAGTTTTATAGTTTTGTTAAAGAATAGTGAATAGACTTGAGGCTCTATCACACACGTTTTCAGACACATCTTATTTCTAAGTTTATTCTTTATAATATGTACAAAATACTTTAATATACAATCTTCTGCCTACAAATTCATCTTTATGTTTTATACTTATCCCTATTCAAAAATATTTTATTTAAGATCAAATTCTCTTCAAAATTCTGTTTCTGTTTTGGCTTTTGACCTGAGTCGGTCGACCGCCCGGTCGGCCGATCCTGTGTCAGGTCAAGCCGGTCGACCGTCCCAGTCGACCGAGGCTCTGGCAGTAGTGTGTATCCGTGTGCACGTTTCACGGTCGACCGGGCGGTCGACCGAAACATGCCTGACTGTAAGACATTTGCTCTCTGTATTTTTCGGTCGACCGGGCGGTCGACCGAGAGCCGGCAACGGCTCTTATATTTGAACTTCGGTCGACCGACCGACCGGTCGACCGGGATAGCTGTTTGAACAGTAACGGCTATAATTTTAAACATGTTTTATTTTGTCTTTTTCTCTCTAATGAGTATTTAAATGTTATTTGCTGATCCTAATACTTTCTTATTAGCCTTAAGTGAGTCTTATCTTTAAACCCTAGCCCTCTACTATAAATAGGGGTGTTTGGGGAGAGGGTCATAACAAGAAAAATTTGCAAAAGTTTCAAAAGTTTAAGGCATTCAAAAGAGCTTGGTTTCTTGGTTTTTGTGCTGAAATTCTCTCTCATTTTCTGAAGTGTTTTCAAGAACTCTCTGATTTCTTTTTCTTTTCTCCTTACACACAAGAGCTTCATTCCTACTCATTGTTCTACAAGGATTTTTGTAAGGGAAGAGAGTTTTGCAAAAGAGAGTTTGTGGTCTTTTGACTACCAAGAGAGAACTTGTACTTGAGATTGTGGAGTTGGGTACTCCGGTGTATTTGTAACATCTTTGTGAGGTTATAATGCTTAGAAATCCTTTTGGGGAAGGCGGGGATGTAGGGCTGGGTGCTCGAACCTCAGAAAAATTCTCGGTGTTTGCGTTTGGTTTACTTGCTCTTACTTCTTGCTTTACTTTCATTGCTTTTATTACTTGCTCTCCATTGTCATTGCTATACTCACTTGCTTTCATTCATCTTGTCAATCATAGTCTCATACAACAAGATTGTATTGTGCACCTCCAACTCATTTTAAGAGGAATCGTGAGGAAGGAGTTCAGAACCCTTCATAGGGCATTCAGCTTCTAGTCTTGTTTTGGGCGATTGTTGCATCATATTTTTAAATTGAGCATTGATTAGCATTATCACCTATTCACCCCCCCCTCTAGGTGATTTTCAATTGGTATCAGAGCCTGGACTCTAGGTTTGGCTTAACATCCTTAGAGAGATCCTTAAAATTTGCTAATCAATATTTTCATTCCATCATTCATACACTAGTAAACATGGCCGACAACATCAAAACCCCTCCTAAATTTGATGGACTTAATTTCCCTATTTGGAAGGTTAGGATGACTATTTTCTTGCAATCTTTAGATAGCTTAGTAGCTAAATCTTTGACCAAACCCTATGTTGTAACCGATAGTGATAAGAGCACTTGGACCGACTTTACCTTTAGAGAATATGAGGCTAACTCGAAGGCCCAAAATTCTCTTCTAACCGCCTTGAATGAGGACGACCTTACACGGGTAATTCATTGCCAATCCGCCTATGAGATTTGGCAACATTTGTTGGTCACACACGAGGGGACTTCACAAGTTAAGAGAGCTAAGATAGATCTCTTAAGGTCCCAATATGAATCTTTTCAAATGATTGATGATGAATCTATTGATTGTATGATTACAAGGTTTACTAAAATCACTAATGCTTTTTCTTCTTTAGGTGATGATATCTCAAATAATCAAAAGGTACGAAAAGTAATTCGGGCTCTTCCTTCTTCATGGGAGATAAAGGCCACCACCTTAAAAGAATTGAACGACAAGGATAAGATGGACCTCATTAGTCTCATTGGGAACTTAAAGACCAATGAGATGGAAAAGAAGGCAAGAGAAGAAGCCGCTCCGCTAAAGAAGAAATTCATAGCCTTCAAGTCTTCATCCACTCTTGATGACGATGAAGAAGATGAAGAAGAAGATGAGGAGCTCTCTCTTCTTGTGCAAAATGTCAAAAGGATGTACCGAAAGAACAAGCTCAACTTCCGAAGGAAATTTAAAGGTAAAGAGGAGAGAAGAATTATTTGCTACAATTGCCGAAAACCCGGACATATCATGGCGGATTGCCCAGAGTTCAAGAAGAAGATGACTTCCTCCTTCAAGCCAAAGAAGCCGTTGGAAAAGAAAGCATATAAAGCTACTTGGGATTCGGAAAGCGAGTCCGAAGACGAGGTGGATACGGCGAACATGTGTTTCATGGCAAATACACCAAAGGTAACCCCTCAACCTCTTGATGAAGAAGATGATGAATTAAGTAAAGAAGTTCTTATACATGCTTTTGTTGAACTCTCCGAAACTTATGATAATAAAAAGATTGAATGTTCAAAATTGGAAAAAGAAGTTGCTTTTCTTAAAAATCAACTTGCTATGGTTTCTAAAGAAAAAGATGAAATTTCTTCAAATCTCATTTCTATCCAAAAAGAATTTAGTGCTTACAAGGTTTCTTGTAAGGCAAAATTTCTTAAGGTTGATGAAAAAGAAATTTCTTCTTTAAAAACTAAAATGGTTGATTTTGAAAAGGTTTTGAAAGATTATGCTTCTAACACAAAGAAACTTGAAGAAAAATTTTCTAAAAAGCACACCTCTCATGCTAAAGATCCTCATATTAAGATTCCCCATGCTCACACTACACATCACACTCATGCTAAATCCACACACGCTCACAAGTCTCACACTCACTATGCTTTTAAATATGGTAGAGTGTATAGATGTACTTATTGTGGTAAAAATGGACATTTGGCTAAGTTTTGTTATGACCAAGTAAATAGATCAAATAATCTTGTTTGGGTTCATGGCACTAACCCTTTAAGACCCAAGAAAATGTGGATACCAAAATCAAGTCCTAAATTATTTGATGTAGGTACACACCAAGGCTCCAAGACGTAAGGAGCGGTGATACCTTGATAGTGGTTATTCAAGACACATGACATGGGACATCAATAACTTTACAACCCTATCAAGGTACATGGAAGGTGGCACCGTCACCTTCGGGGATGACTCCAAAGGCACTATCTCGGTATAGGTAACATTCAAATTGTTGCATCTCCTATTATAGAAAATGTTGTTCTTGTAGATGGTTTAGAACATAATTTGCTTAGCATTAGTCAACTTTGTGACCGTGGACTTAAAGTTGTTTTTGATGATTCTTCTTGCAAGATTTTTGATGTTAAATCCAATGATTGTATTCTTACCGGTTTTCAAACAATAATGTTTATATCATTGACATGCTTAAATTAGATTGTTCTACTAAATGCTTGAATGCTTTTGATGAAAATTCTTGGCTTTGGCATAGAAGATTAGGACATGCATCTTTTGACCATCTTTTTAGGATTAATTCTAAGGAATTGGTGAAGGGTATACCTTGCTTGAAGTTTGAGAAAGACCGCATTTGTGGTGCGTGCCAACTTGGGAAACAAACCAAGTCTTCTTTCAAACCAATCAAGGATATCATGTCAACTAGGCCTTTAGAACTAATTCATATAGATCTTTTTGGACCAACTAAAACTAAGAGTTTAAATGGAAGTAGATTTGCATTTGTTTTAGTTGATGATTTTTCTCGCTTCACTTGGGTTTTCTTTTTGGAACACAAAGATCAAACTTTTTCTCACTTCAAAGTTTTTCGAAATAGGGTTGAAAAAGAAAAAGGTTTTTCGATTTTAAAAATAAGGAGTGATAGAGGTGGTGAGTTTGTTAACCAACTCTTCATGACTTATTGTGATGAAAAGGGAATTAAGCATGAAATGTCTTGTGCTAGGACTCCACAACAAAATGGAGTTGTAGAAAGGAAAAATAGAACACTTCAAGAGATGGTTAGGACAATGATAAGTGAATATGACCTCCCTCAATATTTATGGGCCAAGGCCGTAAACACCTTATGCTATATTTTAAATCATATTTATTTGTGTAAAATTTCTCCAAAACATCTTTTGAAATGTATCATTCTAGAAAACCAAATGTTGCATATTTTAAAGTTTTTGGATGCAAGTGTTTTGTTTTGAATACTAAAGATAACTTGGGTAAATTTGATGCTAAGGCTTATAAAGCAATCTTTGTTGGATATTCTACTACTAGCAAAGCTTATAGAGTATTCAATAGATCTTCACTTACTATTGAAGAATCCATGCAGGTTAAATTTGAAGAATCTAATGTGGTTGTTGAGAATGTTGTAGAGATTGACCCATTAGGTGAAGACATGGAGAGACTATCCTTGAAGGACTCACCCGCTCAAGAAGAAAAGCAAGAACCTATCAGTGATGTTCAAGAGTATAAAAAGGAAAGCTCACAACCGCTTCCTAAAGCTTAGAGATACGCTACAAATCATCCTAAGGAGCTCATCTTGGGTGATGCATCTAAAGGAGTAACAACTCGCTCCAAACTCCATGACCTATGTGGTAACTTTGCTTTCATTTCTCATTTTGAACCCAAAAGCATCCTCGAAGCCGAGGCAGACTCATATTGGTTGTTTGCCATGCAAGAGGAACTCAATCAATTTGAGCACAACCAAGTTTGGCACCTTGTTCCTAGGCCCCATGATAGACCAATAATTGATACTAAGTGGATCTTTAGAAACAAGATGGATGAGTCCGGAAATGTCATTAGGAATAAAGCTAGGTTAGTGGCCCAAGGTTACACTCAAGTTGAAGGAATTGACTTTGAGGAGACCTTTGCACCCGTAGCACGGCTTGAAGCCATACGGATGACACTAGCTTTTGCATCTTTCAAGAATTTTAAACTTTTTCAAATGGATGTGAAAAGTGCATTTTTGAATGGTTTTATTAATGAAGAAGTTTATGTTGCTCAACCTCCCGGTTTTGTTGATCATGTTCATCCTGATTTTGTTTTTAAACTTGATAAAGCTTTGTATGGATTGAAACAAGCTCCAAGAGCTTGGTATGAAAGGCTTTCTAGTTTTCTCATTTCAAATGATTTTGTTAAAGGTAAAGTAGATACAACTCTTTTTACTAAGCATGTTGATAATGACATTTTAATTGTGCAAATTTATGTTGATGATATAATTTTTGGTTCCATTAATGAGTTTTTATGCAAGGAATTTTAAAAGGTCATGCAATGTGAATTTGAAATGTCTTCCATTGGCGAATTAAATTTCTTTCTTGGACTCCAAATCAAGCAATTGCAAGATTGGAACTTCATATGTCAAGCCAAATACGCAAAGGAACTCGTAAAGAAGTTTGAACTTGAAGACTCAAAAGCTTGCAACACTCCCTTGGCAACTACAACCAAGCTTGATAAGGATGACCAAGGAAAAATGTTGATATTAAATTGTTTAGAAGCATGATAGGTAGTCTTTTGTATTTGACGGCAAGTAGGCCGGACATCATGTTTAGTGTGTGTCTTTGTGCTAGATTTCAATCGTGTCCCAAAGAGTCCCATCTTATTACGGTAAAACGCATTATTCGTTATATTAAGGGCACAATTGGAATGGGTCTATGGTATCCGAAAACCGGAGAATTCTCAATGACGAGTTATTCGGATGCTGACTATGCAGGTTGTAGAGTAGATAGAAAGAGTACTAGTGGGACATGTCAATTTCTTGGTAATTGTCTTATTTCATGGTCCTCTAGGAAACAAAATTTCGTAGCTCTCTCAACCGCCGAGGCGGAGTATGTTGCCGCGGGGGCTTGTTGTGCGCAAGTCCTTTGGATGAAACATACTCTCCTTGATTATGATTTGCATTATAACCATATAAAAATATTTTGTGATAATACTAGTACTATACATATGACTAAAAATGCAAATCAACATAGTAAGACCAAGCACATTGAGATTAGATATCACTTTCTTAGAGATCATTTTGAGAAAGGAGATATAGATATTGATTATGTTTCTACGGATTTGCAACTTGCAGATATTTTCACTAAACCACTTGATTTTTCTAGATTTTCCTTCATTTGTGGTGAACTTAATGTTTGTGTTATTGAATAAAAATGTTTTCTTAACCCTTTTTTTTGTATGACAAAAAGGGGGAGAATGAGTTTATGTTGTTGAGTTTATGTTATTGATTAGAGTTTATGTTGTTGATTATGAGAAAATGGAGAATGAGTTTATGTTGTTGATTATGAGTTTATATGTTTTTGATTTTTGATGTGTTCTTATGAATTCTTATTTTAAGTTTAAAGTGTTTTTGCAAGTTTTCTATATTTCATGGTTTTTAGTCTTATGGTTTTGCTTGCAATCTACATTGTTTTTGTTTGTCTATTATAGCATAATTTGAGGGGGTGCTTTCTCCTCCCCTATATTTTTGCTTATAGCCTATTTGTTTTGTCATCGTCAAAAAGGGAGAGATTGTTGGCCCATAAGGTTACACTCTCCATTTGTTTAGAGTTTTGATGATAACAAACCAAATAAGTGCTAATTGGTACTAATAAGTGTGTTCAAGATAAGTTTCAGGTTAGTACCATATTTGGAGGCTATTGCTTAGCTATTGCAAGAAATTCTAGGTTCATGAAGCATAGAAGGCTTTTTTGCACATCAAGGAAGGAACATAGAAGAGAAGGCTCTAGTAAGGCATAGCATGGCTCAAGACTTCAAGATTGCTTAAGAAGACTTCATTAGATTTGTTTTTAGTTTTATAGTTTTGTTAAAGAATAGTGAATAGGCTTGAAGCTCTATCACACACGTTTTCGCACACATCTTATTTCTAAGTTTATTCTTTATAATATGTACAAAATATTTTAATATACAATCTTCTGCCTACAAATTCATCTTTATGTTTTATACTTATTCCTATTCAAAAATATTTTATTTAAGATCAAATTCTCTTCAAAATTTTGTTTCTGTTTTGGCTTTTGACCTGAGCCGGTCGACCGCCCGGTCGGCCGATCCTGTGTCAGGTCAAGCCGGTCGACCGCCCGGTCGGCCGATCCTGTGTCAAGTCAAGCTGGTCGACCGTCCCAGTCGACTGAGGCTCTGGCAGCAGTGCGTATCCGTGTGCACGTTTCACGGTCGACCGAAACCTGCCTGACTGTAAGACATTTGCTCTCTGTATTTTTCGGTCGACCGGGAGGTCGACCGAGAGCCGACAACGGCTCTTATTTTTAAACTTCGGTCGACCGACCGGTCGACCGGGATAGCCGTTTGAACAGTAACGGCTAAAATTTTAAACATGTTTTATTTTGTCTTTTTCTCTCTAATGAGTGTTTAAATGTTATTTGCTGATCCTAATACTTTCTTATTAGCCTTAAGTGAGTCTTATCTTTAAACCCTAGCCCTCTACTATAAATATGGGGTGTTTGGGGAGAGGGTCATAACAAGAAAAATTTGCAAAAGTTTCGAAAGTTTAAGGCATTCAAAAGAGCTTGGTTTCTTGGTTTTTGTGCTGAAATTCTCTCTCATTTTCTGAAGTGTTTTCAAGAACTCTCTGATTTCTTTTCTTTTCTCCTTACACACAAGAGCTTCATTCCTACTCATTGTTCTACAAGGATTTTTGTAAGGGAAGAGAGTTTTGCAAAAGAGAGTTTGTGGTCTTTTGACTACCAAGAGAGAACTTGTACTTGAGATTGTGGAGTTGGGTACTCCGGTGTATTTGTAACATCTTTGTGAATTTATAGTTGTTAGAAATCCTTCTGGGGAAGGCAGGGACGTAGGGCTGGGTGCTCGAACCTCGAAAAATTCTCGGTGTTTGCGTTTGGTTTACTTGCTCTTACTTCTTGCTTTACTTTCATTGCTTTTATTACTTGCTCTCCATTGTCATTGCTATACTCACTAGCTTTCATTCATCTTGTCAATCATAGTCTCATACAACAAGATTGCATTGTGCACCTCCAACTCATTTTAAGAGGAATCACGAGGAAGGAGTTCAGAACCCTTCATAGGGCATTCGGCTTCTAGTCTTGTTTTGGGTGATTGTTGCATCATATTTTTAAATTGAGCATTGATTAGCATTATCACCTATTCACCCCCCCCTCTAAGTGATTTTTAGTAGGCTAAACCCGCTCATGCAAGAGGTTGTATAAGACGAAATATTGAAACTGTTAGATAATAGAATCATTTATCCCATTTCTGATAGCGAATGGGTCAGCCCAGTGCATGTGGTCCCTAAGAAGTCCAGTTTCACTGTGGTGAAAAAACAACAAGCAAGAGTTAGTGCAAACACGACTACCTACCAAGGTTCAAGTATGCATAGACTATCGCAAGTTGAACGCCGCTACTAGAAAAGACCATTTCCCCCTCTGATTTATCGACCAAATGCTGGAACGATTAGCATGCCATGAGTATTACTGTTTCTTGGACGGTTACTCAGAGTATAACCAAATACCAATAGCCTTGGAGGACTAAGAAAAGACAACATTCACATGTCCATTTGGGATATTTGCCTATGTAATGCCCCAGCCACTTTTCAACGTTACATGTTAAGCCTTTTCTCCGACATGGTCGAGCACTTCTTGGAGATCTTCATGGACGACTTCTCCATCTATGAAAATTCGCTTGACCAATGTCTTCATCACTTAGAACTAGTGCTAAAAAGGTACACTAAAAAGAACTTGACCCTAAATTGGGAAAGTGCCACTTTATGGTGCAGCATGGGATTGTCCTAGGTTATGAAATATCTAGAAAAGGGATCAAAATGGATAAGGCTAAGGTGGAGATCATAGACAAACTCCCTATTCCACGATGCGTAAAAGACATTCGTTCTTTCTTAGGTCACGTCAGGTTTTATCGTAGGTTCATTAGGGATTATAGCAAAAATTTTATACCCCTTTCAAACCTTTTGGCCAAAGATGTGCCCTTCATTTTTTATGATAAGTATAGTAGCGCATGGGAGAAACTAAAATTGAAATTTATCTCTGCACCTATCATCTCACCCCTGGACTGGTCCAAACCCTTTGAGATCATGTGTGATGCCTCTGATTTTGCGATAGGGGTTGTCTTAGGACAATGCAAAGATAACAAGCAGCACGTGATCTATTATTCAATTAGGACACTCAATGATGCCCAAGTGAACTATACTACAACTGAGAAAGAATTCTTGGCAGTAGTGTTCGCTTTGGAGAAATTTCGCCCATACCTACTTGGGACCAAAATCACAATATTCACCGACCATTCTGCACTTCGATACCTAATGCTCAAAAAGGATGCGAAGGCCTGACTCATTCGTTTGATCCTCCTCCTTCAAGAATTTGATCTCGAAATTCGAGATAAAAGGGTGTCAAAAATGTCGTCGCAGACTATCTCTCTCGTGTGCCAAACCCACCTCTGACGAACTGCCCATCAACGATAATTTTTCTGACGAACAACTTCTAGCAATCTCTACGGTTCTAACAATCTCTACGGAACCATGGTTTGCCGATATAGTTAATTACTTAGTCACAAACCAAACACCATCTAGTTGGTCAAAACAAGATAGATACCGGTTCTTGTCTCAAGTCCGATATTTCATATGGGAGGACCCTTACCTCTTCAAATATTGTAGCGACCAAATTATTAGGAGATGTGTTCCCGACAAGGAAACTAGAAGCGTTCTAGCCTTTTGTCACGAATTTGCTTGTGGTGGACACTTCGATCCCTGCAAAACTGCCGAAAAGGTCCTACAGAGTGGCTTCTATTAGCCTACTTTGTTTAAAGACGCATTTGACTTTTGCAAAACTTGCACAAGATGCCAAATGATAGGAAGGATTTCTAAACGTAATATAATGCCCCTAAATCTAATTCTAGAAGTAAAACTCTTTGATGTTTAGGGCATTGATTTTATGGGTCCCTTCCCTAATTCATTTGGACACCAAATCTTGTTGGCTGTAGATTACGTATCCAAATGGATTGAAGCCATCCCTTGTAAGACTAATGACAATAAAGTTGTTATCAAATTCCTGAAAGAAAACATCTGTTCACGCTTTAGAACCCCTCATGCCATAATTAGTGATAATGGTACACATTTTTGCAATAGAACTTTTGAAGCTCTTATGCGAAAATATGTCATAACACACTAGTTATCTACATCGTACCATCCTCAAACCAGTGGGCAGGTGGAAGTTTCTAGTAGGCAAGTTAAGTTTATCTTGGAGAAAACTATGAATCAAAACAGGAAGGACTGGTTCACCAAATTGGTCGATGCCTTATGGGTATATAGGACCGCCTTTAAAACGATTCTAGGAATGTCTTCTTATAGACTAGTCTTTAGAAAGGCTTGCCACCTTCCTGTTGAGATAGAGCACCGAGCTTTATAGGCAATTAAGTTGCTGAATTTTGATATAGATAAGGCCGGTGAACTTCGAAAATTGTAAGTTTCTGAACTTGAAGAGTTAAGGAATAAGGCATATGAAAATGCGAAAATTATGAAGGATAGGGTTAAGGTTTTTCATTATAAGTTCATCATGGTCCAAGGATAAAAAGTTTTACTCTATAACTTTAGACTTCATCTCTTTCCCAAAAAATTAAAATCAAGATGGACAGGGTCTTTCATTGTAAAGACTGTGTTTCCACATGGAGCCATAGAGATATATGACTCTAAAAATGGAAATGTATTTAAGGTAAATGGTCAACGTCTAAAACCATTTTTGAAATCAGTCCCAGAAGCAAACGCAGCCATGGGTCTTTTTGACCCAATGTATCGGTAACTCTGCCTCCCTGCCAGTTCATTTCATGCATTTATACGTACATGCATATATTGGGGACAATGCATGAGATAAGTGTGGGGGAGGGCACCAATGCTTTGTTTAAAAAAATACTAATAACAAAATAAAAATATTATTTTAACATAGATTATGGACTAACTGTAGGTTGCTGCTAACATAACTCACTAACCTTAGGCTATTAACTTAACAAAATTTTGAAGAAAAAAAAACTTTTGAAAAAGGAAACAATATTTTGACTTATCTTTTGAAAGAAATCCAAGTTAATCTTAAGAATTAGGAAAATCATGATTAGGATTTCTAAAAACTTAGTCAAAACAAAATAAATTGTTGGATTTTTTAGGGATAGGAGGAAAATTTTGAATAATTAATTAGTCTTAATTCTACCTTAATCAAATGTGCATACCTAATACACGTTCACATTTAGGATTCTAAGATAAAGACTCTTGTGCCTTATAAAAAATAATATAAAATAATATAAAAAATAACAGAGTTCACTAATTAAGCTGAATACATGTGCCTCAAGAAGCATAAGTATTCACGCTTAAAGGTGATTTTATAAATAAAGTCCTTAGTTTTGTGGCCTAGTTCACTTGAATCCTTAAGTCTGTAGGGTGTTTTCTCACCCGATACCCTAAAACCAACTGGTTTGGGAGCCATCGACCTTAGGCTCGCTACAAGGGTGGATTAGAAAGCTTAAGAAAACTAAGAAATATTATCTATATATGTACTAACACACTGATTGTTACACAATATTGCATATTTTACCACATAATCCCCATGCATTTAGACAATAAATATATGATTTTTACTCATCTTCTCTATATATTTGCAGGTTCACACTCAAATGAGAGAAAGCCCAATAATCACTTTAATTAGCAATAACTAAAGGGATTAAATCCAAGATTAAGATAAAGCCCAAGATTTGAATCCAAGATCCAGAGAGATCCGCGTAACAACTCCAGATTCTAGAAGGCCACGTGGATAACAAACTCGCAACCAACTCGTACCAGAAATCTGTTAGCCAACAGATTCAGTTTTGTCGCGCCCATGTCGCGCGCGCGCGGCAGTTCCAGGGTTGTTGAGATCCGGATTTTGCGCCAACGGCCAGGGCTCTCGAAGCTTCTCTCCCAGCCTATAAATATTGCACCTGGACCTGCGAGCAAAGACTGAATGGAGAAGAGAGGAGAAATTGTTAGTTGTTGTAATTTTCATAGGTTTTTCTCTAGGTTTTAGTTCTTTAGTCCCTCTTCTTCTTCCCTAGATACTTTGTAAAAGAGAGAGATTGTGAGAGAGAGAGCTTGTGTAATCAAGGAGTGACAACTTGAAGCAACAAGGATTCATCCATTCTCCTTCCTCTACTTGAGCATCGTTCTAGTTTACTTGCTTTCTTTACTTGCTTTCTTTATTTTCTTGCAATTTAATTCATGCTTTGTTTTACTTTTCTTATGGCTTGTAGCTAATCTTTCTACTATATACTAGCTAACCACTAGCCTTGCCATCTTCACTAACTCATGGGTGATTGCTTTATTTCATCTTGCAAGTTGGATGGTCTTCTCTTCTCCGATGGGTTAAACCACCCTTCATCTACATGAGAAAGTAATTGATCAACACGCGAGACGAAACCTACGCCGATGGAGTGACAACATGAGGCACGCCTTCACTATCACGGAGTTTAGTAAGTATTGGTAAGGTACTAAGGTAAGCTAGTCATGGTTTTCTTCCATTTCATTCTTTTTAGTGTTAATACAAATCCAATCTCAATCTTGATTTCTTTTACACTTTCCACCATGAACATATCCATCCATTCTTTTATTCTCTTTTTCATTTGATTCATTATTATTATAAGCATAGAAGAATCTTCGTTTTACATCTTCACTACCACTCGTCAAAGCTTCCATTGCGAGCTCTCCCTGAGAATCGACTCGGTATAGCCTTATTCTATAGCGGAGATACTAATCAAAATGGCGTCGTTGCCGGGGAGAGCAACGTTTTAGGTTTAAAGTGAAGTACTAAACGAATCTTCTTCTCTGTTGCAGGTTACAGGTTGAAGAAACAGGAAAATCTTCAGTTCAGTGACATATAAGTAGACCTGGGCCTCTGCTCTCGAAAGCAGAGACCAGGATCCCTCCAAATTGTCGCGCCCTTGCCGCGGGCGCGCGGCAAAGAGGAGATCACTACTGACCAAATTTCTGCAGGGCTTGCTTCTCTGCAAAATACTTCTGCTGCAGTACTTGATTTCCTGTATTATTCACCATATACCTGCTAATTTAATCAACAGTAAAAAATTGGTTGTTAACGTTAAAATTGTTTAGACATTTGCATCATTAGGCACGTGTCTTTCAATTCTTTTACTTTTACTGTTGAAGAGTGCTGGAGGCAAGGTACGTAAGCATTGCATGTAGACTAGGAATCATCTCTTGCTTAATTTTCATGCTTTGAGTGAATCTTAGTGATATCTCTTGCACAATTCAATTTTAAGGGCATAACCGAAAAATAAGATAAGGTGGGGAGTTCATTACCCTTTCCTTAGCCCGAAAACCACAATCCAAGCACTCACTAACCCAAGCCTAATTTAATAAAAAAAAAAGTAGACGTTGGCCCTAGGGACATCTCGGACTCAATTAGGAGATTATCCTAAGGGGAAAAGTGTTGGAATTTAACTCTTGCAAAACCAGTGTCTAGGAAAGGGATTGAGGGCCGAAAGCCCGAAGGTTGCTGGTTATTTAATTAAGGAACGTCTCTGACGGAAAACCTCCCACCAACCTTGACCTTCCCTGGCTGATTAGCTTGTGGTCAAAGTCTACACTAAACCTCCCGTGGACGGTCTAATCAGTTAGGAGTCATCTAGGTCATAAGTCTACCCTAACTTAGGTTAGAATTTTTTCTTTTGTTTGTTTGTTTCTTTTTGTTTGTGTTTGATTGTGTGATATGGCATTCAACAATTCTTTCCATCCTAATAATAATCCATATTTCACACAGACTTCATTCTATTCGGATAATTCCAACCCGGTGTTTTACAATATGCACCAACCAAATACACCGGGTTGGCCTTATCCGAATCAATATGACCCATACCCCCCATCTAATAGTTATAATGTCCAAAATAATTTCAACTCTTCACCGAGTCATTGGGGATTCACGTACCCCGAGTCAAATTCTCAAATTCCTTGTCCACCATATTCACCTTGTCCACAGTATTCATGTCCCGATTCCGCTTCATACACTCTTTTTTCTGAATCACCAATTGAAGAAAAATCTGAGTTACTAAGGAGTTTAGAAGCCAATTTACAGAGAGTCGAGCAAAAACTTCAAGAACCATTTGCCTCTCCAATTCCACCATATTTTCAAGAGTCTTACTCAGTTCCACCTCTTCATAATGAACAACCATTTGCCTGGGAAATGAGTAAAGATCTCTTGTGTGAGTCCACTCTTCCATCACCACACATTTTTGACTCACAATTTCACCATCACTTCCAAGACAATACTTCATCTTTTCATCAAAACAATGAAGTCATCAATTATGGAAAGATGCTTGAAGACATGACTCATGCTCAAAATGCTAGAAATCGTGACTTAGATTTGATGATCCAAACTCTTCATTCTCATCCTATTTCTAATGTCACTAGCCACCCTGTTAAAACCAGAGAGTCATGTAGTTTTGGAAGTCCAGATTCTATTTCAGCACACTCACATGAACTTGTCCAACCTTTAGATCCAATTGACATTTTGGCAAGTTTTCCTTTTCCTGAAATTGAACTTGAGCATGAATATGATCCTGCACTTCCACTTGATGATTCAATGTTTCTTCCAATTGACATTTTGGCAAGTTTTCCTTTTCCTGAAATTGAACTTGAGCATGAATATGATCCTGCACTTCCACTTGATGATTCAATGTTTCTTCCTGATTCAATTATGACTCCAGTGTCTTCACATGATTTCACTCCATTTCCCGAGTCAGTATTGGATCCAGTGCCTATCCATTGTGAAGTTGAATCACCCATCTTTGAGGATCATATCAAACTTGACCAATTCATTACTTTTGAAAATTCCATTGACAAATTGGCAAGTTCTTCATGTATTGAACTACATATGGAATGTGACCTAGATTCTCACAATCTCTTTACTTCTGAAACTGATTGTACAATTCTAGCGGAAGATGTTGACTTAAGTTTCGAAGAATTGTATGGTGATGAGCTAGAATTTCTTAATATTGGAAGTAAAGAGATATCACCCATAGTAGGTCACATCCCATTGTTGGAAAATGATTGTGGACTTGAGCTTCATTTTCTTGACTTGGACCAAATTCCTGAACTCACTTCGACTCCAGCATCTTTACCTGACTTCAGTCACCTTCCTGAGTCGGTATTCCTTCCTGAGTCCAAGTCAACTGTTCTGTCATTTCATTCACCATTTTGGGACAAGGTAGTTGATAAATTTGACTCAGAAATCTATTATGGAAAATGGAAATTAGATGGGGTCATGTACTTAATAAAAATCTTTAATGGATTCATCATTCTTGTGGGTCATATTCTTGAAATTTCTGGTGGGTTCCTCAAAACCCAAAGAAAAGTTGATTGGACCATGTTCCGTGGACCAATCAGACCACCACCGGAACCACCACCTTAAGGTAATTTTTTTTTCCTTCCCTCTCCATTTTGTTTCATGCATACATATATCATGATGCATTGAGGACAATGCATGAGATAAGTGTGGGGGAGGGTTTACAAACATAGAGTTTTTAGAATTTCTTTCTTTTTTAGAAAATATATAAAAAAATAAAAAAATAAAAACTTTTTGAAATAAGAGACAAAAGTTTTGTTTTATTTTTAAGAAAATTAAGATGTATCTTAGAAATTAAGAAAGCCTTAATTATGACATCTTAAACCTAGTTGAAGTAATAGATCTTATTTGAAATTATAGGCTAAGTAAGAAAAATTGGTGAGATATTCTTATCTTGAATTTTTTGCCTTAGATAAGTATGCACTTCACACTTACACATTTCTTGGGATGGAAACAAAGACCAAAAATGCCATATATATAAAATAAAAAAAGAAAGAAAAAGGAAAAAAAATATATATAATAAAACATCACCTATTAAGCTGGATCATTATGCCTCAAGAAGCATGATTATTCACGCCTAACAGTGATAAAGGAAATAAATAATCCCCTTTAGTTTTGTGGCCTTGTTTACTTGAGACCTTAAACCCGAGGGATGTTTTCTCATCTGGTGCCCTAAGACCATCTGGTTTGGGAGTCATCGGTTAAAGGCTCGCTACAAGGGTAAACTAGAAAGCCTAAACTAAGGGAAGAAAAAAGTATATATAAATAAATAAATGGCTTGATGGTTGGAGTTGAAATCCCAGAAATCTTCACTTACACGGTGTGCATACTATCTAGGTTTTATGAAAGATAAAATATTCAATCCAATTTTGAATTCTTACCTTAATTGAAGACAAGATCTTGCATGGAGACTAAGCTTAAGATAGAATGATTATAGGTGGACTTATGACCTTAGATCACTTATATTTTTGCAAAAATAGTTCTTAAACATGTCTCTCTTTCAAAATGAGTTTTCAAAATACTAACATTTGTCTTCTTTCTTTATGGATTTTGTGGGTGTAATCCGCTGAAAACCCTCAGGAGACAACACTCCTCCTCTAGGGTTACCTAGAGGTTTAACGGCTTGTTGCACACGCTCAGTGCAATCGCGTCACCTGCGAAAGTGGTGTAATAAAATTGGTAGCTTAGTTTTTCTTTTCTTTTCTTTTTTTTGCTCGGGACGAGCAAAAGAATAAGTGTGGGGGTGTGATTGTTACACAATATTGCATATTTTACCACATAATCCCCATGCATTTAGACAATAAATATATGATTTTTACTCATCTTCTCTATATATTTGCAGGTTCACACTCAAATGAGAGAAAGCCCAATAATCACTTTAATTAGCAATAATTAAAGGGATTAAATACAAGATTAAGATAAAGCCCAAGATTTGAATCCAAGATCCAGAGAGATCCGCGTAACAACTTCAGATTCTAGAAGGCCACGTGGATAACAAACTCGCAACCAACTCGTACCAGAAATCTGTTAGCCAACAGATTCAGTTTTGCCGCGCGCGCGCGCGCAGTTCCAGGGTTGTTGAGATCCGGATTTTGCGCCAACGGCCAGGGCTCTCGAAGCTTCTCTCCCAGCCTATAAATATTACACCTGGACCTGCGAGCAAAGACTAAATGGAAAAGAGAGGAGAAATTGTTAGTTGTTGTAATTTTCATAGGTTTTTCTCTAGGTTTTAGTTCTTTAGTCCCTCTTCTTCTTTCCTAGATACTTTGTAAAAGAGAGAGATTGTGAGAGAGAGAGCTTGTGTAATCAAGGAGTGACAACTTGAAGCAACAAGGATTCATCCATTCTCCTTCCTCTACTTGAGCATCGTTCTAGTTTACTTGCTTTCTTTACTTGCTTTCTTTATTTTCTTGCAATTTAATTCATGCTTTGTTTTACTTTTCTTATGGCTTGTAGCTAATCTTTCTACCATGTACTAGCTAACCACTAGCCTTGCCATCTTCACTAACTCATGGGTGATTGCTTTATTTCATCTTGCAAGTTGGATGGTCTTCTCTTCTCCGATGGGTTAAACCACCCTTCATCTACATGAGAAAGTAATTAGATCAACACGCGAGACGAAACCTACGCCGATGGAGTGACAACATGAGGCACGCCTTCACTATCACGGAGTTTAGTAAGTATTGGTAAGGTAGTAAGGTAAGCTAGTCATGGTTTTCTTCCATTTCATTCTTTTTAGTGTTAATACAAATCCAATCTCAATCTTGATTTCTTTTACACTTTCCACCATGAACATATCCATCCATTCTTTTATTCTCTTTTTCATTTGATTCATTATTATTATAAGCATAGAAGAATCTTCGTTTTACATCTTCACTACCACTCATCAAAGCTTCCATCGCGAGCTCTCCCTGAGAATCGACTCGGTATAGCCTTATGCTATAGCGGAGATACTAATCAAAATGGCGCCGTTGCCGGGGAGAGCAACGTTTTAGGTTTAAAGTGAAGTACTAAACGAATCTTCTTCTCTGTTGCAGGTTACAGGTTGAAGAAACAGGAAAATCTTCAGTTCAGTGACATATAAGTGGACCTGGGCCTCTGCTCTCGAAAGCAGAGACCAGGATCCCTCCAAATTGCCGCGCCCTTGCCGCGGGCGCGCGGCAAAGAGGAGATCACTACTGACCAAATTTCTGCAGGGCTTGCTTCTCTGCAAAATACTTCTGCTGCAGTACTTGATTTCCTGTATTATTTACCATATACCTGCTAATTTAATCAACAGTAAAAAATTGGTTGTTAACGTTAAAATTGTTTAGACATTTGCATCATTAGGCACGTGTCTTTCAATTCTTTTACTTTTACTGTTGAAGAGTGCTGGAGGCAAGGTACGTAAGCATTGCATGTAGACTAGGAATCATCTCTTGCTTGATTTTCATGCTTTGAGTGAATCTTAGTGATATCTCTTGCACAATTCAATTTTAAGGGCATAACCGATAAATAAGATAAGGTGGGGAGTTCATTACCCTTTCCTTAGCCAAAAACCACAATCCAAGCACTCACTAACCCAAGCCTAATTTAATAAAAAAAAAGTAGACGTTAGCCCTAGGGACATCTCAGACTCAATTAGGAGATTATCCTAAGGGGGAAAAGTGTTGGAATTTAACTCTTGCAAAACCAGTGTCTAGGAAAGGGATTGAGGGCCGAAAGCCCGAAGGTTGCTGGTTATTTAATTAAGGAACGTCTCTGACGGAAAACCTCCCACCAACCTTGACCTTCCCTGGCTGATTAGCTTGTGGTCAAAGTCTACACTAAACCTCCCGTGGACGGTCTAATCAGTTAGGAGTCATCTAGGTCATAAGTCTACCCTAACTTAGGTTAGAATTTTTTCTTTTGTTTGTTTGTTTCTTTTTGTTTGTGTTTGATTGTGTGATATGGCATTCAACAATTCTTTCCATCCTAATAATAATCCATATTTCACACAGACTTCATTCTATTCGGATAATTCCAACCCGGTGTTTTACAATATGCACCAACCAAATACACCGGGTTGGCCTTATCCGAATCAATATGACCCATACCCCCCATCTAATAGTTATAATGTCCAAAATAATTTCAACTCTTCACCGAGTCATTGGGGATTCACGTACCCCGAGTCAAATTCTCAAATTCCTTGTCCACCATATTCACCTTGTCCACAGTATTCATGTCCCGATTCCGCTTCATACACTCCTTTTTCTGAATCACCAATTGAAGAAAAATCTGAGTTACTAAGGAGTTTAGAAGCCAATTTACAGAGAGTCGAGCAAAAACTTCAAGAACCATTTGCCTCTCCAATTCCACCATATTTTCAAGAGTCTTACTCAGTTCCACCTCTTCATAATGAACAACCATTTGCCTGGGAAACGAGTAAAGATCTCTTGTGTGAGTCCACTCTTCCATCACCACACATTTTTGACTCACAATTTCACCATCACTTCCAAGACAACACTTCATCTTTTCATCAAAACAATGAAGTCATCAATTATGGAAAGATGCTTGAAGACATGACTCATGCTCAAAATGCTAGAAATCGTGACTTAGATTTGATGATCCAAACTCTTCATTCTCATCCTATTTCTAATGTCACTAGCCACCCTGTTAAAACCAGAGAGTCATGTAGTTTTGGAAGTCCAGATTCTATTTCAGCACACTCACATGAACTTGTCCAACCTTCAGATCCAATTGACATTTTGGCAAGTTTTCCTTTTCCTGAAATTGAACTTGAGCATGATATGATCCTGCACTTCCACTTGATGATTCAATGTTTCTTCCTGATTCAATTATGACTCCAGTGTCTTCACATGATTTCACTCCATTTCCCGAGTCAGTATTGGATCCAGTGCCTATCCATTGTGAAGTTGAATCACCCATCTTTGAGGATCATATCAAACTTGACCAATTCATTACTTTTGAAAATTCCATTGACAAATTGGCAAGTTCTTCATGTATTGAACTACATATGGAATGTGACCTAGATTCTCACAGTCTCTTTACTTCTGAAACTGATTGTACAATTCTAGCGGAAGATGTTGACTTAAGTTTCGAAGAATTGTATGGTGATGAGCTAGAATTTCTTAATATTGGAAGTAAAGAGATATCACCCATAGTAGGTCACATCCCATTGTTGGAAAATGATTGTGGACTTGAGCTTCATTTTCTTGACTTGGACCAAATTCCTGAACTCACTTTGACTCCTGCATCTTTACCTGACTTCAGTCACCTTCCTGAGTCGGTATTCCTTCCTGAGTCCAAGTCTACTGTTCTGTCATTTCATTCACCATTTTGGGACAAGGTAGTTGATAAATTTGACTCAGAAATCTATTATGGAAAATGGAAATTAGATGGGGTCATGTACTTAATAAAAATTTTTAATGGATTCATCATTCTTGTGGGTCATATTCTTGAAATTTCTGGTGGGTTCCTCAAAACCCAAAGAAAAGTTGATTGGACCATGTTCCGTGGACCAATCAGACCACCACCGGAACCACCACCTTAAGGTAATTTTTTTTTCCTTCCCTCTCCATTTTGTTTCATGCATACATATATCATGATGCATTGAGGACAATGCATGAGATAAGTGTGGGGGAGGGTTTACTAACATAGAGTTTTTAGAATTTCTTTCTTTTACACTTCTTTTAGAAAATATATAAAAAAAATAAAAAAATAAAAACTTTTTGAAATAAGAGACAAAAGTTTTGTTTTATTTTTAAGAAAATTAAGATGTATCTTAGAAATTAAGAAAGCCTTAATTATGACATCTTAAACCTAGTTGAAGTAATAGATCTTATTTGAAATTATAGGCTAAGTAAGAAAAATTGGTGAGATATTCTTATCTTGAATTTTTTGCCTTAGATAAGTATGCACTTCACACTTACACATTTCTTGGGATGGAAACAAAAACCAAAAATTCCATATATATAAAAATTAAAAAAAAGAAAAAAAAGGAAAAAATATATATAATAAAACATCACCTATTAAGCTGGATCATTATGCCTCAAGAAGCATGATTATTCACGCCTAACAGTGATAAAGGAAATAAATAATCCCCTTTAGTTTTGTGGCCTTGTTTACTTGAGACCTTAAACCCGAGGGATGTTTTCTCATCTGGTGCCCTAAGACCATCTGGTTTGGGAGTCATCGGTTAAAGGCTCGCTACAAGGGTAAACTAGAAAGCCTAAACTAAGGGAAGAAAAAAGCATAAAAAAGTATATATAAATAAATAAATGGCTTGATGGTTGGAGTTGAAATCCCAGAAATCTTCACTTACACGGTGTGCATACTATCTAGGTTTTATGAAAGATAAAATATTCAATCCAATTTTGAATTCTTACCTTAATTGAAGACAAGATCTTGCATGGAGACTAAGCTTAAGATAGAATGATTATAGGTGGACTTATGACCTTAGATCACTTATATTTTTGCAAAAATAGTTCTTAAACATGTCTCTCTTTCAAAATGAGTTTTCAAAATACTAACATTTGTCTTCTTTCTTTATGGATTTTGTGGGTGTAATCCGCTGAAAACCCTCAGGAGACAACACTCCTCCTCTAGGGTAACCTAGAGGTTTAACGGCTTGCTGCACACGCTCAGTACAATCGCGTCACCTGCGAAAGTGGTGTAATAAAATTGGTAGCTTAGTTTTTCTTTTCTTTTCTTTGTTTTGCTCGGGACGAGCAAAAGAATAAGTGTGGGGGTGTGATTGTTACACAATATTGCATATTTTACCACATAATCCCCATGCATTTAGACAATAAATATATGATTTTTACTCATCTTCTCTATATATTTGCAGGTTCACACTCAAATGAGAGAAAGCCCAATAATCACTTTAATTAGCAATAATTAAAGGGATTAAATCCAAGATTAAGATAAAGCCCAAGATTTGAATCCAAGATCCAGAGAGATCCGCGTAACAACTCCAGATTCTAGAAGGCCACGTGGATAACAAACTCGCAACCAACTCGTACCAGAAATCTGTTAGCCAACAGATTCAGTTTTGCCGCGCCCATGCCGCGCGCGCGCGGCAGTTCCAGGGTTGTTGAGATCCGGATTTTGCGCCAACGGCCAGGGCTCTCGAAGCTTCTCTCCCAGCCTATAAATATTGCACCTGGACCTGCGAGCAAAGACTGAATGGAGAAGAGAGGAGAAATTATTAGTTGTTGTAATTTTCATAGGTTTTTCTCTAGGTTTTAGTTCTTTAGTCCCTCTTCTTCTTCCCTAGATACTTTGTAAAAGAGAGAGATTGTGAGAGAGAGAGCTTGTGTAATCAAGGAGTGACAACTTGAAGCAACAAGGATTCATCCATTCTCCTTCCTCTACTTGAGCATCGTTCTAGTTTACTTGCTTTCTTTACTTGCTTTCTTTATTTTCTTGCAATTTAATTCATGCTTTGTTTTACTTTTCTTATGGCTTGTAGCTAATCTTTCTACCATGTACTAGCTAACCACTAGCCTTGCCATCTTCACTAACTCATGGGTGATTGCTTTATTTCATCTTGCAAGTTAGATGGTCTTCTCTTCTCCGATGGGTTAAACCACCCTTCATTTACATGAGAAAGTAATTAGATCAACACGCGAGACGAAACCTACGCCGATGGAGTGACAACATGAGGCACGCCTTCACTATCACGGAGTTTAGTAAGTATTGGTAAGGTAGTAAGGTAAGCTAGTCATGATTTTCTTCCATTTCATTCTTTTTAGTGTTAATACAAATCCAATCTCAATCTTGATTTCTTTTACACTTTCCACCATGAACATATCCATCCATTCTTTTATTCTCTTTTTCATTTGATTCATTATTATTATAAGCATAGAAGAATCTTCGTTTTACATCTTCACTACCACTCGTCAAAGCTTCCATCGCGAGCTCTCCCTGAGAATCGACTCGGTATAGCCTTATGCTATAGCGGAGATACTAATCACACACCTAATAGTCAATTAGTTAGGCATGAGGGCCCTCAAGAAGTCTTGATACTTATACAAAAGAAAATTAGATGAATTATACATATTAAAAAATATAGATATATATATAAATAATAATAAAGAGGCATAGGAGTCCAAGTCAAAGAATCCCTAGTAAAGAGTCACAATGATGCATATGACTTAGGGTAACGAAAGAGACTATACAAAAATTTAATTTTAATCCTTACCTAAAATTGATAACAAATTATTCTTATAAAGACTTAGTTCAAGAATGAATAAAAATGATAATCCTAAAACTTATAGATTACTTAGTTTCTTCAAATGCATTTCAAATATTTCTTTCCTTTTTCAAAATAAAAAATTCCCTTTATGGATTTTGTGGGTGTAATCAGCTGAAAACCCTCACGAGACAACACTCGTCCTATAGGGGTAACTTAGAGGTTTAACGGCTTGTTGCACATGCTAAGTGCAACCGTGATACCTACGAAAGTGAGTTAGATAGATTAGTTTTTCTTTTCTTTTTCTTTTTCTTTTTCTTTTTCTTTTTTATTTTTACTCAAGGACGAGCAAAAAGATAAGTGTGGGGGTGTGATAGGTAGTAAAAAGTGCATAATTATCATCACATTTACCATCATATTTTCCTATTTATTCTTTTATTAAAGAACTGCTACTAATGTTTTATTGTTTAATGTGTGCAGGCCTTGAGTAATTAAAAAAAATAAAGAAATTAAGCATAAATAAAGCCCAAAAGCCCAAGAATCCTACAAGCCCACATGCAGAATTGCAGTAATTTAGAAGCTTCTCTCTTATCAACCTAATCTAAACTTGGATTTTAAATCTAAGGAAGGAAGAGAAAGGATAAAATAGAACACCTAATTGCTAAAAAGAGGAGGAAAATGATAAGATAAGATGGACTTCTATTCAAACCTAGTTGCTTGCAAGACAAGGATAAAGATAAAAGGAGAAAAGTTTAAAGATAAATCACAAATCCCTTTATAAATTCGGATTTGTGATAACTTGCTTCCCAAGTTATCTCGAGTTGAATGCAAAATCCAGAAGGAGTAGCCCAGATGAACGGACCAGAGGAGGTCACGCAAGAAAGCGCGTGGCCATTGGCCATGCTATTGTCGCGAAAGTGCGGCCTTTTTGATGAGATTGGTTAGGGATTTTCGTGACAGAGTTGTAATGGGACTCTACTTCCTATACCTCCTATAAATATCCCTACATAGCAACAGAGAGGGAAGAGCCAGTGACTGAAGTTAGGGTTTTTCTTTAGATCTTTTTCTCTTTCCAAAATTTCTTTTATTTTTGTTTTTATTTGAAGAAGATTATTTTGAAGAACGAGGAGCTTTGTAAATTGGTTAGTGACATCCAATAAAGATTACTCATTTCTTCTTTGCAATTTAATTTAGCTTTCCTGCTTTGATTAATTATTTTATTTTCTTCTTTTGTTTTCTTGTAATTCTTCCTATTCACCTAAAAACTTGAAAATAACATAAAAAATGAATAACTAAATTAAAACTTTAGTTTGCTAATCTCTCGATCAACCCTAGTTTAGTTTAAAAAAGTGAATTGATTGACATCTATTATTGTTAGAAACCCTAGGATTAAAAAGTGTTGGCCCAGAGACCTTCCACTCTAGTTTTGATGATGATTAACTCATGTAGTTATAGTTTACTAATAATCTTATGATATTGAGTTTCAGATATTTAACCAAGATATTAGTAGGTGATTAGCTTCAACAAAGGTGTTTTGGAGTTTTCACATGGTGATTCAAGAGCCTGAGCGTCAAGTTCATATCTAGCACTCATTTAGAGTCAAGCTCAGTGGATCACGTTTGGATCGAGTCGACTTGGAGATGACGCTCTACAAGAAGACCTCAGTTTGTTTTAGAATAGTTAGTTTAGATCCATTGTTAAAGATTAGATAGTGTGGTATGCTCAAGTTCACAACACACACACTTGTTTTAAGTTTCATGTTTATTGGGTTTGATTTTTGGTTTAACCGGTCTTGGTTTTCATGAATTGAATTGTATCAAAACAAGTTTACATGGTTTAATGTATATTAGATTTGATCTATATACATATATGCTTCATATTCTTAGAAAAACTTATTTTGATAATTTATTCATGTATTTGGGTTTTGTATTTAAACAAAACTTATTTTCGGATTTAATGTCCAAAACATTGATATATATTTCTTTCATGTATATTGGATTCAATCCATATACCATATGCTTCAAAGTTGTTTAAATACCATGTTTTTGTATTTACATGTATTTTGGAAAAATCGGATTTCCATTTCAAAAATATAAGTTTTGGAAAATACAGAATTTAGTTTTAGGCAAATTTTCCAAGTCACTAAAATGGTTCAAATAGTTTAAAATATGTGTTGAATTTTTATCACACATGTTTGTATTTCAAAGATATAACATGAACCTATTTTTGTAGAATTTTAAAGATTTTATAGGATTTATTTGACAATAAAAAGACAAGATTTTAAGTTCTGAAAAATCTGCTGCCAGGCTTTGGCGGTCGACTGAGACGTTCAACCGGACCAGTAGTCGGTCGACCGACCCGGTCGACCGATGTGCACAAGACGTGCACAAAGGCCAAGTTGGCTTGGCCGATCGATCGTGCGATCGACCAACTGAAGTCACCCCACTCTCGGGTGGGGGCGGTCGACCGTAAGCCTTGGCCCGATCAACCGGGTGATCGACCGGCCAGAGAGCAATTACTCTCTGGATCTAGCACGGTCGACCAGGCGGTCAACCGGAGGGCTCAACGGTCGATTTTTTGACCGTTGGCCGGTCGACCGGAAGGGCAAAAATGCTCTTTTCAGCTGCCAACGGGCAGATTTGAAATGAGGGTATAAATACCCCATTTCTTGGTTGTTTTCAACAAGATTTTTAAGAGCAAAATTTCTCACATTTATAAGTTTTTTAACACTAATTTTTAAAGGAGTTTTTAAGCCGAAAGATTCATCTTTCTTTGTTTTTTCGAGGGTTGGAAAAATCAAAGAAAAATAGAGATTTGGGATATTTGTTTTGTTCTTTATTCTACATCTATTTTTGTTATTTTCCCAAGTATTTTTCTTTGTTATTTGATTTTCAAACACCTTGATTTCTCACACTTGAGCTTATCTACTATCCTATCTATTAGGATCTTTGTTTTTGTGAGAAAAGAAGTTGTTTGTGGTCTTTGAGATCACCAAGTTGTAAACCTTCTATTGATTGTGAGATCCCTCTAGTGAGAGGTGATTGAGTTGTATCCCTCAAGTGTGAGGTGATAGTGGAAGTGGTACTTGGCTCTCTCTAGTAAGAGGTGGAGATTGTGTTGGAATCCCTCAAGTGTGAGGTGATTGTGTTTGAGTGGCTTTGTGCCTATCCCTCTATTGTGAGGTTGATATTGTGGTGGCTTTGTGCCTAGCCTCTAAGTGTAGAAGTTGTGTTGTATTTGAGAGAGGAGTTGTGTACTCCCGGTTATTGTATTACCCCAAAATCCTCAGTGGAGGTTCCTGTGTGGGAAGTCCTGTGTGGACGAGTTAGTGAAAATCCTTCTGTGTGAAGGCGGAGACGTAGAGTTGTGTGCTCGAACCTCGAAACATATCTTGGTATTTGCGATTGGTTCACTTTCTCTAACTCTCTCTTATATTGTGCCTTGCATTGATTCATATTGTCATATCACTCTTATATGCTTGGTTGTGTTTGTTTGTGTGCCTCACTTGTGTTTAACCACGAGAGTTTCATATAGCACCTCAACTCTTATTCAGAAGAATCAAGAGGAGTTAGTCCAGAGCCCTTCACCGGGAATTCGGCTGCACTCGTTGGTTACACTAAATGTGTTGAAAATTAAGTTTTAATTTTCGCATTATTGTTCATAGATTAGCCGTACACCTATTCACCCCCTCTAGGTGTACTTTCAAAAAGATCTTCTTGAAGATGAATTAATGGTTAGGTTTACTTTAATTTAGCTTACACTTTTTAAATGATTCTTCATAGTTCATACTTAAAACTTTGATAGCATAAAGTTAAAAAGAGGAACTTCTTTTATGCTATGCTTTGAAATTAGGATGAATTAATGTTTAATCTTTATTAGTGCACACTAGTTAGGGTTCCAACATTATTAAATCATCTTGCTTGATTGTCAATCAAAACCCTAGGACTGATGCTTCTTCATTCAATATGATATTCACTTTTTGGGACTAATGCTATAGGTTGTGGTAGATGATTAGTAAACTATACCTTTTAAAACTCGATCAAATCTAATCAATCTCTCTTTTTCTTTTACAAGCAAATTTACAGAGAAGATCGTTCCGAAATGCTTCCATCGCATCCTTCCCTGAGGATCAACCCGCATAGCCCTTGCTACAGCGGTTACTTTGAAACGAGACTAAGGATATCTAAACTATTTACAAAACAATTTTTTTGTTTCAATCAATATGCTTATTATTCTAAATTGGTTTCCTCTCGTGTGTGTGTGTGTGTATGTGTGTGTGTGTGTGTGTGCGTGTGTGTGTGTGACTTGCTTACATTGACAAATCCATTTAAGGTCATAATATTTTCTTGTACTTGATAGATAGCATAACTCGAAGAGGGAGCTTTTTCAAGCTCTTTTCTATCTTTTATTTTAAATAACTCATATGTTTGTCATTATCAAAAAGGGGGAGACTGTTGGCTCAAAGTTACAATCACCAGTTTATGATTTTGATGATAACAAAACGTATGTGGTTATTTAGTACTAATCAAGTTCAAGTGTTAAGTATGTTTTAGAGTTCTAAAGGATTCAAGGAGTTTTGTTCCTCTAAAGAAAGGTATTGAAGACTCAATGCACTCGGCGTCGCTAATAGAGAAGCTCACTTGAAGATACTTGCAGTCACCTAGAGCCTTGTAAGAAAATAGTTTGTTAAAGTGTAGAATATAATTTTGATGCTCAAGAAGTGACACACACAAAAATACATGATTTTGAAAATATAAGTTTTGATAGTATTGGTATTTTGCATTTGATTTTGGTACATGTCTCGTAATTTTTTCAAAATTTTATATCAAGTTTAGAACATATATTTCATTGTCTATACATTGCTATATTATTTATAAACCAATATAAAATATTTTAAAAATTATTTGAAACTCAAAAATATTCAGAAAAAGCATTTTTGGCTAAGTCGGTCGATTGTGCGGTCGACCGGTGCCTATGTCAGGCCAAAACGGTCGATCGAGCTTTTGGCCAAGGGGGCGTGCACGTTATCTTTTGACCGACTGGTCGACCGCTAACCCTTGCGGTCGATCGGGAGTCAACCGACTAGCAGAGTTTAACTCTCTGTTTGGGCCGGTCGACCGACCAGTCAACTGACCCTATAGTTTTCCTCTTTTGAATAGTTTTTCAGTCGACCGGGCGGCCGACCGTGCCAATGGCTCTATTTTTGTTTTGAGCTGTCGGTTGACTGGCCGGTCAACTGACAGGCTGCCAAGTCTGAATAATGGCTAGTTTTTGAATTTGTTTTGTTTTTAGTGAATTCCAACAAACAATTTTGGTTTCTATAGGTCAAATCTCACCCCAAATGACCTGGTATGCTTAACTAATAGTATTAATTTATTGTCTATATATATGGCATCAGGGGTTTGGTTTTCACAACACAGTTTTCATATAAACTCAAGTTTGGTTCAAAAGAGAAAGTTTTTCTAGCTTCTAATCTTCAAGTTCAATCTTTCCAAAGCTATTTTTAGTTGGTTTTAAAACTCTTAAATTCTTTATAACTGAATTTCTTCTCTCACTTACATCCTTGAACCTCATTTCATATTCTACTCTATAGAAAGTTATAAGAGAGAGTGTTTGTGATCTTGTTTGATCACCAAGAGCTTTGTAATCTCAATTGGCTTTGTGCTACCTCTTGTATAGAGGGTTGAGTGGTGGAGTTGTGTACTCTAGCTTGTGTAGACCAAATTGTAATTTCTTATTGTAAGGTTCCTTTGTGGAAGATCCCGTAATGGATAGTGAAATCCTTCATAGTGGTGAAGGCGGGAACGTGGAGCGGTGGCTCGAACCTCGGAACAAATTCTTCGTATTTGCGATTGCTTGTGTCTTGCTCTCTATTACTTTTCATTATTCATACTTGTGCGGTTGTTCATCTTGCATACTATTATTGCTTTCATTTCATCACTTTCATTATTGGTCTATTCTCACTCAACAAGAAGACAATTGAAAACCACAACTCATAATCTAAAGGAATTAAGAGGAGAAGTTTTAGAGCCCTTCACGAGAAATTTGACTTTAATTCTTGTTTTAAGTAACTGGTTTGCATTATTCTTCATAAGTAGTTTTTAACTTGCATTTGATTAGCATAACACCTATTCACCCCCCTCTAAGTGTATTTCACATCCAGCCCAGAGGCCTTCTCTTGCCTTCATTCTACAATGCTATGCCTTAGTCTACACCATCCAAGGTTTTAAATAATTTCCTTTTAAATTGTTGTTGCAACTTAAAAACTTGTAAACTGAAATCATTCATGGTGTGCTTATTTTGGATGCAGTGAGAGGAATTTTTGGAACAGTGATGCCTGGTTGCCCAGAATCATTCCAATCATTCCAAATGAGGTGAGTCATGGATGCAGGAAGGCCGAGGAGAAAGTCAAAAAGACCAACACCAAAGAGTCAGCCCCTTCAGAGGGGGAGTTGTCATTGCAATGCTTGCAGGAGTTGCTCACTGGGCTTACAATGACGGTGACCAAATGATTGTTGTGATCACTGTCGTCGACACCAGCAACAACACCAACCAACTCGATCCTAACCATAGAGTAATTAAGCAGCACCAATTCATCGATACAGCACTAATGTTTTTTTATTGTACATAAAACAAGAAAATTGATTAATATTTAAAATATAGAAATTCCTTATGGCTAGAAGGAAATAGAGAGGCCAGAGCTTCGACATCAATCGACCCATAAAGAGGATAATGGCAACAACCTCCTCTGTGAGATACCGAGACATTGTTTGAAGTAATGGGCATCAGCAGGGAGTTGGCACGGAAGATCAGGGGCCGAAATGATAATAGAGGAGAGATTGTTAGAGTCGACGGAGGGTTTCACCTTGTGAGGCCATCGAGAATTGAAGAGCAAGAAGAGTATGAATACGAAGAAGAAAGAAAAAGGTGAAGGGTGCATGCGGTGAACGGACTGGAGCAAGCCTTCTGTTAGATGAGAATAAAGGAAAACATTGGTGATCCGTCCCACGCTAATATCTACAGTCCTAATGCATGAAGGCTTACCACTGGTCGGCGCCCGTGGCCATTCCCGTCGCCACCGACGATGAACGCTTTGAACCTCGTCCTCTGGCTGATGCATGGCTACTCGATGATCTGGTGCTCATTAATGGAGAGGAGATGGTGGGGTTTGTGGGAGGAGGAGGGGGAAAGTGAGAGAGGAAAGGGGAAAAGGTAGAGAGGAAATGGAGCAAAAGTACCGAGAGGAGGAAAGGAGATTATCGAGGGAGAGGGAGGTCGGTGAGGGAAAGGCAACAAAATCTCTCTCTCTCTCTCTCTCAATGGAGATCGCCCCAAAAGAGATGAGAGAGAGGAGTGGGGATAAATGAGTAATTTATTTTCAGAAATGTTAAATGTTTAACAACAGTTGACGGTGGGACATTTTTGATTAAATTGAAGAACTTGAGGTAATTTTAGAAATATGATGATTGGGAGGATAATTTTAAAATAAGAAAGATTAGAGGGCACATATAAGAAAAACCCTAAATAAAACTAATTCCTAACTCCATTGTGTTTTCCCTCATCCAAGACACTAATTCCAAATTCCTAATTTTCAAAATCGAGCGAAGCGAGGTTTTCTCCCGTGACTCCTTTACAAACTTTGTTCGTCCGTTCATCCGTCTTCAACCTGCGAGAGATATGTTAGTCCAAAGGCTCATCACTCTAGTTTTGATGATGATCAACTCATGTAGTTATAGTACTAATGATCTTGTGTTTAATTAGTGACAGATTCATGATCAAGATCTTAGTAGGTGTGTAGCTTCAACAAAGGATTTAAAGTCAGGTTTTGGAGTTAGCACGGTTTGGACTAAGTCAAGAAGATGAGAAGACTTCAAATGAAGACTTCATGAAGACTTGTGTCTAGGTTTGTTTTTAGAAGATTTTGTTTTTAGTTAAAATGTAAAGGATAGAATAGTTGGTGGATTGCTCAAGTATCTATACACACACACTCTTGATATGTTTTCATAAAAGAATTTTTCATTTTTGAAAAATACCGGTTTGATTTGTGGTATTCTAGTTTACATGTTTTAACCAAAATCATTTTTAGATCTTAATGTCAAAAACATAGATATTTCACCATGTTTGTGTAGTGGATCATATCCATACACACTATACTTTAAAAGAGTTTAAATATCTTGTTTTTGTATTTGGGAAAGTTTTGGAAAAATCAAGTTTGGAAAATACAGTTTTTGTTTTGAACCATATTTTCCAAGTTACAAAAATAGTTCAAAATATTTTGTAACATGCCTTGATTTTGTGCAAGCATGTTTGTATATCAAAGTATATTGGTAAAACTATTTTTGTAGATTTTTCGTGATTTTATGGGATTTTATTTGAGCCAAAAAGATCAACTTTTTAAATCCCAGATTTCTGTTTTCTGGCTTCAGCCGGTCGACCGACCGGTCGACCGAACTCTGAAGTCGGTCGACCGGGCGGTCGATCGACGTGCACAGCGTGCACGCCAGTATCTGGCTAGAGGGCCGGTCGACCGACCTGTCGACCATCCAAAGAGCTCTGCTCTCTGGAAATGCCCCGGTCGACCGGGCCGGTCGACCGGCAGAGAGTCTGCTCTCTGTTCCAGAGGCCCCGGTCGACCGCAGCCTCAACGGTCGGATTCCGACCGTTGGCGGTCGACCGGACGGTCGACCGACAGCTCTGATTGGCCCATAATGGCTAGTTTTTGAAGCCCTATAAATTGGGCCATTTGGGGGCTGTTTTCTATAAGATTTTTAAGTGGTTTTTGGGCTAGTTTTTCCAACTCTTTTAGGAGGTTTTCTCCACTTGTATTTGGGCTAAATACTTTCATTCAAAAGGAGAGTTCATCAAGAGTGTTTTAAAAGAGATTTTCTTGTGTTTTTCACCATAGATTCCATCTTTGTTTTCTCACACAACACTTGAGCTATCCATTACTATATCTACCTATAGGAGTGTTATTGTGAGAGTGTTTATTGGTCATCAAAGTGTTTAGATCACCAAGAGTTCTTCTTTGTACTTTGAAGAGGCGGACAAGTGTGTTCGCGGTGGTTTAGAGTTCGTGTGTGAACTCTTGGTTTGAGGTGCAGCCTCGACGAGCTAGTGGGCTTGCGGTGTGTACAGACTAGGGAGTCTGAGAGCTTGTAGGTGTTGCGGCACCAAGGAGTGATCCGGTGGGATCAATTCTAGTGGAAATCCTTCGTAGTGTCGAAGGCGGGGATGTAGAGCAAGTGTGCTCGAACAAACAAATCCCTTGTGCTTGCGATTACTCACTCTCTCTCCCTTATTGTTTATGTCTTGCATACTATTATTGTCATTATCTTTATATGCTTGATATTCATTTGTGTTCATATTGTATATGCTTGGGGATTGTTTGCTAACACTAGTTTTCAACCAAGAGAGCCAACGCGGCACCTCAACCCATATCTAGGGGAATCTTGAGGAGTTAGTCCAGAGCCCTTCACGGGGAATTCGGCTACACTCTTGTGTTAAACTTGGTGTTTAGTGTAATAAGTTTAGTTTGCATCATAATAGTTTTTAATTCCGCATTTAGTGACAATTAGATTAGCCATCACCTATTCACCCCCCCTCTAGGTGATTTACAAGATATAGAACGCTCTTTCTTCTTCCTCCAGCTGCCCCCTCCTCGCTCTCCCTCCGACTGCCCCTCTCTTTCCAGCCGCCGCCTCCTCTTTCTCTCTTGCCACAGTTGCCGCCTCTCTCGTGTTATATTTGATTTCTCACTGCCAAGATATACTTTTTTTAATCAAAGCTGACCGAAAGGAGGTTTTCCCCCGTCACTCATATAAATTTTTATCCGTCTGTCTGTCCGTCCGTCTTCATCTGTGTGAGAGAGAGAGAGAGCAGTGTCGACCCCTCCTTTTTTCCTTTCTCAGCTCTCCTCCTTCTTGCTCCTCCTTCTTCCTTTCCTCTCCTTCTGATCGATTAGTCGGTGTTCCACCTACAGTAGTAGTATACTAGTTTTAATCAAATCGAGCAAAATGAGGTTTCTCCTGTGACTCCTTCTTGAACTTTGTCTGTCTGTCTGTCCTCAAAAAAAAAGCTATAGAGAGAATTGAGCGACTCTCTCCCCGCCTCCTCCCCTCCTTGCCCCCCTCTCCTCTCTCCCCTCTCCTTCTCACATCTTTCCACTCTTTCTTCTTCCTTCCTTCTCCTTCACTTGGTTCTACCATAAGTGGTATACTAGTTTTATTTTATTTTAATCAAAATCGATCGAAAGGAGGTTTTCTTCCGTGACTCATAGAAGGTTTGTTCGTCCATCCGTTTTTATCCATAAGAGAGTAGTATCAACTCTCTCCTTCGTCTTCCTTTCTCAGATTACTCTCATTTTTCTCAGCTTCCTTTCCTCCTCTCCGATCAATCTATTTCTCACCAACAGCGGTATATTCCTTTTATTTTAAATTTTTTAAGCCCTCTCTGCCAGTCTCTCACCCCTCTAAACCCTTTGCTTCTCCAGTTCTGATCCCCACACATTCTCGCTCTTCACCCGATGGATGAAAAAAGAAAGAGCCCAAGGCGGGCAGAATCGCAGCTGGGCTCTTCGTCTCCAGCGTCAGCGCCGCCCACTGCTCCGCCCTCTTCGAGATCAGAACCCTCTACTCCTTTCACCCCCTCTTCTTCTTTTACCAAATCGGTACTCTCTCTCTCTCTCTCGCTCTCAAATTTTCTTGTCTTTCTTTTTTACCTAAAAAGGAAATACATTTATGTTCACTCGCCCTTCGAATCCCTAGGTCTTGTTGTCTGAGTGGTGGCTGATCAAATCCGACGCCGATTGTGACGGCAAGAGACTCGCCATCGGCGGCCTGCACGCCCATGGGTAAAGCAAGCGCATTCCTTTTTCTCTTTTAGGAAAAGATTTGCAGAGAAAACCCTAATGTTTTGTGTTAAAACCCTAACTTTCTTCTAGGTTTTTTTTTTTAATACAGAAGACATGTGACGAGAGTCTTCACTTCTCCGCCGGTTGTGAGGCGGTACGACGCCTACACCGTCGAGACTGCCGACGGTATCACTGTGAGGATTCAGGGCTTCATCAACAAACCCCGTTCTCATCACAATGGAATCCCTCCTGAGGTTTAATTTTGCTATTAATGTTTTTGCTCTCACCGCGGCAAATAATAGCATTGCACATTGTTACATCTTTTCATTTTTATTTATTTATATTTTTTGAATTAACAGGTTTCACGTTGTTTCTTGGTTGGATTTCCGTTTAATTGGGATCACTACGCCAATGGGGAATGGAACAAGGCTCCTTCTCCAACTATTCCGGTGAGCTCTTCCGAGGTTAACGTGCAATCACAGGATTCATCTGAGGGCACAGGAAGCGGATTTCCGACTCGTTTAGGTGCGTTACTTGATGCTTTAACCACTGGCCATGTTACTTCGAGATATGATCTGTCGAGTAGAAATTTCACTTGTGGTCCGATAGTGTCCAATGGTTGTAGTCCGGTTAATGCTGCATTACATGACTCTTCAGGGATGAGCAATACCTGTTCATCTATTGGGAATGCAGATTTACCCTTCGAAACCCTGATACAGCATGGGACGGATAAAATTAATCAAAGTCATGAAAATGGCATGGGATGTACTGATAGGATTTGCAGTGATAGTGGAGGCAGTGCAACTGGTCATGCTCAGGAAGCAAGTTGTCTAGGAAATGGATTGCATGATGGAGTTCATAGTGAAAGATCAGTAGTTAACATCAGAGTTGTCACGAGCCATAATAATTCATTAACTGTAAAGAAAAATCATGTATCGAAGGATGAGACGGGTCACGGCCTGCAAAGTTCATTGCAAAAAGAAACTGAACTTGAGAAGACTGACAATTTGCCTGTTGCAGTGAATATTGATCCAGTTGCTCACTTGCCAAATGATAGGGAAAGAAGGTTAAATGATGAAAGAACCAAAAATTCAATAAATTTGATTGTTGAAGGTGTTTCAAATGATTTATCACCCAAGGAGCATCATCAACATTGCAATCAACTGGATAACTATACTGTAAGGTGCCAGAAACACGCTGAGAAGATAACAAGAGTCCAGGCTGTAGGTGTTTCTGAGGATTCACCTCTGAGAGAAGATTCTGTTGGAAAGGATTCTGATCCTTTGACAGGAAAAATAAGTTTGCCTCTGGAAGCTTCATTTGAATCTCCACCAGCTAGTGCACAAATAAAGACAAATAATGATAGCACTCCTAACTCGGCAGGCATGGTTGTTAAAATTGGTGCGATTGGTTTATCACTGAATGTAAGTAGGCTATTACATCCAAAATATGAGAGGCAACTGGCAGATTCTGCAGTGAGAAGCGAGAGTCATGCTCAAAGGATAAGAGTGGATGGTATAGGTGATTCAGAAGTGAGAAAAGGTTGCAACAGGAAGGGAGATACTTCTTTGACAGTCAATACAGAAATGGTTCTTGAAACTGCACTTAAATCTTCACCAAATGACAAGGAAAGAAAATTAAATGATGAGCACAGCGTAAGTTCATCTGATTTTGCCGTAGAAAGGGTTTCGAACAATTTACTGACTACAAAAAGGAATAAGTCTCATCATATACTTGGAAGCAGACGAGAAGGTTATGCATTGAGAAGTCGGGATCGTCTTGGAAAGATTGGAGTAAATGATACAGGTGTTTCACAGGATTCATTGGGGAGAAAGAAATCTGAACAAAATGATGCTAATTCATCTATGGTTGACATGAATGTGTCTTTTGAACCATTACTCGACTTGGATGAGCGAAAATTATGTAAGGCTCCAAGCAAGAAGCAGAAAGGCAAAGGTAATCAAGCAATGAGAAGCATATTGGAGGTTAATGACCACAGATCTGTTTCAGTGGAACATAGTTATACAAATGCTCTAGGCGGTGTCGAGCAAATTGGACACATGCATGTTCAGAGTTCGGTTGCAGGTGGCATTCAGGAAGCTACTCTTGTTTCCCCGTCAAAGGAGCCAAGTTCCAAGCATTACTACAAGCTTCGGTCATGCTCTATATTTGCTCCTGTCTCTCCTGATAAAATCAACAAAAAAGGGGTTGATCATTCTGAGCACAGCATAGGTTTACGAAAAAGCAGTGAATCCTTTAAAATGGCTATCCCGTGTTCTGTTATACCGGCAATTCATGTAGACGGTTCAATGGAAATTCAGTCAGACAAAGCATCTAACATTATTGGAAAGAAAATTGAGGAACTTTACAATAATCAAGATGTAAGGCATTGAAACAATATCTCTTTCTAATTATTGGATTATTATGTGCACATCATGCTTTTGGAATATAAATGATATAAAATGCGATAAAATAAGATCTTTCTGATCTGTTGTCAATGTTACTAAGGGAAATCAGTGTGAGGCTTTAACAGAAGCACAAATGACCGAGGAGAAAATAACAAACACATACAGAAGGAAGACAGTTTGGAGACCAAGCTATGTGCAGGTATCATTGAATTAACCGAAATCTTTGTGCAAAAATTCGTTCTCTGAATTAACCTAATTCTTGTACAGAACCCTCAATCTCATTTCTTCTCATCATTTTACGATTTTATCAAACTACTATTGTTAGGTCCATGTAATTATTGAGTTGTTTATTTGATGAAAAGTTTGTGACACCAATTATTTGACAGTTTTATATGCGTAACATCATAGTTATGCATACCACAGATGAATCGAAAAATGATAGTGAAGTAATGTCAGTATTATTAACAACAAATCGTCAAAGATCCTCCAACAACATATCATCATATAAAGATATGGTTCCTGGTAAATAAGAATATTAATAATTATTTCACAACTGTCTCAAATAAAGCTCTATATCAATTTCATCAAACTATGAACCGATTGACTATGTTGATATTTTAGTACATTGACATATTTGCATATTGACCTATAAAACATGCAACGTCTCTGTGTCAATCTTGGAAGTCTTCCAAATGAAAGGTTCATCCTCTGGGGTATTTGTGAACCCACAAACTATTGACAGATTGACAGTTGTGTCGCATGTCTTTGACTCTTGACAGCCATCTCGTGTCCTTGTAACCCTAGTTTCCACTCTAAATGAGCCAATATTTGGAAGAGATGCTAATGTTGTTCTACTCATCATAAGCTAATTTTGAAACTGGCTTTCGAATTAAAAAATTACTTGTGGTTACTAATAGTTAACAATTTCAAAGGCTACTCTCTAGAAATATTTTATGACTGAATAGAAGGGTTGTTGCTTCCATTCTGGTGCAACACAGGGCAACAATGTGCACTTAGCCTCCCATAAAATCTAGAGAAAACGTACTGTTGTTTAGTCTCGAGACAAGGTAATAGTGCACAATGTTCTAAATATCAGCCGAAACATCCAAGTTCAATTGATATATCGGTTTCTACGATTTTCTAATATGATAAAGTGAAAAATTGAAAATGGTCCTGTCATTTCAAATGTTTACGATATTGGCTGATATATTAGCCTATATTTGGAAGAGATGCTTTTGTTGTTCTACTCTCATAAGCTAATTTGAAATTGGCTTTCGAATTAAAGAATTACTTGTGGTTGCTAATAGTTAAGAATTTCAAGGCTACTTTCGAGAAATATTTTATAACTGAATAGAATGGTTGTGCTTCCATTTTTTTGTGCCACTCAAGGCAACAACGTGCACTTAGTCTGCCATAAAATCTAGAGAAAACGTACTGATGTTGAGTCCTAAGACAACGTAATAATGCACAATGTTCTAAATATCAGCCGAAACATCTCATATGATGCGAATATCAAGCCACGTGTATCACGGTTCAAAGACTCTGCCGAGTTGGAGACGAGTCAGTCGAGTCATATCCGTCTCTGCCCTCTCCGAGACGAGTCTGAGTCACGAGTCAGTCGACTTAACTCAGAGGAGACCGACTCGGCAGAATCGAAGTTGACTCGGTCGACTCGGCATTATGATGATGATTTTGTGCCTCATCGCAATTCAATATGGAAATAACTATATTAGCATGTATTTATGAATGTAGTTTATGCAATTTATTATATTGTGCATGTATTTTGATATGCTTATACCGATGACGCGTGTATTTATACTTTCGCTTTATGTTTAGTGTGCTAGGTGATATATTTTGAACATGTAATACATGAATGTCGATGTCTACATTTTTTAAGATTTGTCGCGATCTTTTTAGAATTTTTGAGGTTTCTATGTAGCGTTTTGCGCGTGTCGCCCGATACCGATCTGAGTCGCCGAGACCGATCTGTCTCAGTGCTCGCTGAGTCGGCAGCCGAGACCGCGATTGTGAACCATGACGTGTATGACACGTTTTTCACCAATGGAGAAGACGCCTCGTTCAAATTTCCCAGCAGTAGTAAAACTCGGTATTTTTAATTTCTTTATTTTAGTTTTTTTATTTTAGAGTTGTATTGTTTTAGGAGTTTAGTTTCTAAAATTTAAAGATATTCGTACTAAGATAGGTGTAGCCTCTATAAAAGAGAAGATGAGAGAAAATCACCTACGATGGTTTGATCATGTGCGACGTAGACCTATAGATGCACCAGTCCGGTGAGTAGAGCGTATCAATTTAGAGCAAGTTAAAAGAGCGCAAGGGAGACCGAAGAAAACATGAATGGAGATAATACAACAAGATATAGAAGCTAAAGGTCTTAGTGAAGGTATATTGCTCGATAGGAATGAGTGGAGAAAGCTGATCCATGTGCCTGATCCGGTGTAATTCTCTTTTGGTTTATGTAGCCTACTCCAAATACTTGGGACAAATGACTTAGTTGTTATTGTTTGTTGTAGTTTCTAAAATTTTAAATTGTAATTCTACTTTGATTAGGAGTTTTAGTTTGAATTGTATTCAATTTTGTACAAGTTTATAAAAGGCCTCTTCTATCAAACAATATGTCATGCAATGAATTATTATGAAGAATTTTCTCAAATTTTTGTGTGTTGTGATCTCTCCCAAATCTCTCTTTGTGTGTGTGTGAAGCCCTTATAGAAACTCTAAATTAGTAGTGTGAAATCCTAGCTAGTCTATCTACTTCCCTATCTCTTTCTCCTCCACCAAACCTTAGTTGTTTATTCCCTTTCTCCCAAAACCTTAGTTCATCTGTTCTATTCATAGTTCCAATTCTAGTTCTTCCTCAAATCTCATGCCACAATCTAGTTCAATTCTCATCACAAAAATTCTAGAAAAAGCATTAAACATTCAGAAAAAGTATTGCTACAATTCTGCTATAGTATCAGATCTGCTATAGTGGTACAGTGCCAGAAACCCACATGAACAGTAAACTTCAACGCAAAACATACCCATCAAGGTCTCAAATTGGTTTTCGTGGCGTATCTTTCTAATCCGGAGTCCAAATCACGCACGATGTGAAGCGTTGCATTTGTGAAGATGATCTCTACAAATCTACAATCATCACAAGGACACTGAGATCACATATGATTTTCAGTAGGTATGTTTCTAACTTCAATCAATTATTTTGAGTCTGATATTTAATCTCTAATTTTTTATCGATTTACCTGTTGTCCACAAACGTGAGATTGTGTGTATCTGTTTTCTTTTAACTTCATAGTTTTCTTTTTTGATAGTAGAATCTTTTGTATGCGTAACATAGATAATATTATTAATTTATTCTTGAATTGATATTGATTAGTCTATGCATGTTATTTGATCAACAGTTTGCTAGTATTAGTTTTAATCCTTTCCTATCAACGATCGTTTCATGGTAGTGAGGCGTAGTTTAAGTGTTTTATTGCTTATTTTCACACGCACACACGTTTTACATCATGATATCAATCGATATATCTTAAGATTTTCTAATATGATAAGGTGGAAAGGAAAATGGTCCTATCATTTCAAATGTTTGTGATATCGGCTGATATATTAGCCCAGTATATATCACTGAAATAACATGATGGTTCAAAATTTAGTTTTGTTGGATTTTAACTTACTAAATGGGCTATTCAATTTCAATACCAAACACATTATTTTAAAAGTCCAAATTCCTCCAATCCCTTTTGGTTCATACTCAGATCCATTCTAATCTAGCTGCGATAAATAAGAGAGAATTCTCGTTAAAAAGAAAACATACAAGAGATATCAATGCCGCAAGAATTCCCTTCCCCTCTTCGTGAGAGTAATTAGGCATGGTTCACAGTCGCGGTCTCGGCCGCCGACTCGGCGGGCACTGAGATGGATCGGTCTCAGTGACTCAGATTGGTCTCGGACGATACGTGCAAAACGCTATATAGAAAATTCAAAAAATTCTAAAAAATCACGACAAATCTTTAAAAAAATGTAGACATCCACATTCATGTATCACATCTCCAAAACATATCACCTAGCACACTAAACATAAAACGAAAACATAAATACACGCGTCGTCGGTAGAAGTATATCAAAATACATGCACAATATAGTAAATTGCACAAACTACATTCATAAATACATGCTAATGTAGTTATTTCTACATTGAATTGCGATGAGGCACAAAATCATCATCATAATCATCTATGCGGTAAGTAGACAAACCGATACTAGTGCTCGTAGATATCTCAAGTTGTGATCTGTAGTCATGGACATAAGTCACACCATAATGTTGGCCTGATGTCAAACTCAACATTTGTATATGACCTTCAAGACTATAAATTCCTCCATCAGTACTATTGTTGCCCTCATTATTGTCATCATCACCACCGCCGCTATCACCGCCATCAGTGTCATCATTATCATCACCATCTTTATCATCATCACTACTAGAACTGGATAAAACCTTCACATCTTCACCACCACCATCATCATCTGCTTCTCTTATACCACAGAGGGGGAAGAGGGGAGAGAGATCGGAAACAGGGAAAGAGAGGGAGGGGAGGGGAAATAGACAGAGAGACGGGAGATGGAAAGGGAGAGAAAGAGAGCGGGTGGAGAGGGAGGGGGAGAGAAACAGAGGGAGGGGGAGGGAAAGAGACAGAGAGAGATGGGAGATGGAGAGGGGGGAGAGAGAGCGGGTGAGAGGGAGAGGGAGAGAGAAACAAAGGGAGGGAGGAACATCACCTGGGGCTAAGGAGGAGTGGCCGACGACGATCGGGCGGCTGCGGAGTCCAGATCTGAGGGGGAGAGAAACAGAGGGAGGGGGAGGGAAAGAGACAGAGAGAGATGGGAGATGGAGAGGGGGGAGAGAGAGCGGGTGAGAGGGAGAGGGAGAGAGAAACAAAGGGAGGGAGGAACATCACCTTGTAGGATCGCCGAGATAAGGACAAATGCGGAATTATCTCTGTTGGCAACAATGATCTAAAACACAAGTCAACACAAACACTAGACAAGAAGGATTAATCGTTAGGCAAATAAATAACTTGCAAGTAAAGGAAAACAAATCTCAGAAAAGTTGACAAACGCAAACAAAGAGATTTATCCTGGTTCGGTCCTTGTGACCTACATCCAGTCCCCAAGCCACCCGCTTGAGATTTTCCTTTAACCTTGATTTTGCCACCCAAAATCAATACACCATGCACACCACTTGACAAATCCCCTTCGCCAAATGTGTACACCTTCTCTTCCACCAAGAGAACACCTTCTCTTCCACCAAGAGAATACCTTTACCTTGTACAACTTGCCTCTACAACCAAGAAGCCACCCGTGTACAATGGTCACCTTGTACAACTGCCTCTTCAACCAAGAAGCCTCCCGTGTACAATGAACACTTTGAGAATTACGACTCTTTTTTCTATAGCCTTGGTACTGAATGTGTATGTGGACAAGGTCTAGTATAGGAAACAAACTTCAGAGGACTTCACAAATGGTATTTGGAATTTGGTGAAGAACAGAAGTTTAGAAAACAGTTTTCAGGTTTGCAGATTTGGAAAACTGAGAAAATCACTTAGAATTCTTTTGGAAATCTTAACCTTTGGCCTTTGGAATAACTTCCCTATATATAGCTGAAGACTAGGGTTAGTTAGGGTAGTTATAGGTGCAATTTGAATCAAAGGAACGTTGGAAAACGTTGCACAAAAGACCAGATAACAGAAACTATCCAACAGTCAGAAACTGCCTATAGTCGACTTGCCCATAGAGTTAGTCGACTAGACATGGCAAATTTCCTTCTATTAGTCGACTAGATTTAGCTATTAGTCGACTAGGGAAGTTTCTGGTTAACTGTTTCAAGTCGACTGCAACTATCAATTAGTCGACTTGACCAGGGATTAGTCGACTAGGGGACTTGGATTAGTCGACTAGAAACGTCTATTAGTCGACTTGGGTTTACTGTCGGTCGACTAATAATCAAACAGAGAGTTGGGTCTGATTTTGGACACTTGACTAGTCGACTTGGGTTTGGATCAAGTCGACTACACATGGGATTAGTCGACTTGACTTAGGTATAAGTCGACTAATGGGTCTATGAAATGTGTGTTTGTGTCAAGGCTTTTACATGCTACTTCAACTTTACAAACCACACTCTATCAACTCTCCTTGGCACATCTTGATCATGTAGGAATCTTGATTCGTCATGTGTAAGAGCTCCAAATGAATTTGATCTTCACGAACGTCTTCATCGAAATAGGTTTCAACATTCTCCCCCTTTTTGATGATGACGCTTTGTGTGCACAAGTCCTCCCCCTGCAGAAAATATGTTATATTTTCCTCCCCCTGCAGAAAATGGGTTATAACAGATAGAGAAATACTTTGTTCTCCCCCTGCAACAAATATATTAGTACATATATATATATCAACTTTTATATAGTACCTGCAAGATAGACGTTAGATGGTACCAAACATAAAAGATCATATCTAACCTTTAGGACTCCAAATCCATTTAGAATTTGGTTTCCACCTGTTAGTATACACATAATTGCAAGAATCACATATATCATGCATGTATGAAGCAATATATGTATTTTTATCATAAAAATTTAAGTTCTTAGGAATCCATATAAACTTACTTTTCTTATTCTTACTTTTTACAAAAGAACTATATGGATTACTATAACATGAAGATTTTGCAATAAATCCAATACCATGATTATCATGTGACAATTTCTGAAAAGATAATAAATCATTCAATTTTTCTTTTCCTTTATTAAACTTAGTCACATTTTGGAAAAGATCTTCATATTTCTTTTTGAAAACTAACATGTCTTTATCCAATATAGAAATTCTATCATTCAAAGACTTAGTTTCCTTTTTCAGAAAAACATTCTCTTTTATAAACTTCTCATTATCATTTTTCAAAGATGATATGACTTTTTCAGTTTCATCTTGTTGAGAATTTATAGAAGATACTTGTAATGCATAAACTAAATTTTTCTGTAAAAGTTTTTCATTTTCTTTTAACAAAATTCTGTTTTTCAGTTTTTCATTTTTCAGATTCATAAATAATTCATTAAATGCATCAGAGAGTTCAGAAAACGATATTTCTTCATCTTCTATGGCCATGTAACATAAGTTAACATGTTCAGTGGATTCTTCTTCATCAGAAGATGAAGAATCACTGTATTCTGAAGATGCTTCATTGATCTGATACCAAATGTAGGATCTATAATCAAAGCAACACAAACACTAGAGGGGGTGAATAGTGTTTATAAAAAATTTAAACAAACTACTTGCAGGAAATAAATAATTCACAAGATAAACTCAGAAAATTCAAACGCAAAGACAAGCATCTTTTTCAAAAATAATTTTATAACCCTTATCACATAATTGACTAATACTTAATAGATTATGTTTTAAACCTCTTACCAAAAGAACATTTTCAATAAGGGGTTTTGAAATGTTACCAACTATGCCGGTACCAATAACCTTTCCTTTGTTATTGTCTCCAAATATCACTGTACCTCCATTTTTATTTGAACGGAAGACAGTAGTTGCATATGTCCGGTTATGTGTTTGGAACACCCACTATCAAGTATCCACTTTTCTTTATAAGGTACCTATAAGATAAAAACAATTTGTATGGTACCCATCATGATAGGGTCCGAAAAAGGTTAGCCTTTAGGAACTCAAATCCAATTGGAATTTGGTTTCCACTTGTTAGTATAAACATAATTCTTAGAATTACACACATCATGTATATAAGATGCAATATAAACATTTTTATCAACATTATTTAGATTCTTAGGAACCCATATATATTTGCATCTAATTCTTTTTGAAATAGTATTTCTTTTTACAAAAGAATTGTATGGATTATTATTATGAAGATGTGTAGATTTTACAAAATTGGTTTTTGAAAATCCAATACCAACATGAGTAGGTTTATACATCTTATCTTTTGAAAAATCAAGACCAAAATGATTGTTAGACATCTTTTGAGAAGATAATACATATTTAAATTCTCTTTTCCTTTATTAAATTTAGTTACATTTTTCAAAAGATCTTCATACTTAATTTTGAAACTAGTCATGTCTTTATCTAAAATAGTAATTCTAGAATTTAAAGAGATAGTTTCCTTTTTAAGTAATGAATTCTCTTTTAAGAAAATTTCATTATCTCTTTTTAAAGATGCAATAACTTTTTCAAAATCTTCTTTTTGAGAACTTAAAAAAGATGTTTGAGAAACAAAACTTGCATTTTCATTAATGAGTTTTTCATTTTCTTTTATTAAAACTTTATTTCTAATTTTTTCATTTTTGAAATTATTATAAAGTTCATTAAAGGCTTCTAATAAATCATCATAATCTTGTATCTCATCTTCTTGGGCCATGAAGCAGATATTTGCAGTTTCAGTTGCTTTTTCTTCGTCAGAGGAAGATGAGTCGCTATCATCCCATGTTGCTTGGAAGGCTTTCTTCTTCTTGTTGAACTTATTGAAAGTCTTGAAGTGTGCTTTTGATTTCATCAATGGGCAATCCTTCTTTATGTGGCCTGGTTTGTTACACTTAAAACAAGTAGGAATATCGTTAGTATCTTTATTCTTTTTAAACTTACATTGTTTTAAGAACCTTTTGAACTTTCTTGAAAGCATCGCCATTTCTTCTTCATCGTCATCCGAATTGTCCATATCTGAAGTTGTATGGAAGGCAAGTACTTTCTTCTTGGATTGATGTTGTTGTTCGTCCTTCTTTCTTTCTTCTAACTACACTTCATATGCTATTAGATTACCGATTAGGTTTTCTAATGTCATAGTTGAGAGATCATTCGCCTCTTCAATTGCGGTTGTCTTCTTCTCCCATTCTGGTGTGAGTGCACGAAGGATCTTACGGACTCTTTCAACTTGGGTGTAGTCCTTTCCAAGAGATGCTAATGAATTGGTAATGTCGGTGAATCTTGTAACCATTTCGGATATGGTTTCATTCTCCATCATTTTGAATAACTCAAATCTGTGAACAAGAAAAGATATTTTAGATTCCTTAACTTTACTAGTGCCTTCGTGTGTTACCTGAAGAGTATGCTATATTTGATGTGCAGAAGTTGATGTTAACACACGGTTGAACTCTTCTTTGGTTAAGGCACAAAATAGAGCATTCATCGCCTTGGCATCAAGATTTGCATTCTTCTTTTGATCTTCACTCCAAGCGTTGTAGTTGGTTGTTGGCTTGGTGTATGATTTCAAGTCGACTGCAACTATCAATTAGTCGACTTGACCAGGGATTAGTCGACTAGGGGACTTGGATTAGTCGACTAGAAAAGTCTATTAGTCGACTTGGGTTTACTGTCGGTCGACTAATAATCAAACAGAGAGTTGGGTCTGATTTTGGACACTTGACTAGTCGACTTGGGTTTGGATCAAGTCGACTACACATGGGATTAGTCGACTTGACTTAGGTATAAGTCGACTAATGGACCTATGAAATGTGTGTTTGTGTCAAGGCTTTTACATGCTACTTCAACTTTACAAACCACACTCTATCAACTCTCCTTGGCACATCTTGATCATGTAGGACTCTTGATTCGTCGTGTGTAAGAGCTCTAAATGAATTTGATCTTCAAGAACGTCTTCATTGAAATAGGTTCCAACACACCTGGGGCTAAGGAGGAGCGGCCGACGATGATCGGGCGGTTGCGGAGTCCAGATCTGAGTGGCGATGATCTGGCTGCGGTGGCGATCTCCAGATCTGAGCGAGGTAATTTTTTTCTTTTTTTTTCTTTATACCCGTTCGTCACGGGTAAATATACGTTTCGAGCTGACTCGGCCGAAAATCAGAGTCGACTCAGCCGAGTCACGACCGATTCGACCGTGAATCGGCCGAGTCGACCAAGTCAACTCCGATTCTCGGCCGAGTCGGTCTCCTCTGAGTTGAGTCGATCGACTCGTGACTCGGACTCGTCTCGGAGCGGGCCGAGACGGATACGACTCGGCCGACTCGTCTCCGACTCGGCCGAGTCTTTGAACCGTGTAACTAGGTTGATTGAAGCAATGGGGAGAAATTAAGAGTGGGTGAAGTCGTTGAACATGCAATTCATCTTTTAATATTTCTCTTGTTTGTCTTGTCCAAATAAGTAGTAATCATGCAATGAATAATGGGTCATTGAAATTCTACTTGATTTCTTTATGTGAATTCATGATTCATTTTATTGCATTGTAAGATTTTATTTTTATCTTGAAGTACTTTTCATGCATGTTATGATATTTCTATTAGATAGACACGATTAAAACATTATACCACCTTTAAGTTATCAATATTTATATATGTACAGTGTGAGGGATAAACACTTGATATTGATCTCATATGCTAGATATATCGCCTGATATCTGCTATATGATATGGAAACCTCCATCTAGTACAATCCCCGTATTCAATGTTTAAAACCATGGTAATGCAACTAAATGCTAGATATTGATAGACCTGCCGCATGTTTATCATTCATCACCAAGAAACCTTACACTGGGCATGGTGAAAATGATGAAGGTTTAGGATTAAAGGGAATTATGTCAATTAAGGATGGGCTCCTAGTATTTTCTTCCTTCTTTTGCATGTAATGAAGCACTTCCTTATTGCATGCAGGCAAGGATGAGAGCGAGGTTTCACAATTACCTTCCACTCACATGTGATGAGAAAGCGTCAGCACTCATTTTTGACAGGGTTATGTCATGAATTGTAAACATAAGATAGACATTTTGACTTCAATACAAGAGCCTTGTCCTATTGCTTATAAAGTGCTAACATGTACCCTATCACTCTTAGGATTATTTAGATGTCATGTCCTGTCGTTGAGCATTATTAACATTTTGTCAGCACAGCTTTAGTTTTGTTTTGATTGGATGTCATCCACCGTGAAATGATCATCATATCTTGTCATTCATTATGATGGAAATACAATATTTTAAATCTTTTAAGCATGAGACTCTCATAAGTAGGGGTGAGCATCGGTTTGGTCGGTTCGGTTTTGCATGTTTTTCTGCAAACCGAAACCGAAGCGAATTGACTTTAAACCGAATGGAACTCGATTTAAAACCAAATTTTAACCAAACCGAAAAGTCAGTTCGGTTTGGTCCTGTCGGTTTGGCCAGAGGCGTAATATCATTCAAAATTGCTGTCCACTATGAACTGACTACCGACCCAAGCCGATTCTTCTACTTCTGCTTTTGATCAAACCGAACTGAATTGTTATTCGAACGAAACCAAATTAGTTGGTTCGGTTTGAAAAATTGGTCCATTCTGGGTTGGACGAGAATTTCGCTCACCCCAAGTCATAAGGCCTAGAAGGAAATCAAAGCACTAGTTCAGTAAGAGACTCCTTCCATATGTCGAGAGGATACAACAGTACCTTTTTAGGTTCATCTTTTCCACAACTGCTCACAGATCCCTTGATTGAGCTCCTCCTTGTCATTGTTATTGAATTCTTGCTCTGTTCTCATTGTGCATGTTTTGCTTCCCTGGTAGCCTTTGCTGCACATCAGCAGTTGAGCCTTCTATCCTCTCCACCTCCAACTACTGAGAGGATACTACAGCATTTTCCAGTTCCACCAAGGCAGGTAAGGTGCCATTTACGGATTTCTGTCTCATTACATCCTCAACAAAATCATCATTTAAAGCCAGTGTTCTCCCTCAATTTTGGCTTTCATATGATATGATATCTGCTCAAGGATAAGAGGAGTTTGATCCCTCTCACATTGGATACTAGTGGAATAAGTGATGACCTCCCCTTATCCTTTCCAGTCCCAGTTAAGAGAAACTTCTTTCAATTACTTCGAAGTCCTCCATAGCACACTTATTCTTCTATTTTGTAGCCAAGCTTCCTTTGTAGGACAATGTTAGTTCACATATCTAAAACTTTTACACTTTGACACACAAGGTGAACCCATTCAAACTTTACTTCTACCTCAACATAACATGCTCTTTTGAAGTCAATAAAGTTTGGAGACTTTTTGAGTGCGATAATGTACCATCAAACAACCACGAGTCTCCGTGAAGTAACTCAAATCACATTCCTCCTTAGAGATGAACTTGAAGAAAATCAATCCATTCTCTCTAGAATAGATTCTCAATTACATTATGGCCTCCAAAATCTCCTGCCCATGCTTTAAAGTGCACATAGAAGAGCTGATGCACATCCAGTCAAGATAAAAGAACCGAAGAGACAGATCCAATAAGTCCAAGTTCGAGTTGAAAACATAGCAGAGTTTTGGATATTTTTCTCTTTCCTTATTTTTATTTTTTATTTTTTTAATTTTATTTTTCTAGTTTCTAAAATTTGGATTGTAATTATATTTTAGTTAGGAGTTTGAGTTTTAGTTGGATTCAAATTTTGTAAAAACGTATATAAGGTTCTTTTGTATCAACAATAAGCAATGAAGAATTTTAATAAGAATTTGTGAGTGATTTTATCTTTCAAAGTTGTTTAGGATTGAATTCTTAATTTTTCCTAATTAAACCCTAACCCTACCTTTTTTTCTCCCTCCTCTTTTACCTCAATCACCATCTCTCTCATCTCCAACCAGTCAAATAATCCGACGCTGACTCCTCTATCGATCTCATTTCACGCGCACCACCGACCATCACCACCGTGCCATCACCACAACTAAAGATAAATTGGGATCGTGAGATGATTTTCGTGGACTCCGATTTGAATGATTTTCGTGGCGTTGCGATCGTGACAACGAGAGAGCTTTGCATTGGCATCTTTCACATATCACTAAGATTTCTATGGTTCTCAGAGGTAATTTTCTTTAACACGGTTTATTATTTGTGAGTTGATATCTGCCTCTATTATTTTATCTATTTAATCTGCTGTCAAAAATATTGAGATTGTGAGATGATAACCATGTAGTTGCTAGCCATTTTATATTGGTTTTACATGTTTTTTCCATCATAACTGGTAGTGCATCGCCTTATTTATGTTCTAAATCAGTACTGTTGCATCAACACTTTTGTTAAATCCATCATCCTGCTAATATTTAAAATAATGATAACATAACGATAACGTTTTTCTTCTGTTATGTTAACATAGGTTATAATGTAACGCATAACGTAGGTTACGCGATTTAATATTTATTTAATAAAAATAAATATATATACTATATTTTAAGAATTTTTATAAATAGGAAAATAATTTAAAAAATCTAAAAAGTATTTATCAAAACAATATAATACATGTAACAAGTCTCACAACAGTTTTTAGCAAGTATCAGAATAATTTTTCACATTCACAAGTTATAATTCATAATTCCATGTACACAAACAACAATATGATCCACATATTTCATTATAATTCATAATTTTTAGCTATGTTATTCAATCTACACAAAGATTCATAATTCAATGTACAATAATTCATAATTTTTTAGTCATGCTATTCATTATAATTCATAATTCAATTTATAATATGTTATTCAATAATACCCCGTGTCTTTCACTCTCTTTGATAGTTTACCCCTGATCTCTCTCTGCTCTATCTTCATCACTCTCTCTGCTCTCTTCGATCTCTCTCCCCTGTCCAATCTCTCTCTTGGCTTTCTCTTTCGATTTCTCTCTGCTCTCAGAGAGCAGAGAGATTGGGACAGAAAGCCGAGAGAGAGAGAGAGATTGAGAGAGAAGCTGAGAGAGAGCAGAGAGATCGGGAGAGAGGGAGAGATCCAGGGGGAGATTGGAGAAAGATAGAAGAGATAGATCAGGGAGAGAGAGCTTACATGTGCTTGGAGACAGAGAACCACCGTTTGGAAACGACGCCGGCGAGAATCACGACGACGGAGAACCACCAAAGGTAGTTCTTCTTTTGTTGTCGATCAGAGAGGTATATCTTCTTTCTTTGGCGCCGAACGAGGAGACGATGATGAGGTTATAGAGAGTACGACGAGCGAGCGAATTTGGGGGGATTTTTTCTATAGACCGGGAGAATATGAGGGTTTATAAAAAGTCGACTTGCACCATAACGTAGGTTACGGTGCGTTATGTTAATAACGTAATGTAATGTAAGTAACGAGCAAAATAACCATAGTTATTAAATATTGTGTTTTTAGACCTTTACATAACGATTGGTCGGCGTTATGTTATATAACGAGTTATAAGGAGTTTTATAGCGGATTTTTTAAAACACTGCATCCTGCATTATAGTTTTAATTATTTTCCTACCCAAGATCGTGCAGTTGGTAAAACGTAGTGAAGTTTTGTTCTCTCACCGAATTTTGATACACGTGTCACGTTTCACATCAATTTGGTATCAAAACATGGTTAGATAGGATTTGCATAATTATTTCTTGTTTATTTGCTTTGTCGCATTTAGTTTAAATTTTTATAAAAAATAAAATAAAAATTAGTAAACATTAAAAAGTAAGTCTTTCCCTGAAATTTCATATGATTGGTGTATAACGAAGAAAGGGTACTTAACGTTGTTCTATAATTAAGGACACCAAGTGGGAAAACCTTCCACTTGAGTTACGCCGACCTGACCAATTAGACTAGTAAAATTGGGTTTTGACTGACTCAACAATTTTAGAAAATAGATTTTTTTTAGAACCAAACAAAAAAATTTGAAAATCCAAAACCCAAAAAATATCTAGTCTAGAATTGCATATTCCCATCTTTAGTTAGGATTTCATTGTGTATGCCCATCCGTAGTGGTAACCCATACTTGCTAGGAGAGACTAGTGAAGCACACACCAGAACCCCCTATCGATTTCCAACAATTTGTCACTATACTCACTGACATAAAAGATAAGCTTGACGCCCTGACTCAAACCTCAAACCGAACTGAGAGACTAGTCAACTTAGTGACCGCACGTGAATCATTCAAGACTGAGGAAACCCCATTGCAACCAAATACCGAGCAAAACACCCAACACAATGCACATAATCATGATGAACAATACCTTAGAAGCATTAAGTTGGATGTATCTACCTTCGATGGACGCTTAGACCCTTACCTTTTCCTAGATTGGATGCAACAACTCGATAAGTACTTCACATGGTACGATCTCACTGAGCCTCAGAAAGTTAAGTTTGCTGCGATGAAACTGATCGGCCAAGCTAGTCAGTACTGGACGAACTTAGAGATTATGTGTGCAGCTGTGGTCAAGAAACGATTAATACATGACATAGAATGAAAGATGAGCTTAGAGAAAAGTATGTGCTTTCATCGTTTAGTGCTTGTCTCATGGATGAGTGACATCAATATACTAAAGGCAACAAATCAGCAAAGAAATATGTTGTAAAATTCGATGAGTTCTTCATCAGATGTAATACCCTTAATGCTGAAGGACAAGCTCAAATCATTTTTAGATTTAGAGCTGGACTTATAGGCGATTTGCAAACTGAACTTTTAGCTAGAGACGTCACTGAGTTAAAGGCAACCTATGCGTTAGTTCAAGATCTATATTCTCTTAGATCTAACTACAACATTAGGAGTTTTGATTCAAAATCAAGTGCGTTTAGAACTTCATCCTCTTCACAGTTTAGTAGGCCTAGTACACAAAACCTCCTACATAAGAATGCCATCAAGGGTAAGAGTCTTGAACTAGACAACAAAAGCAAAGACTCCGAGTTTCTCAACGTTAGTTCCACAACTAAATGCTACAAATGCAAGGTTATTGATATTTAGCCGCCAGTTATCCTAGTCCCGTCAAGATCACCATAATAGATGAAATATTCACCGAAATCACTGAGTCAGAATCTGAGGAGTACACCTACATCCAGAAGGTGTTAAACTGACGAGTTATCAAGCGATGTTGGTCTTAATTGCATTAGGCCAACACCGTCTACCTGTTTGTCTATCGTCAAGTGTGTTTCCTCTTAACTAGCATAAAAGAATGATTGGAGAAAGACTACAACCTTCCATCTATATTGGAGATGAGAGTTGTAAGGTGATTGTGGACAGTGGAAGCTGTATCAATGCAATATCGTGCAGGCTGTGTGAAAATCTTGGATTAGAGATTGTACCCTACCCCACCTATTCAACGTGTCATGGATTGACTCCATGACATTTGAGGTCAAACAACGATGTCTTAGTTTCAGTCAATTTCAATCATTAAAAATACAAGATTTGGTGTGATGTAGACTATGGTTGTTTGACAAATATGTCACCATTTACGATCGATCCAATATGTGTCAATTTGAACATGAAGGTAAGCAAATTAAGCTGCTATCATTGAGACCTAAGACTGGACAACACAAGCAAACATCTACTTTGGCTTTGCTGTCAACTTACCTTATCACCTTTTATTGTTACTGTTCCTTCCCTTTCTCCTATTAGTCATGTATACTCTGTCCGTGAACCGCTTCCTCCTTTACTGTTGATACTATCTCATTATAGAGCATTCGAGTCTGCATCTGCATTTGTATCATACAAACACGTGCACAAACTACACAAAGAAATTAGTGATGAAAATAAATAGAGCAATTGAAGCCTACTTTGCGAACTAGTAGTTAAACAATATTTAAAACTTTTAAAATAGGCGATTATGTGATGGTTCGGATTTATCCGAAACAGTTTCTTCGGAAATTGTTAAAATTGTTGCATGTTCGCAGTGCTGAACCCTTCAAAATCTTGAAGAAACTGAATTGCAATATTTATGTTATAGATCTTCCTAGAGATTATGACATTAGTTGTACTTTCAATATTAATGATCTGGCATACTATAAGAATTTTGATTGTAGCCCATTAATTGATAAGCGTTCCCTAAGCCAATTATTAAGAGCCCCTTACTTAGTCCACTATCAAGAACTCATTCCATTAGGGCAGAGAGTTGATAAAATTTTAGAGGATGAGACTATCACCACCGAATTTGGTGAAACCCACAGGATTTGATCCGTTGGAAAAGAAAAGCGCCAACTATTGATTCATGGTTAGATCAATTTGATTTTGCGTCAGTTTGATCCAGTTCAGCATGGAGTCCCTTCTGCTTCCTTACCTCAATTGCCATCTCTCTCTTTTTTCTTCTCTCTTCTCCACACCAGTCAGAGAATCCGATGTCGACTCCTCTTCTCTCTCGGTCTCATCTCACTCGCGCCATCGACCATCACCACCGTGTCATTACCACGATTAAAGCATCAATTGGGTTTTCGACCATAATTTTCACATCCAGACTCTGATTCAAATGATTTTCATGGTGTTGCGATCATAACAATGAGAGTTTTGTATTGGCGTCCTCCACATATCACTAAGATCTTTGTGATTCTTAGTAGGTAATTTTTTTAATACGACCTATTTATTTATGAGTTGATATGTTATTTTATCGATTTAATCTGTTGTCACAAATTGTGAGATTGTGAGGTTCTGATAGCCTTGTAATAGCGAGCTCTTTTATATTATTGATTTTACAAGATTTTGCCATCCTAACTATAGTGCATCACTTTATGTCTGATCTAATTCGGTACCGCTGCATCAACACTTTTGTTCAACTCATCATCCTGCATTATAGTTTTGATAATTTTAATACCCAAGATCGTATAGTTGGTGAAACGTAGCGAAGTTTTGTTCTATCACTGATTTCTGATACACACGCGTCATGTTTCACATTAAGAGCTTAATTGCAAGAACATATGGTTAATATGTTGTTTCTTGTCTCTTTGTTGTCATTCAAATTTAGGGCATGTTTGTTTCGTTGCAAAACATCGCAAGTCGTAAGTCGTAAAATGAGAATGGAAAAAATAAACTGTAGCAGAGAAAATATATTGTGTTTTACGGTATTTGGTTGATAAAGTAAAGTGTAAATGAAAAAATATATTGTGTTTTACGGTGTTTGGTTGATAAAGTGAAAGTTTAAATGATAAAGTATATTATGTTTTACGGTGCTTGGTTGGTAATGTAAAAGTGTAACTGAAAAAGTTGACCACAAAATTAACTGTAGCAGTGATTTAAATATTATAAATACTATTAAATTAAATGTACTATTGCAAATTAAATTGTATTAATAAATTTGAGATAAAAAATTAATAATTTTAATATTTTATTTATAACAATAATATTAATAAAATATTAGTATAAATAGTAAAATATTACTAAAATATTAACTAAATAAATAATATAAATTTTAAGAAAATCTAAAGAACATTAATAAAATTTTAAGAATACTAATAAAATATAAATATTAAAAAATCTTAAAAAATAATAAAATATAGTTATAATATTATAACGTTAAAAATACTTGAAAATTATTATAATATAAATTTTATTATAATATTATTATAATATTATAGAAATATAAAATTAACAAAGTAAAATATAATTATAATTTAATAATAAATTATCATTATAGTATTATTATACTGAATTATTATTACAATATTAACATAATAAAATATTAATATAATAATAAAATATATTATGATATTAATAAAGTAATTTTTTATATTAAAAAATAAATAATTAAATATATAGTAATTTTATATTACAATATAATATCGTTATATTAATAAAATATTAACTCTAAATAAAATAATAAAAAATGGAATAAGTATTAATAAAATAATAAAGTATTAAATAAAAATATTAAATTGAAATAGTAAAATATTAAATATTAAAACAATAAAAAAATTAAACATTAAAAATATAAAATAATTAAATAATTAAATAAGAGATTAAAAATATAAAATAATTAAATAATTAAATAAGAAATTGAACACTATTTAAAATATTAAATATTTAATAATATTAAATTATATATTGATTATCAAGTAACTGTTTTGAACTGTAAGTGTACTACAAGTGAGAGTTACATGACCACAAAATTAACTGTAGCAACTGTAAGTGAGAAAATATGAGTGTAAAAGTGAGATTTACATGACCACAAATTTAACTGTAGCAACTGCAAGTGGGAAAAGAAGAGTTGCATTTTGCAACTTGTTTTTCAGCGAAACAAACAACGGAAAATGGAAAAGAAGTTTTACGACTTGCGTTTTGCGGCGAAACAAACACGCCTTAGATATTGATAGTCTCTAAATCTCAATTTTTCTACACACTTTAATGTGCACATAGAGGGGCTCATCTCCAATAACATAGATAATTGATTTGCTGTTCCAGGTCTCCATGTTCTTTTCAAATTTAGATCTTGTGAGTAAAGATTCCACCATTATTTTTTATTTTATTATTATTATTTTAATGAATCCAAGATCTTGCTTTTTCAGAAATCTGGAGATAATCAAGTTTGCACTCTCCATCCAACCTTCTATAAATATCAGCCCATGACATTGCTTTGGAGCATGAGGAAAATTTGCTAAGGAGTTAATGGTTGTTGAGTAGAAAAACATATTATTTTACTTTGGCCGTAGAAAAAAAGATGGTGGTTGATGCAAATGGGTAAAAACTTATGAAATCTTTTGATCTGTCAGTCATAAATTATTTTGAATGTGTTGATCAAAATGAGTTAAAATGTGAATCATCCAAAAGGTCACTTGTTATGAAGTTCTAACAAAGCTTATTCTGAGAATTATTTCTTTCAAAAAAAGTTATGGAGTTCTCACAAAGCTTACATTGAGAACTAGTTCCTAATGGAATATCTCCCTAACACAAGGCTCTCGTCTAGGTATGGGTATTGACAATTTTGGCTGTTTCATGATGGAGTTTTCAATTTTAGTATCAAGGTACTTAAAAAAAATAAAGAAGTTAGTTTATAATTCAAAACAAATAACATGGCTGTGAACCCATAGTAAAAATGTTCATGAATTTATGAAAAGAATTTTTCATAATTATGTAGAGATTTTTAAACATATTGATACAATATTTTTTTTTGTAGAGGATTGTGTAATTTAGTTTCATTTTCAATAATGTCGCCACTATGATTAAGTAAAAACCTATGTAAAAAATGGAAAAAGAAAGTTCTAACTAGTGACCAATTAATGGTCCATTGCGGATCATACCTCTGCATGACTAGTATATATAATCCAATATTCTATTGATTTACTTGCAAAGCTTGCAACAATTATTACCTCAAGGAAGAAGTTACCAAAAGTAGATACGCCTTACCTTATGTGGAAGCCTTGAATATGCTTTCTCGAATCTACCTTACGTTTGCTCTCGAGACCCTTACTAAATCACCCTTTTCCAATCCAGCCGAACACCAATATTTCCCCACTAAAACACTATGTTAGAATCCTACTCAAGAGAGAGTATGTTAATTGTTCTGCTCCATCCATCACCAATCTCTCCATTGCCTCTCACATATAATGTTCTAAATTTTCCCGATATAACCCCGATATTGCGCCGATATTGCGTTTACGGCACCTAGCCGCAATGATTTGGCACATCCAAACCGATATAGCGTTTTTCATCCAAATCGCCGATAAATAGGCATGGACCCAATATATCGAATTTTAGCAATTTTCGACCCGATATAGCGTTTTACACCCAATTTCTAGATTAGGTATTTGAGTAATTCAAGTGATGTGGCAATATGGCATTTTTGAAGATTCTACACTTGGGTAGTGATAATGGATTCATAGGCTTAATGCAAGTTATCGAGTTAAATATATCTTAAACATATAAGTATGATGTTTTATGTAGATTTATATAATTTATGCATATATTGTCTTATTGAGATGCGATTTAAGACAAGAAGATATGTATATTACAGTCCGATTTTTAAAATATCCCCGATATATTCTCATCTCTAATAAATTTTTCGACCGATGTGGCCGCTGTGGCCGCCATTTAGAACACTGCTCACATAACCAAAAGAAGAAACCAAATATAGTAGTAGATCTTCAAACCCATCTCCCTCACTTGTTATCACTTCTCATCAAGCAATCTCTCTTTATTTCCTTAACAATCATGAAGATAATTGATGCGGACCCCTTGGCAGACTTGAGAGCTCAACCAAGATCCCTAGTTGTACCAAAACTCAAGGTCTGCAACTGACATAGAGGTCGGCCACGCAAGAGATCATCTAAGGCGTTTGGCTTGGCTGCTGGTGTGGGTGGCCCAAAGGTCAAGCTTGCATGACCGACTAATTGACAGCCCATGAAAACCTCCGAATCCGCTCACTATTGGATAATGAAGAATTTCTCCCACGCGAAGCAGATCCCAATGACCCTAACTCCTTCTAGTGCAAGATTTTTCTACCCAAATATCTTTGATGCTAGGTCTGACCTCTCCAGGAGTCGGCCCCACATCAACAACCAACAATGGGTGGTTCCTCATCATAGATTGTGTTCAGGAACGAAAAAAGGAAGAGAGGGAAGACATTTAGGACCACATCGCCGCAATAAAAGATGATAGGTCAAAAGGGAGATGCATTATTATTGACTTATTATGGATCTTATTTTTTTTAATTTTAGATTGTTCTCAAGGATTTTTTTTGTTTGCACGTAATAATATTGTCATTCTATTCAATTTTTGTTATTTCTAAAAAAACCCTATGTTTCTTGTAACATATAATCAAATATCCTATAATACATTTTATATTGTTTTGGTGGTTTTGACTCATTTAACCAGGAAGAAATGCAATTAAACTATAATAATCTTGTTGAAACACAAGTCATATGACATAGACCCAACAAGGCAAAAATCTGATTTGACCTACAAAATATGACAATGTCTTAATGTCAGTCTTTTGGAAGCATTCCAATGGAAGACTCGTGTTGGATGCTTGTGGCTTCATGCACTCTTGACAATTGTGTCCCATGTCCTTCCTCTAGGCACCCTTTCATGTGTCCTTATAATATTGGTCATCATTCTTGATGATCTGATGTGGGAAAAAATATGCGAATGTTTCTCTATTCTTATTAGCTAGTTTTGAAATTGGCTTTGGAATTAGAGAATTGCTTGTGGTCTCCCACAACTAAGACCTACCGTGGCATCTCTCAATATATATTTTATAAGAGAACAAAAGATAAGGGTTGTCGGCCCCATTTCTGGTGCAAATCAGGACTGTAATTGTGCACAAAATCTAGAGGAGAAATAGTAATGTTGAGCCCTCAAAACAGAGTGTAATACAACTAAATGCTAGGCATTGGTATGTTGGCCATATATTTATCATACTTCACAAGGAAACCTTACATTGGGTATGATTATAGTGATGAAGGTTTAAAATTAAAGTCACTTTAAACTTTAAAGAGAAACATGTCCATTTTTTAAATAAGGATGGACAATGTGAAAATGCACTTTAAATTGTGGGATTATCATAGTATTGTCTTTCTTTTTCTCTAACCATGAGAACAATTTTGGTTTCATAATTACTTTTCATTCTGATGTGATGAAAAACTCTAACAAAGTCCATTTTTGACAGGATTTTTTTAAAGAATTTTAAACACGAGGTATACTATTTGACTTCTAGATGCTATGGCTTATAAAATCATAACCCATGCTCTGCCAAGACTATGTTGCTGTCATGTCCTCTCATTGGACATTTTTCACATTTTGCTGGCACTGCTTTAGTTTTGTTTTGATTGGATGCCAATCCAATGTGAAATGACCAACACATCTTCCATTCTCTGTGATGGAATTTAAATGCTTTGGGAACCAGAAGGCCGTAAGGCCAGGAAAAAGAATTTAACTCACAGTTTGAATAATATAAACCCTTCAATATGTTGAGAGGGATATAACATTGCTTTCCGGTTCTTTTTTTCTGGAACTGAGAGGATATGAAGAATATAGATGCCCTTGATGGAGCTCCTTTTTGTGATCATAACTCTTTTTCTATTCTCATTGTGCATGTGTTGCTTGGCTTATATCCTTTCCTGGACATCAACAAGTTGAGCCTCTGCCATTGATTACAATCTACACCTCCAACTCTAACGCAACTGCTGAGAGGATACCACAGTATTTTCCAGTTCCACCAAGGGAGGAAGGACATTTATGGACTTCATTTCATCCACAACTGTTTCATCATTTAAAGCTAGTGTTCTCCCTCCATTATGGCTCGTATATGATACTTATAGTTGCTCAAGGATGAGAAGAGTTTTGTTCCCTCTTACCTTGTACTAGTGGACTTAATGACATCCATCCGTCTCTGAGTTTAATAGTGGATTAAGAGACATTTCCCTCAATTACTTCCAACTCCTTCTCCCTAGTGTATTCACTATTCACTTTGGTAGTCAAGTTTCTGCAATACAATGCGTGGTTCCCATATCCAAAACTTTTACACTTTGTGACATAGAAGGGATGCCCGCTCAAACTCTACACACACCCAACTGAACCACCCACTTCTATCTCCAAGAATGACTTTGGCAAATGATAGAGGTTATTTTCCAATGCAGTGAGGATGCACCAATCTTTTGATAGTTGCAGTAGCCTTATCCTTAAACAAATATGTGCTAACAAGGTGGGACATAAATCAAGTTACCAGTCTTCACCTAACCTTCTATAGATATCTTTCTATGAAGTTGCTTTGGATCCTGGTGCAATTCCTGGGGGAGTTACGAATTGTTTAGAAGGTTGAGCTGATTTTTATTTGACCTTTGGTTTGATGCATCATTTGTGGATGGAGAGGGTGTTCTTATAGACACATCTTTGGGTCTCCTCCTTCGCTACTTTTATCTCTCTTGCACACCTAGCCATCGGGTTCCCGGGACTATATCATGTTGTCGAGGTTGCACATCCATTTGTGTCACAAGCAACTACAAACAAAGGTTGTACTAATCCTGAAGGCTACACAAAGCCCTCGTAGAACCCATTATATATATATATATATATATATATATATATATATATTATATATAGAGAGAGAGAGAGAGAGAGAGAGAGAGAGAGAGAGAGAGAGAGACTTGTGATAGTTCCGGAATTCGAGCCCGAATCCTTTCTCTCAAATACAATCATACATCATCCGAATACAAGATCCATTCCGTTGAAGTTGATCTATATTATTTCAAGTATCTAGAAACCAAAAGATCAAGTATTTTAAATACTTTTTGCCCATGCATCAAGTAAGAAAAAAAAACAGACGACCTAAATAGTGAGTTGGTTAAGTTAACGGTGCAGAACATTTGAAACCTAACAAAAATTAGCTTGTAGGGTTTTTAAATATTTAGATCATGATCAAATGGCCGAATCAAGAATTTGTATGAGTAAAAAAGCTCAAAATCTTATGATTTTTCATTGGTAGCCTAATTAGAATATGTAGATCAAGATGAACGGTTCGGATCATCCATGGGGTGGCCAGTCGTGAGGTTCACACGAAGCTCCGGTGAGAACCGGTTCTCACTCGAATATTTTCCTATATATATATATATATATATATATATATATATATATATATATATTATAAACAATAACAAAGCCTTCAACCCAAGATTTTGGGATTATTCACTATGCAAATCCTTTTCTTCTAGTCAGTTCTGTTGAGGACCGTCTAGGTTATCTACCCATACATATATTTTGATGGGTAAAAAGGGTTTTGTTAATAAGAAAGAAGAAAAGAAGTATGCCACTTTGAGGAAAAAATAAAATAAAAGTTACAAGACAAGAAACAATCAGACTCACTACTCAAAAGTATCTGCACTGAAAATCTGGTGTTTTTTTTTGTGTGTGTGTTTTTTTTTTGGGGGGTGGGGGGGTTGCATGTGCACTGAAAATCTAGTTGGCTAACTAATCTTTATGTACGTGCCTACCTTATGTCTGTCAAGGGAATCTGAATTTCAGGAAATAATTATTGGGTAAATGCTAGGCTGACTTTAGTCCTGATACATTATTTCGGTCCTTGAGATTTTTGAGTTGAATTGTGCAACAATTCCTGTGGAGTATCTGATTGCATCCCCTTTTTTAGTCTAAGATAATTTTGAATACTTAGCTCTATCCTGAGTCTACTGGCGTTTAAGAGATGGGTTGAGATACACCATTTGACTTGCGCCTTAGATAGTTAGATCCATCCTCATTGAGACAAACTTTGGTTCAATTTTCTAGGGCAGATTGGATGTTTCAAAGGACACAGGTTTCAACCACTTTCTTCCATCATTTTGAAGCAGACTTGAAATTTTCTAACAGATGGAGAGTTTTGTGTGCATAGTAACAAGACGAAAGATTTATCGTCCTGAGAATATTTGAGTCCAAATGGAGAGTTTTGTGTGCATAGTAATAAGACGAAAGATTTATTGTCCTGAGAATATTTGAGTCCAAGATTTATGTTCATTTCCACTATGGCTCAAGACTTTTTAACAATTTTCTTTGCATATATAATAAGACGTAATGTATTGTTTCAGAATATTTCAGTTCATGATTAAGATTTTTTTTCATTTTTTTTTCATTTATATATGCTCGAGACAACATTGTCTCATCTCCATCGTAATGATCTTCAATATTATCCTGGAATTTTACCAATTAATATGGGCTTGGGTCTCTGGAGTATAACTCAAAGTTGAGGGAACCTTGTAAAAGAACCGACCAACTTATCACATATCTGGTCTCAACTAGAAGTTTCGGCTATAGATGAAACCTTAATGATTTTGTCACCATTTATTGAGTCAAAACATGAAAGGGTGAAATCACGACTCATTCTGTCCTCGCTGCAAGACATTCAACCTTTCGAACGTTGAAGATGTAATGAGATTAGAGGCAACAATAGAACTTGCAAGGCGACTTTTAATCTTTGGGTGTGTTTGGTATGATTTGTTTGCAATGTAGTTGGCAAATGGATCTAAAAGCACATACATAGAGATCTTTTAAATCTATGTTGGGTTGTGCACAAAGAAAAGGCAGTACAAGAAAGGATATAGACATGTCTCAAAATCTCGGAATCAGAATCGGCTGGCAATTTCAGTATCGGAATTGGCCATATTGGCAATTTCGTCTAAGTGATAACTGTCTCAATGAAAAAAAATAATATAAAAATCTTTAAAAATTGTACAGATAATTAGTATCGGAATTGGCCATATTGGCAATTTCGTCTAAGTGATAACTGTCTCAATGAAAAAAAATAATATAAATATCTTTAAAAATTGTACAGATAATTAGTAGCATGTTGCTTTATTTTTTAGAATAATCAATGAAATTTGAATCACATTTGGACAATGCATTACAATACAACGGCCTCTCCTTACACGAGCCTAAAAGAGGATCGATCTACTCTTTCGATGATGACGACTCCTCCGGCGAGCCTCGGGTTAGTTAACAGTTTTTTGTCCTCTTTCTGACATTTCAGTGATTTTCAGTGATTTTGTGAAGGATCTCTTAGTATGCATTTATAATTGTTTACCATATGATTCTCTTCATTTACAGTAAACCCACGAGATGAGTACGCACCGAAAGCGAAAGTGAGATTTGATGCTTGTGCTTTTTGTTGTCGGAACAATACAAATGAATGGGAGACCGAGGGAATCCACAACATAGACTGTAATATCTATGTTGTATGAAGTTTTTGCCATACTTTATGAAAATTGCAAAATTTTGTAAAGTGATAATATTGAATTATATACTACAGGGTCAAAAACTGCTATGCTGAAATAAAACATGCTATTATTGCAGATAAGATACAATAATGGTTCATGATATGTTATTTTGCCCCAAATATGTTACAATGCTTAATAACTTGTTACAAATATGCTATGGTGGAAAGATATATGCTATATCTATTAGACTACATTTCATAGACACGGACATACACACATACAAAAGACAGATACACAAAATCAAAAAAATCCTACATATGGATATGTGTTGGACACGATAATAAAACAAAATAATAAATAGTATGTGTAGAGTTTGACTAGGATCCTAGTAGGATTTGAATATAGATCCTATCATGTGAAAAATATATATTATTCATCTAAAATAGAAGATCAAAACCATTCAACATGACCTAAATCATTTAAAATGTCAAAAAACAAAAATCAAATATTTTTGTGATTTCTTACATGTGCATTAAGTGGCCTAAAAATTGACGACTGAGAATAAAGTTTTATTGATCTATAGTTTGAAAAACACAAACTGAAAATCCAACACTTGGATCATAATCTAAATCATGGTTTAAAATCTCTGTATTGGTGCCAGTATTCGCCCAATAGTTTTTAGTATTAATGCCGTCAATATCGGTTATCATTGTTGGAATATCAACCCAATATCGGAATATCATATGGGTACCTCGTATTGCTAATATATATTGGAATTGGTCTACATTTGAAACCATGATTTAAACACTTTAAAATCCTTGGAAAATAATTTTTATTGCGTTTGAAACATTCTAGACTTTAAAGTTTAATAACTCACTACTTTCATATGTTCATTTTGCGCCTACTTGATGGATTGATAGGAACTTAAAATAGTCTAAAATTTGATTTTTAGAAACTTTAAATAGCATAGAGTAGCATCAAGGAAGTTGATTTTTAAAATGAATGTTCAGTCACGTGTAAACTCTCTCTATATATGTGTGTATGAAAAGAATACATGCATACATATTGAAAAGCATACATTATATATATACATACATTATACACACACACATCATTTATCATAAAAACTTAATACACATACATACATTTATAGTGCATGAATCTAACTCTAAAGAGAATTAAGAAAGGTAAGAGGGCCTTGGTCATGCATCTTCACTTAATTTTCTCAATCGTTAGCTCCCTTATAATCAGTGTCACATTCAAGTATTACTAATACCCTAATTACACAATATACTATTCAAATTAGATCCAAAATTGCCCTCCCAAGAACATATTTATACAAATTACACAATACATATAAAATTGTGATAAGACATGTTACAACCTCAAGATTTATTACAGTAAATCGTCTAAATGTAATGCTTATATAACCTTTAAATTTCTAACCATACAAGCCATGAGGATTAAATATCAATTGAATCTAACTATCTTAAAGCTAGTCAAGGTTAGACATGTGTTGGACGTGTTAGATGTAGATATGAGTCTTTTATCTATTATGTAGCATGGACACTCTTATCATGGAATCATGTCGTATCCAACATGTGTGTTGGACACACAAGTCGTATGCATTTTAAAAAATTGTTAACTGCTGAATGTTGTGTCCAACACATGTTGGTGCAACATATCTATTAGAAATATGCTATAATATACACAAATATGTCATAGATAGTACATTGAAATTCGCTGTAGAGATAAGTATGTTATAATGGTTAGAAATATGCTATAACAAAAATAAATAAACTATAATGAATATAAATAAGTCATTACACACTCTAATATGTATAGTTGAGTGAATTATGCTTTACTAAAGGACCACCTAAGAAATAGATGCTAACAAACATAACTACAATCATCCCACTTATATGAAAATATCTAAAACACAAACATAACTACAGTTATCCTACTTTGATGAAAATATCCAAGACGCATACAATCCTAACATAATGATACGTGTTACAATTAACATATGGATCACTGTTGTTTATAAATTATTTAAGTACTACTTATTTCAAACTCTTATAACAATCACATGTTCTATGATTGTTCTTATTTCATTCTTTGTCTAGATATACTCATTGGGATATTATAAGGCTTTAAATAAGACACGCTTTCAATTATGATGCTAAGTACAACATATTTACAAACTATTCTTGTGTTAACATAATACATTTGTTCTATGTATAGCATATTTAAGTTAGATATAACATTGTTTTAATTATTATAGTATTCGTTGGTGAAGTATGGCATATTCTACTTAAATTCGTTGAGGCGCGGAGCAATAAATTTTTAAATTTTTTGTTAATTATTTTATAACATATTATAAATAAAATGATTTTTTTATTATTATATTAAAATAATAAGATTATTGTACAAATTATTACATTATATAAATATATTAGAATAAATTAATTGTAAAGTTCACCCATGAAATATTATTAATAGTATTTAAAAACAGTAAAAATATTTTTTAAATAACAAATAATATTTTATTTTCTGACTAGGCATATTTTTATGCCCATTTTAGTTTTAAAAATTAATTTTATACCCACTGAATTTTCATATTACTTTTATACCCATGTATAAATTATTCATTTGGACATTGTATGGGACAACTCATGAATACTTGGCAACTTTTTGAGTGGAAAGTGGATTTTGGGTATATACATAAATTTGAAACTACATGAGTACAAAAGAAATCAGCTTCAAACTTTGGGCACATAAATATTTTTCCTTATTCTTAATATCTGGAAACTATTGTGTGAATCTACATAAATGTTTTAGTTTTTTTCTTTATTCGTCTTCTTTTTCTTTTCTTTTTTGGTTTAGGAATCTTCATTGACTCGACACAAGCTGAGAAGTAATTATCACCTTTTCTTGTTTAGGAATCTCCATTGACTCGAGATAAGGTTAATAAATTACCTGTGACCTCGCCTGAGTTACTTAATCTGAAAAGATCTAGATCAGGTAGACTTTAATTTGTGAAACTATTACCAATCTTGTTTATAGTCTCTACTTCTATGTTAAACGATGTCGTGATTTTGCAGGAAGGTTACTGGTTCCTCGGATAGATAGATGGCGCCAAGAGATAATCTATGATATGGTTTGTGACACTTACTTTTTTCTATGTCGTAGAATTTACATTTACTTACAGAGACCACATTTAGTTTTCAATTTCTTAACATACACATGCATGATCAGATGTACTTTGGGAATATAACAATAATAAGCTTTAGCTATATGGTTCTCTTTCTTTTTACAGTTTGATCCATTGAAGATAATTATTTTCTTTCATAATTGCGAATTTTTGGAATTGATTTCTGACTTTTGTCCTTTATCTCTATAGGCTTCCTTTATCTCCTTTTTCTTGTGGCATCTTACACCTTATCTTTAAGGGAGTTCCTATATTCTTTCCCATATGTCCATCCATGTTATTAGCTTGCAGATTTTTTATATTCATTAAGAATCTAAAGCTGGCATATACCCAAGCTATGTTGCTTGGACACGACACATGGACATGTGACGAATTCTTAAAAATACACGTGTCATGTGTGTTCTGCACCTGTGTCGGACGCGTTTTGGACATGACACGGCTCCATGACAGGAGTGTTCGTGCTAGATAGTATCCAAAGATAAAAGAAATGCCTTAGTTTTTATCAAGGATTGACGTATTGGCCGAGGCAACTCTAAGTTGGCCGTTTTACCTTACATCAGTCAATTTGACCTTAAAAAAGGTGAAATCAACTAATTAAAGAAGATAATCTCCTAATCAGCATTCAACAGTAATTCCATGTGAACCCTTAAGCAATGTTCTAAATGTCGGCTGACATTTCGAAATTTCAGCCGAAATATAATTTTGAATTTCGAAATGAGGTTAATTTCAAAGAATTTCCGAAATTTCAGATGATTTTGGGGTTTCCAAATGTCGGCCGAAATTGACATTTCATTTTGTTTTATTTTTTTATTTTTTGGTTTGAACCCATTAACCCAACTTGACGCTATTTTATAAGAGAAGAGAAAGAATTAGGGCTCATTCTCAGCCCTACTTTCATCGCACGAGAGAGAGAAACGGGAGGCTAGAGAGATATGAGCTCGACTGACCTCCAACGAAGCCTCTACGATCTTCGTCGACCTTTAACGAGTTTTCACGAGCCTCGACGACCTTCAGCGAGTTTCGACTGACCTTTGATGACCTTCAACTCTCCACGAGCTCTGATGAAGACCCAGGAAGCCCTGCCAAGACCCGACGAGCACTGCCAGCCCTAATGAGGTCTCATCGAGCTCTGCCGAGCCCCGAGGAGATCCTGCTGAGTTCCGCCGAGCCCCGAAGAGAACCCAAGAGATGAGGACCTCGGAAGCCTTGCCAAGCTCCATCGAGCCTCGCCGTCTTTCTCCTCCTTCATTGTAGATTCCGCTCTAGTGAGCTCTCAGATCCGGAGACTCCTCACGAATCTCAAAGGTGAGTTCTCTTTCTCATTTTTTCTACTTAAAATTACTCGCTCATTTCTAATTTGATTCACATCGTTAAATCTTTAGGTAATTAATTCGAATTAGGCACCATTAACTAATTCTCGCTCATGAATGAATGCACAACTGCAATCTATGAGGCTTTGACATTTTGATGCTAATGTTAGTAGTTAGTCATCATGAGCTTTTTGAGATATTTTTGAATTTCTATTGGAAGCTAACTATGTTTATTGGATGTAATTAGATAAAATTGTTGCTAGTATTACTTATTAATTATACATATAGAGATATCATATATGTGATGTTTTATGACATTTAGGACATACTATGTGTGTGTGTATGTGAGACCTCCGAAATTAAGCAAATGTCCTTGAATTTTTTTATTATCCGCAATCCGATTTTTCATTTTGCCTTCCGACATTAGGCCGGCATCCGACATTTTGAACATTGCCACTATGACAAAAATTATAAAACCAATGAAAACAGTTAAGATTTTTAAGACCATAACACTAGAAATTTCGGGGTAGTCTGGTTTTTTTTCTTTTTTCTTTTTCTTTTTGTTTTCTTTTTGGGGGGGAGGGGGGGGGGGGTTGGGTGTGTGGGCGCGCGCGCTAAATGGGCTTTTGAATCTAACCCCATTTAATTAAAGATATAACTAAATATAAAAGATGTTTTGGTTAATTGGTTTGAAGTTTATACAGATTGCAGAGAGCGCCTTAGTGGGAAACTTATACACAGTTGCTGAGACTAGTAGGCTGAAATTGGTGATTAGAGGACTTTGTTTCTTGCGGATGAGATGTACAAGGGAGGAGTTCACAGACCTTGTCCCATCCTGCATCGAAGAAAAATAGTATTGTGTTATATGTGAGTCCTCTTTGATGATTTCTCAAGCAGAGATTATGCAGCTTGATAACCACCCATCAAGTCCAGGGAAATTGTCTTTATCCACACAGAAAAATCAATTCTGTGATTCTTCCATATAATGCAGAGAAGAAAGACCTTCATTCATATCCTTGACTATGCCCTCCGATAAAGCTATGGGAAATGGTCAATGGAAAGATTTTTTAAATCTTGCTGATGCTCCAACCATTCCCCATTTGAATTCACGAGGTTAGATATGAGACTAGTTCTAACTTTACTTTTCATTGCCTCAGGAAAGAATTTTTTATTATTGTCACCTTATAACCACTTAATTCTAGAGTTTTGCTTGCAATAGAATTCCTCTTGAAGAAGAGCTTCCTCCAATGTTGATTTAGCTTCCCATGTTTCTCTAAGTTTTGATCAGAAGGGTCTGAATCAACAAGAGATTGCATTATGAGGATATTATTATCTGCATCAGCTATGTTTTGGAATTGTTCCAAAACAATGGTTTGAAATATCACCCAATGCCGATATGTACAGCTGATAAAATGTCTGATTCGATTGATACAATACCAATGTTACCAATGTGACTGAGATAAAGCAAGTTGCTGATATTGCTATTTTTTGACACTAAAAATCTTTGATTCATACCGGTATTGATACCAAGATTATGAATCTTTCCAAATACATCTTTTCCCAATGCTTCAAAATACCTTTATCTTTTAAACTTGTGAAAAAAATTGAAGAAAAAAATAAACATAAATATTTAAGGATTCCTTCCAGCGGAACTGGTTGCTGGAATTCGGTTTATATGCATACTACTTGTTCACTTTATTTACATGTACAAAAATTGATTAGGACATCACGCCAGTTGCCAGTTGCCAGTTACCTCTTTATGCCTTAGTTTATTTTGAGATGTTGTGTTTTGTTTATCTTTCTTTTAATACCACATCAGTTATATCCGAGAAGTTCACTTTGTAAGAGCCCATATAAAGAGGCTCAACTCAATTAATAAGTAGATAATGATTAAATAAAATTTTTCAGTTAAAATTTCAGAGCTCTTGGGTTCTTGAGATTGGGTGTGAAGCCCATGGTGTAAGGGGTGTGAAGCCCACGTAAGGGGTGCGAAGCCCAAAGTTATCTGGTTATTTTTTCAACCCTAGTCTCTTTTCATTTTATTTCTTGTAAAATCCTAGTTTTCTTTTTTATTTGTATTCGAAGGTGATTGCGATTCAGGTTTGTATTACATCATTTTGGTATCAGAGCTTTGGTCCCAATCCTCTTCGAATTTCTTCTCTTCCCCAAATCCTAAATCTAGATCTGGATCTCTAGATCTAGATCTACTTTACAAAAAAAATTCGATTATTGTTAGATCTAGATTTAGATTTATTTAGATCTACTTTGCAAAACAAAAAATAGAAAAACAGAAACAAACAGAAAAGAGGGAAAAAATAGATAACAAAAAAACAGAAAAAACAGAACAGGAAAAAAAGAAGAAAAACTTTACTGTTCACAGTAAACAGTAATCGCCCTGTTACTGTTCACAGTGAACAGTAACCTTTAGGTACTGTTCATATCCCCAAAAGCCCCAACATTCGTCCATTCTGAGCTCGTTTCAAGCTCGATTCGAGCCGTTTTTGAAGCAGCGGATTCGTGGAGAGCAACACTACACATTTATAGCCTTCATATTCTAGTTCAAGTTTCGGTCGTCTGCTAGATTCAGCTCAGCAGATCAGCGCACCACAGTCCAGAGCTTGTTTATGTCCGATTAGCGTCTGATTTGCTCCATGTTTTCCAAGTGTCAACACTCCATTCTCGAGGTGATATCTTAATTTGACCTGAATCGTTAACTGTTAGATTACTTACAACTACTATATGGATTGCTATAATTTGTTGGTTGAATTGTTATTTGCTTCGATCTAGTGGTTGCATTAGCATTTATCGCTTTTTCATCATTTTAGGAATGCATTTTCTTTGCATTTAGAACTTAAACTTTAGGGTATTTTTGTTTAGTGCATACATTTAGTTTAATTAACTCTAGGGTTCTCCACTGCATCTGCTTGTTTGCTTGAGTCATCATGACTAGTCAGCAATATAGGGACCCCCACTTAGACCAGCTACACAAACTCCATCAGGATCATATGTCCGTTCGTGATTATATTGTCATGTTTAAAGACTTAATCCATCGCAGTGACGTGAGAGAGCACCTTTCTGAGACTAACTAGGTTTGTTTGGGATTTACGACCTAAAATAAAACGTGCTATAATTACTAGCCCCTATGACTTAAACACTGTTGAAGATGCCTTTGATGTTGCATTAAAGTTGGACTTGACTTTCAAAACGCTAGCCAATGCTAAGGCTAAGTGTTATAAATGTGAGGAATATAGATATTATGATTATCAGTGTCCTTCAGAGAGTCAACATGTTAAAATTGCGTCTAGTGATGAAGTTGACGTCTCGAAGGTTATTGAGGAAGTCCATGTTCCTCCCAAGACTGTTAGTATAGACACAACAGTTGGTGCCGACACACTAGTTATTGATGAAATTCACATGTCTAATAGTGCCAGTGATGACGTGAATGAGATAGTTGAGACTATTACATTGCATTTTCCTGTTGCATACATTGATGATATCACTATACCGATAGCAATTTACAATGATACCCACAAATTTGCTACGTACCCATATAGTACTTTGCAGGAATTTGCGGTTGATAATAAGGTAATGGTTATGAGTCGCTCTGAGGCTGTGAGGAAGTTGCACGCTTGGCCTAAAGATTTCAATAGGGCTCTGAAGAGGATTACTTCCATTACTTGCGAGTTGGATAGCCCATGGGATCCTGGTATTAGTTTCGTCTTCAGCAGGGATGATGCGCCTTGGTCTACTCTCTATGTCTTGATCGAGCTGCCATCTTTCACAGCCAACCCGTCACGGAGACCAGCTCCACCTCCGCCACCATGGTATCAACACGGCATACCAATGATGTTGCCACGACCACCACCTTGGCCTGATTGATATGCTTCGTGAGGAAAGTCCTCACTCGACAGGGTCGGGCTTCTTCCACCCCGGGGGAATTGATGAGGACATCACGCCAGTTGCCAGTTACCTCTTTATGCCTTACTTTATTTTGAGATGTGTTTTGTTTATCTTTCTTTTAATATTACATCGGTTATATCCGAGAAGTTCACTTTGTAAGAGCCTATATAAAGAGGCTCAACTCAATGAATAAGTAGACAATGATTAAATAAAATTTTTTCAGTTAAAATTTCAGAGCTCTTGGGTTCTTGAGATTGGGTGTGAAGCCCGTGATGTAAAGTGTGTGAAGCCCGCGTAAGGGGTGCAAAGCCCAAAGTTATCTGGTTATTTCTCCAACCCTAGTCTCTTTTCATTTTATTTCTTGTAAAACTCTAGTTTTCTTTTTTATTTTTATTCGAAGGTGATTGCGATCCTGTATTACATGAGAAATGATTGTCATTCAGTTCATTTCGATTTATGCTTCAAAGATTACTCCTTATATTGTGTTTGGATTTTGGCCCACCTTCAAAGTCCCTTTCAAATCTATTATTTGTATTGTGCTTGTAGGATTGATCTCTTCATTTGTGTTTGGAATTCAACACATTTTCAATGCTCACTTCTAATTATTGTTTCTATTGCGTTTACAGGATGGAACAATTACTGGAATCACTGGATTAGACATATTGAACTCTCCGTGCAAAGGTTTGTCTAAAACTGTAATTTGTTTTCTGTGTGGGATAATTGATAACTTATTCTATACAGATAGCTTTATTTTTATTGTATAATTCTGTTTATAGAGTTTCATGCTATCAAGATAGTTAGCTTTATAAGCTTAATCTGTTCCATATTTGAATTGATTGAAGTTTTGGTTATGATATTCTATACTTAAATTATTCTTTTTTCCCATTATGCATGTTTGCTAAGCCACTAAATGTCTAAAGTTATTGAAAATGAATAAATTGAGGTTTATTATCTTCTATTGCAATCTGTAAAGGAAACTTCACCCTATTTCAATCCAGTTCCTGTAAAACCACTTTGTGGTTCTTGATGTGGATCACCAAACTAGCGACCCAAGGATTAAAGAAAGAGAAGTAATAATTATTTTTTCATTAAGCTATTTTAATGCATTTTGCTTTGGTATTTAGTTTTACATTAGACTTATTTTCGGTTTTCAAGACTCACATTATTTGCTTTAAAGCTTGGATTGTACTTTGATTATTTTATTTATCATTTTTTATAAATTAAGGAGTTTCTTTGCATTTTCTGATAAGTTATCAGGTTAGTTATTTACAGATATTAAAAGTTGCAGGCTACTATTATCATATATCTTAATTTTACAAGTCTTCAAATGGATACATATGTATATGTGTTTTAACACGTACACTACACAATTCCCACAAGTGTACAATGATGCTAGTAGACTAGGCCTAAAGAAAGAGAGGTAACTATTTTTTGCGCTAAGCTATTTCAATGCATTTTGCTTTGGTATTTACTTTTATATTAGACTTATTTTGTGGTTTTTGAGATTTTTGCTGTAAAGCTTGGTTTTTTTTTTACTTTGGCTATTTATTTATCATTTTTTTTAAAACTTAAATGAGTTGCTTTCAATTTTCTATTATCATATATCTTAATCTTACAAGTCTTCAAATGTATATCTATGTACACGTGTTTGTCTTTACATGTACATAATACATAATTCCCTCTAGTCTGCCATGATGGAAGTAGATTTTGTCGACCTCCTTCGTACAGCATGCAACTCAAAGTTGCACCCTGTCCTGGTACCAAAATCCAAAATGTACCATGAATGTGGTACCACTGAATCCTCAAAAATGTGTGAAGAATCTCATCAACACCACGGGTAACTTTGTTGCAACTCCAACAATCAACATTCATCAATATATCTTATCCATGGCACCTTCACAATGTTATGTGCTGTTATCCGTTCTTGTGATCCTTTGATTTTACCACCATTTACTAAGCAAGGCTCTGCTAATTTATATTCATCCCATGCTTTAACCATCTGCATTGCAACTTCCCCGCACAATTGATGTTTGTCGTTTTCGAGAGTTCCATCACATTTTGAGTTCGAAGACAGCCATCAATTGTGGATAAAGCTCAGCGACAGTTCACAGAAGTTGTTGAAGACATCCTCCTTAACGGTTCTATAATTGCTAATGTTGGCACATATTTTTAGATTTTATGCCATGAGGATGTCTTCTAAGCCAGGAGAAATCGACACAATCTAGATTGGATCCACTTCAGCTTGATTTGAGCATGGGGGCTGGTGACTTCTTCCTACTTTCTTTTTCCAACCTAATCTTTCCTATTTCTTTGTTTATCTCTTTCTTCCTTTCATATTCAAATTTGCATTAAGCTATGTTCTTTTCTCTCACTACAAATTATGAAAACCTATAGAAGGGGCTGATAGATTTTGTCTAAGACTTGGTTTATGTTTTTGAAACAGAAATAAGTTTGTTAAGTTAGGGAACCCTGTATGCTAGAGATCCATGATAGAACAAAATCAAATCACATATATGTATTATATGTCTAGAGGTTAGATCGGGGGTAAAGAGTATCCATTGAACCTTCTAATTTCTCTGTGGTTTCACAAACTCAATCACTATCTGCCTATCTGGTATGTGGATCCAGCCTCCGCATAACAACTTCAATTGTGGACAAAATGAAGGAGAATCATTTATTTATTATGAGGGCATCTATATCATACTCTGAATGGGATAGCTGAAGGAGTTATTAGGATTGTAGTTAAAGGAAATATCTTGGAGGAGGATAGATCAAAGCATGGTTTAAGACAGTCAAAACATAGAGGAGCTTGCTAATTTAAGAGGTGTGGCGCCTCAGCTGCATGGGGAAAAGTGACTGATGTCGCCAGCTAGAAAATTTTGTAGTCAAGGCTTTGTTCTTCTTCTTCCTTTTCTTCTTGCGGTTGTTTTTGTTTGTCTGTGTCTCCTAGTTCATGTCTCAAATTCTCCATTACAAATTTATCGACTTCAGCTCTTGCAGTCTATGAAAAGTTTGGATAACATCTCCTTGGTTGCATTATTATGGAGCATATGCAATAAGGTACCTTTTCCTAGCCACTGATGAGGTTTCATATTACCACTCTTCTTGTCCAGTTTTCCTAGCAAAGAAATAGATATTATGTCACACCACTTCATATCTATTTTCTCTCAGCCAGGAAGTCTGGTACAAACACTGTTCATACAATTTCATCAAATTCTCTTGCTGAGCCTATTCAATTTGGTTTTTGATGAGAAAAAGCCCTAGATAAACATTAAATCTATAGCATGGTGATGGTGGTGGATAACAGTAATTCTTGATTATGGGTCGCAGCTACAAATAGGGCACTTTCCCCCACTAAATTTCCATGTTGCACATGCTGGACATACATTGTATAAATCTATATTTACTTGAAAATTATATAAAATGTTGTACAATAGGTTCTTGAGAAACAGTTGTAATATCTGAGATTTTATAATTGTTATTTTATCTACTCTAAGGTTCTTCCTTGGCATACACATACAACACAAATTTCAAAGAGCGAGAACTAGTAACTGATATCGGCAACAACCAGATCTGTGGTCAAGTTGATTTGTTTGAGTGTAGCTTGGCCCACCACTGGCCTCTTGTTGCCAGAGAGAGAGAGAGAGTAACATAATTTCAAGAACCTTCCAACACTAAAAAAATTAATGGAGATGCTAGGTACAACTCCCTGTGGATTTGTTAGGTCTTCAGGTACAACTTCCCAAGAGGAATAGAGTGCCTAAATGGCTTATGATAAAGTCATGCCAATTCTTTTCCCTTGTCAAGCTTGTTCTCGTGGCCTAATTCATGCATAACAGCAAGGTCCACTAGAGGTTTTGCTTGCTATACTTCAAGCAGAGCCATATGAATGGACCAGAAGCCTGAGGCATGTATGCACATGCAATTTTAGATTTTGTAACCACCCCCCCCCCCCCCCCCCCCCCCCCCCCCTCTTTCGCGCTTTAAAGCCAACACAACATCTACATGCAGTTCTTTTACTTCTGAAATCCAGTACGGTTTCCCAGTGGTATATGCTGTTCAAGCATTGTGCAAGTGGTGGTGCCTGGCACACAGCGGACACTGTACTAATTTGAAGTGTCTGTAGCTCCCGTTTGAAAGTACTCAATTAGAGATGCCAACACCGCAGTGTTATTCTCTATTTCACCTTCATCCATGGATAAGTTATCTGATGCAGAGCAGATGTTGGTAGAAATGGCAGGATTTTCCAAACCATCTTGGAGATGAACAACAGAAAAGCACTGCGATCTCGGTTGATACTGATCAGTTCCTAACGTGTAATGCAATGCAAGCAAGAATCGATGGATACTCAAAGGTTCTCTTTGTGTAATGCAGTGCAGCAGGCCTCGACATGTTAGTTCAACATACCGACGTCATATGTTTGAAGAATGATGAATCTGACAAGATAGGAGTCTTGTGATGCTACTCGTGTGCCTATTTTTCAGTGTGCATTGAACTTAGTAGTTTTGTCAGAGTTTTTGTGATTACCAATTCATGAAAACTTCCATCATAACTATATTTAGCAAATAACAACTTCAGATAAATCTAAGCCATCCTCTGCATAGAAGCATTAGAAAAGTTCTTTACTCCTAATCTTACACACATGTCTAGTTAGGAGATGCAATGCCCTCCATGCATTGCTTCATTAATGAGGCTACTTTTTTGTCTCTTGTGTGGACATGCAAGTAGATTGTAGGTGAGTAGGTCTATTGGAATATAGTCATAGTATGAACCTAATTGTCCAACTAAGAAATACATAAATTTTAAAAGAATAACAAGCCCTTGGTAGGAGGCCCTTCTAGGCTTGTTTATTTCTTTTGTAATTTTGGCTTCACTGGGTTCTTTTCATCACTCTCTGGTGGATTAAACAGTAGCCTTAAGTATGAAGTTACAGTCAAGTACAGTGGATTCCACAGATCCAACATACAGAAAGAAGTAAATGTGGAGTCACTTTGGTTTTAACTCAAAAAGAAGTGCTCCAATATCTTAATTTGATAGTAGAAAGAGGCCGCCAACCTTCTCCATTAGAATATTCACATACAATGTCATTTAGAAGTTATACTTTTTGTTGGCTTTTTGGCAGTCATGTAAATAGTAAATTCTCTGATGCATGATAAACCAAATGCAACCCTCGCAAAATTTTCACCACAATTGAGTCGTGGCTGGTAGCTTGGATGCCTGGATGCTACCCCTACATGTGTGAATACGCACAAAACTAGCTGTCATTGTAACATCAAGTAGTCCAAAGTTTCATCCATCTTGGATGCAGCGCATACTGAATCTTTGCACTCTGTGGAGGTATTTGTGGCAGTGTTACCTTATATCCTAGTATGGCATATTTTAAAGCTAATGATAGGATTACATTTGCACAAAGTGAACAGAGTATAGTGTTTTTATTTTCCTCATTTCTTTGTCATCTTATTTGCTTTGGATAATTTACTTAATTTGTTGTATTCGCAGGAAGCAAGTCAGAACCACAGAAGAAAAGGAAGCTTCCATAAAAGACTCTGTATGTACACTATCATTGTTACATAGTAACCTAGAGTTTTGACTACCTTGCTGGTATGCTGTGGTAGGAATGAAATACTTTTATGCATCCAACTGATAAAATGTGTTTTGTATTGTGCAAGGAAAAGCAAATTCTGTAGTAAGTTTTGTTTGTCATACTACATGCTTTCCATTTTCTTCGAGGTAAACATTCGTGTGAAGCTCTCCATACATGTTATCTGTGAATACATAGTACTGGACGCTGGTTGCATACTGCAACTTGTACACACTGGGGAGAAATATCATGGCTATTATCAACTGACTGAGGGGATTTCACCTAATTTCCCACCCCTACAGCCTTGAGTGACTTGTTGGAGCAGAAGCGAGCAAGATTTGATGGAGGTATAAATCTCTTTTGTCATGGAGATTTAGATGTGTTTTTGATGAGGCCGTATTATGTACAAGAGTTGCAGCATGTAGCTTTGATGAGGCCTGGTGTAGCTTTCTTGCACTGTCACTGCTTTTACTAATTTTCCTAATTGAAAACTGGACTAGTTTGCTGTGGGGAAATGCCTAATCATGGGGAATATAATGTTATTTCGTACGCCGTTTCAATTGTGAAAGTAGCCATGGCTGTGATCTGAGTCCAAGCATTATCCATCTTCAATCAACATGCAAAAGTGAGAGTGCATTCCTCATCCTTTGCTGGCTTTTTAGGAATTTATGATGCAACACTTGGGACTCTGTTTTCCTGATTCTTACCTACAGCAGAGAACTTACCTCTGTCCCTTGGTACTGTTTAATATGCTTTTTAATCCACAGGCTTAAAATCCATTTTCAGCTCAAACCCTTGCCTTTGATGGCGAGATGGCTGGAGGAATTCACCCCACAATCCCCAGTCTGCTTCTTTCTTCAGTTGATCGGATACAGTGTCGGTGTAGCCGGCTGGGGAGCCGTTCTCGAACTTGGCAGCGAGTCAAAGCGAATCACATACAACACGCATCACAACATTGGCATCGATCTCTTCTCTGCCTTGCTACCTCACAGGTAATTCAAACTCCATCAACTTCTTGATTGCTCTGAAATGTGCACTGACCAATAACTCTGAGATTTTTGCAGGTTTTCGCGCTATTTATGAGGCTGAAGAAAGAGCACAAGTACAGTGTCTACTGGAATGCGTACCACACCACTCTGTAGGGTACATTGTCATTCTGTTGGGTATCTACAATGTGTTCAGAGGCCTCAGTCAGCATCTTGAATCCTGATCGCTGATGGCGAGATGCTTGTGTCTGTGTAGCTACATGGGATTCTGAATGATGATCTACGAGCGAGGGCAGTGACTTGAGAAAGTACAGTGATGCCTCCACTGCTACAATTTAGCCTGGTTCCTGTGAGCATCAATTTTGATTTCTGATATACTAGCCTATGTATTTGGTATTTCTCTTCAGTTAATACGATTTTGCTCAAGTTTCTTTTTTTATGTTTTTTTTTTTTTTAAGTTGTTTATTGAGTCTGTACAAATTTGAGCCTTTTGCTGTCATGATTACTGTTGCATACTTTTTATTTGGTACTGAAATTTTGGATGCCGAATCAGCATTTGAAAAATCAGAAACGCTAGCGTGTTCACAATTTGCATATAGAACTCATTTTGTCAGGGACTTTTTTAACTACATGAGAATCCGTGCTACTACATCCCAATGAGTTGTCCTTGATGCTGAGAGAAATTTACTTACAATACTTACGACAAATGCAATATTAGATCTAGTTACTATTAGGCAGTTCAAGTTACTCACTAACCAATGATACCTTTCAAGATGATCTCCCCCTGATCTACTAATAGCAACTTGACATTAGCGTCTGTCGGTGCATCAACAGCTTTGCAACCCAACATACTCACCTCAAAGAGCATATCAAGGACATATTTTCTTTGAAAAAAGTAATTCTCTTCTTGGATTTAGAAACTTCAATGTCTAAGATATACCGCAAAGATCTAAGGCCTTTTGTCTGAAAATGCTTCTGCAAGTAGCATTTCAAAATCGACAATCCCTTAAGCATCATCACCAATGATAATGATTTTATCCACATGCACTACAAGGAATAACATCTTTCGTTGATGTTGTCGCCAAAACAGAAAGTGATCCTTCGAAGAAAAGGAAGACGAAAGGCTTGAACAACTGAAGCAAATCATCTAAACCAAGCTCTCAGTGACTGCTTCCAATCATACAAGGACTTCTGCAGTCTGCACACCTTCCCTGACTCTCGCTGAGCAACAAAATCGATTGGTTGTTCCATGTAAACTTTCTCGTTAAGAACACCATTAAGAAAAACATTATTAACATCTAACTAATGGAGGGGCTGGTGATGAATAGCACCCAAAGGAAACAAGAATGCACACAAAAGTAAGCTTTGCAACCGACGAGAGGTGTCTTGATAATCCATTTTATATGCCTGAGAATACCATTTGGCAACCAAACGGGCCTTCAAATGAGCTAATGGCCAATCAGGATTCAGTTTCACAGTATATACTCACTGACATCCAATTGTTTTCTTCTCGGGAGGAAGAACAACAAAATCTCAGATGCCATTCCATTATAGAGCTAGCCATTTTTCCTTCTCGGCATCTTTCCATCATGGGATGATAAGGATTCTAACACAAACTTGAAACATAATATGAGTTCAAAGAAGAAATAAAGGCATGAAAAAGAGACAAAGTGTGAATAAGATGTAAAGCGAGAAAGTGTGAGATGTGCAAGTGTGTTTACCCTCATAAAGGACAACAGGAACATCTATCAAAAACACTGTTAGAATCAATAGTGGTATGTATAGAGGGTAATGTAGATGTATTCTTACCAGTTTCAATTCGAAAATTGGAATAATAGAAGATGTTGCTACAAGTAATGTAGAAGTACGTCTTCTGAAGACTCTAGTCAGTGAAGGGGTTTGGTTCTTCATCTATAAGTGACAATGTTTCCAGTTCTATATAAACTGATGATAGAGCATGCACGACTGATGAATCTTGAACAAGAAAAAAAATAGTCGTCCATGGAGTCTAAGAAAATAGACTCACTATCAAACCTGGATTTAGACTCAAAAAATGTAAAATGACGATCCAATGAAGGACAAAAACACCGACACCCTTTCTATGTTCGAGAATACCTGAGAAAATTACATTTGAGAGTACGATAATCCAATTTAGTTTTACGAGAATCATCGCTCTGAAAAAACACATACACCAAAAATTTTCGATGCCACAAGAGACAAATCGTTCTGAAGACATAAAACCAAATACGAGATTTTATTTTACAAAACGAAGAAGGAATTTGATTAATTAAACATGTCTTAATAACTACATCACTCCATAAATATTTAACAACTTCCCTAAGAATAAGTAATGTACGAGCAGTTTCAAGCAAATGAAAATTTTTATGTTCAGCGACATCATTTTGTTGAGGAGTATATGCGTATGAGAATTGATGAATAATATCATATTCAGTCATAAAACTTGTGAAAGAAGAATTAAAATACTTCTTAACATTATCAGATCTTAAGATTTGCACAGAAGTGTTAATTTAATTTTAATCCAAGAACAAAAGTTTTAAAATATAGAAAAGATCTCAAAATGAGAATTCATGAGATAAAGTTAAGTAACACGCGAGTAATCATCCATAAAGTAATGAAATACTGAAAATCAAATTTAGATTTTATTGAATATGAATCACAAACATCTGAATGAACCAAATCAAATTGCTCTACTAGAGTAAGGGTAAGACGTATCTCTATACTCTTATTAGTTTTTTTTCCCCCCCCCCTCTAGGGTTTTGAAGATTTATTAGAAACCATTTCCAATACTCGTTTACTTTGCATATTAGGAAAATAGTTTTATGGATAAAAAAATAATTATGAACGATATACTAATTACTAATTTTCTTGAGGATGGTCTCGACAAATAAGAAGAAAAAGACAAAAAATGTAGCTGCATCTTTTATTTTTTTCATATTTTCTACTGCACATTTCCTTACAAATATAAAATTTTAAATAGAAATACAACACAGATGCATAAATCTCATTTGCAATTCAAATTTTTCATAAGGCGTATAAAAAGAATAACATTTTTGACAGTATCTATGCAAAATGTATGTAATATTGAGAAAATTTATAATGTAGATGTATAACTGCAGAGTCTTCAAATTAAAAAAATTATACATGCAAATAGAATTTTTTGAGAGATAAATTAAGAAAAATCTAAGTTTCCAGATCCTACCATACTTTTTTGTCTTTTCTCGCCAAATTGATGTGGATATCCCATTTTCATCCACATCCACTAGTACATAATAAGGATTACAAACATTATAATAATAATAATAATAATAAATTGTATATGTCTACATGCCTACTATGTTACTCTCTACCTGATATCACAAATGATGTAATAGCATTCTTGCTAAGAGTAAAATCAGATGGATGTCTAACTCACACACCAAAGCCAGCCCCTCAACATCAGATTAGAGGGCCTAAAAACAGATCAAAACAAAGACAAAAAAAAGTGACAAAAAGACTACTAAAAAAAAATAAGTCTAATTACATTTCCTTTGGGAATCAGATATATATTGCCAGAAGATACATGAAAAGAAGGGAAACAAAGAAGAAAAGAAGAACCCGATGGATTTACAGAACAGTGTTGATGTGAAGTGCTTTTAGCAGGGCTGTTGCCATTTGCTTCACCAAGACTAGACCTCCTGACCGCTGCCCATCTCTGCGTTCTTCAATCAAATTCTGGAGCTTCTGTGGAAGGTCGTTCTCTACTATGAGCTGCTTTGGCCGCGGGTGATGCTCATAGACAGCCTACAACATGTCATTCAGTTTCATCAATGTAAGCAAGGTGCATCAAAATTTATGAAAAAAGAAAAAAAGATTCACAGATTTCCATTCATTCTCTTGCACTGAGTAAAAAATCCAATAAAGAAAATTCTCAACTAACCCGTATAAGTTTCAGCAGATTGAGCCGTGCAATGGCATCTTGATGATCAAGCCTTGCAATAAGCAAAGTAGTAAGACCATTGACAGCCATTGCCGTATTAATTCGGGATGATTTCCTGTAATTTTCAATGGAAAACAATGAGGGAAAAAAAAGAAAGAAATAAAAGGAAAGTATTGGACATAGAAGTCAAATATACGTTATTATCTTCAAGAAAGGCTCCAATATGTTGACAAAATATTGTTCAGGGCAGCTCTGAAAAAACTTCACTAATTTCTGAATGGCTTCCTTCTTGAGCAATGCCTGTTCTACTTTTCTGTGATCATTGTCATGAGCCAAACATACTGCTAGAGAATCTAATGCAGTCCCCGCCCATGCTTCATCCTGTAATAGGTTCAGGTACACATCCAATCCTCCATGAGCCTTTAATTGCTCTCTAGAATTCCGAGAAGCATGGGCCATGTCGCAGAGCAGAGGCAATGCATACTGCTTTAATGGTGAATCAGACATGATGAAATGCATCAAGTGAGGAATAATTCCATTATCAGCTGCTCGTTCTTGTTTCCGCTTGTTGATCTTACAAAGGTTGAATAGTGCATTGAGGACCTAGGCAACAGAAGAATTAGAGAAAAGTTGTTGGCCAAATTTTTTGATGAAGGAGCCGAGGATACAAAAGGGAAGTCTATGCCTTCAGTTGTCCATATATTAACCTTTCACTTTTTACGCAATCAAATAAAAAAGATGGAAGAAAGACAAAAATGTCGGATAACTCCCAGTAGGTGACAGTGTACTGGTTTTAAGCCTATTCCAAATCTTCCAACACCAGCACATATAACCATGTATGAAACACATGACATGCGCTGATGAGCTGTTGGAAGGAACCGTTTTACTGATTCACTCCCCAATCCCTGTTACAAAATGACTTTATTACTAAATATTCAGAATGACAACACATATGCATGTTCTAAAGATGATCTAATATTGATTTCTGAGGCAAGAGAATAGGAGGCGGCACATGTGATCCTAATATGAAACTATGTAATATGAGTGTAGTTTGAACAATCCATTGCCATGGTACCAGTTACTGCATCTGGGATAGTAACAAATTTTAGGATATATCACAATGAGTAGCTGGCAAGTATCCACCATATATCCAAATATCTGATGCATACAGACCATGGGTTTGTCTCCTCTTCGAAGTATCTGTGCATCAAAGCAAAGATAGAAACAGATCCCCATAATGCATCTTTTGAAATTACTGGGGAAAACATTTGTGAGAATTACAGATACTTCACACATTTTCAACTTTTGCACATGGTTACTATAAATATGTAACAGAAAAGATGTAACAGGTATTCTGAGGAACATTTTATGGTTGGACCAAATTTATTCACACTTTTGATTAAGCTATAGATAATAATGAATGCTCTTCTTAAAATACAGTATAATAATGCTTTTCCAAAAGAGTGTATATGAATGGCAGTACAGTAGAAAGTAGCCAAATACAATTAGTCCTTCAAATCTGTTAGAAGGTCATCAAAATAATAGAAAAATATTTACAGAGGATGCTCAAATTACTTGCCAAGAAGAAATTATAAAGAACTGAAACTGTTTCAACACTCAAGGTTGGATGGCATGAAATCCAAATTAGAGTCTGCAGTGTTTTCATTTTTTAATAGTAAAGTTTGAAATCACACTGAACAAAACGCTAAAGTTCACTAGCGAAATATTCATCTAGAAAGATAACGCAAAACATCATTAAGGATGATGTAAGACAAAGCATGTCTTTTACATTGAAGTAAGTGACACTGCAGTATACTTGTTTCACCTAAGAATTCTGCATCTAATCAGTCTGGAGTATATATATTATAAGGATGATATCAAATCCAAATCAAAGGCTAGAATATTTCACATGATAATAGTAAGGTAGCAAATCACACTGAATAAAATGCTAAAGTTCACTTGCAAAACATCCATTCAAGGAAAATAATGCAAAGTGTCATTAAGAATTAGGGGCAAGTCTTTCCATTGAAGCAAAAATGACACTGCAGTATAATTGTTTGACTTAAAATTATGCATCCAAACGTGGACATGTTAGAATTCAAGAAAAAAAAAAGGGAAAATGTGTCCTTACCCCTAATTATTTTGGGAATTATATTTTTACCCTCAACTTAACTTTTCTTTTATCATTTGCCCCTCATTTATGTTTCTTGTCCTATTATACCCCTATATTAACTTACACATGTTTTCTAGAATTTTTTTTTTGATAAAGGTATATTTGTACACGTTTTATACTTAAGTTACATATTTGTTAGTATATCATTTTTGTTTAATTATAGTTAATTAGTGTGTTTTTGTGTTGTTTAGAAAATTGAGGACCTATACAAATCATTTGATGCCGAGCAAGTAAAGTTGGGTGCAATAAAGGATCAAAATGAAATGAATAAGTTGAACCAAGTTGAATGGGCTAAAGACTCAAGTGCAAACCAAATCTCCAGGGGATTTTCTCCATTCAAATCACATGTTGGAATCAAAAGAGTGATTGAAGGAAATATGTTGGAGCAATTTAAGGAAACATGTTATAAACATATTGGAATGATTGAAAGAAACATATGCTTCTATTCTCCCTATAAAAGGACTAAGAGAGGGAGGCCATGGGAAGAGGAATTTTGTAAGAGTTTTTATTTCTTTCTTTTGTAAATGAGTTTTAGATAGAGTTTTGTTTTGTTTTGTTTTGTTTTGTTTTGTTTTTTTTGAAAAATAAAATATAAATTTTTTAATTTAGAATGATTTACCCTTCTATTTTGATAATATCTCCCATCAAATAAACAAAATATCTGTAATTTGAAAAATAAAATGATGCCCCCCTCCCCCCACCGGCACGTACATGTACCCTCTTACAAATCAAAAACATATGCAATTTACATCTCTTCCTCTACCTTGTTTGTGCTTTAAGTCCAGGCCAAATATATCCAACACCACCATGAACACGTCCAACACACAGCAACCTTTATTCGGACTATGTAAATAATTCAAGTCCAAGCTTTCCACTAGTTCAAAATGCATCCAAATCCATCGCCCATGTTCTAATCCCCTAACGAATTAAGTGTAGCATTTTTATTTCATTACTGATACTTCCTGCATCACTGAATATTTTTATTTTATTACTGGTACTTCCTGCATCACTGAACAACATTACTGCATTCCACAGTATGCCAACTATCAAAATATATTAGCACTCAACGGTCTCTATGACTTCAAATACATCAGGTTAGTTATTACTGCTCACTTCAAGTCTTCATCTTTCCATTAGCCGCGCAGAGCATTTTGCACTCAGTTAGAAGGTTCAAGAATCAAGATATCATCTTTCAATTTGTCTAGCTTAAGAAGCAGCATAATATCATCTCTTTATTAAGTTTTCAATTGAATTTTCCCTAAAAAAAATCCGAGATGAATGAAATGAAACGATCAGCCCTGGCCTTGGCAGAAAGACATATTATCATTAGTAATGGTTATATGACTAATTTGTTGTGGATGCCCAGATTGTTTCTGAGAGAATGCACGTGCTATAAAATAAAATTCTCCATTTTCCCCTCGTTCTCCGAATAGCTCCAAGGACTACATTTGCGTGATTTTTGGATTCTTAATCAAGAAGGACCTCTGATGTAGAAAAGATGACGAAACTGATTTATGAGAAGGGATTTATTGCAATGGGGAATACGTTCGGCAGGGTGGGGTGGGGTGGGGAAGCCGCCTTTTTATCTTACTAATTAAGAGGAAGTTAATTTCCTAAGAGATATTACCAAAATAAAATAGAAGGGTAAATTAGTCTAGACGAAAAAGAAATTTTTAATAAAGTGCATGTAAATTGATATAGGGGCATAATAGCCTATGAAGTATAAAGGAGTGATAAATGACTAAGAGAAATTATGACGGGGTTAAAAAAAAGGGAAAAAACAGGGGTATGGACACATTTTTCCCAAACTAAAAGAATCCAGGATAAGTTGGAGCAAATTAAATTTGGCAAGGAATTCAATTGAAGTTTGTGAAGCATTAACCAACAATAAAATGGATACTCACTTCATTATGTATTTGAGATGCAAGTGGCCCTTCACGAAGCTCAAGATTTGGAATCAAATATTTGATAGCATCTGCTCGCTGAAGATTTTCTAAACAATTCGGGTCGGTTGACAAATGATTGATGCACTTAAGAATCTACATTTGTTAGAGAAAATCGGAGTCAAAAGGTAGAATCAGTATCATAAAGAAGAAGAAGAATTGAAATATTGGCTGCTTTAGTAATGGCGATATATACCTTAAGAAGAACTGGAGGCTCTATCCTATTAAACATCTGGAAAAGTCGACCAAGCAGGCTTTGGCTACACATATTAGATTTTACAATAGAGTCTGCCTGGGCAAACTCTAACAATAGGTCTGCCACTTTTTCAAGATATTCCCTTGCCACATCAGCACTGAATGATGATACCATCTGAGAAAGCAATCCAGAAGATGTCGTACTCCCTGGTCTTGCATTTAGAACACCAGATCCTGATAGAACTCCAGATGCGGTCTGAGATGCAACTCCAGACGTTGAAGCTCCTTCATTAGAAGATGTTGAGCTCACAACTGTTGCTGTTGTCTTTTTGCTTGGTTTCCTTGATAATTTTGTATTGGAATCTCAACTTCCAATTTCTCGCCCATGTCTTGAGACCTCCGCAAACTTTTAAGAACTGTGTATCAGCACAGCTGCAAAAGAATAAATCTACAGTACACAATAGGCCCCTATATAGCTAACCAATGTTTATTTATGAAACAATAAGTATCTTACATGATCCGGAAAAGAAATCAAAGCAGTTAAATAGAAAACATTAAAAGGGTGATCAAGTTAATTCCAAATTAATTTCTTGCAAATCCAGGATGAACCAAAAAAAAAAGTTCTTCGCAAAGATAATGAGGTTAAGTGGCTCAGACCCACTCAACCAGTTAAAAGAAGAATATGGAAAGAGGAAAAGATGGGTTTAGTCTCACAGGTAATAGAACGAAAAATAAATAAGTGCTTAAATATGATTAGACTAAAACTCCAATCGGGGTTTCCCTTTTTGGGTCATATTTCTAAATATTTAACACTTCGATCAAGTTAGAAGACCCACACTTCCATCATATCAGTAGGTGAATTGTTACAACAAACGTATATTTGTGAATGTAGGTCAGGCCATATTTGTGAATGCATGATTCCACAAAAGATTGATGAATAATTGGTGGTCACCACAAGGTGAAGATTTGATCAAATTTAGGAACTTAAAAAAAATCAACGAATGCTACACGTGAAGACCCAAGTCAAGTTGAGGTACTCTAGAGCAAAGAGACAAGCTTGGGGTGAAGACAAGAAACTCGAAGTGGGGAATAGGCTCTGGGTAAAATGAGGCAGTGGAACCCGAACTGCAATTTTAAGGCAGAGATTGGACCACACGTGGTTCAAAAATGAGTTCGTCACATTCAAGCTAAGGTTGCGATTGTTGAGATTAGCGACTCAAATCCACTCAAGCGGTTAAAAGAAGACTACAAAAAGAGGAACAAATGGGTTCATTCCCACATGATATAAAAGAAAAAATGGTTATATTTTTAAATATGATTAGACCCAAGACTACAATAGAGTTTCCTCTTCTAGGTCATATAGATTCTTAACATATTTGAGCCGATTGTCATAGTAGACAGAACAATAGAAAATAACACCTCTCTTTAACAGCAATACAAAATAATTGCACTCAGATTTTTCAAAAATGATAACAACACAGCCAAATACAAACGAACGATAATACTTTTGCACACACAAGAATTATTGTACTTTTTAGAATGTGCACAACTTAGAAAACAGAAGTCGATGAGTAGCTAATTATAAATATAGTCTCAAAATAAGTAAGGAGCCTATATACAAAATTATAGAAAATAAATGATTTTTAAAGGCCTGACAGAACTGACATTGCAAACGGATTACCAACTCTAGCAACTAATACAAATAAATTTTGTTGCAGCTGTGTAATGAATGAATGGCCTTAGAGTTGGATCAACAGGCTAAAGATGGTTCATTCTGTTACAATATTGGCTAGAATTGGATGATGAAGAAAACACCAGGACTAACAGAAATGAAATTCCGGCAAACGTAGCAGATGACCAACTCTAGTAACTAATACTAAAGTAATTTTTTGCAGGTGCAATGACCTAAGGTTCTGTTAGTCAAGTGGTACAAGAATTTTCCAGGGATAATTTGAAATTTTTCTTGAGGGTGCTAGTCATCTGAGTTTTGGAACTGGGATTCGAATTAGGGATCTTCATGTTGGAAGGAAATCTGACTTTCTAAGTTAACGTACGAGGGTGAAAAAGGTTTTACCTGCAAACTCTGCCATCAGGAAATCAAGCTCACCATTTGTTTTCCCATCTGTTGAAGCATGCAGAAGGGGCAATATGGTTTCACGTCTTTCCAGCCCAGAAAGGTGACAAACAAAATCAAGCAGTCCAGAGAAGTGGCGAGAAGGCAGTTCCTTTTCCAACAGACTTGGCAGGGGCCTAATCTGCTCCTGCTGAGATGCAAGGTGATTCATTGCAGCAGATTGAACATTTGATGAAATTTCAAAATGTTTTGGAGCCTTATCTGTAGAATTTCTGGTGGCAGAATTTGTGACTCTCTGTTGCATAACTAATTCAGCTTCTGATCGAGAAGGATCAGGCTTCCACAAGCCCATATATCCATTCTTTTTTGAAGCTGTAGCTGATGAACCTCTGTTTGTCCAATGATCACCATTTTCGTTTGCAATTTCAAGGAACTTAGATGACAGTGAAGCTGCCAAGGTACCATGGCTAGCACGAGCCTTGTCTACATCCCCAGAGAACTGTTTGGAATCCAACTGGGTTCCATCTGGCCTCTGAGAAATGTGTAACGATTCTAATGCTCCACCAGACAAATGATGTTCAAATCTAGCCTTGGAAGAATAAAGTTGCCCAGAACTCGATAATGGTGATTCAAACTGCATGGAAAGAGGATGAGGATCCAATGGACCAGATCTTGGGGTTGAAACATTCTGTGGAAGAGATCCACTTCCACCAGGTATAGAGGCTAAACGAGTTGCTTCATTCAAACTGTGAAGGGTATTCACAAGTCTGAGAAGTATTCCGTTCTTTGCTGCTATGCGACAGAAGTCATTTCTTCTAGTTGACTGCTGGAGCTTAAACACCTGCCACATGCCATCTATCGCCAGATGAACCATTTCCCTGAAAATGTTGAAAGGATCAACATACTGGGGGTAAACCACGACTCAAGAAAATAAAAATCAAAGTGATGATATTAGCTAATGATGGAGTATACCTGTACTTCGCATAATCAGCCTCAAGAAACCCCACCAACACAGGTATTCCTCGGCAAGCAATAAACATTTGCAATGTCTGTGTGCTGAATGGGAAATAGTTTCAGGATGCAGTTACTCAACTAATCTTGCTATCAGAAGTGGTGATATCATATGCTGCTAAATAGAGTAGAAACCTAGACCTGGACTGACAAAGTTGCTGGAGAAAAAAAGCTGCTTGCATACGAACTTCTCGAGGGCGATCAGGCACTGCAAAGTTCATTACGACTGGAATCTGCAAGTTTAGTTATATACAGCATGGCTCAGGAATAGCTACAAAGTCAACCACAATAAACAAACTTAAAGTATGGTTAAGTAAAATTCTCACAAGGCCAACTAGACAAGCATTTTCCTGGAAAGCAACATTATCTCTGACTAACTGATTAATAATTTGAAGTACGAAGCATATAACCTGCAAAAAAATTAGCGGTGTTTCATATGCTACTCATGACAATGCATTGCACTGAATACAAAAGAAACAAAAGAGGAATATGACTCATAAGATTACTCCAACTAATATGTGCGTCTACACCAACATTTTGCATATCTATAAAATAACAGTATCTAGTGATAAAACACATACACGGTTTCTGGGAACATCCAGAAGTTCCATCAAAGGAAGAAAACCATGTTGGGACATAAAAACATGTTTTTGCTCAGGACGTTGGATGAAGAATGAAATAAGCTTTTGACATGCCGACAAAATTACATCTTCGGATTCCTCCGGCTTCAGCAAACCAACCAATTTGCTGAATTCCGTAGACTGGGAAAAAACCAGAAAACACTCATATAAATACACAAAATTTTTGTAAAATAATAAATCTAAGAAATTAAACATATAAGCATGTATATTTTCTTTTATCGAATACACAGAAACTCGAGTAACATAGATACAAGCATTAAAAAGAGCATAAATTAAAACACATCACGAGCGTCAGCAAATGGGATGTGTTCCATACTTGGCATCTAAAACAAAGTACAAATACCTAGCCTACAAATACCTAGCCCATATCCAAGAAAACCAACTGGTGATTAGCCAAATTTTCTCATTAAGAAATAGAAGCTTTCTATTTGAAAATTCAGCTAATGCTTCACCATTCAAAAAATTCCCAATTCATCAACACAAGATGGTAAGAACCCTCAACTTCCTCAATTAAATTGCATGATGTTTGTGGGAATCTTAGACACAATAATTAATAATTGCAAGACAAAAATTGGATTTGTCTTCATCTCAAATTAAACAACTAATAACTTTTGACTGTAGCATGAAATTTCAAGATAACTCATATAGCAGGCAAAAACTGTCTGCAATATCATGTATAATCACACCAGCCAAATGATCCGGAGATACTCTCAAGCATTTATTATGTATGAACCAAGAATCTGGATAGTGAAGCCCATAATTGGGACTTGGAAGACAAATCCTGATCGTGAAGCCCATAACTAGGACTTGGAAGACAACAAGACTAGGGACCAGACCGCCCACAACAAACCCAGTTAGAAACAGCAACATTTCTCAACAACTTCTTGTTTTTTATCATAACACAACACATCCAAGAAGAGAGAGAACAAGATTCCTAAGGATCTAAAATAATCCGGAAGATGGAAAGAGCTTCAGGGGAGGAAAAAAGGCTTTCACTAAACCCATCAGACTACTTGCAGCTAAAATCTAGTAACTAATTTGCATAATGCAAATACACTTTAAATGGTAGTACCAAGATGATTACACTAACCAAGATGGTTCACTGGCACACAATATATTCAAATTTCAAACTAACACTTATGATATACAAGTTAATGTAGACAGATTGCAAAATGAATACAGTATGAATTATGCAGTTCAATGGAAGGGGAGAAAAAAGGATCTACATATTTCTACAGCCAAGCAATTATCCAACAGTCCTCAACAACAGGTGCAAAAGCATCTGAAATATCGAAAAACCATTCATTTGGAGTCATATACAATATCATTTTTATCCACATAATGTCATAAAATTTTCCATTATTAACTAAATGGCAGTATTATTCAACAAAAAATAAATACTTGCAGAAGTTTAAACCATTATTAGAAAGTTGGGTATAATTTTCAACTACATGGAAAACATATATAATACCAAAAAACATACTGATGAATCAATGAATACCTGCAACTGGAACATACTGTCGGAATGCAAATTTTCATCAAAGACCTGCTTACAAAATAAAAAGTCAAAGAATGAAGAATCACTTGATAAAAATTAAAGTCCAAGATATTGACAATACAATACAAATGCATGCATATTACAATAAAATCTAATCAAATAACACTTATTGGCCAAACATGCATACCGAACTATCAATCAATTTTTCATTAATAGCATCCATCACCATTTCTAGAAACATCTTGCCGTTTCTCTGTCCTGACTCACTTTCCATATGTGTCACCATCTGAGCCTTCAGCTCTCTTGCCAAATCATTTTTTCCACCATCATACAAACACATGTTTCTTTGGTCCGAATAAGAGGTTGAAGCTTCAGCACCTTGATCCCCTGGAGATCTGTCCAGTGGGGGAAACAAATCTTCCAGGGAAGCATCCCCTGGTGTGTCACCAAATTTTCTTAGCTCGTTATCTCCCGTTATGGCTGATGGAATAACAACCTTCACATAAGTTAATAACATGAAGTATGAGTGACACAAGCAAAATTAAAAAAGAAAAAAGAAAGTATTTGCAAGGTATAAACTTGACCGTGCTATCGTAACAGTTTTCTTATTCATAACAAGAGAAAGAAGAAGAACAAAACCACATAATCACTAATAAAATGGTGTAATGATCCTCATACATATGACTTCTAGAAAACCTACACTGGTGAACCATACTACTAATTAAAATGAAGGCATTAACATTACGTGTCATCGCATGAGAGTAAGCATGTCAAGTTCCCTGACACATATTAAAGAATAATTGAACATGCATTAACAGCTCAATAAACATGAAAAAACACACCATGCAAACTTATGCAAGTGCAAACCTGTATCCAGAAAATGGAAACCTCACCTTAGGACCAGCTTTCTGGATTCCTGGTTTAAAGGAAAATAAACTGCTTTCATCATGACTTGAGGTTCCTTCACCATCATGTTCCACCTCCACAATGTTCTCTTCTCTAGATCCTATAAAGTTTGTAGCACCATTAGTCCCCATCTCATCATTAGAAGACAGATTGATGACTGCTTGACTAGCGAGAACTGCTTCTTTACCAGAAGAGCTCAAGGATAGCTTTTCATGAAAAGTTAATGTAGGATCACTTGCAGCAAGCACTTCATCTTTTAAACTATCCACACCCTCTGTGCAAACATCCTGAGCAACATCACAATTTGCACTGCTATTCCCGTCAGACCCATTCCTTTCCACAGAATCAGTAGCCAAATGCTCTTTCCCAGAACCCTCCTGAAATTATAGATCAAGCATAAGAGAGAATTGAACAATAAGAAAACAATATACAATAATCAAACAGTCTTGATACTAATGCTTTAATTACTTATAAAATGAGTAGTTAGTTACAGCCTATGCATAGACCAAACTAACTGCACTTAAGAGGAGACAAAGTCGATGGTGACTGGTAAACATACTAGATCAACTATAGGGCCACCATTCTTCATTTTCTCTCGTAATGGACTTTCATCGCTATGGTGATCATCCCGAATAGAATTATCATCAGCCGTGAAAGCATCTTCGTCAATGTTCCTAAAAAAATACAAGTCAGTAAAAAGATAGAAACATAGTGTAACCAAGGGGGTTAATAGATGAAAGAAACAGGATTTTGGGCTTAATTTGGTGGATATAGGAAAAGATTAAGTGATTGTCCTGGCTGTCAACATCAGTGCTCTAAAACTTTTGGTGCCTATAAATTTTCTATCGATGATGATTGTTAACAGTACCAAAACCAGTGTTCTAAAACTTTATGCATAACTCCTGCAACTACTCAGGTAACATTTCAAATTATACGCACTAATTGTGTTGCACAGATACTTCAATTAAGGATCTAATACATATTCGATACTTGAATGCTCCGAAACTTAATGGATACTTACCAGGTACTTCTTTTAACATGTACTAAAATTTATAACATTATTCTGAACAAATCACAGATGTGCACGAGGCTAGGAAGTTAATATTATAATGCATGGATAATTTCACAATATCTTTTGAATTCTAGATGCATTTATATTTTTTGTCCACTTTCTCCAAAGAAAACTTTTGATGTTCAGGAAACTATTGAAATATGACTTGAAAATATATTATAAAATCAGATGTAATGTGTTTCCTAAACATAATCTTAAAATTCGTATTATTGATAAAACATAAACTTAACAAGCATGGGCAACATCACGGGTTCAATGCTTCATATGGAAGCTCGTTAATGGCAAGATTCCCACTAAGATCTTTCTTGCCAACAGAGGCATGTCCCAACTTCAAACTTCCCCGAAATGCAGATGCTGCAACTCTGGAGACATGGAATCACTTCATTACCTACTCCTTGAATGCCCTAAACTACAGTCCATTCTCCATGAGTTAAAAACACTCCTCCACAATTCACAAAACCAATGGGTGTTTCAACATATTCTCTGTGATCACCATGACAAGCAAAATATCAGGAAGCAGCTTACCCAGTGTGCAGTAGTGTATGTACTTTGGATGTGGTGGAAAGCCAGAAATTGTAAGATATTCAAAGACACTCCCATCAATTTAGGAGAACTTTGACGAAAGATGAAGCGACAGTTACTTGAACAACTAGAAAGGAACAAGAAGTCTATCTTAATTGCTCGTTCCAGAGATAAGAAATGGGCTCTAGACATAATGTATACATTGATAGGATAGTTGAATTCCATGCTATGTACCGATTATCATTACCAATATATATAAAAAAAACATACATACACAAATATAATTTCAGTATCGACATTATCCACAGAGTACCTATATCCCCATATTTAAGATTTGCCATATCCACATACCCATATCATGCCGTATCCGTATCCCGTATCCATACTAGTGCAGCATAGCGCACCAATTTTACAAGGTAATAACATGTCTCACATAAGCTCTCATTTATATAATGCACTTTCTCATTTTTATTATGCTCATCTTCTGTGTGCACTCCTTTATCATACATTATTCTAAACCATATATGCTTGGCAGCTAAACTACGTTTCCTATATAATTTATTTTAGATGACCTCAAAGGCATGCGAAGATCCCAAAACAGTGAGCTTAGTGCTTCATCTGTCATTGAAATCCCACGAGATTAGCCTACCAATATGCTTGGCTGAAATGGAAGATATTCACTTATCGACCACAATGACCAATGTTCAAAAGGTGAAACATGGCAATAGGATGCCACATGCAGCTGGCACATATGCAATGGCAACAAACAAAAAAGGAGAAGGAAGAAAACAAAGAAAGTCACAAGGAAGAAAAGAGAAATGTTAACCTCGTGCCACTCTGCCATTGTTGCTGCTCCCTGCTGTTTGCTGCATTAAAAGGGGTAAGGGAGAACGTCATAGATCAAACTCTAACCCTTCCCTTAAAATGGAACCATTTTAATAAGGGAAGGTAACAAGAAGCAGATCTAAAGGACACATGGACTGAATAAGGTTTCAGATCTGGTGGGCTTAGGGATAGAATTGAAGTCATTAGTGATAAGATACTAAGATGTTGAAGTAAAGGTGATTAGGGATTATAGAAGGGGAAAGATAAAAGGCAGCTAGAAAGAACATTTCACACCTTCAATATTACAGTTTCCACACCTTACAGTAGGATTTCATATCCAACATCGCGTGGGCACGCGTGCGTGGGTAGGTTAGTGGTGGGGTGGGGGAGAGTTTTGAAATTTTGATGAAAAATGGAAATTTAAATCTCTTTATTGTTATATAAAATTGTCAGTACCGGAATCATTCTTTCTTACCTCTCTCCACATTACGGTCACCACTATGATTCTAATATGATGCAATGATCTGAGATCAAGATTATCGCTGATTTGCCTCAAATTCGAGAGGGGTCACCGTAATTTTTTTTCAAATATGAAACCACTGTTCAAAAATGCATAATCCAGAATAGGAGGGCACCACTAAGGGCTAAAGCAGGATGCATATTTAAATTAATAGATTAAATATAATTAATATGTATACGTAATTTATATTTGCATATATAGAAATACACACATAAAAAATTTATAAAATATAGAAAAAATTTGTGTTAAAATTGTTTATGATGATTGATGACAATTGATCATAAGTATATTATCTAGTTATCTAATTGAAACTTTAAGAGTCAATACATACATCATACCATGATAATCATAATTATTCTAAATTCTAATACTAACTAAATCAAATGTTCTATGCAGTATGCATGCAAAAAAAATGAGAAGGAAAGAGTTAGGCCCAAGCCAGGGGAGTTATACATATGAGGACTAATATAGGAGTGTCTAGAGAAAACTTTGACACCCTATAACCAAAAACAAAAATTAGAAAAAAAATGATTAAAAAATTGATTTATAATCAAAGAAAACTAGAAAAATATTTCTAATAACAAAAAAAGGGGAAGAAGATGAAGAATTACTAACTCACTCTATAATGAATTAGAAAAAGAATAAACAAAAACTATAAAAAACAAAGAATCACCCCAATTCAACTCTTTATTCTAAAAAAAGATTAAAAACAAAGTTAAAAAAAGGAATAACTACTCTTACCAACGGCAAAGAGCCCATTGTAGATGCTCACAATTGATGATTCTTGTCGCCGAACTGGAAGTAATCTCTAACTCTACTTTAGAAAAAGAAAAAAAGATGACAAAAGCTATGAGAAGGGGTGATAAGTAGGTTATTTATTTATTTATTTTTTACAAAGAGCATCTAGATCTTGAGATAGAGATTAATTGGATAAACCCACTTTAGTAGATAGTGTTTCTACTCAAAATCGGCCACATTAGAATTAGATGGTTAGGACAGGCTAGACCACGTGCTTCAACTTCTAACACTATAGTCGGTTGCTAATAATAATAGAGTAGCCGTTTAAGGCCCAGAACACTATAGTGGGAGCTATAGCATGCTATGATCCCCTATTTAGAGAACTGCATGAAACACATGGTACAGTCAGACTCATGGATAACAAGACGCCTCATAGTTCTTTTTTTTTAACATCATGTGCATGATGCAGAGGATTCAAGCAAGTTAAATACAAAAACATAGAACATGACTTTGAAAATGCATATACCTAGAAGTAAAACTTAATTTATACATCAAAAAAAAAACTTTCCAAGGACAAGGATTTTCTTATGATGCAAATAATACAAAAACTTTCACACAATTATGGCGTCACTATTTTGCCATTCACATATATCATGATTTGATGTCTTTCTCAACACTTCAAAATTCACCATACTTTACCTTTCTAATGTAATTTCCAAGTAGTAAATTGACAAAATTCTTGATGGATTTTCCAGCTAGAATGTCCATACTATTTCAAAGCAATAAGCAAACCAGTCTGACGGAAATGGGAGGGAAAGGAGCAAAACGGTTCAGAAAATTCAATAGGCAGTTATTTCTGAAAAACTGCATGCTTGCTAATCCTTCGCAGAAAAGAGATCCCACTAAATGAAATGTTGTCCAATTGAAATAGACAATCAAACTCATTTCCATATTCTGATAGAAAAGAAACTTCTAGGAAGTGGAAAAATATGCAGTTTAAACCGAATACAAATGTTCTACCATCCATATTAACCCCTGTAGGGGAGCCACACTCAGCTATGCTAGGTTGCTTTATGCATCCTTGTCTGCAATTTATTACTGCAGAGTCCATGAGACTTCAAGTCCATCCAAGCATGAATCTTCAATCAAGTAAAACCAACTTGCTCATAAGATATACCATATATTCAACCAAAAGAAAAAGCTATTGAAATAAACAAATGTAGAAGATGATGAGTGATAAGCAAGCAAGAAGAAAGCAATCTGTGGAAATGTAGAACATATGTAAACTTAATGCCTGAAATGTAAAACATACTTAAACCTTGTAACTGTTCATGCATGTTATTAACAAAAATTCATAGGTATTACTACTTACTTAACTGATCCTCCTGTTTGTCGGAGAGAAGACTGCAAAACACGCCTTGAGTTCTGAATCCATGGATGCAACAGTAATGTTTTTGCGTCTGGTCTCTGCATCGCATCCTAAATATGACTCTTGACGTCAGTGTAATGATGATGGTGAATGGAAAGTGCTAGTATCAGTGTTAGACAAATGTCGATGGAATGGTCATCCAATTCTAAATGTTTTACCTTCTTAAAACATTGGCGAAGAAAATCAGTAATGTCAGCTGACAGTCCGTCGGGTATGGGAGGATGCACATCCTAAAAGATCATAAATTTTGAAGTAACAAATTTTAAATTAAAAAAACAAGAGTCAAAAATACTAAGAATGGATAATGCTACAAGAAACTGCAAAAAGGAACTTTGTAATGTTTACCCGTCAAATCTTCCATATTTAGAAAAATGCTTACCGAAACATCACATAACCTCAAATAATAGGGGGATTTAGAAATTAATCTCAATTTATAAATCATCCCGGCTTTGTTAATGCTTTTGAATAAAGTGGTGCATTCCTTCTTTTCTATTACATGACCACATAATTTTAAAAACGACTAAGTTACTCCTTATTTTGATCACCCTCTTTCCTTCTCCTGCTCTCTTTCTCAACTCAACAATGCAAAACGCTAACCCCCTCCTCTCCCAAAAATCCCCCCAAACCACTTCTCTCCTCTCCCTTCCTCTTCCCTTCCCACCTGAAGACCAGGGCCACTACAACCACCAGCTAGCCTTTAGTAATCTCCTCCATCAATGTGTAGTATCTAGAAAGCCCCATCACACCCTCCCACACATGTCCATCCCGCCACATTCACTGGCATGTGCTCAGCCATTTGGGATTCTACAGAGTCATCTTCGACAAAGACTCCGGATTGCTCTTTAATCCCTGTATGTCTTTAGGTGTGTGAGATTCTTGTGCAATTTCTTATGGTTTGCAAATGAAAATGGTGGAAATAGGGGTAGAGTGATAGGTTCACCGCGCATTAAAGGAAGAAAAGGGAATAGCGGGCTTTGAGTTATACGTACAAAATCAAATGGAAGATAATTGGGGGACGGAGAAAATTTCACAGACTCCTATGATTGAGGGGTCAATTTCTAAATACAATGATTTGGGGGCACATTTTAAATATGGAAGATTTAAGGTATATATCAAAAAAACTCTTAAAAATATGGACCATGAAATAACAAATAAGAAGGATTGCATAGAAATATAATTTCCTTTCTACTCTTTTATATAGGCCACCAATTACATTAGCACCTCCAGCTGCAAAGAATAAAACTCAAAACCTCGCGTTTCACACTTCTTTTATTCCACATTATTTAATCTGTTGTACATGTCATTTATTTCCCATTTTTCAATAGCGATAACAGACACATTTTGTATTACTATTATCTAGGCATCAGAACAACGCATATACTTTACAAAAGCAAAGGGTGTCCAAATATCTATTTCAGATTACCAGCCATCAACAAAACCAGTCTCTTTTCCTTCAGGCCAAGGAAAACCTATTGAAACAAAATCATCAGTATGCCTAGGGTAGGTGAAGTCTCAAATTTTAATCAATGTGCACACAACCGTGTTGTAATACATTTTAGGCTCTCATTAAATATAATGCAGGTTTCTGTCAAAAATTTAAATCCTCCGTCTTATAAGAATGTGGGGGCATGCTCAGTAATAGAAGGAACAATCGCCAAAAGAATATATTATCCACTTAAAACGGTTATATCCCTATGAACAACACAAATAATTGACTTCAAATCACCTAGTCTCAGTAAATATTTTGAAGAAAAAAAAAAAAAGCTAAAATCTCTTGCTTAGATTGTAAACAACTATACTAATTTCAATAATTTAACACTTATCACAACCGCAAGAAGCAAAAAAGAAAAGGGATTGGACAGAAAAGGAAAGATTTGCATGAAATCACAACTAAGATATTGAGCCCAGAACTTTAAAAAAAACCCCTCGATTCTTCCTGAAATCACCTTGCACCACCAACTAAAGAAATGGACACAAACCTCTAATCAATTCCAGCATGACACTTCCCCAATGCCAATTCTTTGTACAGGTTATAGAAATCATCAAGTTCAGAGCTCAAGATGAGATTTATTTAATTTTAGAAAATGCCATGGGCGTTCATAGGGGAACACAATTTAGTGTTCTTTTCCCCTCTTTTGGGTCCCCACCCCCCCCCCCCCCCCCCACACACACACACACACCTTTCTCCAACGTGTTACCAGGTGAGGTTTATCTTGTCGGTTCAAGATATCTTTATTCATTTTTTAAAAAAGGTCATGTGCATTCAAAGGAGAACACTGCCATATGGCGACCTTTTCTCCTCTTTTTTGATTTTCCCCCCTTTTTCCCATTGTGTCACCAGGAAGGTTGGTCATCTTGTTGGCTTTGTGTGAGGTCCAACTGGGTACAGTGAGCTGACAAAATTCAAAGTAAAAATAACTTACCTTACATTAATAAAGATATCACAATAACTTAACCGATCACATAATATAAAATGATAGTTGATAATAACCTGCACGATCCGGAAAAGAGCAGGCATAGGCTGAAGATCATAATATGGGGGAACACAAGTGAGCAGCTCAATAACAGTGCAACCAACACTCCAAATGTCAGATGCAGCACAAACCCCAGACATTTCAATAACCTGAGATGACAATAGAAGTGATAAGAGAAAAAAGAAACAAGAAGCATTTTAATAGAGACCTAATGTAGAAGGTGGTAAGATGTGCATCAAATTTACAAAATCAGCAATAATTGTTGTTGCTTATTTAGCTCTTTTAGGTGCAGATAGCAAGTGTGCATCAAAAAGAGAAACAAAAAGATCCATTTATATACATGAGCCACGAGAGCTTCCAAGGAACTGCTATTAATATATTTGAGTGTGCTTGAACATTTTTATAGAGTTGATCTTAAATTGCTTTTCCTTTTTAGTATTTCTGAGATGATCAGATTTGTCTTGGCAGGTCAGAAGGACACAATGTAGAAGTAGTGCATAAAATTTAACAAAAACAGACATAATTGTCTTCAGTTATTAATTCTTTTTGTTCAGATATTAAATGTTCATTAAAAGAAAATTAAACATTCAATTTATATAGACAAGAGAGTTAAAGAATGCTTGTAATGTAATGCCAGGGAAACTTCTTTACTTGAACAAGTTTATACAGTTGATCCCAATTGGTTTTTACTTTTAAATTTTCTGAGGTGAACAGATTCGTCTTCACAAGTCAGAAAAGATGACAGAAAGACCTGACTTTCTTAGGATTGAAGTCATAAGAAATTAAGAAACCTTGCTGTGGCAAAGAACATTGCCCTTAGTGAAAATGTTAAAAGAGGATCCATAACGCTGAACACAAAGCAACTAGTTCACATTATGGTTATTTGGTTGTGCTTGCCATCACTCTAGAAGAGTTTAGTCTCTATCTCCTATACTCCTAAATGGCTTCATTGCATCCACTCTTTCACCAGCAGCAGTTGGTTCTTCCTTTATATTAGATCCACCTCCTCCATCATTCGCAACATAAGGCCGACTGCACTACTACGCCAAGTTCTATAGCCAGAGGTGGCGAATCTAAAGGAACGTTTGGAACCACGGGCAAGGGAAATGATAAAGATGAAAAAGGAGAAAGGGAGGGGGTAACATGCATTAGAGAGGTGGGGTGTGAATTCATAGAGGATGCACACAAGATTCACAACATCATAGTTTTTGATCAAAGCAGATAGAGAGAGTATTTTGACAAATTGTTCAATGGTAGTTCTACTCAAAATTTGGATGACCTTACCATTCAGTGCCAGGATATGAACCTTAATTATATGCGCAGAATTAGCGAATCTGAAGTTAAAGAGGCCTTGAAGAGAATGAAGTCAAGGAAAGCTGTTGGCCCAGATGAAATTCCTATTGAGGTATGAAGATGCTTAAGAGAGGTGAGCGCGAGATGGCTGACAAACCTCTTTAACAAGATCTAGCTAACTAAAAAGATGCCAAATGAGTGGAGGAAGATTACCTTAGTATCTCTCTATAAGAACAAGGGTGATATCCAGAGTTGTTCAAACTATCGTAGAATAAAACTCATGTGTCACACCATGAAGTTTTGGGAAAAGGTAATTGAACACAGGTTAAGGCAGAATATTAAAATATCAGAGAACCAATTTGGGTTCATGCCGGGTCAATTGACGACAGAGGCTATTCATTTGCTTCGTCAACTTATAAACCAATTTTGAGAGAGAGAAATTTACATATGATTTTTATTGATTTAGAAAAAGCTTATGATAAGGTGCCAAGAGAGGAATTATGGTAGACATTGATGAAAAAGAGAGTCCCCATCAAATATATTGACATAATCAAAGACATTGACAAATATCAAAACTTGTGGAGGCATAACAAGCGATTTTTCTATCACTATTGGATTGCATCAAGGATCTGTTAAGTCCATTCTTATCTGCCATAATAATGGATGAGCTTACTAGAGCTATTAAGGATGAGATACCATAGTGTATGCTATTTGCTGATGATATTGCCCTACTCGATAAGACAAGAGCTGGGGTAAATGTCAAATTAGAGTTATGGAGGCAAACTCTAAAATCTCAAAGTTTTAGATTAAGTAAGGCGAAAACAAAGTATATGGAGTGTAAATTCAGTAAACATGGAATCTGAAATTATAGTATTGTGAGACTAGATGTAAGAAATACTGATGAGCAGTCATTTTAAGTACTTGGGTTCTATTATCCAAAAGGATGGGGAGATAAATAGTGAGGTCAAACATAAGATCCAAGCAGACTGGTTGAAATGGAGGAGCGCAACAAGAGCTTTATGTGATCGTAACATTCCGTTATGATTGAAGGAAAAGTTTCATCGGACTGCTATTAGGCCAGCTTTGTTATATGACACAGAATGTTGGGCTATAAAGAGATATCATGCCCAAAATGAGGGTAGCTGAGATGCTTGGATGTGTGATAACACGAGGAGAGACAAGCTTGGAAATGAGAATATTCATACTAAGATCGGTGTTAGCTTCTATAGAAGAGAAGATGAGAGAAAACCGCCTATAATGGTTTGGTCATGTGCGCCGTAGACTTACAGATGCGCCAGTCGGGCGAGTAGAACGTATAAAACTAGGGCAAGTTAAAAGAGCGTAGGGGAAACCAAAGAAAATAAGAATAGAAGTAATACGACAAGATATAGATGCTAAAGGTCTTAGTGAAAGCATATTGCTTGATGGAATGAGTGGAGAAAGCTGATCCATATGCCTGACCTGACATAATTCTATTTTGGTTCATGTAGCCTACCCCCAAATACTTGGAACAAATGGCTTAGTTGTTGTTGTTTGTTGTTGTTGTATAGTTTTTGATCAATCAATCTAAAGAGAGTTTCAACTTGCTATGCAGGATTATTTTAAAATTTAGAGCACCGTATTTGACCTACTTTGTAGATTCCTTGCTAATAGTCAAAAGAGCAAAAAAGCATGACAAACGCACGTGCCATTGATATTCCATAACCCCCAACCCTAGCTTATCATGAGAGACACTAAGGCTTTATTTGATCAGAGGGCTGAAATCATGATCAAAACCGCTAAATATAGATCTTAGCTCGATAACCTTCCAAAGATCTATAAAATGATTATTGCTTAATAAAAGGGGGCAACATTCATTGACATCCCCTGAACAACACCCAACACCCCTTATCCCCTCTCCCATTTCGTAAACAAACACAAACACATCTATACACCAAAAACACACCTTTTACATCCCCACTATTATAATGTAAACTCTGGTTGGGTTGTATTGTCACAGAGTAATGTGACATTCAACAGACATTTCCCAGCTTATTCCTAACTACCCATATAAAAGCAATCAATCATCCACAACTACATCTCTTCAAATATGATGCAAATCCACAAGAGGGCATTAATGTTTTAAATGCATTGCTTAGGAGGGTGCGAGTCAAAATGGTTTAATAAAGAGACCATGATTGTATTAAGCATACTAATTAAAAATTAAAATTTTCAATTTAAATTCTTGAGATTTATGTAAGGGGTGTGAAATCCAATCTTGTGCAAGGGGTGTGAAGCCCAACCCTATCCAAATTCCTTCTCTATTTTTTAAACCCTAATTTTCTCTTTTTTTGATTAAAGGTGATTGTGATCCACCTATATTACATCTATCAGAGCATTTGATTTCCAATCCCCTTCAAATTTTCATCTCCCTTCTCCCAAACCTCTAGATCAAAACCCTAGATCTGTTATAAAACCCTAGCTCTCTCTTCCCTAAACTCTAGACCACCTCTCCAAATCTTAGCTTGAAAAAAATCCAAACCCTTAGCTCTCTGTTCCCAAAACCCTAGCCTGTATCTCCAACCCTAGCTTGAGAGGGAAAAAAAAAGAAAAAAACAGAGAAAAAAGAATCATAAAGAAAATACAAAAATCGTCATTGTTCATCTCCTTCCTCTCTTCTCCCCCAAAACCCTAATTCATCAATTCCCCCCGCCCACCCTCTAGCCCTCTTTGCCGCCGAAAGCCGACAACACCGCTGACACCCCTCCTTCGCCCACTCGTTACTGCCACGCCGATGACCTCGCCGTATCTCCATCTCGATCTCATCGTCATCTTCGTCGAGATCTCATCACCGACAACCTCCTCGCAGATCCAACCCACCATCGCTGCAGTTCCATCGTCTCCCCCGGTGTTGCAACTCTAACTCCGATCTCATTGCACCGCCTCTACTTCTTCCTCGTCTTCCGATCGACGATACCTCAAGTCCTGATCAATGATGACCTCGTCTTCAACAAGCACTGACCCATATAGCAACTTAGCTGGTCTCCGCCTCCGTCCTCGTCTCCGCCTTTGTCACCATCGTTGCCTCCGCCTTCGTCGTCGTTTTCTTCCTCGTCATAGCCATCTACCCTCGCTAGCGCCGCCATCCACATGAGATAGAGAGGGAATGAGATCTAAATTCTCCGGGTTTACATTAGGACACGATCCGACCCGACCCGCCATCAGATCCAGAATCTGACCCGACTTGAGCCGACCTGAGCCGACCTGAGCCGATGGTTCCAAACCGAGTTGACCGAGATGACTCAACCTTACTCAATTCCGACTCAGAGCCAACTCAACAGATTTAGTTCAGAAGTCGTTTTGAGCCTGTTTCAAGTCCGATTCGAGTGTTTTCGAGGTGTTGAATTCGTAGAAGAAAGCTACACAATCAGCGATTACTAGTTTACTTTGGATTCAGATTCGAGCTTCAATCATCTATCAGGTAATCTTTGAAATTTTTATTCAGTTATTTCACTCGCTTAATTAAATAGCTACTTCCTAGATCTGTCGCAAAATAAAACTATTGATTATTGCCCATCAAAAGTGGGATTGTGTGATCTGACCTTAAGTGAAAATCAAAATCAATATTAACTATGCAACTTAATTCGATTTGAAATAGTGATCACTTGAGTTAATTTAAAAACTTATTGTGTTAGCACGTGTAATTTAATCACATTCTCAATATTATATTTTCTTAATCACATGTTAATCAATAAGACTTCAAATTGGTATTATTCATCATTAATTTGATCTCTGATTCCTCTCGCATTAACATACATTTCACCCTTAGGGTAGCTTGCACTTTGCACCAGCATCAATTATTTGCCTATATTAAAAAAATAAAAAAAAAAAAAATTTCATTTAGTACTAGTTAAAATTTGCATGCCAACTAGTAGTGAAAAAACTTTTCAAAAGGAGAAACTTTTGCACCCATGAGCTCTACCATTAAGGACACACTTGACATGATCCTTGCTAGGATGGACCAAATGAACCAATGATTGCAAGAGTATAGAGATCAGGCTAACGCCAACTACAAAAAAATAGCCACAACTTGACAGGTTAGAAATAAACCGAACGAGAACCTCAGACCCCTTATAGGAGAACGTTCCGAGCTATCAGTAGGTCACCCTGACGTAGACAAGCTCATCCCTCCCACACTGAGGACACGGACGCCCAATACATCAAGAGTGTAAAAGTAGATGCTCTCTCATTCGACGGATGTTTAGACCCTCGGGCTTTTATAGATTGGACATTAGCAAGGGACCGCTACTTTCATTGGTGCAACATGTCAGAATTTAGGAAAGTCCAATTTGTGATTATGAAACTAACTAGACAAACCGGATAGTATTAGGAAACCCTTGAAAGGATGATGCAATTTAGAAGAGATAATCTAGTTGAGGCTTCAGAGGGCCTGGAAGAGAAACTTAGGCTGAAATACATTTCATCTTCCTTCCGTCAACAATTATTGGACAAATGGAATAGGTTAACTTAAGAAAACAAGTAGGACATTGATTATTATCGCAAAATTTGATGAATACTTGAATCGGTGCAATGCCATCGAGTTGGAGTCTCCCTAACAGACCATATTTAGGTTTATGTCAGGTCTTAGGGACGACTTCCGCCGAGAGCTCATAGCTCGAGGCATCAAGACCTTGGAACCTGCTTATCAACAATCATCGATTTAGATGAGTCTAGAGGATCCTTCTTTCACCGAACTAATTTTAGGGATAGCTCTAAGACAACAACTGCTATCAAACCTAGCTATAACCAATTCTTCCCAACTCAGAACAAACCAACCTCCAATTTTTCAAGTGTAAAACCAACTGGTTTGTCTAATATAAAACTGACAACATTTGAGAAGAAAATCGTCAGTGAAGATCAACCCGATACGCAATATTATAGATTTCAGGGGTATATACACTTTGCAAACCAGTACCCAAGTAAAACTAAAGACCCTTTTAGTGAAAGTTCTAATAGAAAAAGATGAAGAAAAAGAAGAGATGTAGAAGTGGTTGTGTACCAATAGGACGACGACTCAGACACTTCTGCTGAAGATCGTGAGTTCAGTGGCTGCATTAGAATTTTAGCATCGACTGGCCTAACTCTTAGTTACGATAGAGCCCATTTAGGAGTAAACGTACCTTAGCGCAGTACAAACAAATCAATGATTGGAGAAGAAGAACTATAATTTTCTACACGTTCACCAAAATTGGAGATAAGACCTGTAAGGCGGTTGTGGACAGTGAAAGTAGTACCAATATAGTATTGTCCAAGGTGATTGAAAAGCTTAGATTAAAGGCAGTACCCTATCCCTACCTGTACAAGATGTCATGGATTAACTCCACGGCCCTAAAAGTAAAGCAATGATGTCTTGTCCCGATAGATTTTAATCTTTATAAGGACAAAATCGGGTGTGACGTGGTCATCGTGGACGTGGGCCAAATTATCTAGGTAGACCATGATTGTTCGACAAAGATGTCACCATCTACGGTCGATCTAACATGTGTTAACTTTTACATAAGAGTAAGAAAATTAAGTTACTACCCTTGAGACCCAAGCTTAAACAGCATGAGAAAACACCAACCGCACTCAAGAAAACTAAACTAACATAATCAATGCAAAGGTTCTGATCAAAAACTAAAGAAAGGAGCCCCTTCTTTCTCTTTCTTGGCTCTGCTGCCAACTCCACCTCCCCTACTACCAATTGCTACCGCTCCCTCATTTTCTCCTACTGGCCATGGCTGCTCTGGCTGTCACCCTTTCCTGCTCTGTTGCCGACACCATACTAAGTTATTAGACTCTGCATTTACATTCGCATCTCACACACGTGCATTACATGAGGAAATCAGAGACAACATAATAAAAAATTATGCTAATTATAAAGTTTCTGTTGATTCACATCGTCGATTGAGAACATTTAATGTTGGTGACTACGTGATGGTCCGCCTAAGCCCTGAACGATTTCCTCCGAGAACCGTGAAGAAATTTGCACACGCGAAGCGTATAATCTTTGCAAATCCTCAAGGGAATTATTCAAATACTTATGTGGTAGACCTCTCACCAATATTTTGACATTAGTTGCACTTTTAATGTGGCATACCCCATCTAATGCACTCATGGTGAGACTACCCGTGACTTTTCTTCTGAAAGCCCTCTATTACCTCCACTTCCTCCTAAATTATCACATACATGAAAAAATATAAATTTTATTTTGGATGATCAAATTATCTCTACGAGAGATGAATGAACACGGCGCTATCTGGTTAAGTGGAGAGTTAAATCTAAACTAGAGAATTCTCGAATTATTGTCTCCGACGGCTCGACCTGACCTACTTAAGCACTATCACGGCTAGTAGCTTCTCAGCCCACACTCGACAGGGCCGAGTTTTTCCCATTCCAGGAAAATGATGAGGGCATCATGCCATTGAGCAAGCTATATTAAGAAAAGTACAAAGTACTATATTTCTTTAGTTCTAGTTTATTTTAGTTGTTTCGATTTATTTTATTTTGAATTCATTTGTTTTTTATTTGAAAATTTAATACCACATCAACTATGTTTGAAAACTGGACTTTTGTAAAGCCATAACTAGGCCTCAAGACCTCTTATTAGTATTGAATGATTAAAAATTAAAAATTCCACTTTAAATTCTTGAAAATGTGATCTTGAGAATTATGTAAGGGGTATGAAGCTCAATCTTGTGCAAGGTGTGGGAAGCCCAACCCTATCCAAATTCCTCTCTTTTTCTTAAACCCTAGTTGTCTCTTTTCTTTGGATTGAAGGTGATTGTGATCCACTCATATTACATCACATACATTTGTATCACTCGGAAAGTTTCATTTTAAAACACCTATAGTATTGAGTTGTATTATATTTTTGTTTATTATCATCACCTACAACAAAAAGAATTATAATTTACATTTTGAAGAAGAAACCTATACAAAAGTAATATGTTTAATTATCTATTCTAAAATCTCATGGATTGTAGCACGTGCAGAGCACGCACCAATAAATCTATAACACTTAATCTTGCAGCTTCAAACCCCCAATACATATTATCTGATTTGCAAAAACAAAAACATATTAAACATAACCAAACATGAGGATGAATTTTACTCGTGGATGAAGCAAAAACACAGAATTGTAACAACATCAGAATAGGTAACCAGTGGGGCTCAGACAAAGCTTCAGTTATGAAACTTAAAGGAGAAGTTTTAGAAAAATGATCATCCATAACTTTTCTCCTAAAGTTTAAAAAAAAAAAACTTGTCCAAACTATTAAAAGATACGAACTAACTTTGAGCAAAACTGGTTCATGACTCTTCAAGCATGAACAACATTGTCATAGACATACAGCGTAAAAAAACAAATTTCCGATTGAATCAGATAAGAAACTCCATTCCATGATATCAATCATGATTGTAAATTTTAGACACCATTATCACCAGCACATGCAATCATAACTCCAAAGAATAAGAATTAAAAATAATATCATTTCATTGAGGAGAAAAGATGTGTCTGATTGCATATACAATGTACACTTACGTCAAGACAACATTCCTGCCTACCTCTTCTTTTTCTTTTTGGTGGCTATGATGAAATCTCGCATAATAAGCCAAATTTCTTTGCTATGGAAAAATGCTTCGGATTGTATTTAACAAAATTATATAGTATTGATATGTAAGACGAAATCACCCAGACTACACCATATCACTTAATTGCTATTAAATATTATTGTTGGAAAAAAACTACTGTTAAATGTTCACTCTTGTTTTCACAGTAGGAAGTTCATTCTTATCACTTTTCATAAGAAGAATATGAAACATCATGAAAGACAAAAAATTTCAAGTAAATGAAACAATTTCAAAAACTGATAAAGAAGAGATACAAAATTTGGAATATTACATTCAAACAGTTACCTCAGGGGCCATCCAGTATGGCGTTCCAACCACTGAGTGTGTATTAAGATCTGCTTCATTCAACTTTGTTGCAACTCCGAAGTCTGCAAGTTTAACAAGACCCTAGGAAAACATTCAATAAATTCAGCTTAAATGTCAGAAAAGCAAAATGAGAAACAAATAGAAAAACAATATGAACGGAGAGTAATAAAAGTAATTATAACAGCTTCCTAGGAATCATCTGAACTTGGTCAGCCAAAGAAAAAAATATATACACTGAGTTTACCACTCTTAACATGAAGAAATATTCAACAATAAAAATCCAATGCAAATATAAAATAAATACTATGTTTGCACTTTCCAGGATACATATGAGATATTCAAGAATTCTCCAAGATACGTAAGGTGTTCCTGAGGAAAACATCTCATAATTGCCATATTCTCAAGCAAATGGTTTCATTTCCTCTCTCTTATGGTTGTGTCTAATTTAATTAACTAATTGATTTTGCTACTTTAAGGTTAATTGGAGGGGTCTGCCTATGCCATCTTGAGTGTCATGTTTATAGCACACAACATGTTTAGGTGACGTGCAAATTTGGTACAATATGATTAAGTTTGAGAACAACAGTAAAAGGATCACTAGATGATATTAAAATATTAGATTTAATATTTAAGGCCTTCATTCTGAGTTCTTAACGTCCAGGAAGAGAGTATATTCTCTACAAGCTAAAAACCTTGAAACAAAATCGGACACATGCCTAGCAAGGCTGCTGTCATATTTGGTCCATCTTGGGCAGTGGCGAGCCAGAAATTTTTCTCTTAATAGAAAGCTTATTAAGAAACATCTATGATCATGCTCATAACCAAAAGAATTGCAACTAACTCGATCACAATCCAACTATGTTTAAATTAATTTACTGATAAGTAGAACTTAAGTCTTAACAAAAAATAGAGAAAATGAAATTTTTTGCTACGCAAATAGATCGTGTTCCAAAATAATCTATGACCTTTTAGGGGGGTTTAGATATATTACCCCTAAAGCTTACCTATTTAGAAAAATGCCCTCAAATCTTTCATATTGCCTATTTATCCCCTAAATTTTAGGGTTTACACATAGTTCAATTTTAAACAAAATATGCGTAAAATACCCGTTATAGCCTTTCCCACCTATTTAAAAGCCATTAAAGGATTTTTCATTAAACAAAAATAAAGAAAAAAAGGTACAGAGGAATGAGATCTGCTAAGATAAGAATTGTTGTCGTTTCTTCAACCCCCTTCTCCCGACAGCGGATGCATTGCCACCCGCTGTCACCGAAGCCCCCCTCGTCTGTATCGGCCGCCGCCGCGGAGACGATTTGGCAGCACAACGGATGTGTCAAGAGTTTTGAGAGAGAGCAAGTTGATAAACTAGCGATCAGGTACTAGGATCATGAAGATGGTGAGGTTTAAATTGATTTGCGGGAAACATTAAATTTTGTGGTGATTGTAGTTAGAGGGGAAAATGGTGGGTGAGTGATGTGAGTCTCAATTGAAAGAAAATGGAGAAGTTGTGGAATTAGCATTTTTGAAGATATGTGCATAGAAAGGTTGAGCCACGAAACAAAGGGAAAGGGGAAATTGGTTTGTAATGCAAATGTTGATTAGAGTGAAAAATCCAAGGATGAGATGGTTATTGGGAGTAAAGAGAAAAGAAATGTCAAGGATGATATGGTTATTTATGCAAGAAAGAGTACAAGGAGATTGTTGTTGAATTCTTACCCGTAATTTTCATTTAGAGAAGAAAGAAAGGAGGAGGTGGATCTCCTTTCCTTTTTTTATATTGAATTTTCTAACTTTAATTTTGATTTGAAAAAAGATGCGGAGAAAGTTTTCTTTTAAAAAAAAAAATCAATTTTCTTATTAAAATTTTCTATTTGAGAAGAAAATGAACCTAGAGGAAGAAGTAGGGTAGGGTTCCAAATAGGATTTGGATTAGATAGTAATGAGGAAAATTAGTCTTTTAAAAAAAGGCCTATGAACATAAAACAATGGAATATTCTCTTTTTATACTTTAATAGTATAATTTTTCTAACACCAAGGAGTTGGGGGATAAATCGGCAATATCATATATTTAAGCGCATTTTTCTAAATAAGAAAGAATTGGTGGTATATATCAAAAAAACCCAAAATTCTATTTCTTCATAAACTGAACTTGTGATACTAACCATCAATAATGTTAAAAGGATATTATGCATTTTCTTTTGATAGTTGGAACTAGAAAATAAGAAATCAACAATCTAAATAATTATTAGAATCTTTGCAATTTTTGGGGAAATATATTAAAACTAAATTACAATCCATAAATATAAAAAATATGTAAAACAAGCAAGGAAATACATGCACGATCTATACATTGAGAAAAGGCCAAACCCGGCAAAGATAAGACGATCTCTTTACTCTCTCATTTTATTTTTCCTAGTTCATTTAATTTTCTGCTTCTTTCTTCCCCTTTTTATCTTCTTTTCATGATCTTTCGTTCTTCTGTTCTTTTCTTATCAAGTATTTATCTTTTACATAGAATTGATCACCTTGAATTCACTAAAACCCAAGAGATAGCACATATGAAAACCTAAACATGCATGATCAAGTTCTAATCTGCTTGTGAAACTTTCCTCACTAGTAAATAGTTTGGGTGGATTATGGGAGGCACGAGGCTCAATACTGGGATACGGCCATTGATCTCGAGGAAAAAGACGTCCTAATTTGTTTGCCTGTCTTCATTAGCACCTCATTGATTTCAGTGTTCTATAAAAGATGTCACTAATATGTAGTATCCTACCATACCCGAGAAGTTTAGTAGTCATATATCAGATGTTACACTTCTCTATCTATTCCAACAAGTTTTACCGGACTCATACAGATCTAACCAACTAATGGTTAAATATGTTCCAACAGGTTTTACTGGAATTTTAAAACCAATAGATGGATTAGAATGATGAAATAAGTTAGTAATCTGTTGTATTTATCTCAACATATATCATCACAAGATCACAAGCGATGAGTATAAAATTAATCAAGATATGAAAAGTTTCAAGGCCATCCAGCTAATAAGAGATACCTCGTTGATTATGATAGTCCAGGGTGTTCGAATTGAGAAACCAATTTAGAATGTGCTGATCACATTGACAGGGATCATCTATCAGGATGGTCCTGGTCCACTGTGTACTTTTGGAGTCGCCAATGTTGGAAATTTCCCACAGCGGAATCCTGATTCCAGTACTGTGTGTGTGGCTTCCACACACACACACACACAATTTCTCACTCTATCTCTCTAGAGATCTTTATCCCTTTCGAGAGAAAAAAAACCAACACGATTCGGCAGAACAGTAAAAAGATTAAAAAAAAAACCGATATTAGCATATGTGTCGCATGATATATGTTTGTGTGTGTGAGTAAATCTACAAATAAAAACATAAGGAAGTGGTTCACTTAGACTTGCCACATCATGAGGTGTAACTATCAACCAGATATTATAATACAACTAAAGTTTGGCACTATAAACAGAAGAAAATACAAAATCAAACAAGGTCACTCTTTGCCTCATATTCATAAACAAATTTCTCCCACATAATGGGTTTGTTCACTCCAAGAGTCACAAAAAATGTGCTCCATATAATCCACAGTATCCACCTAATATGATAAATGCACGCCATATTTTATTTGCACAGACAATGAGCCTTAAGCTGGTTTTTAGAGCCATGCCTTGAGGTCAAGTTAGCATTTCCAAAAAAATGTAAACAACTACATTTGCATTTGATATTCCATGAAGTAACTAACGTATTTTGAAGATCAATAAGATAAATAACAAAGATCAGACTCGAAAATAATCAACTTTCAAAAACAAACACCTGACCAGGAATGTCGCTACTGCATAAACAGAAATAAGAAAACACAGAACAATACTTACAAGAGATTAAATCTTATCAACATATTGATAAAACTATTGTGTGTAGTAAAGGGACATGGTATATTTCATGACAAGCATACTTAAATTAATTTACAATGGTTACCTATGAAAGTGAAAGTGAACAAAAATTAAAAAGATACCTCTTTTGTAGTCAGGATATTTGCACCCTTAATATCACGATGAATAACTCCTTGCTCATGCAAATAGACCAAACCTTCCAAAACCTGTTTGTGGTTATGAATATTAGCTATCAAGATGGGAAAATGAAAGAAAATAAGAAAGAAAATACTATATCAGACATGCACCTGAGCAATGAAAACAGCGACCAATGACTCAGGGAAGGGTCCAAAATTATTGGGCTTGACAATGTTAGCAAGTGAACCATTTTCTACATACCTACAATAAGTACACTTAATAAGTTACAACATGCACCTAGATAAATGTGCTTTACTGAATGTTGATATAAAACAATAACGCTGCAAAATTAGAATATAATAAAAAGGAAAGAAGCGAGTTAAAAATCAATTACTCTAGAATGATGTGCAGATGAATCTTCGTCTTTAACGATCCGAGATACTTCACAATATTTTTGTGATTAAGATTCTGCAAGCAAACCCAAGGATTAGAAAATCATTCTAAATTTTCGGTTCAAGATTGCATCTCTGCAATATCTTCACTTGGTTCCAACATTACCCCTTTTTTCTTTGCAACCCTTACTTTGACGGTCTTGTGCTTCTAAATTGAAGCACTTTTTCAGTTCTAGTCAGGCCTGGATAAAAGAGGATGGTTGCATTAAGAAGCTGACAAAGGCATAGAACTCTGTTGGATTTCTATGGAATGAACCCTGACATACTAGATGCGGCCTCCCACCGATTAATAGTCACCTACGCCCGAAAGCAACAAACTGCACCATGTGGGAGTGCCAAGTGAAAGGGTGGTTAGGTAGGTTATTGCCCACGAGCAACACATTACATCAACAAGACCATAGTGCAACGGCCAGTCAGCAAGGAAAAGCCAGGAAAAGAGTGCACAGAGGCCTTGGGTATGGAGTCAAAATTAAAACAGGAGACATGATTTTGAATTTGCAAATCATGTCCTCTTGCTGGAACATTAATATAATTTAAAAGAGGGTCAAAACAATAGGCAAACAGAATTTCTCCTTGTTAGGAAGATTAATAGATTTAGCATACAGAGAAAAGTAATACCAACTAACAAGACAAAGCTTAGTCACAGTGAGACACAAAATAGACAGATTGTATTAGACATTAGTTTTAAGAAGAATGAAGAACAAGAACTAAATAGTGGAACTTAAAGGGAAAAGTGATATTTTCGAAAGATAAAATGGTAACAAAAAGGAAGATTGGAATATAGATGATGGTATTACTATAATAGGAATAATCTGTTGAATGTATCAAGAGAACAACAAAGAGTTACTTGGTGAATAAACAAGTACTGTCACAAGATAGTTAGTGGTGGAAATACAAGTCCATGACACACTATGAGCAAAGAAAGGGCCTTAAAAGATTGATAAACGGCCAAGGGTAATAGTAGAAAATTTTTTGAAAAGTAAAAGCTAGCAAAGAAGGAAACTGTGAAGATGGTTACTCAAAGTAAATCTAAAAGCATATGATACTTTATATATGAAGTGAAAAAAAAGAGGATGGGAGAAATACATGATGAGAAAGAAAAAGTGGGGACCTAGATAATGCAAAGTGCATAAGAGTGAAGACTGTGTGCCCCTACAAGAAATTAAAGAAAGATGGTGAGTTATTTACATATATGGTTATTCACCTATAGAACTTAAGTTAGGCTCAAGTTAGTCAACCCAAGACAATAACTCTACCTATTTTCCATAAGTAGGCTTAGTAAAGCAAAAGATATATCAAATAAAATGCAAATAGGGGAGCTACAAGATCAGACAATATCCTTATTGAGATCTGGAAGTATCTGACAGAGATGGGAGATTAGTAAGGCTAACTAAATTATACAACAAAATTATACAGAATAAGAAAATGTTTGACAGATGAAGAAGTTGGCCAAAACTTATTTTTAACAATAAATGAGATCAACAAAGCCAGATAAATAATCGAGGGATCAAATTATAGGTACAAAATAAAAATTTGTGAGAGAGTAACTATTGTGGGAAATTCGTGGACTTCCCCACGTGCACCAAATTGCAAAGCGCGCACACACCAGTGAATCACAACAAACACAAGAGATTTAACGTGGAAACCCGAAAGGAAAAAAATCACGGAAATGAGAGAAGTTCTACTTTAATTTGAAGGAATTACAAGTAGAAATCAAAGTGCTCTGTGTGATTACAGGTGTGCTAGGGTATTCGTATGCTCGAACCCCTCTCTCGTTAGAGAGGGCAAAGTTTTTATACAAGAGGAATCGATTTAGATAACTATTTAAACTGGATGGTTAGCCATGATCGCAACGTCCTGATTTGTTGGTTGTAACCGATTGATCTGTTCGCTAGAGATAAGATCGGTTGATAAGAGATAATATCTGTAGCCGAGTTCAATATATACAGTTGGGATCTGACATGGTGATTTTCGAGAATACCGTCGCTGAGCTGTACTGGAGAAGTCTTCCAGAAGCTTCCAATGTCGAAGGAAAAATCGGGCTCGTCGATGACTCGATGGGTAATGTCGGGTTCTTGGGCGTTTGATCTGGAGTGATGTCAGGCTTGACAAGTCAGGGTTGGATGACAGAGGCACTCGACCCATAGCTAAGTGGTAGTCGTTCCTTCATTGTGCCCTCAGGTTCGCCACGTGTCGCGATATCCTTCGGGGGCGAGAATTGACCATTACAGATGCCCCCTCCGCCTCCTCAGAGTCTCGACAGAGGAGGGGAGTGGGCTGATCTATGCTTCAAGACCAAACATTGTCGAGTGGTCAGAGATATCGATTAGTCTGACATGTCCTCTCAGGAGGTCATGTCGACCCTTTGTACTCTAGTAAGAGCAGTTGAAGCGCTCTTTTGCCTTTTGTGCTGGTGCATTTAATGTCATTATCTGAAAAGACAGCGATCGTGGGTGGCTTGTCAAGTGCGTGTGCTTGCAGGTGGCCGTCGTTTGAATCGTTTGAAAGGTGTGCCGATCACGTCGTGATTTGTGCAATAATTGCGATGCGAAGCAGGCAGGTATCTGAAGGGTTGTTCTAGCTTTTGCCATCATTGCAATGACATCAGTGTTGACTTTAAATTGAGGGGAAGCTGGAATTTGAGATTTTTCAAACCCCTAAATCTTGGCCTTTAGCTTTCCTCCAAATTTCTGCAATATTCTTCAATCTTCGATCCAGTTCAAGAATGGCAAAAGGAAAGTCCATTGCTGTCGCCGATGAGCCTAGGGGAAGAGGCACTACGGATTCCTTCCAGAAGCATGCGGGTGCGAGGAGTTCTGCGCCGCCTATTATATTAGGAAGAGTTCCAGTAATGCTCGCTCCTTCACCCCTCAGAAGGGCTGCGACAAGCTAATATGCTTGACAGTGATCACGGGTGGCATGATTCTGTTGTCAGGATCGGAGGACCCTGGGAGGCTCTCACGGAGGAGGACCGGGGGAGGGTGCCAACATCCTGGAACACTGGACCGGTCCGACAAGGGAGCGAGCTGGTTTCCCAAGTAGTCCAGGAGAGGGTCCATAAGCTTTTCGGCCTGGACTACAATAGTCAGAAGTGGAGCTGGCTGCTGGATCTGGCCAGGCTCGAGGTACCGCTAATGGTCCCAAGATCATCGGCATCGATCGGAGATGAGGCGGCGTTGAATCCTCTGGTGGAAGAGAAGGCGAAGTCTCATTTGGGAGATGTCCCCGGAGCCCGTGGTCCGCCCGCGGAAGCGACCGAACCGATAGGGGAGGTTGAAGAGGGGAGGAACACCATCGTCTTCTCAGGGTTTGGGTCGCGAACAGGTAAGTGTTGGTTGTGACTTTACATTTCTGAGTGTCGTCAGGTGTTGACTATTGTTTGACATTGATCTTGATATTGCAGAAGAAGCGCAGGGTCCTCTTCGGCTCTGACGAAGAGGAGGCGGAGAGATTAGCGATTGAGCTGGTCGGTGGCGTTGGCCTCGAGGTCTCCAATCCCGTGGAGGGAGGCGAGCTTGGAGAGAGAGTCGCTCCAAGCGCCGAGACCCAAGACGTGCAGAAGAGTTGGAACCCTTCGCTCATCTTTGTGCCAGTTTGGCGTTGAAAGTGCTTCTTTCGATCGTGTCCTCAGACTCCGAGGGTCAAGAGGAGACGCTGCCCCCGGGAAATGGCCTCGGGGTCGAGCTTCAAGTGAAGAGTCCCACTTCGGCTCCGCTCCATCCTAGCTCGTCGTCGAGGGTTTGAGTAGTGAGCGTTGGTACTGAGGGCGATGTCGTCGGTCCCAAGCTTCTTCCCTTAGGATTAATCTGGGGATCCTCTCGCTTCGAGTGTTAGGCCCAGCTTGCTCATGCTACCAGGAGGCGACGAGGTGCCCTTGGAGCGCGATGACTTTCCTCTGTGGGCTGCAGGAATTCAGAGGGCTCCCTTGGAGGATCGGATGAAAACATGGGAGGACGACTTCTTCCGAGTAAGTTTTCATCTAATTTGGGTAGTGGTCTATTTCTTGTACAAATTTGACTTGGTCTCAACTTGTCTTTTTCGCAGAATGTCGTCTTTGTTGTCGAGCTCATGAAGGCCCAGCAGGCCACCTTCGCGGAGAGGGAGAGAGCCAACGCGGAACTGCTGGAGAGGATTACCGCTTTGTCCTCCAAGAAGAAGCAGGCGGATGACAAGATCGCCAGCTTCTGGGTTGAGCTGGACTGTGAGTCGATAGCCCGATAACAGCAGGAGGGCAAACTGTACTGGCTCTGGGGGGAGCTGGTAAAAGAGGTCAGAACCGGAGAATGGGAGATCTGAGTTAGAGAAGGACTCCGAGCTCCAGACTGCTTTCTGTTGGCTCGAAGGTCTTTCACCCTAGTTTTGATGATGACTAACTTATGAAGTTATGACACCAATGATCTTGTGTTTACTAAGTTTCAGATATAGGTCAAGATCATAGTTGGTGTTTATCTTCAACAAAGACGTGAAGTCAAGTTTCGAAGTTATTACAAGTTGATTTAAGAGCTCATGCCTAAAGATCGCATCAAGTATTCAAGATGGAGTCAAGCTCTATAAATCGTGTTTGGATCGAGTCGATTTGAAGAAGAAGATCGACAAGAAGACTTGTATCTAGGTTTGTTTGTTTATTTAGATCTTGTGTAAGGATAGTTTAGTTTTGAATTGCTCAAGTTCACACACATAAGTTTATAATTTTTGGTTTCGGTTTAACCGTTTCATTTAAAAAAATTTAAGTTTACATATTTTATATCTACATAGAATAAGTTTCATGGTTTATATATGTATTGGTTTCTATCTACATATATTAGAGCTTTGGTTTTGAAAAACTTATTTTTATGTGTTTTGATTTATGATGTATATGATTTTAAGTCTTTAATATATCAAATATGCATCTTTTAGTTTCATGAATAGATTTCATCAAAAGAAGTTTTAAATGGTTTATATGTACATTGGATTTCATCCATACACATTGATGGTTCATATATGTTTGAAAAAACTTATTTTGATGTATCTAGTCATGTGTTTAAGTTTTATTTTTATCAAAACTTATTTTAATATTTATTATCAAAAACAAGTATATATCATCTACTATGTATATTGGATTCTATCCATACACATCATACTTCAAATGTATTTCAAATATCTTGTTTTTTATATCTATACAAGTTTTAGAGAAAACAGATTTTCATTTCAAAGTGAGTTTTTGAAAAATACGACTTTTGGTTTAAGCTTAAAATTCTTTACCTCAAAAATAGTTCAATTGTTTGTAATATGTGTTGATTTTTTATCATAATATTTGTACTTCAAAGTATTTATATGAACTTATTTTTGTGAAATTTATGAGATTTTATTGGAATTTATAGGTGTTTTCAAGTCCTATTTCTCAACCCTATTAATCCTATTTCTGGGCAGCTGGCGGTCGACCGAGGCCTGGATCGGTCGACCGTTCAGTCGACCAACATGCACAAGAAACGTGCACATGCCCTAGCCTTTGCTCGGCCGACCGACCGGTCGACCATAGCTAGGCTCGGTTGATCGAGTGGTCAACCAACTGGCTCATCCAACTCTCAGTCGACCGACATAGAGTTAGGGGCCGTCGACCGATCGACCGACAATCCCAACGGTCAAAAAATTGACGGTTGGCTGGTCAACCGGACGGTCAGCCGACATGCCATTCTGGATTGGGTTGGTTCTGCCACCAATGGCTACATTTCTGAACCCCAATAAATATAGGGTTTTGGGGCTAGTTTTCTACAATATTTTTTAGAGCCAAAATTTCTACCTTCTATAGAGTTTTTAACAAGTTTTCAAAATAAGTTTTTGAGCTTCAAATTATATATCTTTATTTTGTTTCAAAGTTTTGAAAAATCAAAAGAAAACAAGTTTTGGGAATCTAGTTTTGATTTTCAATTTTTTCATCTATCAAGAAGTTTTTCCCAAGAGTTTTCTTTGTGTTTTCTTTTCCAAAATCTTTGTGCACTCACATATTTGAGCTCTTCTTTGCAAATCTATCCTCTAAGATCTTGTATTATGAGAGGTTGTGTTTGTGGCCTTTTGAGAACACTAAAAGTTGTTTGTGATTATTGGATCACTAAGTTGTAATTCTCTTTCTTTACTTTGTGTATACCCTCTTGTGTAGAGGTGTGAGAGTTGGAGTTGTTTTCTCCTTATTTGTAAGTTGTAATTCCTCGGTAGAGATCCCTTTGTGGAAGATCTTTAGTGAGTGGATAATGGAATCCTTTTGTGTGAAGGCGGGGACGTAGAGCAGTGGCTCGAACCTCGAAACATATCTTTGTGTTAGCGTTTGGATTTTCTCTCTCAACTCTCTACTCTTTATATCTTATATTATTATTATTGCTCAAACATATACATACTTGATATTGTTTGTGTGATCACACTTATGTTCAACCAAAAGAGCTATTGAAGTACCTCAACTCATAATTTAGAGGAATAGTGAGAAGAAGCTCCAGAGCCCTTCGCGGAAAATTCAGACTCACTCTTGGTTACATGTTGTGTGTTAGCTTTTAGTTTTTAAATTTCGCAATATTTGTCTTAGATTAGCATTACACATATTCACCCCCCTTCTAGGTGTACTCTCACCTTCTAGGCGTTGGAATCCGCCAACTAGCTGGCTGAGGAGAGGAAGGCGAAGTTGGAGCATGTGGAGTCCACTTTCCAAGAGGAGATGGCCAAACTTGAGCTCAACCTGCAGCAGGCAATCTCGGAGAGGGATAAGGCTCAGAGGAAGGCTGATGAGGACGCTGAGAGGGAGGCTGAGGACGTCGAGAGGCTGCAAAAGCAGGTGAAGGCCTTCAAACTCATGAAATTTCAAGAGGGATACAATGATGGGAGGAAAAGAAAGGCGTCGAGGTATCCTCTTGAAGTCAGAAGCTCCGACATTGAGAGAAACCCTGAGGTAGCATAACGGGCCTGAGCTCCAGAGTCGCTGAGGCACAGCAAGATGGCGTGAGTGCTTGAGTGACCTCACCACACATTGTACAACTTTTCTTTTATTAATGGAAATTAACTAAGTACACTTATCTCCCTTAGCTTTCAGTTTCCTTTATGTATAGATATCTTGTTGATTGTAACCAAATGTGGTTGTTGAGAGTGTGACCTCTTCCTCTCCGAGGAGTCTCTTGGTTTCGGTAGCCCCCTTGGCATCAGTTGGATCCACTCAGGCTGTCGGTGAGCCTGACGTCTCTGAGCCCAAGTCCCCAGGCTTTGTGGGTATACAAGCAGCTGGTCCGAAGGCGTTAGGTTCATCGAGGAGCCTGTGGTGGTCCTAGACGACCCTGACTCCGATGATTTCCTAGGCGGCCTCGAAGAGGAACACGAAGAAGTATCCGACATGGGTCTCAGGGAGGATCCCGGGTCCTTCCTGAGGTACTTGTGTGCCCGGAAAGAGAGGGTGGTGAGAAGTGGCCTCCGCTCGATGCCGGGTGGTCTTTGCGCAAGGAGCTTGGGTTGCATGATCTTCTAATTTTCCAGTAGGACCGGGAGTTGACGAGCCATCAATGCAGGGTTGGCGATCTCGATAACCAATTTTCTATACGGATTAGAAGGTTAAGGTAGCTGAATCAGCATGTGGAAGAGTTATCCGAGGCCGCGAAGCTCCTGCGAAAGGAGAAGTTAGAGTTGCTATTGATCTCCTGGCTACGTTGGAGGAGTTGAAGAATGCGAGAGAAAACATCTCCCTCTTGTGTGAAGCTATCGGTGAGAGGGCGACTGAAATCCACTCGCTCTGATCTCAACTAGACGAAGAGCGCAAGGAGAAGCTTGAGCTCTGTGGCAGAGTTCGGGGGCTGGAGATGAGCTCTCGAGATCGCAAGCGCCTAGGGGGCATGCTAAGAGTTGAGGTGGTAGGCCTAAGCGATCATAACTGAAGCAATCGGGAAGAGCTCCAGAACCTGCGCTACAAGCTGGAGCGGAGGCACACTAGGAGTGGCGCAGGGAGTTCGAGGCAACGGCGTTGATGCAACCAAGCCCCTCTGATTGTATATTTTTGTGTAATCCTATATTAGAATTCCTTTGTACTTTATCAATCAATCAATAAAATGCTATTTGCGAACTGTCGATTCCTGGTTATTACATTCTTCTTGAGATTGGTTAAGTATTGTGCTTGACTCGGTGTTAAAGAGTCGCTGAGATTGCGCTTGGATTCCCGTGACTCAATCTTCGAGATTGAATTCCTCAGAGTGGCGATGATCCCAGAGGATCTCCATGGCGTTGAAGTCTTTGGAGAGGCAATGTCCCCGGAGGATAAATGAACTCATGTTGTGTGAGCCTCTGACTGTGTTCGACCCAAGGGAGTGAGCGTTACCAGTTATTGAAGTTTACCCCCTGGGTGATGCTTCCAATGTCTCTGCAGCGCCTTTTGGTTATCAGGCCGAGAGTCTGACGTGGGTTGTTGGAGTTAGCCATCAGGAGCGCTTTCATTTTTCAGTAGAGCCCTGGTGTAGGCTGAATTATCGGAGTGAGGGCCCGTCATAGGACGTAAGTTAGACTGTCAGGAGCGTTTCTATGTTTCAAGAGAGCGTCTATAGCAAGCTGTGTTTGAGTTTGAGCGTAAGAGCATCTGCGCCTCTCAGGAGAACGTCCATTGAAGGTCGAGTTTGACCGTGAGAGCGTCTCTGCCTCTCAGGAGAGCGTCCATGGTAGGCTGAGTTCAACCGCGAAAGCGTCTCCGCCTCTCAGAAAAGCGTCCAATGTAAGTCGAGTTCGACCGCTCTTAGGAGAGTTCCATTGTATGTCGAGTTCGACCGTAAGAGCGCCTGTCTCTCAGGGGAGTGTCCATTGTAGGTCGAGTTCGACTGTATCTCAGGAGAGCATCCATTTAGGTCGAGTTTGACCGTAGGAGCATCCTTGTCTCACAGGAGAGTGTCCATTGTAGGTCGAATTTGAGGAGGAAAAATTGGTGACATGCCATCAAAGGGGATGTCTAGGTGAGAACCCGAGATAAACCTGAAATTACCTAGAGGGGTGAATAGGTGACTAGCTAATCTAATGATGAATTAATGCGGAATTAAAAACTATTAATGCAAACTAAAAATTCTTAAGCTAAACACACAAGGTACGACACAAGAGTGTAGTCGAATTTCTCGTGAAAGGTTCTGAACTAACTCCTCAAAATTCCTCTAAATAAGAGTTGAGATGCTACTATGGCTCTCTTGGTTGAATACAAGCGTGAGCAAACAATCCCCAAGCATACAAATATTATCAAGCATATAAAGATGAAAGCACTATAAGCATGCAAGATATAAATACAAGTGAGAGATAGAGAGAAAGCAATCGCAAACACGAGAGATTTATTTTGAGGTTCGAGCACCCTTACTCTACGTCCCCACCTTCAATATTATGAAGGATTTCCACTAAAAACGATCCCACCGGATCACTCGGTGCCGCAACACGTGCAAGCGAGTTCACACTAGAACTCCTTTGGACTCTGTAGTCCCTCTCTTGTTCCCGCAAGAAAAACACACGTAAGCTTGCCGAGGCCGCACCTCTACACTGAGCTCTCACTAGAACTCGAAACAACGCGAACCCGCAAGTCCGCCTCCTCAAATACAAAGATGAACTCTTGGTGATCTAAACACTTTGATCACCTAAAAACAATCTCACAACAACTCTCTTATAAGAATGATATAGCAATGGAAAGCTCAAGTATGTGTGAGAAAACTAGGATGAAATTTGTGGTGAAAAACTCAAAGAATCACTTTTAAAAAACACTCTTAAAAACTCTCCTTTTGATATGGAAATATTAGCACTAAAACATGTGGAGAAAACCACTACAATAGATAGGAAAACTGACTTTGAAACTCTCCAAAAATCTTATCTAAAACAGCCCAAGTGAAGCCTCTTTTTTAGGCATCAAAAATCTGCCCGTTGGAGGCCAACCTAGCAGTTCAGACTGCTGTCCGTCGACCGCTCGGTAGACCGCCAACGGTCGGATTTCTGACCGTTAGGAAGGTCGGTCGACCGGCCGGTCGACCGCCTTGAAGGCAATGGCCTAGCGGTCGACCGGGCCATTTCCAGAGAGCAGAAGCTCTCTGGCGGTCGACCGGCCCAACCTATGCACGTTTTGTGCACGTCGGTCGACCGACCTCTGTCTCGGTCGACCGTGCAGTCGACCGGCAGAAGGCCAGAAAATAGTTTTGGGGATTTAAAAACTTAACTTTTTATCTTTAATAAAATCCCATAAATACTCTAAAAATCTACAAAAATAAGTTCAGTAATATATTTTGATATACAAACATGTTTGAGTAAAAATCAAATTTGTGTATATGATACTTGAGCAATCCACCAACTAATCTTCCTTTACATTTTATCTAAAAATAAAATCTTACTAAAAACAAACCTAGACACAAGTCTTCTCTCGAAGGTCTTCACTTGAAAATCTTCTTCTCCTTCTTGACTTGGTCCAAATTATGATCCCATGAGCTAGACTCCTCTTGAGTACTTGATGTAGTCTTGATGCACAAGTTCTTGAATCAACACGTGCTAGCTCCAAAACTTGACTTGAAATCCTTTGGTGAAACTAAACATCTACTAAGATCTTAATCACATATCTGAGACTAATTAAACACAAGATCATTAGTAATATAACCACATGAGTTAATCATCATCAAAACTAGAGGGATGGGCCTTTGGGTCAACGATCTCCCCCTTTGTGATGATGACAAAACTTATGGAGTTATATATACATAGATTAAAGTCAAGCTTCATAGAAGCTCCCCCTTAACTCATGCATAACAAACAATAATAAGATATATTAATGAAGTACATGAAACTAAACAAATATATATGCATCAACAATGTGAGAGAAACATGCAAACATTCAAAATCCTTTTCCCAAAAACCTTCTCCCCCTTTTTGTTTAAACTTTTAAAAACATTCTCCCCATTTTATAAAACACAAGATGCATAAACTCACTCAATATATGCAACACTCAAATATGCATATATAAACTTAAAATCTTTCTCCTCCTTTTTGTCAATCATCAACAAATGGGTAAAATAAAACAAATAAAAAATAAGGATATATATGCGATATACATTCATGAAGAGGAAGACGCTAAGTTAGCTTCCCTGCATACATGCATTACATGAAGAAGGGATGACAAGCCCTAACTCACATAACGCATAACATACAATGCATAAGTGGGATGTTAAGATCCCATGCACACGTGTGTCACATAAAGAAGAGATGTCAACCTCCTCAATATAAGATACACTCAATATGAATCTATATATAGAAGAGATGTTAAGCTTCCCTTGCATAAAGGCAAGACATCAAAACATTTTTAACACAAATTTTGATAATTACTTAAACAAATTTTTTGAGATATCATTTGTACATAAACAAAATTTTAAGATACAAATTGTAAATAAACAATACAAATTTTGAATTTTTCTTAAATCAACAAATCAATTTGAGATATCACAAGATTTTGATACCATATGAAATAGGAAATTTGTGATACCAATTGAAATTGAAAGATTTGTACATTTTGATATCAATGAAAGAAAATATTTTATATTTTGATATCAATTGAAATATATGATAAATTTTGATACCAAATAGGTAAAACATATTGTTACCAATTGAAATTTAAACTCAATTGGAAATTGAAATATATTGTAAATTTTGATACCAATAAAAATACCAAATGAAAATAATGCATAAGCTTATAGAAGTTCCAATTGAGATACCAATTGAAATCAAGATTTAGTTCAAGCTTAGCATAAACATAATTTGTGTTTTAAACATGTAAATATATTGTAAATCAAGCACAAGCAAATCATATATATATATATATATATATATATATATATATATATATATATGAAAATGAAAATATCAATAGAAATTGATATTATTTGAAATTTAAATCATACATATATAGAAAATAAAATATCAATTGTAATACCAATTGAAAATATGATGAGAAGCAAGTGTATAACTCATAAAGATCCACCCTTTTCATGCACATGATAAAAGATATGTAATTTGAACATACAAGGCATAGTCGTCTATTCATCCGCCCTTAAAGGGTAGATGTTTTCAAAAATAGATTTGAAAATATTTACATATTGAAAACACTATCAAATGAAGAATACATAACTAGTTAAAAGTAATTTTTGAAAAACTAGTTAAAGATCCTTCAAACATGAAACCAAATCACATATATCTCATGAATCATACCAAATACACAAGAGTTGTCACTCGAAATCGATAATGCTCATAAAAGGGTTCATGAAACAAAGTCATGAATAAACGAAGAAATAATGTGAGTGTACAAGCATCATGTGAATAGCATATTTATGAAAATATGTCAATGAAGCTCAAAACAAACATGAATGTCATTATATCAAAAAATATGAAAATCATAAAGATTTAATTTTTCATTAAACTTCAAGGTATATGTATGATTTATCAAAACTAACAATATACATACATATCCTATACACAAATGAGTCCAAAAAGTAATTTGCATGAAGGTAAGTGACTCAAGGGTATACATGTATATTTATTAGTTTTAGACAAGCATAACATATACATGAAGCAAAAACATGCACAAATATAGGCAAAACAAGTATAAATGAGGAAATCATCAAAACTAGGCTATACATGTGCATGTAGTAAGTACAAATGAGCAATAAAGTGTAAACATATATGAATCAAATGTTGCTCACTACTTGTACAAGCATATACACAAGTTTTGATAAAAACTACATCTAAACAAGTATTTACCACATGAAGCATAAACACAAAACATGAACATGCTAAAAATTATCATCAAATGTAAAAGAATGAAAAAATAGGAGTGTAAAGATAATTACCAAACCAAACTATACTCTAAGTCTCCAAAACATAATGGTCTTCTCACCAAAACTCTCTTGATAGTGATGCATCAATTTGTAGTGTCCATTGAGCCCATGCATCCACCACCAAGGCACCAACCCTCTCACGTCATGTGAGAGCCCACACCTACATCAAACACGAGGTGAGAATTTTGGTACCCATTTTCTTTTGGGTCCACGGGGGTTAGTCTTACTCGGGACCTAAAAATTTTTATTAACAAAATTAATAGAGTTTACTCTATCATAATAAAATTTTGCCAAATGGCTTTTGTGACCGCAATGTGTACATTTGTACACTCTAGTATGCACATGTGAATGAGTGTGATCATGACGTGCAAAATGTGCATAAGTATGTTGAGGGTGATGTGCATGAACAAGTGGTACTTGTTTCTTTGAAAACAAGATTTCTAATCTATTATGGTTAAATGCACAATTGCTCAAAGTTGAGCTCAAACAATTTATTCTATTTTTCAAAAATTTAATCTCATTTTGATCAATAGTGGCATGAAAAGCATATGAAAAATGAGAATCATTATTTTTTCTTTTTAGAAATATTTTTTTCCTTTTGAAATAACTTTTCTTTTCAAAGAGTACTTTTCTTGTAAAGCAATATCTTTTTCCTTTTCCACCAAAACAATTTTATTTTTCAAAGAAGTTTCTTTCACAAAGATCATTCAATTTAGAAGTCAAGAAAATATTATCTTTTTTCAACATACATTTTCTTTTGAAATGCATTCCATTTAGTTTGAAAAGAATCTTTTTCTTTTAACAAGGAATCAAATTTATTTTTCATTTTTTTATTATCCTTTTTAAGCAACTCATATTTTTCAAGAAGTTGTTGACAAAATGATTCAAGCTCATCATAAGACATATCAACATCCTCTTCTAACTCGGATTAGGAATTTACCTCAAGGGGGTTATTCCCTTGGACCATATAGCATACGTTGGAAGCGTCACTTCTAACATCCGAGTCGCTTCCTGCATAGTATTGCTCTTGTTCGTCAAAGGAGACTAAAGTGTTCCAAACTACAAAAGCCAAATCAAAGTTAGAAGCCCTAGATAAATATTCGTCATTTAGGGTTGACTTCAAAACATGGATAGCTTTTGCATTAGCCTCTAAATGTTTGTCATTTAAACAATATGAATCTTTAATAGTGACAAAATAAACATGAATAAATACCTAGGGCTTTGAGGTACAAAGACATCTTAACCTTCCAAGTTTGGATGTTAAGAATATCAAAAGTGGGAAGTGACATGAAATCCATGTGTGTGTATAAATATTATGATTAGTTATAAATAAGGATCTTTAACTCTACGTTATTAGACCCAAATCAAGAGCACCAGCTCTGATACTAATTGAAATCACCTAGAGGAGGGTGAATAGATGACTAGCTAATCTAATGGTGAATTAATGCGGAATTAAAAACTATTAATGCAAACTAAAAATTCTTAAGCTAAACACACAAGGTATAACACAAGAGTGTAGCCGAATTTCCCGTGAAGGGTTCTGAACTAACTCCTCAAGATTCCTCTAGATAAGAGTTGAGTTGCCGCTATGGCTCTCTTGGTTGAATACAAGTGTGAGCAAACAATCCCCAAGCATACAAATATATATCAAGCATATAAAGATGAAAGCAATATAAGCATGCAAGATATAAATACAAGTGAGAGATAGAGAGAGCAATCGCAAACACGGGAGATTTGTTTCGAGGTTTGAGCACACTTGCTCTAAGTCCCCACCTTCAACATTATGAAGGATTTCCACTAAAACGATCTCACCGGATCACTCGGTGCCGCAACACCTACAAGCGAGTTCACACTAGAACTCCTTTTAACTCTCTAGTCCCTCTCTTATTCCCGCAAGAACAACACAAGCAAGTACGCAAGTTTGCCGAGGCCGCACCTCTACACCGAGCTCTCACTAGAACTTGAAACAACGCGAACCCATAAGTTCGCCTCCTCAAATACAAAGATGAACTCTTGGTGATCTAAACACTTTGATCACCTAAAAATAATCTCACAACTCTCCTATAGGAATGATATAGCAATGGAAAGCTCAAGTATGTGTGAGAAAACTAAGATGAAATTTGTGATGAAAAACTCAAAGAATCACTTTTACAAAACACTCTTAAAAACTCTCCTTTGGATATGAAAGTATTAACACTAAAACATGTGGAGAAAACCTCTACAATAGATAAGAAAAACTGGCTTTGAAACTCTCTAAAAATCTAATCTAAAACAGCCTAAGTGAAGCCGCTTTTATAGGCATCAAAAATCTGTCCGTTGGAGGCCAACTCAGCAGTTCAGACTGCTGTCGGTCGACCACCTTTAGGGCAATGGCCTAGCGGTCGACCACCCGGTCGACCGGGCCATTTCCAAAGAGCAGAAGCTCTCTCGCGGTCGATCGGCCCGACCTGTGCACGTTTTGTGCACGTCGGTCGACCGCTCGATCGACCGACCTCTGTCTCGGTCGACCATGAGGTCGACCGGCAGAAGGCCAGAATACAGTTTTGAGGATTTAAAGACTTGACTTTTTATCTTTAATAAAATCCCATAGATACTCTAAAAATCTACAAATATAAGTTCAGTAATATACTTTGATATACAAACATGTTTGAGTAAAAATCAAAACATGTTACACACATTTTAAACTATTTTTGTGTTATGAAAATTTTGGCTTTAAACAAAATCCGTATTTTTTCAAATCGATTTTTTCAAAACTTCTCCAAATATAAAAACAAGATATTTTAAACACTTTTGAAGCTTAGTGTGTATGGATATGATCCACTACACATATATGATGAAATATCTATATTTTTGACATTAAGCTCTTTTGATAAAAACATGTTATATTTTGAGATTTAAAAACCAAATTGGTATTTTTTCAAAATGAAAACTCTTTTATGAAAACCAATGTTATAAATGGCGGCCATAGTGGCTATATCGGCTGGAAAAATTTATTGAGAATGGGGATATATCGGGGATATTTTAAAAAATCGGACTGTAAATATATTTCTTATCCTAAATCACATCTCAATAATGTAATGTATGCATATATCATATAAAATTTTATAAAACATCATATTTGCATGTTTAAAATATACTTACCTCGAAACTTGCAATTGCATTAAGCCTATGAATTCATAATCACCATTCAAGTGTAGATTCTTCACAAATGCTACATTACCAACTCTCTTGAATCACCCAAATGCCTAACCTAGAAACATGCAAACATGAAAATGAATCAATAAATATATAAAATATTATACAAAGAAATGACAGAATCAATTCAAATCAAGTATCATAAATTCATATTATGTCTACAAGTTCAAATTAAAATCATAAAGTGATGGTCCATACAAGAACCAAGCAATTAACTAACCAAGAGTTTAGAAGTTACAAAGACAATAATTATTTCTAAAGGCTAAAGCAAAACAAGAACTAAAGCAACATAAAACCAAAAGCAAATGTCTCTTATGTATCATGCGTCAAGTCTAAAAGCAAAATAACAAAAGCTCAAATAAATATTATCCCTATTCCTCTTCTCCATGCTCGGACTCATCCGATGATGAAACATCATCTATAGGAATGTTTGGCTCTTCCTCATCCGATGATGAATCCGATAATGATCCTAAGTGTCTTCATCTTCCTCATGAACCTCATCATCATTTATCTCAACCCTCTTTTATTGTGATGATGATGCTTCCCCTTTAGTCTTCTTTGCACCCTTCTTTTCGTCCTTGAACTCTTTCTTCTCTTTGGATTAGCACCCATAGCTTTTGCAACTTGCCTCCAAGTTAATGATTCATCAGGAAAATCTTCATCATCGCTTTCTATATGTGTTGCATTGATATTATTTTGATGCATCAACCACTCAGTGACCTTCTCTTCTTCATCATAAGCGACTAAAGGATCTCTATCCTTGATAGCTAGCTTATTTTTTAGCCTTGTATTGAACTTGACATAGACTAAGTTATGTAGCTTTCTGTGACTTAGTCTATTTCTCTTCTTTGTATGAACCTACAAAAGAAAACCAAACCCATCAACAAAAAGTAATTAAACAATTAAAGAGAAAATAATATAATATAAATTTTATATATTTTGTAATACCATCTCAAATGTGCTCCAATTTCTTTCGCAACCAGACGAGCTAGTTGTCAAGTTCAATATTCTCATAGCCATATTCCTCAATTCGGGAGCATCAGTCTCATAAAATTGCCAATATTGTGCTAACAAAATTATGAATGAAATTAGTTACTAAAAAAGTATAGTTATTTCTTTTCTATTTTGTAAATATGTAAAATGCAAAAAACTAATACCTGGATTATTAAGCTTCTTAGCATATGTTTTTGCGAACTCTCCCCAAACGATCCCTTTTGATATTGGTACATTGGCAATTGTTCACTGATCTTATCGATGACTTCCTCAACAGTGAGATAAAACTTATGCATGGCATCAACGAAGCCATCCATAAAGACACCGACTTTATCAATTGACTCCTTTGCAAAATAAAAATAAGGGTTTAAGAAGTAGCCGGCTCGATGCAAGGGACCTTTAAGTTTTTCATCCCATCTTTTGTCAATAATCTTCTATATTGGAAGATACTTATTCTCTTCACCTTTAACAGCCAATTTGATCTCCTCCTTTGCATTCTCTAAATAACCATAAACCCAACCCATAGATGGCATTTTGTCACCATCAACCCTTCTTAGGACTTTCACCAATGGTGTAAAGACTTGGAGAGCAAAGTCTACATTGTCTCAAAATTTATTACTAGCGATGATTTTGGTAACCTACAAATGTAACGAATAGTTTTTAGCTTTCAAACTATATATAATAAAAATAAATTGCAATCAATTGTTATTAATTTACTAATGTAATGATATATATATATAAAAGAATAAAAGTATATACCTTTTTACCCGCATCAGTTTTGAAAAGTGTTTCTAACATCCATTCATTACTTACAAATATTTGCTTTAGATTTTTTCCTCTTTTCGCAAATTGAGCTTAAAGAAAGATACGCAATAGCAAATCTTGAAGCTCAGGGTCTAACAATATCTCCATCGCATTTAGTCCTCATTAGGCTATGTGACTTGGTATGATTATAAATGTACACCGTCACCGATCTTCCCATTAAGAAAGCACTCCGGATGGGCTTTATCTTTCCAATATCACCTAACATCAAATTGGTGGTGTGCGCCGCACAAGGAGTCCAATATATATTAGGCCTTTTTAAGAGTAAAGTTTTTGTCGTCGACATATTGTTGGATGCGTTATCCGTGACAATTTGCACAACATTTTCGGGTCCGATCTCCTTAATTGCATTATCCACAAACTGATAAATATAATTGCCATCATGTTTCTTGGCAGAAGCATCTTGTGAATGTAAGTAGGCCATTTCCGCTGGATAATGCGCAACGATGTCAGTGATGCTTCTATTCTTCCTATCCGACCAAGCATCGGTCATAATTGTGCACCCATAACTTCCACAACTTTTTTTGAATGAAGCTAGAGTTCCAGTTGTCTCCTCCACCTCCCTTTGAAGAAATGTCTCACTTAGCTCGTATGGTGTTAGAGCTTCCAAGAATTTTCCAAACTTTCCAATAGCTTGTAACATTTGTTGGAAAGAAGGAAGTGTAGCGGTATTAAAGGCTATTCCAGCTTCATAGAACCACCAGACTATGTACTTCACGGCATCTTCCCTTGCCTTCTTCCTATACTTGGAATCCATGTTAGGTTGCTTGCTAGCCTTGGATTTATCCACCAACTCCTCTGGTGATAGGGCAAATCTGTCCATAGGGCCTTTTGCCTTTATTCATCGACACATATCTTGCTGATACTATTCTTTTGAATCTTCCTCATCCTCTTTCCCAACATGCACATCGCTCATCAAGTTTTGGTAGCTAACTTCCTTGGCTTCCCTTTTCATCTGAGTTTTTTCAAGTATGGCAATAACTTTCTCCTTCACATCAGCAGGAACTTGGTAACAAGGTACGCAGTTCCTCTTAACCCCAGCCAACTGTTGTTTCAAACGAGTTATCCATCCGAAAAGTACCTGTTTGCAGTATATGCAACGCACTTTGTTTGCATTATTGGCATCCACCCTCTCTCCATAATGCCAACAAGGATCTTTACCTCCAGGTTTTGGCGGCAAATTGAAACACTCAGAAGAAGCCATCTTGCAACAATTTTATGGAAACTAAAACTTATTTGAGAAAATAAAACTTCTTCATATTATATCAATATTGAAGAATCCATACAGCAAACCCACCAAACTTATAGCCAAGATAGAATGATTGAGACAAGCAACAAAACAAATTCAATTGAAGGAAAATAAGAAAGCAATCAATATCTTGAAACAGTTGCATAATTTTTCCCACAACTTAAAACTTAAAAAATTACTCACAAACAAATTATCAGTTCTTGAACATCTTGCCACATCAAATAGTATTTTATTTATTCTTTCTTTATATGATGGATAACATATTTCTTCTTTGAATTCTTTCTTTATACCATATCTAACAAATGTTTGTTTTTGTAACTAATACTACTATTCATTTTTAAATATGCAGATCCTGGAGCTGATCACTACAGATGATAATCAGTCAGAAAATAGTCAAAAGATGCAGAGGAAACACAAATAATTTCAAAATCATTCAGTGAATAACTTCAAGAAAATAGAAATTTTCATGAATGCCTCTCTACTGGTGCATTTTATCACCAATTGTATTAATGTATTTGTTACTGTATATATCAATCAATAGCTATTTGTCAAAATTTTGTCATTATGAAGCATGATCCAAATTCAAGAATGATTTTTGACAGCCTAATGAAGCATGATTCAGATTCAAGCATGATTCATGAAAACAGTCGTCAGTCTAATAAAGCATGATTCATGAATTCAAGAAAGGCAAGTTCTAATTTTGACAGTTTATTAACAATTAGTCATTGTTAAGAAGCAAAGTTGGGGGCCTCCTTCACTTATCACTGTAAAAGATACCCGCTTGCTTGCTGAAGCTGCTCGCTGCACCACCAAGATGTTGTAGCACTCTCTGCACCACGCTACCACCGTAGAGGAAAAGGAACAGCGGAGATGGGAGAGGCTGGGTTGTCTAGTGTAGAGAGATGAATCACCATCGACGAAGTCACGAGAGAGAGAGAGAGAGAGAGAGAGATTGCGCCGACGGACCGGTGAGAAAGAGGAGATGTCGAGATGATGCACCAGCGAGAGAGGGGGAGATGATTCACTGTCGACGAGGTCTAGAGAGAGACGAGATTGTGTCGTCGACGAGGCCGAGAGAGAGAGAGAGGAGATGGCGCCGTCGATGAGGCCACAGCACAGAGAGGAGAGATTAGGGCTCGCAGTCGAGTCTTGACAGAAGCCCTAAAATTCCCAACCTGGCATGATATGTATAGTGGGTCGGGTGTTCGGGTCGGGTTAGTTTTCAACCCGATGCAATTTTTTTAGATGGTCGATATTGCGGCGATTTTTTGAGCCGATATATCGACGATAAATCCGATATTGCGCCAATAAAGGGGGAAAATGTGAAACGCTATCAGAAGTGCCATTGGGTTGCGGGTGACTACGAAAAGCGATATATCGGCGCAATAGCGGCACCATTTAAAACACTGATGAAAACACATCTAAATCTTGTGTGTGAGTGTATATGATATATGAGCAATCCACCAACTAATCTGTCCTTTACATTTTATCTAAAAATAAAATTTTACTAAAAGCAAACCTAGACATAAGTCTTCTCTTGAAGGTTTTCACTTGAAAATCTTTTTCTCCTTTTTAACTTGGTCCAAGCTATGATCCAATGAGCTAGACTCCTTTTGAGTACTTGATGTGGTCTTGATGCACAAGCTCTTGAATCAATACGTGCTAACTTCAAAACTTGACTTGAAATCTTTTGTTGAAGCTAAACAGCTACTAAGATCTTGATCACATATCTGAGATTAATTAAACACAAGGTAATTAATACTATAACTACATGAGTTAATCATCATCAAAACTAGAGTGATGGGCCTTTAGGCCGACAAAATCATCGAAGGAGTTGTCAGGGGAGGGGTTTTGGACGCCATTGAAATGCTTATTGGGGACAAAACCATAGAAAATCTTTTCATTGAATGTATTTGAGTTTCATACATAGTATCATTTCAAATGAAAAAAATTTCATTGTTAATCGAGCGTCTTCCCGTCTTAACCAGCCATCGTGTATGATCCTTTCCCACTCTGGCAACCACCATGTTATGGGCCATCCAAACTTGGTCCGAGCTTCCCGATGTTCCTTTCCCAGGTACTCTGGATGATGCGCTTTAAGACAAAGTCGCTGACTTGAAACTCGTGGGTCTTCACCTTGTGATGTGAGGCCCGGATCTGATGTTGGTAGGCAGCGATACGGATCTGCGCTTGTCATCTTTCCTCCGACTGATCTTGGATCAAGAGTAGCTGAAGAGCATTATGATCCCACGACATCTCTTCCGTCAACAGTGTTGGCATGCATATTCGACGGGGATGATTGCCTCCGTCCCATACGCTAGGGAGAATGGAGTTTCGCCTGTCGGGATGTGCTTCATGGTTCGGTATGCCCAGAGTACCCGGGTAGTTTCTCTACCTATTTGCCTTTTGCCTTACCCAGACTCTTCCACAGGCTGTCGAGGATTGTGCGATTGTTGATCTCGGCCTGGCCGTTGCCCTGTGGTAGTAGGGGTGGATAAACGGTGGATGATCTTATTACGTTGTCAGAGATGATAGCATGATGAAGCCCGAAGCGATAAATGATGTTCTGCCAAAGGAACTTCACTATTTGTTGTCCTGTGACCTCGGAGAGCGACACCGCCTCTATCCACTTGGTGAAGTAGTCGGTAGCTATCAAGAGGAATCTGAACTGTGGGAGAGCTCGCTGGAGAGGCCCAACTACATCGAGCCCCCACTGCATGAAGGGTCAGGGCTGCGACGAGTGTGAAGGTCTTCGGTCAGCCTGTTGGAGGAGGGAGCGAACCTTTGACACTGTGGGCATTCCACACGTGTTCCTTGGCGTTATCAAACATCTTGGGCCAATAGTACCCCTGATTAATGGCCTTGTGGGCGAGGGATCGTCCCCTGACATCTCATGCATTACCCTTCAGGCCTCCTCAAGTCTGAGGCACCTCAAGTATGGGTCGAAGTGTAACTTGGAGTGAAATTTCTTGTACAGGAGCTCTCCAATGAGTATATATCTGGTGGCCAGATGTTGGAGCTTCTATGCTTCTGTTTTGTCATCGGGCAGGGTACTATCCTTAAGATAGGCGATAATTGGGTCCATCCTGGCAAGGTGTCTAAGCAGAAGATCTCCCCCTCGGGCCGCTGGATGCTCGGAGTCGGGCTCGACTAGGATCTCCCGTTGAAACAGAAACTCGGTTGTTGATGCCATGTTGGCCAAGGAGTCGGCATGATTGTTCTTGGACCACGGAACCCACTTGAAGTCGCAGCAGGAAAACTTGGCCTTCAGGCTGAGGACGAGTAGTAAGTCTACATCCATTCATTCGCCTTTAACCGCATACTCTCCGTTGACTTGGTAGACCACCAGCGCCGATCGTAGCGAACTTTGAGCCCAGTGATTTCGAGGATCACCGCCATTCTCAGCCCAGCGATGATAGCTTCGTACTCGGCCTCATTGTTCATGGCAAGGAAGCCGAGCATGAAGGAGTGTTCAATGATAGAATCCTCGGGTGGTGAGGACGAGCCTGACGCTTGCCCCCTTGTTGTTCAAGGCATCGTCGATATTGAGAATCCACCCCTCCCGCAAGTCGCTTTGTGCTGGAGCTCCTGGGGTGAACTCAGCAATGAAGTCAGCCAGGACTTGTCCTTTGATCGCCGTTCTGGGTCATACTTGATGTCGTACGGGTTCAGTTTCGCGTCCATCTCGCTATCCGCCCAGTAGCTTCCGGGTTCACAATGATGTTCCACAGAGGATGCTCTGTCGGCACGGTAATCATAAATGATTGGAAGTAGTGTCTCAGCTCCTTAAAGTGACGAAAATAGCTAGAGCTAGTTTTTTCACCCTTTGATACCTGGTCTGGGCTCCGGTTGGCGAGCTACTGACAAAGTACACCAGCTTCTAGATGCCTTCATCCTCGCGAATTATAGCTCCGCTCACAACAGATTCCAACACGATGAGATAAAGGAACAGTGTCTAAAAATCACTAAGGACAAGTCATCAGAAAGCAGAATCCGAACCCCAGACACAAGGCTAATCATAGCCATCAGTGCAGTCCCAAGACGCAAAGCCTGAAAGTCGTGTCTCAGCATCATTGCGGTACCAAGACGCAGAGCTTGAAAGCCGCGTCTAAGTATCACTGCAGTAACAAGACGCGAGGGTTGAAATCTGCGTCTCTACTTTACCACAATACCCAGACACAGGACCCAAAGCCCGCGTCTCACATAAAGCTTGACGCAGAACTTGAAGCTCACATTTCAACCAAATGCGAAGCTTAAGCGTTACCTTAACGGCTAAACGCGAGGCTCGAAGCCCGCGTTTCAACTAGAGAGGAACCCTGCATCTCTGCTATAATTGCCCTCATTGCTTAGTCAATTACTGCTCACGTAATGACGGAGTTAACTCCCATTATGGAGGGTTTCTAAGGGACAAGTTTACCCCTGAAACCCCTCTAAATAGCTCAGCCTCCTATTGAAGGGCGGGTGGGTTTTTTCTGAGTAGAGAATTCTTGGTCGATTAGAGAGACTCGATTAGAGCTTCCAGCTGAGAAATATTTAAGAGTTCAACTCTTCTAACAACTTGCTGAGCACAAGTTTGCTTTTACCTCAAATCTCTTTGAGATTTTATTGGACAGGAGCTGTGCTACTCCGACTAGTCCGAAGAGAAGATTCCTAGAAGACTGACGTTCACCCGGTCAACGAAAAATAAGATTCACTTTCTACCATCATATCAAGAACCCAGCATTAAACAAAGAGAAGATTTGAGCTTGAATATCTTCTCTTGTAATCGAAATTTATTGAGATTGTTGTAATCTTTCATTGATCCAAGGAAATTTACTTTAGGTCCCACAAATTTTCTCTGATAAACAAGAGATGGCGACTCCACTGCGGACGACTTTCTCTACTGATGAGCAAGTGTGGCGCAGAGTGAGGTCAATTGCATGGGAAAAATGGTCGAATCACTTGTCATAGAATTTGACCAAGAAAAATATGAAGAGTTCCTCTCTTCCGGCTCCAAGAGCCTAAGGGCGCGGCAGTGCTGGAAGGTCTCTTCGGAGATATGCTCCTGGATTTGCTCAGAGGCTTCTCCGAATATGGTCTCTGCAGAGAACATCATGGCTGGCCATATCACACGCAAGGCCCGCGTCAACGTCTCCCACGAGACCCGCGAGGTCAGTGTTATGGATGGGCAGCTAGCTCCCGCCAGTCCTCTTCCTCAGCTCCAGGTTACCCAGGATTCACAACAACCCGCACGGCGTAACCGAAATATCGAACGTCGACGGAGGCGACACGCGCGTCAACTACAAACGTAAGAAGCCGGAATAATTATTTGTTCAGCAGAATCAGAACGCGAGGCTCAAGCCCGCGTCTCTTCTGAGCAATGTCAGACGCGTAAAGTCCGCGTTTGGAGACCTAAACACGAAGCTCAAAAGGCTTGTGTTTCGAAAGCTTCACTTCCCAAACGCGATGTTCAGCAGCGCGAGATCTGTGCCTCATCAGAGACATGAGACCCGCGTCTCTACAACCAAACGCGCGACTCAGAAGGTCCGAGTTTCTCAAGTGTCAATAGCCAGCGGCAGTCAGCAACGCGTGATTCGCGCCTGTGCTCAGCAGAGACGCGAGACCCGCATTTTAAAGCCAAAACGCGACAGCCGCATCTGTTCTACAGAACATGAGCTCTGCGTCTCTTAACCCTGCGTTTCAGAGTTGCGACACAAGGATGGCTCTCAAAAGCTGAAAAGCCCTCGAAAACCCGAGACTAATCTCTTTTATCCCCCTCCAACAGATTTAAGAGATTACTTGATAAAGAAAAGGAGTGTTAATCAGGTCGCTCCATCATGTTGTTGTGAACGGCTCAACACAGCAATGCTCTCTGAATGTGATTGCAGTCCACATACGAGCAAGCAGTCGGTATTCAGACCATTGAACTCAACCTCCTGATCAGCCAAACGGCGTCAGTCCTGCAGAAAGAGAACCTTCTCTAGCACGGAATACCCAGAAGTCACTGCAAGCATGGTAGGTCCAAGCACTATGCCAAGCAGTAGGGAAAAATAACCGGTAGTCAGCTCTGACGAGTCTGATACGCAACCAAAAGGAGTATATCGGCATACTCGCAGTACTCGCACTCGGACTAGTGCGGTAGCCCTGATTGACTACAGTACCCTAGCCCGGGGCATTGAAGTAAATGAATCACACTCTACCATTGCAGAGTCGCAGGCATCAAAATCTTCTGCAGAGAAGGAAGCCTTCGTGTATATGGCAAACACTCCTGAGGAGACGACCAGGCGTCTGGAACAACAAGCCAGGTCCAGAAAAAACAATTCGATATGATTCGCGCCCACCAAGAGTCTATCGATACCCTCAAATACATGCTTGCACAGTTGCTCAAAGACAAGAAGTCAAATGCCAACACTTCTTCTAAAAAGTCTTAAGGCAAGTGGAAAGAAGGGGAGAGTTCATCTTCTGTGCACATAGAAGAGGAGAAACAGTCCAACTCCGAGTCGTCTAAGTCCCCATCTAAAGAGAGAGGCGATCCAGAGAACGGGGGTATTCATTCTAAAAGAATGAATAAATTAGAACAACGCCTGAAAACCCTTGCCAATCAGAAAGACCTCCAAGAAGCAGGAGTAGTCCAGACGTACCCGACAAATGGGATCTTGTCCCATATCCTCCCAAGTTCAAAGCTCCGACTCTACAGGCCACAGGCCTTTGACGGCAAAGGGTCACCGAACCAACACATTTTATATAGCTCGTGTCGGCTAATTAATGTTTGCCAACTGGATTAGTAATGGGGAAGAATAACTAGGGTATGCATTGTCTTCTCCAAATGCCACTTGCCAAACATTTTTTGTGTGATAGTCATGGCTTCTTATAACTTACAGATAGAAAACACCATAACAACAGGTCCGGGTAAATGGGTCCAGACCCGCAAACCCACGGGTCCGAGTATGGGAACCTAGGTTCTATACCCGCGGGTAAATGGTCCGGGTATGGTACATCCTGTAGTAATCGGGTCCGGGTCTGGTACCACCCGGACCTGACCCGAACCCGACCCGTTGACAGGCCTATATGCGGGCTTGACGCTCAGGTGGCTATGCATCGCCTCAATATCAATCCAGATGTGAAACCAGTCAAATAACAGCAGCGAAGGTTCCGTCCGAAAATAATGGAAGCAATCCAGTCGGAGCTCAAAAAGCTCGTAGACTCCGATTTCATAAGGAAAGAGCAACACTCTGATTGGGTAGCCAATATCGTCCCCGTCCCAAGAAAAACGGGAAGATAAGGGTTTGCATTGATTTTCGCGATCTAAAGGAGGCATGTCTTAAAGACGAATTCCCTCTTCCAATCACAGATGTCATAATCGACAACACGTGTGGTTTTGAACGGATGTCTTTTATGAATGGATTCTCAGGATGCAACCAAATCAAGATGTACCCTGATGATGAAAAGCATACATCTTTCAGGACATATACGCAAATCAAGAAAGGTGACCTAGTTTTAACCAAATCAAGATGTACACTGGGGGGTATTGCTATACTGTCATGCCCTTCGGATTAAAGAACGCGGGGGCAACATACCAGAGAGCTATGAATGCAATTTTACACGAGCATATACGCAAAACTGTGGAGTGCTACGTCGATGACATTGCAGTAAAAAGCCGAGCTAAGGGTGATCACATAGTAAATCTGAAGACAGTATTCGATATCATGCGGGCACATCAGTTGAAAATGAACCCCAACCAAATCTTCCTAGGGTAGCCAGCGATAAATTCCTAGGATTTGTTATGACATCCAAAGGAATCCACCTCGATCCAGAGAAAGTCCGCGCTGTCCAGGAGATGCAACCTCCAAGAAAACTCAGAGAGCTTAGAGGACTGCAAGGGCGACTAGCATACATCCGGAGGTTTATCACAAATCTCTCGGAAAGATGCCAACCCTTCACCAAATTGATGAAGAAGGGTGTTTCATTCATTTGGGACGACGCTTGCCAACAAGCGTTCGAGAAAATCAAGCGGTACCTCATGCAACCACCTGTCCTTACAGCTCCGATGTCAAGAAAACCTTTCTTAATATACGTTCGAGCGATGGATCATTCTTTAGGAGCTTTACTAGCCCAGAATAATGATCAGGACACGAGCAGGCAATCTACTATCTGAGTAGAACTATGATCGGAGCCGAACATCGGTACGACCCGATCGAAAAGGAATGTTTGGCGTTGGTGTTTACTGTCCAGAAAACGCGACACTACTTAGTGGGCCAAAGTATAAATGTCATATCAAAAGTCAATCCTTTAAGGTTGCTTATGATAAAACCATCACCACTAAATGGTTGGTTGGCGAAATAGGCCACATTGCTCTCTCAATATGAGATGCAATTGCTACCGCAAAAGGATGTAAAGGGGCAAGCTGTGGCAGATTTCCTGGCTGAGCATCCAGATCCAAGAGCGACTAAATTTTATGAAGATCTCCCAGACGAAGTCATTGAAGTTTGTTTGACCCAGACATCTTTCAAAGGGTAGGTATGGCAACTTTTCTTCGAAGGTGCTTCAAGAATGGGTCCGCGAGGAAATGTCGTAGCAGGAGCGAGGGTAGTACTTGTCTCCCTACAGAACTACGTAATCCCTCGTGCATTCTCATTAATCGAGCCATGTTCTAATAATATAGCGGAATATAATACTCTCTTAATCGGAATGAAAATCGCTGATGAGATTGGCGTTAAAAATCTTAAACCATACGGTGACTCTAAGCTCATCGTTAACTAAGTTCGTGGGGAGTACGAAGTCAAACATGAAGATTTAGTACCCTATTGCAACGCAACTATTTACATGGCTGAGAGGTTTAGACACTTTTACATCGACGATGTAACTCGCCAACAAAATGCGCACGCAGATACATTGGCGTCCCTTGCTGCTTCATTGGCTCTTTCAGCCGGAGCAATAGAGAAAATACTCGTCTACAGTCATAACATGTGCTGCCCAAGATTCACTTTTGAAGACCACCAAAAGTCGACAGGAGATCATCAAGTCAAAGAAGCCCTCGATACTTCAACAGTCCAGACTCAGGGAATGGTGATTCCCTTACATCGACTATGCATTGTACAGCATCTTTCTTGATGACCCCAAAGAGGCGGTTGCCATTAGAAGGAAAGCCTCTAAATTCTACTATAATGCAATCATGCGAACACTATATCGCTGATCGCATAATGGGATCCTCCTCCGCTGTCTGTCACAGAAGGAGGCACATGAAGTACTCAAAGAAGCGCACGACGGCATGTGTGAAGCTCATCAGCCCATCTCGAAGCTTGAGGATTGACTCCGAAGACTGGGATATTACTGCTAAAGATGATCCATGACGCCATCGCTTACGCCAAACGATGTCACGCCTGTCAGGTCCATGGTGACTTCATCTACCAGGCATCAGGGCATCTTCACCCTACAACTTCTTCCTGGCCATTTGAGATGTGGGGAATGGACGTGGTTGACCCCATAAGCCTACCTTCATCAAAAGGACATCACTTCATCCTAGCCATAACCGATTACTTCTCTAAATGGGCTGAAACTATTCCCTTGAAGGAAGTAAATACATCTAACATGATCAAGTTCGTTAAATATCACGTCGTTCACCGCTTTGGCGTGCCACGATGAATTGTCCATGATAATGGGCCTCAATTCGTTAGTCAAGCCTTTCAAAGGTTCTGTAATAAGCTTAGAATCTAGAGCGTGTCTTCAACGACATATTACCCAGCCGCCAATGGCCTTGCAGAAGCTTTCAACAAGACTATTGGAAAGCTTCTCAAAAAAATTCATCTCGAAAAGCCAACGTGACTGGGACGACAAATTAGGTAAATGCTTGTGGGCTTATCGCATGATGATTCGAACCCTGACAAAAGCTACACTGTTTTCTTTGGTATATGGGTGTGAAACTGTACTCCCACTAGAAATCAGATCTCATCTCTACACGTCACCTTGACAACAGAGATGACAAATGAGAAGCATCAACTGCGACTCCAAGAGCTGGAGGCTTTGGACGATAAACACCTGCAAGCTCAACAACAAATCGAGCTCTATCAAGCTTGAATTACCAGAACCTTCAACAAGAAAGTCAAGGAGCGGACTTTCAAGAAAGGTGACCTAGTTTTAGCCATCAGAAGACCTATGGTCATGACGCATAAGACCAAAGGGAAATTCCAGCCCAAATAGGAAGAACCATTTATAGTAGAGTCGGTCTACTCAAATGGAGCATATCGTCTTATAACCCCAGACGGTGATACGTTTATGATGCCAATCAACAACAAATTCTTGAAGAAATACTATCCTTGATAGCATTCTTCTCCTGATCAGGTTAACACTACACCTCTGATCGAAACTCCAAATCTAAGATAAACGCCAAAGAAAAGCATCTTTCTTCTGTCACTGAATCATATCACGGTCGGTCAGTGTCGAACCGATCAAACACTAGTTACATCATGATGCATAGGGCCTGTTTGGTTAAGGGTGGAAGTGAGGAAGTAAGGAAATGAGGAAGTGGTAATAGTTCCCTTTGGAACTTGAGAATTGGTTAGTAAGTTTTCTGGTGTTTGGATGTTGTTGAGAAATGTGGTTTGGAAAATGTTGTCTTTTCCAGTGTTTGGATGGTAATGAAAAGTGAAAGTGGAAAAGTTGACCACAAAGTTGACCACAAAATATTATTAAAATAAAAATTAATTAAGAAAAATAAAAAATGGACTGTAATTAGAATGCAAGTGAGATTTACATGACCAAAAAATTAACTGTTTGATGCTACAACTTATTACAAATGAGATTTACATGACCACAAAATTAACTGTAGCACTCTGGAAGTGAGAAAATGGCTGTGTAAAAGAGAGAAGAAAAAAGGAAAATGGATTTTCTTATTTTTCTTTTCCGGTGTTTGGATAGATAGGGAAGTGAGCAATTATACTTCCGCATTTCCTTACTTCCGCCCACTTCCTTGCAACCAAACACGCCCATAATGTAAACATTGAAGAAGAAACCAAATGCAAGACTTTGATCTTAGCCTTGTTACTCTTCTATAGGGTATCTATGAATATCTGACGCCTCCGACGGTTAAGGATAGAGGAAAATATTGGCTTTTAAGTCCAACGTAAGTCTTTGACAACTCATCATGCTGAGGGGAATAGCATGGCTAGCCCAACTCAAACGGTAGTTGGTAAAGGCACACCAAATCCGTTGATAGTTGAGAGTTTGCTAAAAATCCTAAGGGACCCCATCCTCTCCTCCAAAATATCCTATCAATTCTCTCCTATAGAATGGTAGGGCCACAAAAATACCTAGATTCATTTCTCCAACGGATGAGCTGGGACTTGTCACGTTAACAATGAACCTCTGACAAGCCAGATTTTTCGATCCCCAGCAGATTCAGTAAAGTTAATATTACACCTCTGACAACGAAACTTATTTAAAAATCTTCGCTGTTATGTTAATATTACACCTCTAACGGCGAATCTCCCATGTCCCTAAAAAATCAATATTGTTACGTTAATATTACACGTCTGGTAATTCATTTTATTTTCCACCAAAGTCCCCTACCAATTTTCTTTCATATAGAGTGGTAGGTCCACAAGCTCAATCACTGTTATGTTAACACTACACCTCTAATAGTGAAAAGTTTTAACACTCCTCAGTGAGTACAAACTTTCACTTGTTGCTCCCTTACATAGAGTAACAAGTCTTCAAACTTGTCAAGTTAATACTACACCTCTGACATTCCAAACTCCACTTGTCAATTCTCATCAATAGAATGACAAGTCCTCAAAATTGCTCATATCGCAAATCAACTACTGTCATGTTAATATTACACCTCTGACAAGTTACTGTTAACTTTAACACTACACCTCTAACAGTGATTAAGTTGTTGCCAAGTTCAAAATTAAACCTCTGACAGTTACTTATCCTCAGGCTTCTATGTCAAAGCTGAGATGAGCGATGCTAAGTTCAATACCACACCTCTAGCATCTAGTTTATTATTAAGTTCAACAATATACCTATGACAATGACTTTCCCTCGAACTTTCATATCGAAGTCGAGATGATTAATGTCAAATTCAAAATTACACCTCTAGCATTATCTTCACTATCAAGTTAACACTACACCTATGACAATGACATTTTCAGTTTTTTCAAATGAAGCTGAAATTCTTACAGAGTTATGTTAACATCACACCTCTAACTCGCATCCTTGTCAAGTTAATATCACATCTCTGATAAAGATTAATACAACCTGTTAAGTTAATATCGCACCTCTAACGATAAAAATTCTTCTAGATCCCCAATGGGTCTAGTCTCACTGGTTATTCTCGTCAACAGAATAGCGGGTCTACTTAAAAGCACTGTTAAGTTAATACTTTGTCTTTAACAGTGTTTTCATCAAATCCCCAGCTGAGTCCTAATTACATTAATATTAAGCCTCTAATGAATACTCAGTCATAATCCTCTGTGGGGGCGAAAATTTCATTTGTCATTCTCATCCATGGATTGGCAAGCCCACAGAAACCATCCCACTCTTGTCAAGTTAAATATCACACCTCTGATAGCAATCTTAAATTCCTTAAATGAAATTTTCCAATTTTGACTTGCTAAGTAAATATCACATTTCTAGCAAATTAAAAAGAAATCATTTTCTATTTGTCCGATTTTTAATACAAAAAGGAAGTCAAGATATATAGAAGACAAGAAAAAGTGTCAATTTTATTGATATTCAAACATATGAAAGTGATACAAGACGCTCTCTTATACAATAAAGTGTTACAACAAAGGAGTACAAAGAAGTCCTTTTACTCAGTGAAAGGTTGCACTCCTTAAAACATCAAAGGTACATGAAACTCTTCTTCACTGCGGCAAGGAAAAGCGGATCGACTTCTTCTCTTCTTGAGAACAATGTTGTTTCTTGAGGTCGAAATGCAGGGGAGCATTCTGATTCCACCCGACCAACTGGTTTGGGTCATGATCTTTCACTTAATGGCAAATTTTGCCACCAGAAAGCTGGATCTTTCTTAATCAAAATTGGCAAAGGGAGGATTCAAGAGCTTATTGGTGACATCCTCTTTCCTGTGGCCTTCAAAGACACCATACCCACTACCATACCCATTGTGACCATGACGAACCCAAGGCATTGATGGTGCATCATGTCCAATAAGCCCTTGACGGGTACTAGTAAACGCGCGGATCCTCCTCGCCCATGGACAAGAGCTCTGATTTCCCGAGTGCTCGCAAATCAAACAAGCTGACCGGTCTAAATGTTCTCCCAGAAGCCCGGCAAAGACGCAGGAGACTACCGTGGGACTGCCAGGACCTACAATGAACAAAAACCCAAGGGTTAGAATTCTGCAAGGACAAGAACAGGAAATCTGAGGCACAAACGCGAGATCTAAGTCATGAACTCCACACGCGGAGTTAACCAACGCAGAGAATATGGATCCAAACGTAGACTAGTTTTAGACTTGCGTCCGAGATATGAGACGCGAGGCATAAATCAAGGATGCAGACGCGGGTCTTAAAAACTGCCTGAGGTAATTCTAAGATGCAGAGTTCGCCACACTCGCATCTGAGACGCAGCGCTCACCATATTCGCGTTCAGGGGTCTCAAAAGAGCAGATTTAAAATTCTCTAAGTCAAGAACCACAAACGTAAGCTTCATATACAAAGCTCGCATTTCAAGATCCAAACGCAGAAGTTATCACACTCGCGTCTGAGGAACTTGAGATTTAGACTTTTGAAGTCAATAAGCTCGCGTTTCATCAAGAAATCTGAAAGGCACGTCTACAGAACAGGGACATGTCTACCAGATTTCAACAGGAAATCAGGAGATAGAATCTCTTCATGGACAGGGAAGACAAAACTTCAGAGAGACTGAGTATTTCATGATAAAAAAATAGTTCCTACCCGAAGAAGAATTCTCTAGAAGTTGGACTTCATATGTTAAGGCACGGTTTAGGAGTTGGACTTCATTTATCAAGGCATAGCCGTAAAAGCATTTAAAGCAATGCTTTTTTATCTTGAAATCACTTGACAGTGATAATCTTCGAAAAAGATTGAAGGAAAGCATGGAAGCTTTGAGTTCTTGTTGTTCATCAAAACACATGCCCTTGAAGAGAAGATAGACAATCAAGACGAAGTACTTCAGAGCGCATGCTCGCAAAGGAAAACAGTTAAGGACTGTTAAGAGGCTGATGCCTATTTATAGGCAAGCCATGAGGCTGATAATTAATGGCATAAAAATCAAAGTCATCAGCCTTAATGCTTGCATAGACATCAAATCAAATGCGGAGGTGACATGTGGATTATCGTTCCGGTAAACACCGACGACACAAGTCCCCAACCGTCAACGCTAACTTGGCATTAAAAGATCCAACAAGATCTTTAAGACAGATTGCATGTGAAGCTTCGGAGGCTGCGTCCTGAAGTTCGCGTCCATTCACAAGACTTGAAGGTTGCGTCCTGAAGTCCGCGTTCTTGCACAAGACTTGAAGGCTGCGTCCTGAAGTCCGCGTTCTTGCACAGACTCAAAGGCCACGTCTATAAGCCCGCGACCTTTAACAAGGCTTGAAAGATGCGTCCTGAGTCCGCATTCTTGCATAGGCTCAAAGGTCGCGTTCTTTTCGTCCAAACTGAAAGAGCCACAACTGCATCTAGGGCCGCGTCCTCTTAATGTTCCAGAGTCGTGTCTCCTTAGTAAGCCAGGACCGCGTTCCTCAACAATTTAGAGTCGCATCTTGAAGTTCGCGTCCTTTCGCAAATCTGAAGGTCGCATCCCCCTTTGTCAAATTGAAGAACACAGGGTTACGCCTCCCTCAAGCACTTCAGAGCCGCATCCTCCCAAAGGGCCAGAATCGCGTCTCAATGACAAACCCAATGCAGCCTGAGTTTATCATTCGCACGTCTTTCTTGATGAACCAGAATCACGTCTCCATTAATAGTTCAGAGTCGCGTTCCTCTTGTCCGCGTCTCCACTACAAGCAAGAGCCGCGTCTCAATCACAAACTCAGTGTAACCTAAGTTTATCATTCATGACCATGTCCTAACAAAACGACTAAGGATTGTGTTTCCACAATAGTCAAGGGTTGCGACTATGAAAGCTGGGTTCACCGAAGCAACAAAGAATCTGTCTGATTCTCAAAAGCAAATAAAGGATAAAGATGAGGCAAAAATTTAACAACTTTTATTATTTGACAAAGAGGATAAAAGTAATGCAACCTCTCTCATAAGATAAATGGAGCGTTATGAAAAAATGGGAAAGTACAAAAAGGGGAAGAAGGCTAATAATCCTGCTCCGCTAAAGAATGGATCCAATCCCGAAGGCGCTGCATCTCCTGCTGCGTGCCTTCTCGGCTTCCGCCAAAGCTTGAACCCACAACTCTTACTCTAACAGAAATCTCTTCGTAGCCAGCTATGTTTGAAGAGACTTCAACCTGAAGGAATGGGCAGCAAGGTTTTCTTGAACATACGTCCTAGCAGTTTCTAGCTCTCCCAATCTTTTTCTGACAACAACAAGTTTCTGCTCATTGACTTGAATCAAGGCTTACGCTTTAGCAATAGCAGCCTGAACAGTAGCGATAACTTGCTCCACACTTTAGATGACGACTTCAGATTCATTCGAATCGTCAACCAATCTTTCGTAGTCGGCTTGGAAGTTTTGGAGATAATGTGCCTCTTCAGCCATCTGCTCCTTCATCTCATGTTCTGGAGTGGCGAGGAGCTTACTCAATATCGACCGAGCCTCATCCATCGAGCTGGCCTTTTCCAGGGTTTTCAGTTCCCCCAGGCATATCCCTAGTTGTTCAACCAGCATCAGATACGCCTTAGCTTGCGTAGGGCTTCCAATATGATGGATGTTCTCAATTTGATTCTCAAGAAGCATCCGAGCAAACTCGAAGGAACTTCCCCCGGAAAAGACTAACTCAATGTAGGACTTCATGAAAGCGAAAAATTGTTGCATCATTTAATGCGCCAGTTCTTCCATGATGTCAGTAGCTGGAGACGACCCTGCCAATGTACTCCGGATCCCATCTCTATGACGGGACGAGTAACACCCACAGAAATGGGAGTCGACTCAACTTGTGCAGGGACGAGGCCAACAACAGGTTCTTCTGACAATGCAGCCGAGGCCAACACCTCCGGGACGTTTGTTATGGTAGCTTCCACAGCAACAGAGGCAACAACAAACTCCACGGTACTGGATTCACCGGCTGAAGTTTGAACTGCGCTATCCTCTGCGCGAATGCTTGCCGCAGAATCCTCTACTTGAGCTACCCCAGTGCTCTCTGCAATCATAACATTAATGTTAGTAGTAATGATGAAAAAGAGAGTATAAGACACATCTATATTCTCTTATCAAGTGGAGGAAGTCTTTAGACAAGCCACTTGGAGAGGAGGGTTCCCCAATCTCGGCGGTTACACCCTCATAAAGCATCCTGGTAGCGGGAACTTCAAGGTCCTCCTGCTAGGCCAGCTCCTGGATCATCTCCTCAATGTGAGAAGTTGTAGCTTCACTACCGACAGCCAGCCCTGTAGAAAAAAATTTAAAAGGAAATGTTAAAACATTTTCCCAACCTGATGGAGAAACAATTATGAAAAATAAAAGGAATACCCTCAGCGGTGGCAATCTCTCCTGTCAGCGGAACCATCGCAGGAACGCCCCCCTGCATCTCTTTCTCTGATAAATGCGAGAATTTGCTCGTATCGGGAAGAGTGAGTTCATCGCTAAAGTTGACTTCTTCGCCAGAATAATATTCATGCTCCTCAGACGACGAAGACGACAATCGCACCCAAGAAGTCTCAGTGATCGGGGATTTACCATGAGTACCCCAGTAGTAGGGCTGGGTTCAATGACCCGCGAGGTAGGCATCAGCACGTTAGGAGACCCAGGCCGTTACACCTCCTCCCTTCTTTCTTGAGCTGAAAAGGGTTCAGGCTAAGTTGAGACTCCTGAAATCTCAACATCATCCCTCTCCATCAAATCAACTTCGGGCCATTCGACCCCTCGGCCATGACGGGTTCACCCACAGGCTCTCCATGGTTCACAGTCGCAGTCTCGGCCGCCGACTCGGTGGGCACTAAGACGGATCGGTCTCAGCGACTCGGATCGGTGTCGGACGATACGCGCAAAACGTTACATATAAAGCTCAAAAAATTCTTAAAAATCACGACAAATCTTAAAAAAATATAGACATCTACATTCATGTATCACATGTCCAAAACATATCACCTAGCACACTAAGCATAAAGCGAAAGTATAAATACACGCGTCGTCGAAAAAGCATATCAAAATACATGCACAATATAGTAAATTGTACAAACTACATTCATAAATACATGCTAATGTAGTTATTTTCACATTGAATTGTGATAAAGCACAAAATCATCATAATCATCTCTGCGGTAAGTAGATAAATCGATATTAGTGATCATGTATATCTTAAGTTGTGGTCTGCAGTCATGAATATATGTCACACCATAATGTTGGCCTAATATCAAACTCAACATTTGCATATGACCTTCAAGACTATAAGTTGCTCCATCAGTACTATTGTTGCACTCATTATTGTCATCGCCATCACCGTTACCGCCGCCATCACCGCCATCATTGTCATCATTATCATCACCAATTTCACCATCATCACTGCTAGAACTGGATAAAACCCTCACATTTTTATCACCACCATCAGTATCTGCTTTTCTTATATCTTGGAGGGGGAGAGGGGGGAGAGATCGGAAACAGGAGAGAGATGGAGGGGGAGGGGAAAGAAACAGAGAGAGACAGGAGATGGAAAGGGAGAGAAAGAGAGCTGGTGAGAGAGGGAGGGGGAGAGAGAAACAGAGGGAGGGGGAGGGAAAAAGACGGGAGATGGAAAGGGGGAGAGGGAGAGAACGCGGGTGAGAGAGGGAGGGGAGAGAGAAACAGAGGGAGGGGGAGGGAAAGAGACGGTAGATAAAAAAGGGGAGAGGGAGAGAGAGCGGGAGAGAGAGAGGGGAGAGAGAGAAACAGAGGGAGGGCGCGGGAAAGAGACAGAGGGAGGAACATCACCTGGGTCTAGGGAGGAGCGACCGACGGTGATCGGGTGGCGGCGGAGTCCAAATCTGAGCGGTGACGATCGGGCATCGATAGCGATCTCCAGAGCCGAGCGAGAGAGGTAATTTTCTTTCTTTCTTTTTCTTTTTCTTCTTTATACCTATTCGTCATGGGTGAATATACGTTTCGAGACGACTCGGCCGAGAATCGGAGCCGACTCGGCCGAGAATCGGAGTCGACTCGGCCGAGTCACGACCGATTCGGCCGAGTCGACCGAGACAACTCTGATTCTCGGCCGAGTCGGTCTCCTCTGAGTTGAGTCGACCGACTCGTGACTCGGACTCTTCTCGGAGCGGGCCGAGACGGATACGACTCGGCCGAGTCTTTGAACCATGAGGCTCTCCCTCTGCTAGGATCACAGGGCCCCTACTACGCAGATCGCGAGAGCGAAGAGTTGGGACTGCCTCCTCATCTTCTTCTTCCTCCTACTCCTCAACACCAGGAGGGATCACTTCGGGCATCTGGGTCGAAACCTCAGCCCCAGATCTTCTCCTGGCCTTCTTCGGGTTGAGCTCACCCTGGGAAGTAGAGCCACGAGGAAGCTTGGCCACAGCTTGCCGACTCCTTTTGGTGGGTTGCTCCTTAGTCGTGACGATCCGAGGCTCCGGCTCTACAGCTGATGTCCCTGTGCGGCTGACCTCTCTCCCAGACTCGCCCCCTCCTCATTCTTTGCTTTCTGGTACTCGTTCATCCCCCGCGTCCGGCAACCCTTGAACCCCAACTTGGATTTGTACGTGGATTTGATGCCCTTGATACACGAAGTATTTATTACAAACCCGGGCATCTAATTCGCCATGAAGTACCACGAACAAAAGCCAAAACTGGCATAAAAGTTGGGAGTCTTGTGAGGAAGAGTAAAGATAGCTCTGGTTCATCCCGCTACGCTGTAATACCAAGCCCGGGCTCCTTCAAATAGATTCCCACTGAAGCGAAGACGTGGATTTTGGTTGCCAATGTATAGTTGGTCATAGCCGAACTGTCGGGCAAACCGACAAGACATATACGGCTCTAACATGCAGGGATTCCCTTATCAAAACACCAAATACTCAGACTGAATGTTGATCAGCCACCAAAAGACGTCGGAGGATAACTGAGTGAAGCCATCTGAGATTACAGAATCTGCAAATTTGTCCCCGTAAGACGCATCATGAATCTCGGACAAGCACCTGTTCAACTGATAGTTGTTCCCATTCTGAATCATCTTCTGAATATAAAACATATAATATTGCAGCCAGTTCGAATTCTCCAATCGATGCACGTAAGGTGTGAAACCCTCGGAGGGATACACCGCTGTCATCAATGAAGGGCAGTGCATAACATACCAGGCCATCAGGTACGTATATGGGAGCTCGACCCTAGGATTGGGAGTCTTGACCAAGGGACGACCGTTAGAATCCGTAACGGGATGGCCCTCTGCGTCCACAATGGCTTCCACTTGGCAAAAGCTCTTTACTAATGCGCGCAGCCCGCTCTGTAACTCGGCTACCATCGTCGGAAGGAGGGCGATAAACTTTTCGTGGGCTAGCAAGACCACCGGGTATACCACATTGGCGACGATTACCTCATGCGGCAGCATTGGCACTACACATCACTTTAGCCATAACATGAGGAAACCCGCTAACATAGCACGATCAGATATTGGAATTCTGGCTTGATGATGAAAGCTCTCGAAGACCGTGTCTGGTTTGAAGATGTCTTCATTAGACTCGGTGGTGTAAGAATTGGTGGAGGCACTGATTCTTTCAAAAATTTCCTCTCAGTACTGGGAGCTAGCCGGGACATCGGGGTAGCCTTATTCACCCCGGGAACAGATAAGTCACCCAGGATATCTGCTTGACTCCGCCGTTCTTCCATCCGGTTAACTGTCCGCAAATGTGAAAGTGGCATAGCACTTCCCAATACGTCTCGTACACTAGAGGATCGCTCTTTTCAACAGATGCAACTCCTCGGATGACAGGACATACCCTCGTATGGGGCATCTCCAATCACCAGCCCCGAGACTTTATACATCTCATGAAGGGCGAGTCCCATTTCCCCCAGGGGGTGAAGAAGGTGCAAGTCTCTAGATTGTAACGCTCTAGGACAGCGTAAAAGTGTTGAGTGCTCTGCGGAAGGCCGTATTGAACAGCTCTGACAGTCTCGTACAGCCTAGCCTGTAATAGAAGGTCACCAAGTTCTGCCAGAACAAACCTTACCATTTTACACCACCAGTGCTTGTCAGTAAAATGAATCCAGCCAGTGGTACAAAATTTAGAAGGGAAGTCACCCCCATCTCTAGGAATTATTTGATGAAGGTGGTTCCAAGCTAAGGGGGTCTCTCCCTTCTGGTACTCAGTCCTGACCAAGCCAGGGTGCAACCCCAGCACACACCTCCCATGTCCGACGGTGTAGGCTTCATGGAGGCCTATCTTGCCCAAAGAGACTCCAGAGTATGGCTTGACCAAGTCCCAATCCATTATCCGACGCACAGACATGTATTGCAGATAGGCCAGGGGATGTCCTCTCCATGTTCAAAAGGAAGAACTTTCTATCGCCAATTCGGCGGAGCCATTTGTGGTTCCCGTCATAAAGGACAACCTCATCTTCTTCGATTAATCACTAAAAAAGAAGGTGGGCTTCCTCAGCAGAGTGCGAGAATCCGACTCAAACTGGCCATCAGAAAGGATCTCCCGAAGCGTTAGCATACAGGCCTTGCTGATCCTATCCTTTCGCTCCTTTGACTTACCAGTAATCACAGGAGCAACCCTCTGGAGCGCAAAAGTCAAATTCAGGTCAGCGCCATCTAGTGCCCAAAGTGGCACTTCTTGGACAATAGGTTAGAAGAATATCGTACTACAAAGAGGGCAACACATAGTCAGAAATCTAAAAGAAAATGGCTAAGTGTTTGAAACTCAAACGCAGGAATGAATCCAGACGCGGAAGTCAGCAAAACCCGCGTCTAAACTCAAAGACGTGAGGTTTGCATGAAGCCCGCGTTTTAAAATCCACAAACTTAGAAATTTTTCTAAGTGTTGGGCTCGAACGCAAGACTTAGTGAAACCTGCGTCAGACCTTAAAGACGCGAGGACCACATGAAGTCCGCGTCTGAACTCTCCTCACTTAAAAAAAATTCTAAGTGTTGGGATCAAAACGCCAGGCTCAATGAAGCCCGCGTTCAGCCAACAGACGTAGACCCAAGCTAATGAGGTGGAGACGCGAAAGTCGTCAAACCTGCGTCTGGCCTAGCAGTACAAGAGCCACGTCTGAAAATCAAACACGGGCATAAGCCTCGCGTTGACGGTTCACATTCAAAAGAGGCTTAGGAGTTGAGAAAACTCTTTAAGCCCCTTTAATGGCGGAAATCAGTTCTGATGGTTTTATTACCTGAAATGGGGGTCTCCTGCTGGAAGGACCGCCCATTTGAGCCTCGGGAGCAACAACGCTCGAAGATGAGGTAACATGTTTGGTATTTGGTGCCATTTCAACCGCGAAATCGGTGTTAAGAATGAAGGAAAGTGGAAGAAGCCTTAAGCTTTTCTTAATTCTTGACACAGGGCTCAGTGGAGAAGAATGGTCTAATGATGACCCTTGAAAGACTGTTGTCTTTTATAGGTTCAGAGATCCGCAGAGATACGGGCACAGGTCTTGAGGCTCAATCTGCGCCTGACGCGTGGCATGCGTCTTGAACGGACGCGAATTTCACGCATTAAGGGAAAGACGTCCCCTCAACTCCGCCAGACACGTGGCAACGCGCCCAAAACGCGGGTCTCACGTTTAACAAAGCTGTGTCTTCACTTCAAAAACCGCGTCCCTTCAAAGGTCGCGTCTCTTCAGTAAAGTAAGAGACACGGCTCCGCTTCCAATGAGGACTGCATCTCCGAAGCAACATAACCTCTGCGTCTACAAGACTTGCATTCAGTCTTCACTTCTGCAATCAGTTCAACAGTGCACTGGCACAAGCGGATAACCGTTTATCCCCGCTTTAACAATACACCAACAAACCAGCTCAGAGCACCGAGGAGGTCTAGACTGCGTATCTAGACACTCACCGCGATTATTTCTGGCGACTTCTGTAACGCCCCGATCCTGCGGGTACGAGGACGTCACTGCAACGTATATACGCAAGTCAGAAGTACCTTCACGTATATACGCTAAGCATCAGTACAGGCAAGAATCAGAGTACGAAAGCAAGTGGTGCATTATACATTCCAACACATGAGTACAATTACAAAGTTATCACCAGAGGTGATCCAATATTACATGAATATCACATCACTGATATGCGCAATTGCGGGAATACAAGGAAATGCACAAGAAAGAATAGTACCAAGGCACTCGCGAGTTTATAAAAGGTAAACTCGAGAGGCGAACAAGGGGGTCAGGAAGGATGGAGCTCTGAACGGTCTGCTGAAGATCCACGCTACCGCTGCGCCACTCTGATCAGCAACTAGGAGAAACCATACGCTCCAAGCTCCATGACCTGGACGTGAGGATCCAGGGGAGTCAGTAAAACTCCCCAGGCGAGTAGTGATACCAATGCCAGATGACAAGTAGGAGTAAGCACATGTGTAACAATAATTCCGGATTATAAGCATGAGAACCATGTTGTAGACATAAGCATGCAAGAACATAAGGAATGCAGCAGGTGACATCCATGGTATAACAAGATAAGGAGTAAAGTAGGTAGGGCAATACCAGTTATCTCCTAAGTTAACATAAAACCAATAAAACAGAATAAAAACTGATTACGAGGAAATCCAATTGCACAGGTTTAGGTCATGGCTCCATGAGGCTAGTACTTCGAAGGAATAATCCAAACAAGGAAACCCTCATCTATATACCTTTACCTCATGTTACCTTAACCTGGACTTGTACAGCTCGAGTTATAAAACAATACGGCGGAAAATCATATTAGCATATTATTATAATTAGGCTGTCTAAGTTGTAGGTTTTAGTATGCGTCCCATTACACATACTTCTACTTACAACTTATAGAGCAAGTTATTTGGAAACTGATGTAGTTCGATGAATCATGTTCCGGATGGGCCCCGTACATGCCGGGACAACGGTTCAGGAGTATCCGGTGCTGAGCCGGAACGTACCGCTAGGTACCGGGACTTATGGACGCCCGAACAGGAATAGAGTATCGCAGATCCCATAGAAATAGGTCTAGGGCGTGTGCATACCCGGCATGAGAATCAGGAGTAGGGGTGCCAGTACACCCCACGGAATCCCTGGTGGCCGCCAGGTGATCCCTCAAGTATGTGGCCACGCGTGACTCGATAGTGCCACCTTGAACATGATTAGTCAGGGCCCATCAGTTTCCCCCAAACCGGGTGCAAGTTGTATTATTATAATACATTATGTAGACAGGACATGATCAGGAATTCAGGAGTACAGGTCAGGAAATGGTCCTACAGATTCAAGAGGTGGCCCCCACTAGGTGCAATGTGTGGCACTTTGTTCTATGTGGCACTTTGTTCTGAGGGAAATGGATTCTAGAGGTGGCCCCCACCACGTGTGTGATGCGGCACTTAGTTCCATTCAGGATATGACGGGAACAGGTAGTACAACATGAGTCAGTAATTAGGTAGTAGTATGACAGGTGTCAGGTGATAACATATTAGACAGTATATGACAGATTGTATCTGGCAGGTGGTGGAGTAATAGTTGAGTAAGATCAAATGAAACTGAGCAAATGGAGGCACATGGTCAATGCAAGGTCAGTAGGAAGGGTCTCTTGTCAATAAGGCGATCAAACATGGCAATCAGCCAAACTTAGTCGACTAGAGAAAAGAGTAGTCGACTGAACAAGGAGTAAGTCGACTATAGAGGGGGACCAAGTCGACTAATACAGCTGCGTTTGGGAAAGCTGCGTCTCAGGAGAAAGGTTAGTCGACTAGGGCAAGGGAGTAGTCGACTAATAGAATTCTGCGTTTCAAAGAGTTGCGTTTCACAGGAAAAGTTAGTCGACTAGAAAAGTGGAGTAGTCGACTATAGAAATCTACGTTTCAGAGAACTGCGTTTCACAGGAAAAGTTAGTCGACTAGGAATATGGGGTAGTCGACTAATGAAGTCTGCGTTTCAGAAAAAGGGTGCGTTTCAAATGAGTTAGTCGACTAGGGCCAAAGGAGTAGTCGACTAATAGGGGTTTCAAGTCGACTAATAGTGAGGTCAAGTCGACTAATAGTCTGAAAACAGGGTGCAGAACAGATTTTGATGGTTGTTTTAGTTGATCATTTTACATCATATGAAAATACAAATTGTCCAAGTCTTGGCGAGTAGAAACTCGCCTAAAACACGTTCTTATGCGTCCAGCGTTCCGGGAGAGTCCTTGTTCAACTTATCACCAAAACGATTACCCGGAATAATCGCGAACGATTACCGGAATAACCTACGGCGATGGCGACAACTAAGAAAACCCGGCCCCAATCCTAAAAAGGGGGGAACCGGCCTTAGTATTGCCAACAAAGAAGAGCACGACCCCAATCCAAAAGGAGTGACCGGCCTTCACAAAGTGATGGAGGAGGAATTTGGAGGAGGGTAAGGCTTTTGGTGAAGTGAAGTAAAAGTGAAGTAGAAATGAGAAGGAGGAGTTTATATAGGTTTTGGATTTGTGAAGGAGGTGCCAATAATGTAAAAGAGAGGGGGGGTTTTGTAAATAGGAGGGGTGAGGTGTTTCTCTTGGCCAATCATGGCCGGCCATGGAAGAGAGAGAGATATTTGTGGTGGAAGTTGGTGGAAGTGTGTAGAAAGTGGTGGAAAAATGGAGATAAAGTTGTAGCTTGTGGAGGAAGGAAAGGAATTAAAGAAAAAGGAAAAAGGAAAAGAAATTAAAAAGGAAGATATTTTCTTGGACTCAAAAGTGAAACTGTTGAAAAGACTAATTCCCGAGTTTGAGTCGTGGATGCGGAAAACTGCGAAAAATACCGAAATCGTCCCGAAATCAAACATCTCGGAACGACTCACAAAAATTACCAAAAATCAAGAATAATATTCTAAGACTCGTGGTGAAATTCGTTTGACGAAATAATTTATAGTTTTAAAACTAAAAATCCCGGATACTGGCCGATACCGACTCCGGTGGAATTTTCATAAATTCATAAAATTCTCAGAAAAAGTATTTAAGTAAGAAATATGATTCTAAGAGAAAATGTCTAAAGACCCTTCTAGAAATTCTAATCTGTTTGTAAATTAAAAATCCGGGAATCGGTCAACGGTACTGGCCGACACCGGTTTTGAAGATTTTCAACTTAATTCAGGAAAATTCCAGAAAATCATAGAAATCCAGAATATTGGAAAATGATGTTTAAAACTGAAATCAATCAAACCTGATAACAGGAAAGACCAAATCAAGCAATTCACTGGGATCGAGTTCCCGGTTCAGACTAAGGCTGACTTCGGGTCCACGAATCCAAATCCAACACAAAGCAATCATGTAAACAATTTATAATACAAAACAAATACAGGAATTAAATCAAAAAAATACGATCGAAAATCTGAATACGCAACTAAGTACGTATTCTGGGAGAGGGTTATTACAACTTCAAAGGGTTTTACAGTACACTCACGAGATCACATTTCAGACAGGATCAAACTCAGAGTATCTCAAATGATTGTCAGTCCAATCATGAGAAGTATGAATTCAACCAGAGTCCAAAATATTTTGAAATCCGTCCAAGTTAACCGTGGAATATCGAAAACTTTGGAGGAAATTCTGTAAATTGTCCAAAAATCACTAAAGATAAGTCATCAGAAAGCAGAGTCTGAACCCCGACGCAAGGCTAATCATAGCCACCGGTGCAGTCCCAAGATGCAGAGTCTGAACCCTGACGCAAGGCTAATCATAGCCACCAGTGCAGTCCCAAGATGCAAAGTCTGAAAGCCACGTCTCAGCATCACTACGGTACTAAGACGCAAAGCTTGAAAGTCGCGTCTCAGCATCATGCAGTATCAAAACGCGAAGGTCAAAATCCGCGTCTCTACTTCACCGCAATACCCAGACGCAAGACCCGAAGCCCGCGTCTCACATAAAGCTTGACGCAAACTTGAAGCTCACATTTTAACCAAATGCGAAGCTCAAGCGTTGCCTCAACGGCTAAATGCGAGGCTCGAAGCCCGCGTTTCAACTAGAGAGGAACCCTACGTCTCTGTTATAACTGCCATCATTACTGCCCATGTAATGAGGGAGTTAACCCCCATTATGGAGGGTTTCTAGGGACAATTTTACCCCTAAAACCCCTATAAATAGCTCAGTCTACTACTGAAGGGTGGGTGGGTTTTTCTGAGTAGAGAATTCTTGGTCGATTGGAGAGAATCTCGATCAGAGCTTCCAACTGAGAAATATTTAAGAGTTCAACTCTTCTAACAACTTGTTGAGTACAAGTTTGCTTTTGCCTCATATCTCTTATTGGACAGGAGTTGTGCTACTCCGTCCATAGTTCGAAGAGAAGATTCCCAGAAGACTGTGACGTTCACCTGGTCAACGAAAAACAAGATTCACTTTCTACTGCCACATCAAGAACCCAGCATTAAACAAAGAGAAGATTTGAGCTTGAATATCTTTTCTCTCTTGTAATCGGAATTTGTTGAGATTGTTGTAATCTTTCATTGATCTAAGAAAATTTTACTTAAACTCCCATAAATTTTCTCTAATAAACACTTATAGCAGAAGATTTCCCGACCAGTAGTGAAAGCGATCTTGTCCTCGTCAGGCGGGTACATCTTGATCTGGTTGTAGCCTGAATAAGCATCTATGAAACTGAGTAGCTTGTGCCCTTCGTCTTCTCGATGAGTTGGTCTATCTTCAGGAAAAAGGAGTTGTCTTTAGGGTAAGCTTCATTGAGCTTAGCAAAGTCGATGCACACTCTCTACTTGTCATTCTTCTTCTTTACGAGGACTGGGTTAGCGAGTCAGTCCAGGTAAAACACCTCTCGAATGAAACCAGCTCGAAGAAGACAGTCGACCTAGCCACTGAGAGCTTGGCTCCTCTCCTCATTCATCTTCCTTGGCTTCTCTTTCATCAGCCTGACCCCGGGTTAATGGCGAGTAGGTGGCAGATGATGACAGGGTTGATGCCTGGAAAGTCGGTGGGAGCCCACGCGAACACATCAGGTTGTCGGAGAGGAATTGCTTGAACAGGACCTTCTCGTCGAGGGGGAGCGTTGCTCCAATCCGGAGAGCTCATTCGGATGCAAGGAGTTAGCGTGAAACAATTCGGCTTCCTCTGACTTGTCCGGATTTCCAGACTCCCTGGTAGAGTCGGGGTCTTGCCTTTCGCCGTTTTGTGATTGCTATTAATCAGCAATCCCCTTTTGCTTCTTCCCCATAGTTGAATCATCGTGGGTGGATGCCTTAGCGACCTTCGGCACCCAGCCCGACTTCTTCTTGGTAATTTCGCTGATGGTGTGAGACATCATCAGGTCTCTCTGTATCTCCGTGGTTCCTGTCGGAGTAGGATACTGCAAAAGTTGGTGGTAGCTCAATGGGACAGTCTTCATCGTGTGGATCGAAGGCCTCCCGAGGATGGCGTTGTGAGAGGACTCCATATCGATCACGTAAAACTCTGAGACGCGTTGTAGTCCGCCCGTGCCGGGAGTGAGACCATGTCAGGTGAACGAGTCTCGTTACCGTCAAACCCTTATAGGCAGGACCGGGTTTGTGGGTTGATCATAACCCGGGCCATCTCTGGGGTGTCCTTCATCCTGTCCAGAGCGCCCCATACAAGATGTTGATGTTGCTGCTGCCAGTATCGATAAGGATCTTGGACACTCAGTAATTTTCGTTGTGCATGGTGACAACCAAGACATCGTTGTGCGGGAAAAGGACGGTATAGGCGTTTGAGTCAGAGATGGTGCGTGGCCTACTCGGGGTCGAGGGTGGGCCATCAGGACCATTCGACGGGCCATGTTGACATAAATAGCTCTCTCCTTCGCGTGGTGCCCTTTATCAGGGAGGCGCCAAACATGGCGTTTACCTCCCGATAGTGGATGAGGGTTTGTGTTGGCTAACCCTCCGGTCGCGAAGTCTCGGGAGCATCTCTCTGCACCCTGGCCTCCGAGAGCTGCCCTAGGTCAAGGAGGAACTCTTTGAGATATCCCCGATTCACTAGCTTTTGAACCTGTTTCTGGAGGTACCAGCAGTCGACAGTTCGGTGGCCCATCCCTCCATAAAAGGCGCAATACTCTCCAGCTCCTAACCCTTCGGGTTAGGTAAGAGTGGCCTTGGGCGCCTCACCTACTCTTGTTTTTTTATTGCAGTGAAGATGTGTTCTACGGAGACTTTGAACGGGGTGAACTCTTCTTCTCCGTTGGTCTTCACTTGGTTCCGAGGGGGCTTCTTGTTGATGGTACCAAAAGCTCAATTATGGCTCTTCTTGGAAGCAACAGGTTGTGCCCTCAGCTTTTCCCCCTCGCCGTCCTTTTCAGGAGAGCGGTTGGTTGCGCCCTGGATCGTGTCCTCAATCTGGATATACTTCAGGACCCAAAAGAGAATGTCCCTCATCTTGGTGACTTCGTACTTCAACAGGTGCTTGTAGAAAGTACCTGCAACCCACTCATGAACGATGTCGCCGCAATGTCTTTATTGTAGTTTATACCTGAACCATCTGGCTCTGAAAATAACTGACGTAGGCTTCAGACTCTCTCCGGACTTCATCTTGATGGTGAGGAGGTAATTGTTGTTGTTGTTCTTGAATTCGCGTCGGAAAGCGAATTGATTGTAGAAAGCTTGTCTCACCTCCTTGAAGTCTCGAAGTGTGTGGTTCAAAAGAGAGTAAAACAAGTCGGAGGCGACCCCCTTGAGGCTGGAGGGGAACACCCAGCTCATGAGAAGGTCATCATGCGAGTGGACCACCATCTTATCCTGGTAGTGCCAAAAATGTTGGATGGGGTAGGTCGCTTCGGTGTAAAGGTCGAAGCTCGGCATCACGAACTTCCTCGGGAAATGGTCAGCATTGATTTCCTCCGAGAGTAGAAAGCTAGAAATTTTCAGGTTGCACGAATCCACAACATGACGAAGCTGTCAATTCGCTCCTGAACCAACTTAGCGATGTCGTCAATGCGAGAAATCTTCGGGGCGTTGTATGGTTCAGAAGACTTAGAGTGTTCGCTGTTGAAACGTAGGACCGATCACGCTTCCGACTAGTTTTGGCGTGGGTGGAGTTGCTCGGGCGAGGTGATGACTGGTCATCCGAAATCCTCCAGTCCCGTGATCATGAAAGATTAGGACCTTTGTAGGACCTCGAGCTGGGCGAGGAGACGGTTCTGGATGTGGTTTAATGCGTCCCTCTCCAACGCGACCTCCTCGCGCTCACGGGCCGTTGGCTCGCGCTCGTGGGCCACCTCTTTCCGCTGCTCATCCAACTGTTTCTAGAGACTGGCGAGTATTTGGAGTTGGGCCTCGGGGGGAAATTGGGCCTCAGGTACATTGACTCTCGTCGTTGATTAAGCGGTTGAGGATGAGTGGGCTTCCCCAATGTCTTTGATGAGGACTTCAGGGTGGGGAGGACATTGGCACCCCCGTCCTCTAATGGCAATCAATTTGCCTTCTGAGGAGGCGGTAGCAACGGCTTGAGAAGAACTTCTTTTTGGAGGGGCTATCTCCATAGGATGAGGCTTTTTGAGGAAAAGGTTGAAAAAGGAGAGATCTTGAAAGTGGACTCAAAAGATCTCAATGAAATCACCAAATGTTGTCAGAAATTCGCCAAGGACTTCCCCACGTGCAAAAAATTGCAAAGCGTGCACAGACTAGTGAATCACAGCAAACACAAAAGATTTAGCGTGGAAACCCAAAATGAAAAAAAATCATGAAAAGAGAGTGTTCTACTTTAATTTGAAGGAATTACAAGTAAAAATCAAAGTGCTAAATGTGATTACAGGTGTGCTAGGATATTCGTTTGCTCGAACTCCTCTCTCGTTGGACAGGGCGAAGTTTTTATACAAGACAATCGCTTTGGTTAACTGTTTAAACTGGGCGGTTAGCCGTGATCGCAACGTCCTAATTTGTTGGTTGTAACTAATTAATCTATTCATTGGAGATAAGATCCGTTAGCCGGAGATAAGATCCGTTGGCCGAGTTCAATCTATGCAGTTGAGATCTGATCTGGTGGATTCCGAAAATCTCGTCGTTGAGCTGTACTGGAGAAGTCTTCCAGACGCTTCCAATATCGAAGAGAAAATCGGGCTTGTCGATGGCTCGAAGGGTAATGTCGGGCTCTTGGGTGTTCAATCTGGAGTGATGCCGGTCTTGATGAGTCGGGCTTGGATAACGGAGGCACTGGGCCCATAGCTAAGTGGTAGTCATTCCCTCGTTACGCCCTCAGGTTCGCCATGTGTTATGATCTCCTTCGGGGTCGAGAATTGACCATTATAGTAAAAAACTGAATATTAGAAGAAAGAAACCAAGCAAGGCTAAGAAAACAAAAGAATTATCGTTCTCGAAAATCAGTTCTGTTTTCTCCTATGAATTAGGAAGGTTTATCATGGAATATGCTAAGAAAATTAACACAAACTTTATAAACAAGAAAAGGGATCTCCACATGATGTTTGTCAATGAGAAAAAACTTGTAATACGGACCCCCTAAGGAATCATTCTGTTGTGGGTTTCAAAAAAAAAAAAAGAACCAAATGACCATTATCCATGAGCCATCTTGATGTGATAGGAAACTTATGACATAGTCATAACTAGTGCGAGAAGTCCATCTTGATGTGATAGGAAACTTATGACATAGTCATAACTTGTGCGAGAACAACTAACTGAGAAATGAATTTCTTCCTAATCACTACCGGCTTGCATCAAGGATTTGTATTAAGTAATCACATGCATGCTTTTGGTGAATAATTTTTAGCATAGTCAAGATAAGATGTGGTGATGCATGTTGTTTAGTGGTACATATCATTTGCTGGAGATCCTGTTTTTGTTGACTGGACTAAAGAAGGGAGAAATTCTAAAGAAGAATGTAGAAACAAGCATTAAAATTTAAAATATGTTTGGGTGTCTTTTGCTCCATGAGATCCAATGTAAAACCTTGAAACCTCATTAACCCAGGCTGTTGATGTTTCATCATGGAACACTAGAAAATTATTCTTTGTTTTTAGGTTTCAGTCCAATATGGCCAAACAGTTGTTGAAATCCATAAACACAGAATTCATGAAAACCAGGTTTCATTGTTTTACTAGGTTTCATCGAGCCAAATACACACTTAACATTAGGAAAACAATGTGGATCTTTATCAAAATTACCAGAAAAGATCAGACTGTAGGTTTCATTAATAGCTAAGAAATATCAAAAAGTGATAATTTCGTTACTTAGGATCAACAGCTCACAATAATGATGGACTGCTGTCCTCATAGTAGCAACCTAAGATGCTAATTTGAGAGTACTATGTGACTGTTAGAAACCCATCAATTTAAAGGGAGAAAATCTCGTACGACATGCATGCAACAATGATTATATCGGTTAAAATGTTGTTATGAAACATGTTAAAAAATGAGTTCGGTTAAAATGAGTCATATGAATGAGCAACAATCTGATCAAACATAGGATAAGAAATGTGTGCATTCATGAACAAGGGTAGGTTCAATTGACGAGGAGATGAGGAAGAAGCATATAATGTACTTGCAATATGCAATGAAACCAATGAGTCCAGCAGTGAGGTGAGAAAATAATCACTAATTTGAAGGAGAGAATAACAGCAAGGGTAGACCAAAATGAACACTTGAGACAGTAAAATCAGTTGCTAATATAACAAAGAAAGTGGCCCTTAATAGAAATAAATGGAGAAAAAATAGCCATGCAGTCAACCTCAAAAGTTGTTAACCTTTGTTGTTATTGTAGTAGTCGTTGTTGAAACAAAGTGCAACCCTACTGAATGGCCCCTCCAGGATTAGATTTCTTTGATACATGGATTTCTCATGTCCCTTAACTTCATCTTTACCTATGTACCAAGCTTCATCTGACATGTTATCTTTCATGTCAGCTTTCTAGTTAATAAAATATCAAAAACTAAGCAAGTGCCTACTTTTTAACCCGAAGTACCGAATGAGTAATACACAATCATGCCGGCAATTCCAATGGATTCAGAAGAAAGCTGAGAGACTTTGTGCTTCACGTGATCGATGTCACTATATGTTTCCAATAGTGAGAACATTACACCAAAATCCAATTTTAAATTATTGCACTAACTTCCATATCTAATAAGGAATGTGCATAAACAGTATGGGAAATACTATCTAAGCGACCAAATGAGACTTAAATAAAATGATAGATTCAATGTACAGATTACGATGTTATAAAGAGCAGTACCTTTAGGAGATCGATTTCTTGCTGCATTATGAATGTGCTCACGAATGAAAAAAAAAAAAAAGCAGAAAAAGAAAGAGAGTAAGAAAATATAAGAGCTACTCAAAAAATATTATTTAAAACATACACATCGAAGAGGCAATACTCACCATCCAAAATGCCAATAAATGAGAAGACATATGCATGTTCTGGGTATTTACATAAAGCAACATGAAATACTAAGCTTTAATAGTGAAAGAAAGGAGATCAGATGAATAATGATAACAAGCAATGAGACAACCAAAGGCTAGAAACCCTAATAGTTCATGGCATGCATAGCTCTACTAGGGTCCACTCAAGTTAGTGGTAGGACAATAACCATCTGACAACAACGAGAAAAACTGAAATATGCTAGCTCATGTTGATTAAATTTCACCATTAGAACTGAAGTCCCAATTTTCACAAAAAACAACTATGTTCAATAAAAGCTAGAACTATAATTCAATTTCGACTGCTTGTGTTTACATCTTAACATCAACCAACATAACTTAAAGAACTTTCCTATGCGCATAACATACACAAGTAGATTGTTATGCACTTCGCCGAAAACAAGTTTTACATAAATCCCAACCCTAAAGTACAATAAAGAAAAAATACACACAGACTTGGGTTTAAAAGCACTAGTATTGTTTCCTTTTCTATGTTAAGTTGCTCTCTTGATGATAAGTATAGTTTAAAAAGGAAAGAAAAATGGTCTATCACTTCTATATTCTTCTTGTATAGATGAAATCCATAAATGATAACAAAGAAAATTTACGTAGCAGCATTTCTGAGGTTCCTTTGTGTGAGTCTCCTTAACTAGCCCTTATGATTATATACCAAAACAGTATGAGAATGTTGACATACACCCTCTACATCTAAATTGCTCCAACAGTATTTTAGTTCTAACTGCAGGTTGACTTAGTGTTATTTGAGGAAGAACATCACTAAACGGTCAAATGTTTTAACCCACAGATACTTTTGTATTGTGAAAAGTTCAATATCTTCAACATGGAAACTCTCCCAAAAGGCCAACTGTGGTAAAGCATTTATTTTACATTTTCAGAAAGTGGGGTGTCAAGATGTGACAAATGTTTGATTATGATTAGAAAATTGGCCTATATATCAACTTGCCGATACAAACCAAAAAAACACTTTCTCTTAATAAATATTCTAACATCTTTTCTGCCGACCAACATAACCATTGCCAAAATGGTCACTTCTACAGTTATAGGATATATCATTATTAGCATCACGTGACAAGGTGCATTATTGTTCCTAAAATGCACTTTATGTAAATTCACAGATGACAATACAACTCAAAATTTCCCCTGCAAAAATTTCTGTTGAAAGTTTTCATCAATTCAATTCAATAGATACAAGGGTCTATCACAATACAAAATAAGACATTTTTGGGGAACAGTGTTCCTTCTCTTTTTAAGCAGAGATTGAAGGACTAACATGATTTATCAGTTGTTCTAACATTAAGAAGGTGATAAAGATGACGTGAAACAAAATATAACAAATCAAAGTAATTGTGAATCATTCCAAATTTCCAAAAAGAGAGGTGTGCATTTATCCTTTTCAAGAACATATAAATGTTACACTCACCTTAAAATCCTTTAAAATTTTTAAAAATAGAGAATGCTTATACTTTTAGAAATTAATTTATTAAATGATAACTGACTTGAATAATTCAAGTAGAAAACCATGTTGACTATATCAAAATAAAAAGTACAAATTAATCGTGACTGAAATTGTCCCGGTTCCACTTGACCTTGAAAATCAGAATGTAGTGGGATGAATTTGCCAAATTCTTCAACTTCGGAAATAGGACCCTTTCAAGATCCTGACGCAAGCACATGTATGCATCTTATAGATGTGCATGTGTTGTCTATATATATGTCAGGATATATATTTATAGTGAGTTATCAGCTAGATCAAATACGTCCAAATGTTTGATAAAAATGTCAAAAGCTTTACTCTATACTCAATGCAATCTAGATTAGTTATCTTTTTCCTAGCAAAGCCTTGTCAAGTCAATGAAGCGCACGGAAGAAGCCAAAAATTCAAGCTACCAGTGATCAACGGCATATATAATAAACAAGTAATATAACACAACATTGCTACATTTGTTAACTTCACCGCACGAGAAGATGTGTGACTATCCTATATGCGCGTACATGCTTATCATGACTGATGTTTCATGAAATCATTATAACTGGTCATGCATAGGTTACTGTCCAATTGATCCCTGTTGTCAACAAACGTCCAATGCGAGCACAATTAATTGCCTAGCTCTGCAATTAAACACAAAAAGTACCCACCATTATAATGTTGAGATCCTCTTGCGGGATGTTCTCCAACGAGACCTGCTTAATGGCGACAAAATCCCCATTCTCCAGATCCAAACCCTTATAAACCCTTCCGTAAGCTCCTTTCCCAATCTCATCCCCGAGCATCTAACCACCAGAATTAATTCCCATCAAAATCCGCAGGAAAAAGAAAAAGGGAAATTTACACCGAGGGAAAAGGGTCAGGAATGCTCACGTATTTGTTGTCGAGGGTCTTCGATTTGTGGAAATGCGCGGTGGCGGACTGCCGAGACATGGCGGAGGCGAGGGGAATCGGCGAGTGGGAGCCCTAGGATTTGAGTTGGATTCGAAGTGAAAACCCTAGATTTTGGGATGGACGCGGCCGCAGAGGCTGCTGGATTTAGCCCCTCCCTCAGTTGCTCGCCGCTGCCATCGGCGTTGGAGATAGGCAGAGCGAGCGGGGGCGCACACAGCGGGGGCGGGGATGGGGTGGGCGCGCGCGGCAATCGAGAAACAGAAATGCGGGTGGGATAGTGAGTTATTAAATTGGGTCCCGGGTTAGGAAACCCATTTAGATTAAGTGGATCGGGTCGGTTCCTATCGTCTTACTCGGATCGGATTTGAGTTAATCTCACCCGATCCGGTCCTTTGTGCCTTTTTGCAAAATTTTGGGATTTGCTACATAAATCGTTGTCTTCCATTCATCGATCTTTGTCAAGAATTATCTCCTTAGTTACATATATAAGCATTTACATATCCTTTTTATTTGTCTCCATCCAAGTTCGATTAGGCTCCCCTCTAGTCTTCATTTTCCTACTAACTATAATACTGTTGCTTGAAAGTCAATATGGCAATCTTAGAGGAGAGATGAAGAGGATTTTTAAACTAATTACAACAATTTATAAATAAATTGATTGGATGAAGATAATAATGTTATAATCACAAGTAAACAATAATAACCAAATAACAATAAACAAGGAAATAAGAGAGAGTAAGAGACGCGCGATGTATAGTGGTTTGCCAACCGGCCTACTCCTCTTTAGGATTTCAAACAATCTCTATTGGTTAGCTTCGGGTAGAAGCTTAAACTTGTACCGATTCACTTCCCAAGTGATTGAATTTACACTGAGTTCCTTTCTAGGTAGAAGTCTAAGCCTTTATAATAGCTTCCTTTAAGGATAGAAACTTAGATCTTACACCAACCCAAATCCCATATAGTCGGATTACCTCAAAACAAATTATGAGTTTGTTCTCCTAACAAGATGAGAACCAAAAAAGCTCAGATACCAAATAAAAAATATAATTTTAAGGCTTTACTAGTAAGAAGAATCAAGACAAGTATAACTTGGCACTATTAGATCTAGATATTTGAAAATCGAGTTGAAAGCTCGGATCTAGAATATAATGAACTATGGAAGAGATTGAGAATAGAGAGTAGAAATTGTAAGCCAAATCTTAATCGAAACAAGAAAGCACACTTCAGTCACTCTTTGAAGATAGATTAAAGAATATGCTTGAAAAAGAAAAATGTTTGCTTGATTTTTCTTAGAGTGACTTTAAATTTTCAAAAGTTACTAAAGGAATAGTGAGAAGTAATATTTATAGAAAGAAGAATATAAATGTGGTAAAAAAAAAGTTTAGCCCAAGATTTCATGTTAAAATCCTCTCCAAATAAAATTTTGCACCTTTTTGGTCGATCGCTGAAGTGTGACAGTCGATCAATTTGATTACTCAAACTCAGTCAAAAAGGTCAATCCAGGGGACGATCGATTGTATTGGCAGTCGATCATTAAATGAACAGTGAAAATATCAATGGTCACATGTGATTTGTACCATTGGTGACTTGTATTTGTACATTGAAATTAAAATATTCAAAAGTACTAAAAAAGTTATCACATATATTCAAAATCTATAGAAAATGTTGATCGAACTGGTGCTCGATCCTCATAAGACAAAGTAGAATCTGCAAGTGGTTGATCGACCTGGCGGTCGATCCAAGACCCAACAAAAATTTGTGGTCAAAATCGGGCAAATTTTCAAAAAAAAATCCTATTAAAATAATTCCAAAAATTGACCTCTCTAAAAAGTATTTCCAGAAATCGACCTTAAACACGCTACGTCGGTTAGGCCCGCCAACATGGCGCTGGCGGGGGGCGATTTTTATTTCGGCCAGGGTCAGCAACCCTGACCGAACCATTTTTTTTTTTTTTTTTTTTGCGTTGTATTCGCTCGGTCTGGGTTTCCAACCTTGGTTCCCTGATTTGTTTTTGAATTTTTGGCTCGACCAGGGTTGGCAACCATGGCCAAACGAAGTTTTTTTTTCAATTTTGGTCCGGGGTTGCCAATCTCGACCGAACAAAACTAGGCTCAATTTTTTTTATATTTTTCTTTTTCTAGAGAAATAAATAGGATAAAGAGAAAGTTATTGTCATTTCAATATAGTAGAGTGGTGAGGACTCTTGCCTAGTATGTTAGTGACTTGGGTTCAATCCCCAACGATAGCGATTTTTTTTACTTGTTAAAAAGAAAATAAAAAAAAAACTAACTACCCTAAGATTTGAACCAACGACATGAGGCTAAGTTGCAATCCATTGTACCAATTGAGCTAAGTTTAGCTCATTACATAAACTAATGAACAAAATAGAAATATCTAAACAATAATATAACCTAAATTTACCAAGTCTTGCTCGACCGGGGTTGGCAACCACGACCAACCAAAATTTTAAAACATTTAAGTTTTGCTCTGTCAAGGTTGGCAACCTCATCGAGCAACTATAGGGCAAAAAAAAGATTTGATCAGAGTTGGCAACCCGATCAAACCAAAAATCACCACCCATCAGCGCCAGCGCTACGTTGGCAGGCCTAACCGATGTCGCGCTTACGTGATGTGTCAGTGGTCGATTTCTTTTGGGGATGTCAAATTTTGGAATTATTTTTAAAAGGATGGTTTTTTTTGAAAAATCCCCGATCAAAAACTGACAAGTAGCGACGATCTGCATCACCCTGACGGTCGATCGTAACCGTGGCCAAGAGCGTTGAGCTCTGGGGGAAGGTGTTCATCGACCTGGCGGTCGATCCGAATTATGGCTGAGAGCACTGAGCTCTGGAGGACGGTCTGGATCAACAAGCGGTCAATCTCTCTACTCAGTTTCTAAAAAATTGCAGTGTCAGTCCGGCAGATCGCTGAGTTCTGGCAGTCGATCCAAAGAACATCGGTTTTGAAATTTTGATTTAAATGCTTTTGGAAAAAAATGAGAAAATTTGTATAAATTCTACCAGGCATAAAATCAATGTAAATAAGCCTAAATTGATATTTTAAGTACAACTTAAAAGCTTTTGGGTGATTTAATAAAACTTTAAAGAAACCACATTTGATATTAAAAAAAAACATGCCTGCACAAGTGTAAAAATGCAATCTAGTGTCAATTTAACTTCTTATTTTAATTCGTCTTATCTTAGATGGTAATCTAAAATAGATTTAGCAATCTTCAGCTTAATTCTCTTTCTTCAATAGATCTTGCATTTTTTGGCTCTACACTTTACCTCTAATTTGAATAATCTTAATAAATTGAGTAAGTTAAGTTAGAAATATGTCACAATCTCATTAATTGATATAGCAATATGAACTATAATCCATCCAACCTCTGTTAAAGTGCTTTGACCTAGATTAAAACACAAATCACTATGTTAGTATATAAGTAGCTTAATGAGTAGTCATCATTAAGCTAAAACACAATAGGGCTAACAATCTCACCTTTGATGATGACAACTTATTAAGTTAAAATAATAATTAAGTGTCAATCTTATGGCTCCCTCTACATATATGTAATATAAATTTATAATGAGAAGAGATGTTAAGTTTTCCCTACATGTATGCATGCACTACTCAGAGAGGAGATGTTAAGCTCCCTTGCATATAAGCACATATACAATGTAGAGAGATGTTAAGCTTCCCATACATAATACATCATAAATCAATATATAGAGGAGATGTTAAGTTTCCCATGCATATATGCACATATTATAAATATATCACATTAAAAGCTCAAAATTTATTTCAAAAAGAGATATTTTCAAAAATATGCGTGTGTATCACAAAGGTGTCAAGATATAACATATATCACACATATACATACACAAGATTGTTAAATACATCAAATTTTACATTTTTAACATATTCAACCTCTGCAAATATTTATTGTGAAGAGATATGTACCAACAGGCACAGAAACATGTACTGCATGTACACACATGCATAATCACATAAACTACATATATTTATGCAAAATTCAACAAAAAAATAGCTTATACATGTAGAAATACACTTGAGTATATAAGATGTATATATCACACAATTAAGTACGTATCTCGTCCAATCTAAAACATTTCAAGCATGTATCACAAAACATACACAAATGAGATATCTTCACAGACATACACATGTATCTCACAATATATCACATATATCCAGCAAAAAAAATTAGGTATCATTATATATATCACCAATTATCCTATATCTTGCATTTATCACCAAGAAATAGATGTATCTCACCAAAGACGTATATATCATAAGAAAAATGTATACACCACCATATATCACCAAGAGATACCTATCACATCAATATTACATCAATATCACGAAGATATATGAATATCACCAATATACAATAACAATATTACCAAATATGTATATATGCATTATGTATCACAATTTTCTCTTCCCCTTTGGTATCATTAAGAGGGGATGCATATAGCACATCAAACCATAATATATCACAATATATCTAAAAATACATCAATAAAATCATCAAATATATCTATTACATGCATAGAATCCATCAAGAAAGTCAAACCAATCATAAAATCCATCACATGCACGTAAATGGAAATTAAATATCTAACTTGTATATCACAAAACATAAATGTAAATATCAAAATATACAAACCAACAACTCGAGTAGCAATATTGTCAAAATAAATACAAGTGTTGTTAAAATACAGACCATCATCATCAATTTAAAATAATTTTCTAATATCAAAAAAGAAAACCATCACAGAGAAGTATACAAGTATAAATGAGAATAGAAATAAGGCTGAGTGGAAAATAAAACGTGTCAAATATCAACAAAAAACATTATGAATTGGTAAAATACCATAATTCAAATACGACAGTAAAAATGAAATAAATAAATAGTAAAAGAGTCATGTTAAGTTCAATCATTAAGACATAGAAAAGTGAGAGCGAATAAAGTGAAATATTATGATGGAAAAGAATCAAATTCATGAGAACTCATGACTTTAGTTTCGAATAAGAAAAGGCATCATCAATAATATCACTATGAGTATTTAAAAAGTTCTAAACCATTACACGAATGTAGCCAATTATGACCCAAGTGATTTGTATCATCTAATTCAAGTAAGATATGACCAATAAATAAGCTCTAATGAGATATGGACACAACTTGTTATCTCTTTCTCATTCACACAAGTGAATAAAAGTTTAAAACTTTTGAGATAAAACTCATTGAAAGGAATTAGATACGAAACTTTTAAGTTGATGAATCTCTCAAAAAGAACTAGAATTTAGTTCGATTAAAAATGAGTGATGGTCGGACTAAGAAAAGTGAATTGTATTGATCTAAAGACTTTAGGAATTGCACCATGCATGAGTATAGTATACACCAAATAAATTTATAAGAATTTAGAAAAATATCAAAAATCTCATATAAGAAAATATTCCATAATAAAAATCATGAAAGTTCATATAAAATATGATGCCAAATATAACATGAAATTTTCTTTAAAACTTTTAAATCTATCACATCCAATAGTTTAAGCATTATCTATCTTAAAATTTTACAAGTCTTTGGCATACTTCTCCAAAGTGATAAGTATTTCACGTTTGGTTAGTTCAGTTTGAAATTTTGAGAAAGTAGTTTGTTTTTACAAAACTCATCATGAATACCTTTGGCATATACCAAGAACAAGTTCTAACATGAAATTCACTAGTATAAGCAACGATAAAATTATTAAGATACACTTGCACTATAAGCATAAATGGAGTGCAATCAATACATTCTCTTCCTAATGAATATATAAATCCAAAAGATATTACTCGAAATGGAAAACTTTAGCTTCCCAGTCAAGAAGAAGCCAAATCAATAAAAATTCATGCAATTATGAAAATGTTACGCTCCGGTCCCGCGAATACGGGGAGACTACGACGATGTTCATACGCAGGGTGGATATACCCTCACATACGTACGCTAAGCCTTAGTATAGGAAAACAAATCCAATATATACAATTACTCTAACATTAAATAAGTAAAAGAATACCTGTAAAAAGGGTTAGTGATTATGATAGATATGAAAACAGGAATAAATAAGAAAATAAAGACTAAATAATAAAGATACCTATAAATAATATAGATGACGAGTCTCCTATTTGTTTTCATGAAATATCAGGTACTGCAATAAACCAGATCTCCAGTCTGGGCATGCAAACAGTATATTGGATTCTATCCATATACTATATGCTTCAAAGTTGTTTAAATATCATGTTTTTGTATTTACATGTGTTTTAGAAAAATCGGATTTCTATTTCAAAAATACAAGTTTTGGAAAATACAGAATTTGGTTTAAGGCAAAATTTTTAAGTCACAAAAATGGTTCAAATAGTTTGAAATATGTGTTGAATTTTTATCACACATGTTTGTATTTCAAAGATAATACAAGAACTGATTTTTGTGAAATTTATGTGATTTTATGGGATTTAATTGATAATAAAAACCCAAGTTTTTAAGACCCTAATTAGTCAGACAGGCAGGCTGCCGGTCGAACGAGGCAGTCGACCGTAGCAGTGAGCGGTAGACCAGGCCGGTCGACCGATGTGCACAGAACGTGCACGCTGCCTTGCTGGGGAGTGTACGCGCCGGAAAATGGGACGAGAAAATCGGGGTGTGAAAAGGTTTCCTTGAATCAAACGAAACGATTTACAACCAGACTGTCCTTTCTTTCCAGTTACAAGGGAGGGAGGATGTTTGAATCTTTCCTTTGTTTAGTGCTGGGTTCTTCGTGTGGCGGTAGAGAGTGAATCTTGTTCTCCGTTGACCAGATGACCGTCCTGGACCGTCGGGGGTCTTCTCTTCGGCCGGTAGAAAGAGTAACTCAGCTCCGTCTACCAAAGCTCTAGAAGAGGAGGTAGGCGAAGAGCAGCTAGTACGCAGTAAGCTTGCTGAAGAGTCTTCTCTCTCTCTGTTGTTGATGCTTGCCTGATAATCTTTCCCTCCTTTATCTGATCCTTCGATTTGATCTTGATCCCCTTTCTTTTTTTTCCACGCATGGCAGCTGGGGCCATTTATAGGGGTCTCAGGGGGTGAACGTGCCCCCTGAAAACGCTCCCGAATGAGGGGCCACCTCCCGCGATATGTGCGGTGACTGGCCCATAATTCGGGTAGTTGCAACTGAGACGCGGGCGTTGAGCCAACGCGCCTTAATGCTGAGACGCGGGCGTTGAGCCGACGCGCCTTGATGCTGAGACGCGGGTGTCGATCCCAAACGCGCCTTGATGTTGAGACGCGGGCGTCGAGCCAAACGCGCCTTGATGTTGAGACGCGGGCGTCGAGCCAACGCGCCTTGATGTTGAGACGCGGGCGTCGAGCCAAACGCGCCTTGATGTTGAGACGCGGGCGTCGAGCCAAACGCGCCTTGATGTTGAGACGCGGGCGTCGAGCCAACGCGCCTTGATGTTGAGACGCGGGCTTTGGACCTTCGCGTATGAATGTGGGGACGCGGGCTTTGGACCTTCGCGTCTGGATGCTGAGACGCGGGTATTGAGCCAACGCGCCTTGATGTCGAGACGCGGGTGTCAATCCCACGCGTCTAGAGCTTGGAACTCTGCTTTCTTAATGGCTGGTCTGTTGGACATTTTTAGACAGCCTACAGAACCCCCTCCAAAGTTTTCGATATTCCGCAGTTAAATGGGACGGAATTCGGAATACTTTGGATTTTAGCCGCGTTCGCCTTTGTGACTAGACTCTTAATGCTCCGGGTTCGATCTTATCTGGAGTTGGTCTCCGTGAGTGTACTGTTGAACTCTTTGAAGCCATCAGAGTTGATCGTGTTGAGTGTCTAGATACACAGTCTAGACCTCCCCGATTGCTTTTAGTCTGTCACAGGTGCGCTTTTGGCCGGGAGTGGTTGTTTGTCTGTTTGCGCCAGTGTACTGTTGAACTGATTTGCAGAAGCAGGAGACTGGACGCAGGCTCCTTTTTGAAAAGCAGAGACTGCTTTAAAGACGCGACTTTCATGGGGTGCGTCTTAAAGCGATGGAAACGCGCCAAATCTTCCATGAGGTAGACGCGATATTTGGCCGGCTTGGGAAGATGTGAACTTTGGAGAGACGCATTTTTTTGAATGCAGACGCGATTTTCTGGACACAACGCGACTTTCTTGGTGCATTTATGGTGATGCTGACGGGGCATGTCCATCGAAGAAGCGCGTTCTTTGGGCGCGAATCTGTGCCATGTCATGATTACGCCGCCAGCTGGCCTGGGGAACCGGCGAGACTTCGCCTTTTGGCGCGCGGACTTCCCGGTTCATTAAATGAACTGCTCCACGTGTCGAATGACGACTCGCGGCGGGGTCACGACGCATGATCTTCCCTGTTCGGAAATGATTTGGTTACACGCGTCACGCGGTGACTCGCTGCAGCGTCTATCGGGCCACACGCCGCGTATCTTCGCGAATCCCTGTGCTTATAAAAGGCAATAGTTGGAGAGATGTATTTTCTTCTCCGAACGCACTCGCTGAGAATTTTTAAAGAAGAGAATTTCCCTCTTCTGCTCATCTTTGAACTGCTCATTCGCCTTGCTCGGATTCTTGATCAATGGCACCCAAGGCTAAACCGACTGCATCGTCCTCAAAGGCGACCGTCGCCGAGGCTGAGAGGGACGTTTCTTCCGCGCAGGATACCATCCTCCGAGGTAGAATGCCGTTTAGGTTAAAGAACACTAAATAACATGTAATCACCGGAGATGACCTGGTTTGATTCTCAGACGCAGTCTTGGACGCAGTCTTGGAGTTGATAACCAGTGTTAATAACCGAGGCGCGGATTTGATGATCTGATGCCGGTGGGCTTTGCACTTCGGATCCTTCACTTAGAATATTTCTAATTGTGAAGGATTCGGACGCGGTGTTGGTTTGCAGAACGCGGATTTTTATCCTTGGGTTCTGTGCCACGTCCCGTGCCTTCAGGTGCCGGTTTTGATGAATCTGGCGCCTGAGTCCAAGTACTTAGAGATTTCAGAAGTCTTGGCTTGCAGAACGCGGATCTGATCCTTGCGTTCTGTACCACTAGACGCGGATTTGCAGGTCTGGACGCGGTTTTGAATAACTCGCGCGTCCAGTATCTCTTCTGCGTCTTGGTGCAGGTTCGCAGGTCTGGACGCGGAAGATAACTCCTGCGTCCAGTGTCTCTTCTGCGTCTGGGTTATGAATACTTAGCATCTTTCCTTGCTTTTTGGTAAAGTATCTGACCAAGTATCCTTTTCTTTTGCAGTGCGACATATTTCGGGTTCACTTGCCAAGGTCTCTTCAGATCTCCTGCACCAACCATGTCTGACGGCAAGAGATGGTCAGGTTGTGCATGACGGCGATGAGGTTCCGGCGGTTGTGGTGGTGGATAAGATCCTCTTCCTCCCCACTCCAGAAGTATCCTCAAGGACTTTCTATGTCCCTTGGATGCTGGGGAAAGGGATGGTGATGAAATGAAGGGTTGCAGGACTTCCTGCTGCCACCGGACCTCAAGAACACCATTGCTCTTAGCTTAGTCAGCTAGGGCGCTTTCGACTTTTGCGTCATCGCCACGGCGCAATCAGCTCCAACTGTTATCACAATTGGGCACTTTTCCAGACATCATGCACCTGGGATCAGATGCGGCTTCAAGGAGTGAGTACAGCCTCTGAGAGAGAGAGAGGGACTTCTTTGTACCCCTTAATTGCAACACTCAATCTTATTGTATAAGAGAGCGTTTTGTATCACTTTCATATGCTTGAATAAAAGTGACACTTTTCTTTTTGCCTCTTTCTTTGTCTTGAATTTTTTTGTCTTCGGTTAGACACGTAGAAGCAAGGAATCTTTTGATCTTATCAAAATTATGATAGTAATTTTAATAAGTCAAAAATTTGTAAGAAAAGATCCTATTTCAGGAACTTTCATAATACTGTCAGAGGTGTAATATTAACTTGACAGGGATGGGATGATTTTTGGTGGGCCTGCCACTTTGTAAAAGAAAGTGACAAGTGGAGTTCGTACCCTCAGGGAAAATCAGCTGGGGATTTTGACGAAAACATTGCTAACGGTGTAATGTTAACCTAACAATGCTTCTTAATGAACTTGATACTCTGTTGGGGAGAATATCAAATGAAACTAGACTCGTGGGGAATCTAGTAAAGTTTTTACCGTTAGAGGTGTAATATTAACTTAACGGGTTGGAAGTAGTCTTGTCAGAAGTGTAATGTTAACTTGACAAGGACGTGAGTTAGAGGTGTGATATTAACTTAACTCATCAACATCTCAGTTTTGTTTGGGAAAACTGAGGGTGTCACTGTCATAGGTGTAATGTTTAACTTAACAGTGAGGATAATGCTAGAGGTGTAATGTTGAACTTGGCATTAGTCGTCTCGGCTTAGACAAAGAAGTCGAGGAAAGGTCATGGCCATAGGTGTATTGTTGAACTTAGCAATGACTCGGATGCTAGAAGTGTAGTGTTAACTTTGCATCGTCCATTTCAGCTTCGATATGGAAGTCTGAAGAAAGGTGACTATCAGAGGTGTGATATTAACTTGACAGGCACTCGATGTACTGCTTAGAGGTGTAATGTTAACTTAAACAGTAGTTTGTCAGAGGTGTGATGTTAACCTGACAAGGATTAGCTTGCGATAGGAGCAATTTGAGGACCTGTCATTCTATTGATGAGAATTGACAAGTGAAATTTCGGAGTGCCAGAGGTGTAGTGTTAACTTGGCAAATTTTGAAGTTTGCTACTCTATGTAGAGGTGACAAGCAAAGTTTGTACTCGACAAGGAGTATTCATTACCAGAGGTATAATGTTAACGTAATAATGATTGCATTTTGTGGTCCTACCATTCTATGGATGAGAATTGGTAAGGGATTTTGGAGGAAAGAGTGGAAACAAGTCCACTTAGGATTTTTAGCAAACCCTCAGCTATCAACGGATTTGATGTGCCTTTACCAACTACCGTTTGAGTTGGGCTAGCCATGCTATTCCCCTCAGCATGATAAGTTGTCGAGGACTTATGTTGGGCTTAAAAGCCAACATTTTCCTCTATCCTTAGCCGTCAGGGGCGTCGGATGTTTTTGATCAGAGGTGTATTTTTAACTTGATCGGCGGAAGAATACCATCTAGGGATAGTATTTCTTCAAGAATTTGCCATTGATTGGCATCATGAGTGTATCGCCATTTGAGGTTATGAGGCGATATGATCCATTTGAGTAGACTGATTCTACTACAAATGGTCCTTCCCATTTGGGTTGGAATTTTCCTTTCGTCTTGTGCGTCATAACCATGGGTCTTCGGACGGCTAAGACGAGGTCGCCTTTCTTGAAAGTTCGCGTCTTGACTTTCTTGTTGAAGGCTCTGGTGATACGAGCTTGGTAAAGCTCGATTTGCTGCTGGGCCTGCAGACGCTTATCGTCTAAGGCCTCCAGTTCTTGGAGTCGCTGTCGATGTTTCTCCTCTGTTGTCATCTCCGCTGTCAGGGCGACGCGCAGAGATGGAATTTGGATTTCCAGTGGAAGAACGGCTTCACATCCGTATACCAAGGAAAACGACGTGACTTTAGTTGGGGTTCGCACGGTTGTGCGATAGGCCCATAAGCATTCACCCAACTTATCGTCCCAGTCTCGTTGACTTTTCGAGACGAATTTCTTGAGGAGCTTGCCAATGGTCTTGTTGAAGGCTTCTGCAAGACCGTTAGCCGCAGGATAATATGCCGTTGAGGACACACTCTGGATTCTGAACTTAGCGCAGAATCTCTGGAAAGCCTGGCTGATGAACTGGGGTCCATTGTCATGGACAATTCGCCGAGGCACACCGAAGCGGTAAAGAACGTGATGTTTCACGAACTTGATCACGTTAGACGTTTTTACCTCCTTCAAAGGGATAGCTTCGGCCCATTTGGAGAAGTAATCGGTTATTGCTAGAATGAACCGATGTCCTTTTGATGATGGTGGGCTGATGGGGCCAACCACATCCATCCCCCATATTTCAAACGGCCAAGTAGAGGTTGTAGAGTGGAGGTACCCTGGTGCTTGATGGATGAAATCGCCATGTATTTGACAGGCGTGACATCTCTTGGCATAAGCGACGGCATCGGCAATCGTCTTGGGCCAATAGTAACCTAATCTTTGGAGTCTGTTTGCCAGTTTCGGGCCAGGTTGATGAGCTCCACACATACCATCGTGAGCTTCTTTCAACACCTCGCGGGCTTCTTTTGATGAGAGGCACCGGAGCAAGATCCCGTCATGCGATCGACGATACAAGGTTCGCATAATCGCATTGTAGTAGAATTTGGGGGCTTTCCTCCGAATGGCGGCCGCCTCTTTGGTGTCCTCAGGCAAGATGCCGTATAGGACAAAATCGATATAGGAGAATCGCCAGTCTTTAAGCTCTGGAGCGGTTGACACTTCAAGTGTTTCTTTACCGCGACGATCTCCCGTTGACCCTGGGTAGTCTCCAAGGGGAATTTTTGGACAGTATAGGTCGTGGCTATAGACGAATACTTTCTCCATTGCTCCAGATGGGAGAGCTAAGGAGGCAGCAAGGGATGCGAGTGCATCTGCATGCGCATTTTGGCTGCGCGGTACATGGTCAATGTAGAAGTTTGAAAACTTCCCAGCCATGTGGATTGTCGCGTTGTAGTAGGGTACTAGATCTTCATGTCTGACCTCGTACTCGCCGCGAACTTGGCTAACGATGAGTTTGGAGTCACCGTATGCCTCGAGATTTTTAACGCCAATCTCATCGGCGAATTGCATCCCAATCAGAAGAGCGTTGTATTCCGCCACATTGTTGGAACAGGGCTCGGTTAACGAGATAGCTCGGGGAATCACGTAATTCTATGGGGAGATGAGTACTACTCCTACCCCCGCCACTGTGTGTCCCTTCGGGCTTGCCCTTGATGCACCATCGAAGAAGAGTTGCCATACTTGACCTTCGAACGATGTCTGAGTCAGGCAGACTTCGGCGACCTCATCTGGGAGATCCTCGTAGAGTTTAGCTGCCCTCGGATCTGGGTGTTCGGCCAAGAAGTCCGCCACCGCTTGTCCTTTAATGGCTTTCTGTGGCAGAAAGTGCATCTCATATTGGGAGAGCAATATAGCCCATTTCGCCAGCCGGCCATTCAATGATGAAGGCTTTGTCATGAGTAACCTCAAAGGGTTGACTTTTGATATGACATTTATGGTTTGGCCTACCAGATAGTGTCGCATTTTCTGAATAGCGAACACCAGCGCCAAACATTCCTTCTCGATCGGGTTATACCGGTGTTCGGCTCCGATCATTGTTCTACTTAGATAGTAGATTGCTTGCTCTCGTCCTTGATCATCGTTCTGAGCTAGTAGAGCTCCCAAAGAATGATCCATTGACCAGACGTACATCAGGAAAGGCTTTCCGGATACTAGAGCTACAAGGACTGGTGGTTGGGTGAGGTATCGTTTGATCTCCTCGAATGCTTGTTGACAAGCGTCGTCCCAAATGAACGAAACACCCTTCTTCATTAGTTTAGTGAAGGGTTGGCATCTCCCGGAAAGATTTGAGATGAACCTGCGGATGTATGCCAGTCGTCCTTGCAATCCTCTGAGCTCCTTAAGGCTTCTTGGAGGCTGCATTTCTTGAATGGCGCGAACCTTCTCCGGATCCAAATGAATTCCGGTGGAGGTTACAACAAACCCTAGGAATTTGCCGCTGGCCACCCCCAGGAAGGACTTGGTGGGATTCATCTTCAGTTGATGAGCCCGCATGATGTCGAAGACCGCTTTCAGGTCAGCTATGTGATCGCCTTTAGTGCGGCTTTTTACCGCAATGTCGTCGACATAACATTCCACCGTTTTGCGAATTTGCTGATGGAAAATGGCATTCATGGCCCTTTGGTATGTTGCCCCTGCATTCTTTAGTCCGAAGGGCATGACGGTGTAACAATATACTCCTAGAGGTGTCCTGAAGGAGGTGTGCTTTTCATCGTCAGGGTACATCTTGATTTGATTATATCCTGAGAATCTGTCCATGAAGGACATTCGCTCGAATCCACACGTATTATCAATCATGACATCTGTGATTGGCAATGGGAATTCGTCTTTGGGGCAGGCCTCGTTTAGATTGCGGAAGTCGAAGCAGATCCGGATCTTCCCGTTCTTCTTGGCAACGGGGACGATGTTGGCTACCCAGTCGGGATGTTGTTCCTCCTTGATGAAGCCAGAGTCAATAAGCTTTTTGACTTCCGATTGAATTGCCTCCATTATTTCTGGACGGAACCGTCGCTGCTGTTGTTTGACAGGTTTTACGTCCAAATTGATGTTGAGGCGGTGCATGGCCACTTGAGGATCAAGTCCAGGCATGTCCTCGTAATTCCAGGCGAAGACATCTATATATTCTTGTACAAGAGATATTAGATCTTTCTTCTCTGAAGGTGACAGGCCGTCACTTATGAAGACGGGCATGGGGTTGGCCTCATCTCCTAGGTTGATCTGAACAACCTTGTCTTCTGTGGGTGGCTCACGCTGTTCAAAGCGGATGTCCCAAAGAGCATTCAGATGTTTGATCCAAAGATCTGTATCAGATTGGATCATTTCTTCGTCTTCGTCTTCCAGATGGCTTGTTGAAACCATGTTTACTGAAAGTCCTTTGAAGATGTTGCCGACACTGACATCTGATTCCCATGATGACGTGTCTGAAGAGCAATCATGACTTGGCGGTCCCTCAGAATCAGAGGCTGACGGGACTGGAGTTGATACATAGCCCAACCCCCTGCGGGTCTGATGATAATAATCAGGTGCTTTCCCTTTTGGCACAAAAGATCGAAGCAACGATCTCTTTCCTTTGCCAAAGTTCAAACTAGGTCCGCTAGCTAGATCATACCCCATGCACTTCATCATCCTGAGTGCTTTTGGTTCATAGTGATTGAACTGAGGGGGCTCTTCTTCGCCTTCCGATTCCTCGTGGGGTGTTGGTTCAGACGAGATTCGACCAAAGAGAATTGGTTTTTGGCCTTTTCGTCTGGCGGGAACCAGGAATACGGACTCTTGCGCGTCACCATTATCCTGGTACGTCCCGAAGGATGATTTTATGGGTACATGCAATGATGTCAAAGCATCCATTGCCGACCATACATCCTCGTCTATGTCGGTACTAGTGTCTGACGGTATCGAATCAGACTCACACGCAGGAAAATACGCGAAATCTAAATCTTCATTAATATACCAACCGCCTGCATCGTCGGTGGTATCAACATCGAGCTTATTAGTGCTCTTTACAAGTGGTTCTAGCTCCCACAGGCACTCTTCTTTCTCAGGCTCAATGTCAGCCTCATTACCAGAGTCTGACTCCTCTGGTTGTGGGGTTTCATTGGTCTCCTCAGGATCCTGATATAGGAGGGAGTCCGTGAAATAATTTTCAACCACTTTAAACGGATGCCTTTCAGCGATCAATGTTCGAACCTGTCCACTTTCGTCAATGTACTTCATGACTTGATGGAGAGTGGAGGGAACAATGGAATTGCGGTGAATCCATGGTCGTCCCAGCAACAGGTTGTAGGAAGTGTCGGCGTCAATGACGTAGCATGTCACTTCCGACTTGAGGCTCCCGATCTGGCATTTGAGCTTGATCTTTCCCATAGGACGGGAGCTATTGGCATTAAACCCGTAAATAGTTGTCTGGGTAGGGCTCAGACGATGGGTAGGAATGCCCAGAAATTGCATGACTCGGCGAGGTATGATGCTCAGCGCAGACCCTGGGTCTACCTGGATACGATTTACCTCGGATGACCCAATATACCCTGTGAAGTATAGGGGTCGGTCATGCTTCCCTTTAACCTGCATATCATCTGTTGTGAAGGTGATGCAGGGAGCATTTGGGGAGGTGTGGAGGCAATCCTCTACATCTTCCTCCATCGGTACGTCGGTCATAAAGACCTCAGCGTTCGTCAGGGCTTCTTGTAGAGCTTCCCTGGTTGACTTTGATAACCTCAGGAGCTCATACAAGGTAATGCGTGCTGGGATGTTGGCTAGCTGAGCCAGAACATCAAAGCGGTAAGGTGTCGTAGATCCTTCCGTTGCACCTTTTGAAAGAACTCGAGAAAACCGAGTTTCTTTCTGTTTCTCCCCAGGCTGTTTCGAGGAGGGCTTAGCTGGCTCTACAGCTGGCTGTGGAGGAGCCATCGCTGTCTCGCCGTACTGTTTCAAGTACGCCTGCCCTGAACGGGTTCCTGCTGTTGGTTGGTTGGGCTCCGCGGCCAGGACTATTGTTTCCTCTTCCGAGTCAGTCAGCGAGGGAACATCAGTATCCGCTTCCCGAGAAGAAGCGCAGATCACATGGCAAGATGAAGCCTTCCCTTTGCCTTTGGACTTCCTGTTGGTCACAGTCGTCCATTGTTGCTCGTCGACGAGGTCAGGGTGGACCCACATGATTTCCCCTTGAGGTGTAGGGACGGGTACCAAGCCTTTCTCCTGCTGCTGATGAGGATCTGCAATGATCACTCTTAATTCTCCTTTCGGGATAGAGATCACTCCCACGGGTATCGGGGGTCGTGTCCCAAACTGGAGAACCGACGTCATGTTGGCCGTCACCTTCTTTTGCTCTGGTCAGAGTTTTAGTACCTCCGCGTCAATCAGGGCTTGAAGGACGTCCTTGAAGACGTAACAGCTTCTGGTAGGGTGCCCGAGCATCCTATGATACAAGCAATAGGTGGGATTGTCAGTTTTGCCGACTTCTTCCGGGCGCCTAATTTCAGGGAGCTTCAGTCAATTGCTCTTGTTGAGTAACTTGAAGAGCGAGTCGACGTGTTCCTCCTTGAAGGAATATTGTTTGTTGGCGCGGGGTTGGCTGGAAGAGCCACTCGCTCTGCTTGGTTGAGGCTTGGCAGGAGATTTGGTCTCTGTCGCCAAGTTATCCTTCCGCTTTGTTTGGAGGGATGTGTCCGGTGCACGCCTCGTCGACCTTTCTGGCCTGGGCTTGCCTTCTTCCGCTCTGACGCGGGCAACAATCTCCTCAGCATGTTCACCTTGTTGGACTAACTGTTTCCAGGTGCGGCTTTCAGCAACTCCTATTTGAGCAAGGAGTGAGGTTTGGAGATTGTGGCGACATGTTTCCACCAGGGTGGCCTGGGTCATGCCGCTTGGACATCGGAGTGCCATGTTCCGAAATCTTTCTACGAAAGACTTAACGGACTCTTCCTTTCGCTGTTTTGTAGCTAAAAGGGTGGGCATTGTAACCTCCGAATCATCTTCGAAGAAGCGTGTCAAAAATAGCTTCTCCAGGTCGCCCCAGTTCTTGATGGAACCTTCCGGGAGCTTCATAAACCATTCAAAGGCCAACCCTTTCAGGGTGCCAATGAATAGACGTGCCAATATGGCATCGTTATCTACTACATTCCCAGTTTGGGATTTGAAGTAGTAGATGTGTTGGTTGGGTGACCCCTTCCCGTCAAATGCCTGGAGAGTTGGAGCCTTGAACTTAGGAGGGTATGGGACTAAGTCCCACTCGGCCGGATAGGGCCGGACCACTCCAGCTTCTTGGAGGTCTTTGCGACTGGCCAGGGCCTCGAGTCGTTGCTCCAGTAGGTTCATTCTTTTAGCATTAACCTTTTCCGGGTCTGGGTCGCTTCTTGCTTGCGACGAAGGCTTGGACGCATCCGACGTGGATCGTCGTGTCTCATTGGAAGGTTCGGAAGGTGGGCTTTCTCTCCTCCCCCCTTTACCCTTCGGCCTTCTAGGAGGAGACCTTGCTCTTTCTTCGAGCAATTTCTCAAGCATATGCTTGAGAGTGTCAATGGATCTCTGCTGAGAGGAGAGTATCTCCATTTGGTGCTTCTGCATCTGTTCTAGATGCTTAGTCGTCTCCTCAGAAGCGCCTACCATGTGAGCAGAAGTCTCCTTCTCAACGGAAGAGTTCGAAGCCCGCGACTCTATTACGACGGAGTGAGAGTCGTCCATTCTAATGCCGCGTGCTAGGGCATTATAGTTGATTGGGGGAATGGTCCCCGTCCGGGTATGGGTGTGCCGACACTCCTTCCGGTTTCGAATCAGACTCATCCGAGCCGACTTTCGGTTGCTTTCCCTTACTTCTGCTTGTCATGTACGCAGTAAGCTCCGGGTACTCGGCGTCAGAGAAGGTTCTCCTTCTGTGGGAGCGTCTTCTTTTGGCTGACGGGGGAATCATGGTAAGCTGTCTAACTAAAGACGGCTGGTGCTCGCCTGATTCACAATGACATCCAGAGAGCATCTGGATGAGCTGTTGACAGCAACATGAAGAAGTGGCCTGATTGACACTTCTTTTCCTTGTCAAATAATCCCTCAAATCCGTGAGAGGGGGATTGAAGAGACTAGCCTCACAACGTTGAAGACGGGAGGAAGTCATGTGCTGTCCAGCCTGAACGCAGGTTTCAGAAACGCGGCTATCACGTCGCGGCTACGTTACGCGCGTCTGGCGTCTCTGTTGAGATGAGACGCGGCTTTCGCGCTGCTGTCTGCTGCGTTGGGGCAGAGAGACTTGAGAGAGAATGGGCTGCTGGGCCCCACGCCTATGGGCGCGTGCTTCCTGCGCTTGATGAGGCGCAGAAGTTTCACCGAGGCGTTTGATGAGTTGGTCCCCAGAGGACTCAACTTGAGGAGTCTCGCGTTTGGGTCTCCAAACGCGGATCTCTCGCACTGGACGAGGGACGGGCAAGACATCAGCTTGTACGCCGCGTCCAACCCCAGTCAGACAACCAATGGTTCCAACTAGGTGTTGATGCGCGCGTCTCCTCTGTCGACGCTCAGCATTCCGATTGCGTCGTGGAGGAGGGGAGAAACCAACAACATCCTGGTCTGCGGAACCAGGGATCTTCACCACGCGGGTCTCCTGAGAGACGTTGACGCGGGTGTTCTGTGTGACGCGGTTGATCGCAACAGTAGTTGTGCCGGGAACCACGCGGGCCTTCAGAGAGGCGTTGGCGCGTGTGTTCTGTGCGACGCGGTTGATCGCAGCAGAGGTGTCCGAGGTCACGCGGGCCTTCTGGGAGGCGTTGGCGCGTGAACTTGACTTGGCACCATGGGCAGCAGCACCCGACAGAGCCTCAGATTGGGCTTCGGGGAGCTGTCCCGTCGAGACCCTGCGGCAGACGCGGGTCTTTGGGCTCTTGGAGCCAGAAGAGAGAAACTCTTCGTACTTCGCCTGGTCGAACTCGACGACGAGCGATTCGACCATCTTCCCCTTACGGAGAACGTCATCCTGCGCCACGATGTGTTCGTCAGTAACGAAAATAATTCCCCAGCGGAGTCGCCATCTCTTGTACGCGCCGGAAAATGGGACGAGAAAATCGGGGTGTGAAAAGGTTTCCTTGAATCAAACGAAACGATTTACAACCAGACTGTCCTTTCTTTCCAGTTACAAGGGAGGGAGGATGTTTGAATCTTCCCTTTGTTTAGTGCTGGGTTCTTCGTGTGGCGGTGGAGAGTGAATCTTGTTCTCCGTTGACCAGATGACCATCCTGGACCGTCAGGGGTCTTCTCTTCGGCCGGTAGAAAGAGTAACTCAGCTCCGTCTACCAAAGCTCTAGAAGAGGAGGTAGGCGAAGAGCAGCTAGTACGCAGTAAGCTTGCTGAAGAGTCTTCTCTCTCTCTGTTGTTGATGCTTGCCTGATGATCTTTCCCTCCTTTATCTGATCCTTCGATTTGATCTTGATCCCCTTTCTTTTTTTTCCACGCATGGCAGCTGGGGCCATTTATAGGGGTCTCAGGGGGTGAACGTGCCCCCTGAAAATGCTCCCGAATGAGGGGCCACCTCCCGCGATATGTGCGGTGACTGGCCCATAATTCGGGTAGTTGCAACTGAGACGCGGGCGTTGAGCCAACGCGCCTTAATGCTGAGACGCGGGCGTTGAGCCGACGCGCCTTGATGCTGAGACGCGGGTGTCGATCCCAAACGCGCCTTGATGTTGAGACGCGGGCGTCGAGCCAAACGCGCCTTGATGTTGAGACGCGGGCGTCGAGCCAATGCGCCTTGATGTTGAGACGCGGGCGTCGAGCCAAACGCGCCTTGATGTTGAGACGCGGGCGTCGAGCCAACGCGCCTTGATGTTGAGACGCGGGCTTTGGACCTTCGCGTCTGAATGTGGGGACGCGGGCTTTGGACCTTCGCGTCTGGATGCTGAGACGCGGGTATTGAGCCAACGCGCCTTGATGTCGAGATGCGGGTGTCAATCCCACGCGTCTTGAACTCTGCTTTCTTAATGGCTGATCTGTTGGACATTTTTAGACAGCTTACAGGGAGGTCGGTCAACCGGGTCGGTCGACTGCCAGAGAGCTCTGCTCTCTAGGAAAGTCTCTGGTCGACCGGGTCGGTCGACCGGGCGAGAGCTCTGCTCTCTGTTTCCAGCTCGGTTGACCGGAGGGCTCAACGGTCACTTTTTTGACCGTTGGCCGGTCGACCGTAAGGGCAAAAATGCCCTTTTCAGCTGCCAACGGGCAGATTTCAAATGGGGTTATAAATACCCCCATTTGAGTTAGTTTTTAACAAGATTTTTAAGAGCCAAAATTTCTCATATTCTCAAGTGTTTAATATAAGTTTTCAAAAGAGTTTTTAAGCCTAAAGATTTCATCTTTATTTTGTTTTAAAGGGTTGAAAAATTCAAAGAAAAAGAAAGTCTTCGGGATTGTTTTTTATTTTCACTTTTATATCAATTCTAGAAGTTTTTTCAAGAGTTTTTCTTTGTGATTTTGATTTCCAAACTCTTTATTTCTCACACTTGAGCTTATCTTCTATCCTATCTATTAGGATCTTTGTTTTGTGGGAAAAGAAGTTGTTTGTGGTCTTTGTGATCACCATGTTATAAACCTTCCATCTTTGTGATATCCCTCTAGTGAGAGGTTATTGAGTTGTATCCCTCAAGTGTGAGGTGATAATGAAAGTGGTTTTTGGCGCTCTCTAGTGAGAGGTAGAGATTGTGTTGGAATCCCTCAAGTGTGAGGTGATTGTGTTTGAGTGGCTTTGTGTCTTGCCTCTAAGAGTAGAGGTTGTATTTGTTAGAGAGAGGAGTTGTGTACTCCCAATTGTAATTGTCCTAAATCCTCAGTGGAGGTTCCCTGTGTGAGAAGTCCTGTGTGGACGAGTTAATAGAAATCCTTTTGTGTGAAGGTGGGGACGTAGAGCTGTGTGCTCGAACCTCGAAACATATCTTGGTGTTTGCGTTTGATCCACTTTCTCTATCTCTCTCTCTTACATTGTGCACTGCTTCATATTGTCATATCATATACATGCTTGGTTTGTTTGTGTACCTCACTTGTGTTTAACTAAGAGAGCTTCACATAGCACCTTAACTCTTATTTAGAGGAATCAAGAGGAGTTAGTCTGGAGCCATTCACTGGGAATTCGGCTACACTCTTTGGTTACACTAAGTGTGTTGCAATTAAGTTTTAATTTCCGCATTATTATTCATAGATTAGCCGTACACCTATTCACCTTCCTCTAGGTGTACTTTCAATTGGTATCAGAGCCTACACTCCTGATATTAGTTTTAACCACCTAGGAGTGTGATCTTAGTTTGCTAATCTATCTTGCATTTGCACATATATTGTTTGCACTCATGGATATCCCTCGCATGTTTGATGTTTCTAGAATTGATATATGGAAGGCTATAATGAGTTGTCATTTAAAAGTCCTAGGATATAAAGTTTACCTTGCCATTACCAAGGAATCCTATCTTAGTGATAGCAAGCATATAGAGGCCAATGCACAAGCCCTAAAGGCACTTAGAGCATCACTAAGTAAAGAATATTTACATGTATTTTCTCATTATGATTCCGCTTTTGCAGTGTGGAACATTTTGACATCTCCCGAGCTACAAACACTTATCAATAAGAAGATGAAATCTAGTCGAGATGAGTCCGACCTACGTTGCTTCATGGTCCAAGGGAATGACTCCCTTTAGTACATTCGGAATCTCAACTAGATGATTATGCTAGTTCTTCTTGTGAGGAATATATTGATGCCGATGCATTGAATGAAGAACTTTTCATTATTTATGAAAAGTTATTAGAAAAATATAAAGCTTTGAAAAAGAAGAGTTTTGGACTTAACAAAGAAAATGAAAACTTGTGCTCAAAACTTGATTTGGTTTTGCAAGAAAGAGATGAGATTTCTAATCAAAGGGATTCATTGAAATCTAAGCTTGATCTTGCCCTAAATGAAAACAAGATTTAAAAAGTAAAAACGATTGTGAAAATGTTTTAAAGAAAAATGAGGCTTTATCTTCTTTACTTGATTTTGTTGTAAAAAAATGTTTTTTGAAAAATAAAATTGATTTGATTTCAAAGGATTTAGAAGTTTGCTTAAATGAAAATAAATCTTTGAAAAATAATTTAGATTTACATGTTTGTCATGCTAGTTTAGCTTCACCACCTAGTGTATCTATTGCATGCACCTTCTCTTCTATAATTGAAAATGATATTTGTATGCTTAAGAATAATGTTGATTTGTTGGGCTCCACTTTGAGCCATTGTGCCATGAACCATACACGTTTGGAATCTATGTTTCAAAAGAAACAAGTTCCTCCTATGCATGCACACAAACCACGACATACACATGCTTCTCACGTTCACACTCATCACACTATGTATGCTCATGTGTATAGTTGTACACATGGTGGACGTAAGGGCCACCTTGCTAAATTTTGTTTTGATAAGATACATGATGTAAATTTAGCAAATAAATTTATTTGGGTTAGGAAAGGAGCTAACCCCCATGACCCAAAAGATTATGGGTACCAAAGACCACTCTTATTTTACTTGATGTAGGTGTGGGCTCTCACATGACGTGAGAGTGATGGTGCCTTGAGATGGATGCATTCCGAGCTTAAGGAGGACTATTTGGATGCATCACTTTTAAGGGGAGTTTGGTGGAAGGACCACTGTAATACCCCTCTCCCGGAATACGTACTTAGTTGCGTATTCAGATTTTCGATCGTATTTTTCGATTTACTTCCTGTATTTGTTTTGTATTATGAATTATTTATATGATCGCTTTGTCTTGGATCCGGATTCGTGGACTCAGAGTCTGCCCTTCTCTGAACCGGGGACCCGATCCTAGTGTATTACTTAATTTAGTCTTTCCGATATTCAGATTTGACCAATTTTAGTTTCAAACATTATTTTCCAATATTTTAGATTTTATATGATTTTCTGGAATTTTCCTAGATTAAAAGGAATATCTTCAAAACCGGTGTCGACCAGTGCCGCTGACCGATTCCCAGATTTTTCATTTACAAACAGATTGGAATTTCTAGAAGGGCCTTTAGACATTATCTTTTAGAATCACATTTCTTACCTAAATACTTTTTCTGAGGATTTTATGAATTTATGAAAATTCCACCGGAGTCGGTATCGGCCAGTATCACTGGTTGATTCCGGGATTTTTAGTTTTAAAACTATAAAGTATTTCTTAAAACAGATTTCACCTTGATTCTTAAAATAATATTCTTGATTTTTGATAATTATTTCGGGTCGTTCCGAGATACATGATTTCGGGACGATTCCGGTATTTTCCCGAAAGATTTCCGCATCCGCAACTGAATCCCGGGAATCCGCCACTTTCATTATTTTCATTTTCTCTTCCAAGAGAATATCTTACTTTTCCATTTTCTTTTCCTTTTCCTATTTTCTTTCTTTCCTTTTCCTTCCACCACAAGTTTCATTTTCTTTCCACCATATTCTACAAACTTCTACAACCTTCCATTTTCTTCTCCAAGCTTCCACCATAAGCTTCTCCAAGCTTCTCCAACACTCCACCAAAATATCTCCACCTCACCCATCTCCATGGCTGGCCATGATTGGTCAAGAGAAACACCTCACCCCTTCACTTTACAAATAGCCCCCTCTCTTTTATTTATTTGCATCACCTTCACAAAATCCAAATCCTATAAATACCTTTCCTTCTCCATTTCACTTCATTTTTCTCTCCACCACTTCATCAAAGCCTTAACCTCCACCAATTCCTCCTTCATCTCCACCACAACAACCACCACTACAACTTCTCCAACTCCTTACCTTCATCTTCTTCCTCCTCCATCTCCATGTAAACCACCACAAACTCCAAAACTCCACCAAAGCTTCCACCTTCTCCTTTACCTTCTCCATACCACCACCATCAAAATCCTCCACAAAACCACCATCACTCCCTTTCTCTCTCTATTATTTATATCATATTTTATGGCGCGTCCCGAGTTCCATGGATTTCGGACCTTTCGGCTTTTCGGTGATTTAGGCGAGTGTTCTCGCTTGCTTCTTGGATTTTCTTATTTCAGCGAGTATTCTCGCTCTCGCCTCCATTTGAGTTTCCCCGCTTCGTCGGGTCGATAAGTATTTCACTTCATATTTCCATGTATTTTGTATTGGGCTGAGTCTCCGTATCTGTATATGGCCGAGTGCCAATATCTGGACATGTATTGCTCTGTGACGAATGCTTGTATTAGGGTAGTTTCATTCTTGTACATATACCATGCTTGAGATATGCTTACTACTTTATCACATGCCATGTATCTACCTGATATGATAACACTTGCCATGCCATTACCTCAGACCTATCATTTACATGCTACTATTTAACTCCTGCTTGTGTCACCTGACAACTGATATGTTATACCTGTCACCTGACTTGCTACTACTTGACACTGGTTCATGTTATACCACCTGTTCCCGGCGAATCCTGAATGGAACTAAGTGCCACACGGAACAAAGTGCCACATCACACACGTGGTGGGGGCCACCTCTTGAATCCGTGGGGGCCACCTCTAGAATCCATTCCCCTCAGAACAAAGTGCCACATGGAACAAAGTGCCACATCACACATATGGTGGGGGCCACCTCTTGAATCTGTGGGGGCCACCTCTTGAATCTGTAGGGCCATCTCCTACCTGTACCTAATCTCTTGATAATTACATGATAAATTATAATAAGACAACTTGCATCCGGTTTGGGGGAAACTGATGGGCCCTGATTAATCATGTTCATGGTGGTCTTATCGAGTCACGCGTGGCCACATACTTGAGGGATCACCTGGCGGCCACCAGGGATTCCGTGGGGTGTACTGGCACCCCTACTCCTGATTATTCCTGCCGAGTATGCACACGCCCTAGGCCTATTTCTATGGGATCTGCGATACTCTATTTCTGTTCGGGCGTCCATAAGTCCCGGTACCTAGCGGTACGTTCCGGCTCAGCACCGGATACTCCTGAACCGTTGTCCCGGGCATGTACGGGGCCCATCCGAACATGATTCATCGAACTTTATCAGTTTTCAAATAACTTGCTATATAAGTTGTGAGTGGAAGTATGTGGAATGGGATACATACTGAAACTTGGAACTTAGACGGCCCCAATTATAATAATATGCTAATATGAAACTGTTGTGTTGTTTTGTAATCCGGGTTGTATGCGCTTGGATTACGGTGACATGAGATAAAGGTATATAGATGAGGGTTTCCTTGTTTGAATTATTCCTTCGATGTACTAGTCTCATGGAGCCGTGACCTAAGTGTGCACGATCGGGTTTGCTTATAATCGGCTTTATTCGGATTTTATATCGGATTTCCTGTTTTATGATGATTATGTTATACCTGTTCATATCTGCTATACTTGTATTCTAACCCTCCTGTCTTCTGTTCTTATCTGATCATATCATGAGTACTTTCTACTTGATATCAATTGTTATATGCACACTTGTGCTCATCCTACTTCGCCACTTGGCTTTCACATCACACTCGCCTGGGGAGTTTCACTGACTCCCCTGGATCCTCATGTCCAGGTCATGGAGCTTGGAGCGTGTGGATTCTCCCAGTTGCTGATCAGAGTGGCGCAGCGGTAGCGTGGATCTCCAGCAGACCATCTGTAGCTCTATCTTTCCAGGCCCCTGTGTGCCTCTCGAGTTTCCTTTTAGTAAACTCGTGAGTGCCTTTTATACTATTCTTTCTTGTACATTTCCTTATATTCCCGCAATTGCGCATACCAGTGATGTGATATTCATGTAATATTGGATCACCTCTGGTGATAACTCTGTAATTGTACTCATGTGTTGGAATGTATAATGCACCACTTGCTTCCGTACTCTGATTCTTGCCTGTACTGATGCTTAGCGTATATACGTGAAGGTACTTCTGACTTGCGTATATACGTTGCAGTAATGTCTCCGTATCCGCCAGGATCGGGGCGTTACAACCACCATGGTTTGGAGATATGGAGATGTGCCCTATCGGTTTTGGTAACGATCTCTTACTCCCATTTATGTTTACATGCTTTTCATATTATTCATTTTTGACATGACATGTTTGAAATCACCTAGAAGGGGGGGTGAATAGGTGATAATGCTAATCAATGCACAAAATTAAAATGAAATGATGCAACGATCACCCGAAACAAGATTAGAAGCCGAATACCCCGTGAAGGGCTCTGAACTCCTTCCTCGTGATTCCTCGAGATAAGAGTTTGGGGTGCGCAATGCAATCTTGTTGTACGAGTATTGATCGATAATATAGTAATGAATATAAAGTAAGTAAATAATGCAAATAAACCAATCGTAAACACTGAGATTTGTTTCGAGGTTCGAGCACCCAGCTCTACGTCCCGCCTTCACCCAGAAGGATTTTCCAACCACTATAACTTTCATAAAGAATTATAATCATAAGGGAGAACCCAACTCCTCTATCACACTCCTCTAGTCCAGAGGTAGTGGAGCCACAAATATAAGAATATCTTAGTGATCAAAAGACCACAAACCCTCTTTTGAAAAACTTTTTCCCTTACAAAAACCCTAGAGAATAATATGTAGGATTGAAGCTCAAGTTTTGTAAGTGAAGAAGAAAATAGAATTGAAGAGAGTTTTGAATCAAAAACTTTAGTGAAAAGAGGGAATTTTGAGCACAAAAACTGAGAGCAAAAACTTCTTTTGAAAGACTTAAACTTGATTTCTTTTGCAAAGGATTGTTGTTAATCACCTCAACCCTAATCATCCCTATTTATAGGATAAAGGTAGGGATTAAAAAGTAAACAGGCATAATGAATAATTAGGAAAGATTAGACCCAAATACAGCCCTCAAATTCGTTTAGAGAAGAAAATCATGTTTTAAAACGTGTTAAAAAAACTAGCCGTTTAGGCTGAAATTTAGCTCACGGTCGACCGGTTTTCAAAAAATATAACTGTTGCCAGCCCTCGGTCGACCGCCTGGTCGACCGTCCCAAACAGAGACTTAGGTACTTTCAGTCGGCGAAAGCTCGGTCGACCGACATGGGGTTTGGTCGACCGCCCGGTCGACCGGTTAACGTGCACACATGCACACACCCAAATGGTCAGAAGCGCGGTAGACCGCCCGATCGACCTTTCTGACCTGAAACAGAGCCGGTCGACCGTCCGGTCGACCGCAACAGGCCAAAATAGATCTTTTTGAAAAATGGTATTGAAGATCTAATAATTCTCAAATTAATTTAATCAAGACTTGGTACACTATATAAAATAGAGTTTGTAAGTATTAAAATATGTTTATAAAAATGTTTTATGTAAAAGAGAAATATCTTTTGAAAATCATGTGCAAAAACTTGTGTGTGGGGAATATTGAGCTTCAACACTATACACTATCCTTTAACAAACTAAAAATTATAAAACTGAAAAAATAAGTCTCTGAGCCGCGTTACACCAAGCTAGAGCCTTCTCTCCTATAAAAACGTCCTCTTGCACCATTTGCCTTTTTGGCATCATAATCCTTACAATATGCTTAAAAAGGCCATCATGTCTAGTACAAACCTGAAACTCATACTAAACAACTTATTAGTACCAAATCGCTTCTATGTGTTTTGTTATCATCAAAACTTAAACAAATAGAGAGTGTAACCTTTTGGGCCAACAATCTCCCCCTTTTGATGATGACAAAACATATAGGCTATTACACAAGATATAAAAGGGAGGTAAAAACTCTCCCTCAAATAATACTATATTAAACAAGTGTAAAACAATTTATTACGAGAGAATGAGAATTTTTGAATGAGAATTTTTGTATACAAACCATCAAAACATAAACTTCTTCCCCTTTTTGTCATACATCAAAAAGGGATATATTAGCAAGAAAACTTCCTTATTCAACAACACAAACATTAAGTTCACTACATATAAAAGAAAATCTATTATAGTTAAGTGGTTTAGTGAAAATATCGGCAAGTTACAAATCAGAAGAAACATAATCAATCTCAATATCACCTTTCTCAAAATGATCTCTAAGGAAGTGATATCGAATCTCAATGTGCTTGGTCTTAATATGTTGATTTGCATTCTTAGTCATATGTATAGTACTAGTATTATCACAAAATATTTTTATATGATCATAATGTAAATCATAATCAAGGAGAGTATATTTCATACAAAGGACTTGTGCACAACAAGCCCCCGCCGCAACATACTCCGCCTCGGCGGTTGAGAGAGCTACCGAATTTTGTTTCTTAGAAGACCATGAAACACGACAATTACCAAGAAATTGACATGTTCCACTAGTACTCTTCCTATCCACTCTACAACCCGCATAGTCGGCATCTAAAAAACTCGTTATTGAGAAATCTCCGATTTTCAGATACCATAGACCCATTCCAATAGTGCCCTTAATATAATGAATAATGCGTTTTACCGCAATTAAATGAGATTCTTTGGGACACGATTGGAATCTGGCACAAAGACATACACTAAACATAATATTCGGCCTACTAGCCGTTAAATACATCAAATTACCAATCATACTTCTATACAATTTTATATCAACACACTTACCTTGATCATCCTTATCAAGCTTGGTGGTGGTGGCCATGGGAGTGTTACAAATTTTTGAGTCTTCAAGTCTAAATTTCTTGATGAGTTCCTTGGAGTACTTGGCTTGACATATGAAAATCCCATCACACATTTGCTTGATTTGGAGTCCAAGAAAATAGTTCAATTCACCCATTAATGACATCTCAAATTCATGTTGCATGCATTGTTCAAACTCCTTGCAAAGTAACTCATTAGTAGAACCAAAGATTATATCATCAACATATATTTGAACTATAAGAATGTCACTATCAACATGTTTAGTAAATAATGTGGTGTCTACTTTGCCTTTAATAAAATCATTTGAAAGAAAAAAACTAGAAAGCCTTTCATACCAAGCTCTTGGAGCTTGTTTTAAACCATACAATGTTTTATCTAACTTGAAAACAAAATTTGGATGTACATGATCCACAAAACCGGGAGGTTGTTCAACATAAACTTCCTCATCAATAAAACCATTTAAAAATGTACTTTTTACATCCATTTGAAAAAGTTTAAAATTTTTAAAAGATGCATAAGCTAGTGTGATCCGTATGACTTCAAGCCGTGCTACGGGTGCAAAGATCTCCTCAAAGTCGATTCCTTCAACTTGCGTGTAACCTTGAGCCACTAACCTAGCCTTATTCCTAATAATATTTTCTGACTCATCCAACTTGTTCCTAAAAATCCACTTAGTACCAATTATTGGTCTATCGTGAGGTCTAGGAACAAGGTGCCAAACTTGGTTGCGCTCAAATTGATTGAGCTCTTCTTGCATAGCTAGCAACCAATATGAGTCACCCTCGGCTTCAAAGATATTTTTGGGTTCAAAATGAGAAATGAATGCAAAATTTTCACACAATTCATGAAGTTTGGAGCGAGTAGTTACCCCTTTGATACATCACCTATGATGAGATCTTTAGGATGATTTGAGGCGTATCTCCAATCTTTAGGAAGTGGTTGTGATAGTTCCACTTTATCCTTTTTAACTTCACCAACTTCATCCTTTTTAACTTCACCAATAGATTCTTGCTTGTTATCTTGAATGGGTGAGTCCTTTAAGGAAATTTTCTTCATGTCCTCACCTAATAAGTCAATCTCTTGAACATTCTCAACAATAGCATTAGATTCTTCAAATTTAACATGCATAGATTCTTCAGGAGTATGAGATGATTTATTGAATACTCTATATGCTTTGCTAGTACTGGAATAGCCAACAAAGATTGCTTCATAAGCCTTAGCATCAAATTTACCCAAATTATCTTTAGTATTCAAAACAAAACACTTGCATCCAAAAATTTTAAAGTATGAAACATTTAATTTTCTTAAATGATAAATTTCAAAAGAGGTTTTGAAAGTATTTTTACACAAATAAATATGGTTTGATATGTAGCATGCGGTGTTTACGGCCTCGGCCCATAAGTATTGAGGGAGCCCATATTCACTTATCATAGTCCTAGCCATTTCTTGAAGAGTTCTATTCTTCCTTTCAACTACTCCATTTTATTGTGGAGTTTTAGGACATGACATTTTATGCTTAATTCCCTTTTTATCACAATAAGTCATGAAGAGTTGGTTAACAAACTCACCACCTCTATCAATTCTTATCCGTAAAATCAAAAATTCTTTTTCTTTTTCAACTCTCTTTCGAAAAATCTTAAAATGCGAAAAAGTTTGATCTTTATGCTCCAAAAAGAAAACCCAAGTGAAACGAGAAAAATCATCGACTAAAACAAAAATATATCCTTTTCCATTTAAGCTTTTAGTTTTTGTTGGTCCAAAAAGATCCATGTGAATCAATTCTAAAGGCCTAGATGACATGTTATCTTTGATTGGTTTGAAAGAAGACTTGGTTTGTTTCCCAAGTTGGCACACACTACAAATGCGGTCTTTTTCAAACTTCAAAAAAGGAACACCCTTCACCAATTTCTTAGAATTAATTTTATTAAGGTGATCAAAAGATGCATGTCCTAATCTTCTGTGCCATAACCATGAAATCTCATAAAAAACATTCAAACATTTAGTAGAACAATCCAAATTAAGCATGTCAATAATATAGACATTATTTTCACGAAATCCGGTAAGAATACAATCATTGGTTTCACAATAAAAAATTTGTAAGAAGATTCATCAAACACAACTTTGAGACTACGATTACATAGTTGACTTATACTAAGCAAGTTATGTTAAGCCCATCAACAAGAACAACATTTTCTATTAAAGGAGTGCGCCAATCTTAATGTTACCTATACCGATGATGGTGCCCTTGGAGTCATCTCCGAAGGTGAGGTGCCACCTTCATCGTACCTTGATAGGGTTGTGAAATTGTTGATGTCCCATGTCATATGCCTTGAACAACCACTATCAAGGTACACCGCTCCTTACGTCTTGGAGCCTTGGTGTGTACCTATATCAAATAATTTAGGACTTGATTTTGGTACCCATATTTTCTTGGGTCCTAGAGAGTTAGTGTTTCGAACCCACACAAGATTATTTGTCTTATCTATATGATCATAGCAAAATTTAGCCAAATGGCCATTCCCGACCATAATAAGTACATTTATAAATTCTATCATATTTAAAAGTATAATGAGCATGTGGTTTACGAGCATGTGAATTGTGAGCATGGGTAGATTTAGCATGATTGACATATGATGTGTTGGCATGATAAGTATGTGAAGTTTTGACATGGGTTGTTTTATCATTTTTAGCATGTGGAGTGTGCATATGCTTCTTTGAAAACATTTCTTCTAATTTATTAGTGTTAAAAGCACATTCTTTTAAAACATTTTCAAAATCATTGATTTTAGTTTTTAACATGGATAATTCATTTTCATCAATTTTTGGATATTTAGCTTTACAAGCAATTCTATAGGCATCAAAATCTCTTTGCGTTAAAATAAGATTAGGAGACAGTCATCCTTTTCTTTTGAAGAAATTGCAAGTTGATTTTTAAGCATCTCAATTTCCTTTTTCAATTTTAAACATTCTACCTTTTTATCATCAAAACTTTCTGAAAATTTAACAAAAGTATGTACTAACATTTCTCTACTTATTTCACTTTCATCATTAAGTGTAGGGGTGGCAATTGGGTCGGGTCGGGTCGACCCGACCCGATTACTGCTCGACCCATATAATAATCGGGTCGGGTCGACCCGACCCGATTATTATACGGGTCAAAAATTCAGACCCAGACCCGACCCATTGTTAGTCGGGTCGACCCGACCCGACCCATTTGACCCGATTATTAAATTTTAAATATAATTTCTTTACATTTTATTACCAAATTGTTGGGTGGTATAGTTAGTCATCACACTAAATTCTACACGCTAGAGGCTATGGGTTCAAAATTGGTCTTACGCATATTTTTTGACAATTTGATTTAGGCGAAGGGGAGGAGGCGGGGCGGCAGAGGAGGAGATCAAGGGGAGGGGGCCGAGGAGGAGAGAGAATAATCGGATCTGGCGGGTCAAGCGGGTCTGGCGGGTTCGGGTTGACCCGACCCATTTAATAATCGGGTCAGATGGGTCGACCCGATTACGACCCAAACCCGATTAGCCCAAACCCAGACCCGCTAACTTCGGGTCGGGTCGGGTCGGGTCTGGCGGGTCGCGACCCGTCTGCCACCCCTAATTAAGTGGTTGGGTAGTTACCTTAGGTGTGTTTGCCATGAAACACACGTTTGCCGTGTCGACTTCATCTTCGAATTCACTTTCCGAATCCCAAGTGGCTTTGTATACCTTCTTTTCAACCGGCCTCTTTTGCTTCAAGGAGGAAAACATCTTTTTCTTGAAATCTGGACAATCGGCCATGATATGTCCGGGTTTCCGATAGTTGTAGCATATGATCCTTTTCTCCTCCTTCCCTTCCCATCATCTTCTATAGTTGAGCTTATTTTTGCGGTACATTCTCTTTACATTTCTCACAATGAGAGATAGCTCTTCATCATTTTGTTCATCTTCTTCATCATCGTAGTTGGAGGAGGAAGACTTGAAAGCTATTGACTTTTTCTTTTGAGGTACCGTATCTTCTCTAGCCTTCTTCTTCATCTCATGAGTCTTAAGGTTTCCAATAAGACTTATGAGCTCCATCTCATCTTTATTATTCAACTCCTTTAAGGTGGTATCTTTGATTTCCCATGACGAAGGAAGAGCACGAATCAATTTACGCACCTTTTGGTCGTTACTTATATCATCACCTAGAGAAGAAAGAGCATTTGTAATCTTAGTAAACTTGGTAATCATATCATCAATAGATTCATCTTCTAACATTTTAAAACTTTCATATTGGGAACGCAAGAGATCTATTTTAGCTCTCTTGACTTGTGATGTTCCCTCATGAGTGACCAATAAGTGTTGCCAAATCTCATAGGCGGATTTGCAATGCATAATAACATGTGTTAAGTCATCCTCATTCAAAGCTAAAAGTAGGGCATTTTGAGCCTTTGAATTAGCATCAAATTCCTTGAAGGTAAATTCGGACCAAGTGTCCTCCTCACTTTCGGGTCTACTATAAGGCTTGTTCAAAGACTTAGCAACTAGAGTACCTAGAGATTGTAGAAAAATGATCATCCTAACTTTCCATATGGGAAAGTTGAGTCCATCAAATTTAGGAGGGGTCTTAATGTTATCGTTCATCTTTACTAGTGTATGAATGGAGATATGAAAATAGTGATTAGCAAATTATAGGATCTCTCTAAGGATGTGAAACCAAAAACGAGAGTCCTAGCTCTGATACCAATTGAAATCACCTAGAGGGAGGGGGGTGAATAGGTGATAATGCTAATCAATGCACAAAATTAAAATGAAATGATGCAACGATCACCCGAAACAAGATTAGAAGCCGAATACCCCGTGAAGGACTCTGAACTCCTTCCTCGTGATTCCTCTAGATAAGAGTTTGAGGGCGCAATGCAATCTTGTTGTACGAGTATTGATCGACAATATAGCAATGAATATAAAGCAAGTAAATAATACAAATAAACCAATCACAAACACTAAGATTTGTTTCGAGGTTCGAGCACCCAGCTCTACGTCCCCGCCTTCACCCAGAAGGATTTTTCAACCACTGTAACTTTCACAAAGAATTACAACCACAAGGGAGTACCCAATTCCTCTATCACACTCCTCTAGTCCAAAGGTAGTGGAGCCACAACTACAAGAAGATCTTAGTGATCAAAAGACCACAAACCCTCTTTTGAAAAACTTTTTTCCTTACAAAAACCCTAGAGAATAATGTGTAGGATTGAAGCTCAAGTTTTATAAGTGAAAAAGAAAATAGAGTTGCAGAGAGTTTTGAATTAAAAACTTCAGTGAAAAGAGAGAATTTTAAGCACAAAAACTGAGAGCAAAAACTTCTTTTGAAAGACTTAAACTTGATTTCTTTTACAAAGGATTGTTGTTAATCACCTCAACCCTAATCATTCATATTTATAGGATAAAGGTAGGGATTAAAAAGTAAACTGACATAATGAATAATTAGGAAAGATTAGACCCAAATCCAGCCCTAAAAAACGTTTAGAGAAGAAAATCACATTTTAAAACGTGTTTAAAAAACTAGCCGTTTAGGCTGAAATTTAGCTCACGGTCGACCGGCCGGTCGACCGATTTTCAAAAAATATAACCGTTGCCAGCCCACGGTCGACCGCCCGATCGACCGTCCCAAACAGAGACTTAGGTGCTTTCAGTGGGTCGAAGCTCAGTCGACCGATATGGGATCCGGTTGACCGCCTGGTCGATCGGGTAACGTGCACACATGCACACACACAAACGGTCAGAAGTGAGATCGACCGCCCGGTCGACCATTCTGACCTGAAACAGAGCCGGTCGACCGTCTGGTCGACCGCAACAAGCCACAAAAGATCTTTTTGAAAAATGGTATTGAAGATATAATGATTTTCAAATTAATTTTGATCAAGACTTGGTACACTATATAAAATAGAGTTTGTAAGTATTAAAATATGTTTATAAAAATGTTATATTTAAAAGAGAAATATCTTTTGAAAATCATGTGCAAAAACTTGTGTGTGGTGAATATTGAGCTTTAACACTATACACTATCTTTTAACAAACTAAAAATTATAAAACTGAAAAAGAAGTCTCTAAGCCGCGTTACACCAAGCTAGAGCCTTCTCTCTTATAAAAACGTCCTCTTGCACCATTTTCCATTTTGGCATCATAATCCTTGCAATATGCTTAAAAAGGCCATCATGTCTAGTACAAACCTGAAACTCATACTAAACAACTTATTAGTACCAAATAGCTTTTATGTGTTTTGTTATCATCAAAACTTAAACAAATAGAGAGTGTAACCTTTTGGCCAACAATGTTTTAATGCTCATTATGCCATATGCCATGTTTATTAGTCCTATGACATACATATTAGTATTTGAGATTACCCATGTTTAATATGGACTTATACTTTTATGTTCTCATATTTGTTTTAGCTATTGTGTATATCATAGATCTAATGCATGTGCATTTACCATAATGATCATATGAGTTTTGTTTTGATTTTTATGCTTCATGTTTTGATTACATGTTTAGATGTTAGTTTTCATTAAAACTTGGATATATACTTATACAACTAGTGAGCCACAAGTAGATTATTATATGTTTGTGCTTGAATGCTCATTTGTACTCATTAGTTGTACTAGTATAGTCTAGTTTTGATGATTCATATATTTTGACTTGTATTCTATATTTTTAACTTGTTTTTTCATGTTTATATTTAAACCTCATGTATATGTCCATTTTGCCTAAACTAATAGTTATACATATACATCCTGGAGCCACTTGCCTTCATGCATATACTTTTGTGGACTCGTTTATGTTTGAATATGTATGTATACTTTAGTTTGTACAAACATACATATGCCTTGAAGATTAAATTATTTTGATGAAAATTAGATTTTCTTGTGTTTCATGTTTTAAGGAATTTCATATTGAGCTTGATTGCCTATTTTCATGATGATGTGTTTCACATAACTCTTATACACTCACTTTACTTAAAGTTTTCTCATGATTTTATTTTCATGAGTATGATATATGCCTTATAGATTTTGAGTGTTGATGACCGTGTGACTTACATGTTTTTCATGAAATATATTTTTATTTTATTCCTTATTTGAAGGATTTCGTACTAGTTTACAAGTTTATGATTAAACTAGTTGCGGTATTCTTCATATGGTAGAGTTTTCAAACGTGTTATATTATTTTCAAACTTATTTTTAAAAACCCCTACCCATCCAAGGGCGGTTGGTTAGGCGACCATGCCTTGTATGCTCATTATTGAAAATCTATTTAAAACAAGTGCATGAATTGGGTGGTAGGAAGTATGAGTTATACAATTGATCTTATTTTGTTTTCAATTGATATCATTGTATCTTTTCAATTGGTATCACTCTTGACATTCTTTTCTTATACTCATATATGTTTTTATATATGTATGCTTTAAACTACAAATAGTATCAATTTCGATTGGTATTCATTTTTTCATACATATATATGTATTTTACTTATGCTTACTATATCTCTATATCTTTGAGCACAAATTTTGGTTATGCTAAGCTTGATTTCTTAAATGATTATCATATTTCAATTGATTATTTTTCAATTGATATCTTATACAAGCTTCTACATCATTTTATTTGGTATTTCATAAAGGGGGAAAAAAATCATATTTCACCTTTCAATTGGCTTTGTTTATCTTTGGTATTTTACTCCCTCACTTTATGTTGAAAAATGATTGAAAAATGATATTGATTCTTTTTGGTATTATACACTCCTAATGAAAATCATTTTCAATTGGTATATGTTTCATTTTCAATATTGGTATCAAACACATTAAATTGATATTATTCTCTATTTGGTATCTCTATTGTAAAATGAGTTTAGTGTTTAACCAAAAAGATTGGTTTATGTTTTTCAAATTGGTATCAAAAGTGTAAAATATTTTCAATTAGTACTAATTTTTTCAATTGGTATCAAGATTACCTATATGTTTATATCTTTCAATTGATATCAAAATCTTTTTTGGTTGGTTTCTTCAAAATGTTTTATTTACTTTCAATTAGTATTCTTCAAAATTTTTTTGGTTGGTTTACCTATTTGTTTATTTTCAATTCGTATCATGATGCACTAAATTGATATATATATTTTTCAATTGGTATCATAATGTTTTGTTTTGATTTCACCCCTTGTTGATTTTTTGTTTCGGACAAAAAGGAGAAGAACATTATTTTATTATCTACTTTAACCCCTTGTTAATGATTGACAAAAAAGGGGAGAAGTATTTGATTATATATGCATGTTTATTTATAAGTTTATATCAAAGTTTGTTTCATATTGGTATCAAGAGAGTTTGTTTTATGTTTTGTTGATATTGGTATCAAGAGCATGGATATTAGTATCAAGAACATATTCTGTTGTTTTGTTTTATTGATATCAAAAACTTTTATTGAAATTTTTATTGTTGGTATCAAGAGATTTTATTGATTATCTTTCAATTGATATCAAGAGCTTTTATTGCGTTATTGATAAGCTTTTAATTGAAATTTTTATTGGTACCAAGAGCAATTATTTAAAGAACATGTTTATTTTAAGTTTATATTTTCAATTGGTATTTAAGAACATGTCTATTTTAAAAAGGGAAAAGTAATTTATTTTAAAAATTTGGTATCAAAAGTATGTTTATTTCATTGTTATATGCATGTTTATTGATTGAGGTACAATCTGCACAAAGAATACGAAATTTTAGAACTTAAGAATATAAATGTGCAAGTGCTCAATTCTTCCGCTATAGCTGTTTAGATTAAAAAGGTGGTTTAGAAACAACCTCAAGTGCTTTGATTACTCCACAATGTATTCGATATGATTAATATACCCTTTTCAATCTTCGTTATAGCATGGGCTATACCGAGTCGATTCTCAGGGAGAGCTCGCGATGGAAGCTTTACGGTCGGTAGTGAAGATATAAAACGAAGATTCTTCTTTGCTTAAAAGAATAAAGAATCGTTGGAAAAACAAATAAAAGAATGGATGGATAGGTTCATGATGGAAAAGCGGAAAGAAATCAAAAACAAGATTGGATTTGGTATTAACACTAAAAAGAAAAGAAAACTTTAGAAGACTTTGAAGATGAGAAAACCATGCCTAGTTAACCGACTACCTTGCTAAAGACTTACTAAACTCCGTGATAGTGAATGCGTGCCTCATGTTGATTCATCGGCCTTCTAGAATCTTGAGTTGGCGCGCGGATCTCTCTGGATTCTGGATTCAAATTTGGGCTTTATTCTGGGCTTTGAATTAATCCTCTTTAATTATTGCTAATTAAAGTGATTTTTGGGCTTTCTCTCATTTCAGATGTGGACCTGTAAAAATAGAGTGAAGATGAGTAAAAATCATATTTTTATTTGCAATATGTATGGGGATTATGTGATAAAATATGCAATATTGTGTACCAATCACACCCCCACACTTATTCTTTTGCTCGTCCCGAGCAAAACAAAGAAAAGAAAAAATCCTAACTACCAATTTTATTACACCACTTTCGCAGGTGACGCGATTGCACTGAGCATGTGCAACAAGCCGTTAAACCTCTAGGTTACCCTAGAGGAGGAGTGTTGTCTCCTGAGGGTTTTCAGCGGATTACACCCACAAAATCCATAAAGAAAGAAGACAAATGTTAGTATTTTGAAAACGCATTTTGAAAAGTGAGACAGGTTTACGAACTATTTTTGCGAAAATATAAGTGATCTAAGGTCATAAGTCCACCTATAATTATTCTTCCTTAAGCTTAGTCTCTATGCAAGATCTTGTCTTCAATTAAGGTAAGAATTCAAAATTGGATTGAATATTTTATCTTTCATAAAACCTAGATAGTATGCACATTGTGACAGTGAAAGATTTCTGGGATTTCAACTCTAACCATCAAGCCATATATATATATATATATATATATATATATATATATATATATATATATATATATATATATATATATATATATATATATATATATATATATATGCTTTTTTCTTCCCTTAGTTTAGGCTTTCTAGTTTACCCTTGTAGCGAGCCTTTAACCGATGACTCCCAAACCAGACGGTCTTAGGGCACCAGATGAGAAAACATCCCTCGGGTTTAAGGTCTCAAGTAAACAAGGCCACGAAACTAAAGGGGATTATTTATTTCCTTTACCACCGTTAGGCGTGAATAATCATGCTTCTTGAGGCATAATGATCCAGCTTAATAGGTGATATTTTATTTATATATTTTTTCTTTTTCTTTTTTTTTATTTTATGGCATTTTTGGTCTTTGTTTCCATCCCAAGAAATGTGTAAGTGTGAAGTGCATATTTATCTAAGGCAAAAAATTCAAGATAAGAATATCTCACCAATTTTTCTTACTTAGCCTATAATTTCAAACAAGATCTATTATTTCAACTAGGTTTAAGATGTCATAATTAAGGCTTTCTTAATTCCTAAGATTCATCTTAATTTTCTTAAAAATAGAGCAAAACTTTGTCTCTTATTTCAAAAAGTTTTTATTTTTTTTCATTATTATTTTTATTTTCTAAAAGAAGTGTCAAAGAAAGAAATTCTAAAAACTCTAAAAGAAGTGTAAAAGAAAAAAGATCTAAAAACTCTATGTTAGTAAACCCTCCCCCACACTTATTTCATGCATTGTCCTCAATGCATCATGATATGTGTATGCATGAAACAGAATAGAGAGGGAAGAAAAAAAATTACCTTAAGGTGGTGGTTCCGGTGGTGGTCTGATTGGTCCACGAAACATGGCCCAATCATCTTTACTTTGGGTTTTCAGGAACCCACCAGAAATATTATGAATATGACCCACTAAAAAGATAAATCCATGAAAGATTTTTATTAAGTACATGACCCCATCTAATTTCCATTTTCCATAATTAATTTCAGAATCAAATTTGTCAACCACCTTGTCCCAGAATGGTGTATGAAATGACAGAACAGTTGACTTGGACTCAGGAAGGACAGTAACTAACACTGACTCAGGAAGGTGACTGAAGTCAAGTAAAGGTGCAGGAGTCGAAGTGAGTTCAGAAATTGGGTCCAAGTCAAGAAAATGAAGCTCAAGTCCACAATCATTTTTCAACAATAGGATGTGACCTACTATGGGTGATATCTCTTTACTTCCAATATTAAGAAATTCTAGCTCATCACCATACAATTCTTCGAAACTTAAGTCAACATCTTCCGCTAGAATTGTACAATCAGTTTCAGAAGTAAAGAGATTGTGAGAATCTAGGTCACATTCCATATGTAGTTCAATACATGGAGAACTTGCCAATTTGTCAATGGGATTATCAAAAGTATAGAATTGGTCAAGTTCAATATGATCCTCAAAGATGGGTGATTCAACTTCATTATGAATTGGGACAGGATCCAATGTCGACTCCGGGAAAGGATGGAATTCAGGTAAAGATACCGGAGTCACTATTGAATCAGGAAAAAGAATTGAGTCACCAAGTTGGGGTTCAAGATCATATTCCGCATGTAGTTCAATTCCACAAAAAAGTGAACTTGCCAATTTATCAATGGGATTTTCAAAAGTGTATAATTGGGCAAGTTCAATATGATCATCATAAAAGATTGGTGATTCAATTTCAAAATGAACTGGCACTGGATCCAATACTGACTCGTGAAATGAAGTGAAATCATGTGAAGACACTGGAGTCATAATTGAATCAGGAAGTAGAATTGAATCATCAAGTGGAAGTTCAGGATCATATTCATGTTCAAGTTCAATTTCAGGAAATGGAAAACTTGCCAAAATGTCAATGGAATTTGAAGTTTGAACAAGTTCAGATGAGTGTTCTGAAATTGAATCTAGATTTCCAAGACTACATGACTCATTGGTTTTAACAGAGTGGCTAGTGACACCAGATCTGGCCAAACGATGAGAACGTAAAGATTCGACCATCATATCTATGTCACGATTCCTAGAATTTTGAGCATGAGTCATGTCTTCAAGCATCTTTCCATAATTGATGACTTCATTGTTTTGATGAAAAGATGAAATGTGGTCTTGGAAGTGAGAGTGGAATTGTGAGTCCATTGGATTTGGTGACTTTTGTTGGGACTCATGCATACTCATTTCCAAAATTGATGGTGTACTGTTTTGGACTGGTGGAACTGAGTATTGAAAATTTTGTGGACTGGGTGGATATGATGGACAAGGAGTTTGAAAATTTGACTCGGGGTACGTGAATCCCCAATGACTCGGTGAAGAGTTGAAATTATTATGGAAATTATAGTTATTAGATGGGGGGTATGGGTCAAATTGATTCGGATAAGGCCAACCCGGTGTATTTGGTTGGTGCATATTATAAAACGCCGGGTTGGAATTATCCGAATATGAAGTCGATGTGTAATATGGATTATTATTAGGATGGAAAGAATTGTAACTGTTGAATGCCATATCACACAATACAAACAAAAAGGAACAAACAAATAAACAAACAAAAGAAAAAAATTCTAACCTAAGTTAGGGTAGACTTAGGACCTAGACGACTCCTAACTGATTAGATCGTCTACGGGAGGTTTAGTGTAGACTTTGACCACAAGCTAATCAGCCAGATCAGGGCAAGATTGTTGGGAGGTTTTCCGTCAGAGACGTTCCTTAATTAAGTAACCACCAACCTTCGGGCTTTCGGCCCTCAATCCCTTTTCTAGACACTGATTTTGCAAGAGTGAAATTCCAACACTTTTCCCCCTTAGGATAATCTCCTAATTGAGTCCGAGATGTCCCTATGGCCAACGTCTATTTTTTTATTAAATTAGGCTTGGGTTAGTGAGTGCTGGGATTGTGGTTTTTGGGCTAAGGAAAGGGTAATGAAATCCCCCACCTTATCTTATTTACGGGTATTGCCCTTAAAATTGAATTGTGCAAGTGTACAAGATATAACAAGGATTCACTCAAAGCATGAAAAACAAGCAAGAGATGATTCCTAATCTACATGTAATGCAAAACGTACCTTGCCTCCAGCACTCTTCAACAGTAAAAGTAAATGAATTGAAGAGACACGTGCTTAGAATGCAAATGTCTAAACAATTTTTAACGTTAACAACCAATGATTTACTGTTGACTTTATTAGCAGGAATAGGGTGAATAATACAGAAAACTAATTATTGCAGCAGAAGTATTTTGCAAAATCAGAGATCCTGCAGAAAAATGGTCAGTAGTGCTCTCCTCTTTGCCGCAAATTTGCGGCAAAAACCCAGAATTTGCGGCAATTTGGAGGGATCCTGGTCTCTGCTTTCAAGAGCAGAGGCCCAGGTCCACTTATATGTCACTGCAATGCAAAGTTTGCTGTTTCTTCAACCTGTAACCTGCAACAGAGAAGAAGATTCGTTTAGTTCTTCACTTTAACCAAAAACCGTTGCTCTCCCCGGCAACATCGCCATTTTTTGTTTAGATTAAAAAGGTGGTTTAGAAACAACCTCAAGTGCTTTGATTACTCCACAATGTATTCGATATGATTAATGTACCCTTTTCAATCTCCGTTATAGCATGGGCTATACCGAGTCGATTCTCAGGGAGAGCTCGCGATGGAAGCTTTACGGTCGGTAGTGAAGATATAAAACGAAGATTCTTCTTTGCTTAAAAGAATAAAGAATCGTTGGAAAAACAAATAAAAGAATGGATGGATAGGTTCATGATGGAAAAGCGAAAAGAAATCAAAATCAAGATTGGATTTGGTATTAACACTAAAAAGAAAAGAAAACTTTAGAAGACTTTGAAGATGAGAAAACCATGCCTAGCTAACCGACTACCTTGCTAAAGACTTACTAAACTCCGTGATAGTGAATGCGTTCCTCATGTTGATTCATCGGCGTAGATTTGTCTTGCGTGTTGGTCTAATTACTTTCTCACTTGGATGATGGGGGATCATTCTTGGACTTGTCTTGTAGCATCATAGATGTCATTGGCCTACAAATTAGACTTTCAATAATGGAATCAAAAGAGCGACACGCAAGGGATGCTAAGGAAGAAGATACAACATTCAATAATGGAAGTAATGAAGTTGTACTACAAATAGCATATGTTTGGTGATTCATCTCCATGTTCCATCAAGGTACTTGTTCAAAGACAAGGCTCTAAATGAGGCACACATGAATCATATGGAATTACAACAAGATCTTGCCAAGAAATGAAAATAACCCATCGGAGAAGAGAAGACCATACAACTTGCAAGATTAAAAATAGCAATCACCCATGAGTTAGTAGTTAGCAAGGTTAGTGGTTAGCTAGACATGTAAGAAAAATTAGCTACAAGCCATTACAAAAGAAAAGCAAAGCATGAATTAAAGAGCAATTAAAATAAATGCAAGGAAAGTAAAAGTACTAGAAATTGCTCAAGTAGAGATGAAGAGAATGGATCAATCCTTGCTTCAAGTTGTCACTCCTTGATGTATACAAGCTCTCTCTCTCTCTTACAAACTCTCTCTTGCAAAGATTTCTAGGGAGGAAGAAGATCAAGAGAACTACAAAAATCCTAGAAAAATCCTACAAAAATTACAAGCATCTACTCTCTAATCTCTCTCTTCTTCTGCTCAGTCTTTGCTCGCAGGTCCAGGTGCAGATATTTATAGCCTCAGAGAGAAGCTTCGAGATCCAGTCTGTTGGCGCAAAATCCGGGATCTAATGGCCTTATCCTTGCCGCAAATTGGCAGGAAAATCCCGGATTTTGCGGCAAGATAAGGTTTGTTGGGTAACAGCTTCTTGTTGAGAGTTTGTTGCGAGGTTGTTATCCACGTGGCCTTCTAGAATCTTGAGTTGGCGCGCGGATCTCTCTGGATTCTGGATTCAAATTTGGGCTTTATTCTGGGCTTTGAATTAATCCTCTTTAATTATTGCTAATTAAAGTGATTTTTGGGCTTTCTCTCATTTCAGATGTGGACCTGTAAAAATAGAGAGAAGATGAGTAAAAATCATATTTTTATTTGCAATATGTATGGGGATTATGTGATAAAATATGCAATATTGTGTACCAATCAATAGCAAGTGGCTATGCGGGTCGTGATCCACAAGGAGGGTTTGCGATGGAAGCGTTACAGTTCTTTATTGAAATCTTTTAAGAAAATAAAACGAAGGTTCTTCTCTGTTTTTAGTTATGAAAATGAAAAAGAAAGTTATATTAAAGTTAGAAGAAAATGGAAGATGAAGAAGGTGGAAAATTCAGAAAACAATAAAAGCGACTATGTACAAATGGAGTGAGTGGAGAAGAAAGAGTTGGAAGAGGTGGTGATATAATTTACAGAAATGAGAGAAAGGAAAGGAAAGGAAGGAATACTTACCTAGTTCAATTGCTGACTTACCTGGAAACCTTTTGCAAGTTCTACCTTTTTGCTTCGGAGGCGTTCAACGCATAGATCATAAACTCGAGCTCGGTCCCTGTGCACATTATATCGTCAAGCATATCAAGAACGAAGTGATGCGGAGCTTGGAAGAGGAGAACGTCTTCATGAACTATCGCTGGCTCTCAGTAGCTTAGTTATACTTGCTTTGGAATTTACTTGTAAACTCAACAAATACCACCAAGGTAAAGTAGAAAGAGGAAGAGGAGAGCAAAACAAAAGTAAAGTAAAGCAGAACATAAAAACAAAGCACTTACCTTTATTACTTACTGAAACAATGGAAGAAAGGAGGAGGGTACATCAGTGTCACTCTCAACATCAACCTCTCTCTCTTACTTACATGAATCTTCTTCTACCCTAAGTTTACATACAAGTTACATAACAAGAAAAGAAAAAACCTAAACTACAAAGTGAAAAACTAGTCTAAATCCTACTCTACATGGTCGTCCAATTTCAGTACAGAGAATGCCCTTTTAAAGGCCAAAAACCCAACAACTCGGATCCCGGGGAGATCGGGAGAGCAAACGCTCCCCCTAACTCCCCAACAAAGCCGCGGAAACGCGGCTTTGGCCGCGTTTCCGCGGCCAAGGTGTGGCCAGATGGCCACACCCTTTTGGTGGGTCATCCTAGGAGTTTCTTCTGGCTTTATCCTTTGTTGGTTTCTTCGTTTGAGCCCCGGATTCTGACGAAATAGCCTTGGATTCTTGGCTTTAACCGATCGATTCTGAGAGGATTCTTCTCAACCGGTTTCAACCTCTTAATTTTGCCCTGATTTAGTGTGTGCGAATTAATTCTGATTTAATTCAGAATTCTGGTGGGCTTTTGGGCTCATTTCTCTTCATCTCCTTAAGGATTGGGCTTGCAAATAAATTAAGCAATTAATTAGGACAATGCAGGCTTTTATTCTAAAATAAGTATGAAAATATGATATTAAATATGCAACATTAGTGACCAATCATACCCCCATACCTATCTTTTGGTCGTCCTCGAGCAAAACAACTAAACTATACTAAGGATTATTAGACCACTTTCGCAGGTCACACGATTGCACTGAGCATGTGCAACAAGCCGTTAAACCTCTAGGTTTTCCCTAGAGGACGAGTTTTGTCTCGTGAGGGTTTTCAGCGGATGGCACCCACAAAATCCATAAAGAAAGGGAAATAAAGAGTTAGTATTTTCGAAAAGCATTTTGAAAGAGAAAATATTTGAAATATAATTATAAGATCTAAGCAATCTATAAGTTATAGGAAAACTGAATTTTTCATTCCTAAACTTAGTCTCTATTCGAAAATTTATTATCAATTAAAGTCAGGAGTCAAATTGTACTTCTCCTCTAGTCTATTACTTTACCCTAAGTCATATGCACTCGTGACTGTGAAAATTTTGACTAAGGGTTCATTAACTCTAACTCTTATGCCTTATATATATATATATATATATATATATATATATATATATATATATATATATATATTGGTGGTATTATTCCCTAGTTTAGGCTTTCTAATCTGCTCATGTAACGAGCCTTTAATCGATGACTCCCAAACCAGACGGTCTTAGGGCATCGGGTGAGAAAACACCCCTAGGACTTAAGGACTCGAGCAGACAAGGCCACAAAACTAAGGATTTTATTATATGAACCTCTTTTAGGCGTGAATACTTATGCTTTATTAGGCACAAATACCCAGCTTAATCAGAGGATTTTTTTTATATATATGTTTCAAACTTATCTAATCATCTTTCGCATAAATACTAAGGCTTGCTTAGGCCAAAGCACCTAGCTAATCAATAATTAGATTTTTTTTCTTTTTTTATAAGGCATAAGAATATTTGTTTTTGAACCCTAAGTGTGTAAGTGTATGAAGTGTGCATATTTCATCAAGATAAAGATCAAGACTAGATTACTTTGACAAATTATCTTCCTAACCCTAAAATCAAACAAATAATCTTATTTTGACCAAGTATAAGAAATCCTAATTTGGATTTTCCTATTCCTTAAAATTAACTTAATTTCTTACAAAAAATATGTCAAAGTATTGTTTCTATTTTCAAAAAGTTTTTAAAAGTAAAGAAAATGTTATTATTTTTTATTTTTTTTTAAACAAAAAGAAAAGTTATGTTAGACCCTCCCCCACACCTATCTCATGCATTGTCCTCAATGTATGAATTAATGCATAGATGCATGAAAAAGAAGAAAGGGAAGGAAAATGTTACCTTAAGGTGGTGGTTCCGGTGGTGGTCTGATTGGTCCACGAAACGCGGCCCAATCAACTTTTCTTGGGTCTCGGAGGAACCCACCAGCAGTTTCTCTAATATAACCCACTAAAAAGATAAATCCATGAAGGATTTTTATTAAGTATTTAACCCCATCTAATTTCCAAATTTCATAACTGATTTCGGAGTCAAATTTGTCAATCACCTCGTCCCAGAATGGAGTATGAAATGATAGAATGATTGATTTGGACTCAGGAAGGACAGGAACTAATACCGACTCAGGAAGGTGACTTAAATCAAGTAAAGGTTCAAGAGTCGAAATAGGTTCAGAAATTGGGTCCAAGTTAAGAAGTTGAAACTCAAGTCCACATGTGTTTTCCAACAATGGAATGTGACCTAATATGGGTGATTCCAGTTCAGGGATGATAGTTGATGGAATCAAAACAGACTCTAGAATATCATTCAAGTTTGGTAATAAATAGGAGTCAATATTGATTCAGAAAGTTAAACTGGATCACAGATTTGAGAATCTAGGTCACATATCTCATTGAGTTCAATATCATAAAAATGAGAACTTACCAATTTTTCAATAGGATCTTCAAAAGTGTATAATTGGTCAAATTCAATATGATCCTCAAAGATGGGTGATTCAATTTCATTATGAATTGGTACAGGATCCAATGTTGACTCCGGGAAAAGACTGAAGTCAGGTGAAGATATCAGAGTCATTATTGAATCAGGAAGAAGAATTGAATCACTAATTTGGGGTTCAAGATCATATTCATTCTCAAGTTCTATTTCAGGAAAGGAGTAACTTGCCAAACTGTCAATATCTTTTTCAAAATTTGGAGTTTGGGCAAGTTCAAATGGTTGTTCTGAAATAGAATCTTGATTTTCAAAACAACCTGACTCTTCGGCTCTAACAGAATGGGTAGTGACATCAGAATTGGTCCAACGGTGAGAACGTAGTGATTCGACCATCATATCTATGTCACTATTACGAGCGTTTTGAGCCTGAGTCATAGATTCAAGCATCTCTTCATAGGTGATATGTTCATTGTTTTGATGAAAAGATGAAGAATTGTCTTGAAAGTGGTAGTAAAATTGTGAGTCCATTAGATTTTGGGATTTGTGTTTGGACTCACGCATATTCATTTCCAAAATTGATGGTTTCCTATTTTGGACGGGTGGAACTGAGTATGAATCTTGAAAATATTGTGGATTAGGTGGAGAAGGAGGACAAGGTGGTTGGAAATTATGCTCGGGGGAGGTGAATCCCCACTGACTCGGTGAAGAGTTGAAATCATTATGGAAATTATAGTTATTAGATTGGGGGTATGGGTTATATTGATTCGGATAAGACCAATCCGGCACACTAGGTTGGTCAAAATTATGATATGCCGGGTTGGTAATATCCGAAAATGAAGTCGGTGTGTAATATGGATTATTATTGAAGTTGAAAAAATTATTATTATAGTCCATATCACACAATAGAATGCAAACAAACAAACAAATAAGCAAACAAATAAAAGAAAAAAAAATTTCTAACTAGGTTAGGGTAGACCTATGACCTAGACGACTCCTAACTGATTAGACTATCCACGGGAGGTCTAATGTAGACTTTGACCACAAGCTAATCAGCCAGGTCAGGGCAAGGTTCGTGGGAGGTTTTCCATCAAAGACGTTCCTTAATTAAATAACCACCAACCTTCGGGCTTTCGGCACTCAATCCCTTTCCTAGACACTGATTTTGCAGGAGTCAGATTCCAACATTTTCTCCCCTTAGGATAATCTCCTAATTGAGTCCGAGATGTCCCTAGGGCCAATGTCTGCTCAATTTTAGTTAGGCTTGGGTTAGTGAGTGCTTGGAATGTGATTTTTGGGCTAAGGAAGGGTGATTAAATCCCCACCTTATCTTGTTATGGGTTAGTGCCCTTAAAATAATTTTGTGCAAGTGTACAAGATATGTAAATAGGAATCACTCAAAGCAATGAAAATCAACCAAGAGATGAATCCTATTCTACATGCAATGCGAACGTACCTTGCTCCAGCACTCTTCAACAGTAAAAATAAATGAATTGAAAAAAACGCGTGCCTAAAATGCAAACGTCTAATCAATTTTAACTTTTGCAACAAACGTTTTACTGTTGATTATTTAGCAGGCTTATGTGATGGCATATAGGAAATAAAGAATTGCAGAGAACTAGAATTTGCAAAGCAAGCAGCCCTGTAAAAACCTGTTAGTAGTCAACTCGTCCTTGCCGCGGATCCGCGGCTTTTGCCGTGGAAACGCGGCAATTCAGAGGGCCCTTGGTCTCTGCTTTCTAGAGCAGAGGCCCAAAGCCACTTGTATGTCACTACAATATTAATTTCCTGCTTTGATTGTCCTGTAACCTGCAACAGAGAAGAAAATTCGTTTAGTTCTAAAAGATTTTCAAAAAAAATCCAGATTTCAATAAAAACATGTTACCCTCCCCGGCAACGGCGCCAAAATTTGATTGAGGTACAACCTGCACAAAGAATACGAAATTTTAGAACTTAAGAATATAAATGTGCAAGTGCTCAATTCTTCCGCTATAGCAAGTGGCTATGCGGGTCGTGATCCACAAGGAGGGTTTGCGATGGAAGCGTTACAGTTCTTTATTGAAATCTTTTAAGAAAATAAAACGAAGGTTCTTCTCTGTTTTTAGTTATGAAAATGAAAAAGAAAGTTATATTAAAGTTAGAAGAAAATGGAAGATGTAGAAGGTGGAAAATTCAGAAAACAATAAAAGCGACTATGTACAAATGGAGTGAGTGGAGAAGAAAGAGTTGGAAGAGGTGGTGATATAATTTACAGAAATGAGAGAAAGGAAAGGAAAGGAAGGAATACTTACCTAGTTCAATTGCTGACTTACCTGGAAACCTTTTGCAAGTTCTACCTTTTTACTTCGGAGGCATTCAACGCATAGATCATAAACTCGAGCTCGGTCCCCGTGTATATTATATCGTCAAGCATATCAAGAACGAAGTGATGCGGAGCTTGGAAGAGGAGAACGTCTTCATGAACTATCGCTGGCTCTCATGTAGCTCAGTTATACTTGCTTTGGAATTCACTTGTAAACTCAACAAATACCACCAATGTAAAGTAGAAAGAGGAAGAGGAAAGCAAAACAAAAGTAAAGTAAAGCAGAACATAAAAACAAAGCACTTACCTTTATTACTTACTGAAACAATGGAAGAAAGGAGGATGGTACATCGGTGTCACTCTCAACATCAACCTCTCTCTCTTACTTACATGAATCTTCTTCTACCCTAAGTTTACATACAAGTTACATAACAAGAAAAGAAAAAACCTAAACTACAAAGTGAAAAACTAGTCTAAATCCTACTCTGCATGGTCGTCCAATTTCAGCACAGAGAATGCCCTTTTATAGGCCAAAAACCCAACAACTCGGATCCCGGGGAGATCGGGGGAGAAAACGCTCCCCCTAACTCCCCAACAAAGCCGCAGAAACACGGCTTTGGCCGCGTTTCCGCGGCCAGGGTGTGGCCAGATGGCCACACCCTGTTGGTGGGTCATCCTGGGAGTTTCTTCTGGCTTTATCCTTTGTTGGTTTCTTCGTTTGAGCCCCGGATTCTGACGAAATAGCCTTGGATTCTTGGCTTTAACCGATCGATTCTGAGAGGATTCTTCTCAACCGGTTTCAACCTCTTGATTTTGCCCTGATTTAGTGTGTGCGAATTAATTCTGATTTAATTCAGAATTCTGGTGGGCTTTGGGCTCATTTCTCTTCATCTCCTTAAGGATTGGGCCTGCAAATAAATTAAGCAATTAATTAGGACAATGCAGTCTTTTATTCTAAAATAAGTATGGAAATATGATATTAAATATGCAACATTAGTGACCAATCATTTATGCATATTCATATTTAACATTCATTGCATATCTTATTGTTTATTGCTATGCATGAGTTAAGGGGGAGCTTCTTTGAAGCTTAACTTTAATCCATGCATATATAACTTCATAAGTTTTGTCATCATCAAAAAGGGGGAGATTGTTGGCCCAGAGGCCTTCCACTATAGTTTTGAGGATGATTAACTCATGTAGTTATAATTTACTAATAATCTTTTGATATTTAGTTTCAGATATTTAATCAAGATTTTAGTTGGTAATTAGCTTCAACAAAGGTGTTTTGGAGCTAACACAGTTTGATTCAAGAGCCTATGTATAAAGACCACATCAAGTGCTCAAGAGGAGTCTAGCTCTTTGGATCTTGTTTGGACCTAGTCAAGAAGGAGAAGAAGACTTCAAGTGAAGACTTCAAAAGAAGACTTGTGTCTACGTTTGTTTTTGTTAAAATTTTATTTTAGATTCATTGTAAAGATTAGATAGTGTGATATGCTCAAATTCATAACACACACACTTGTTTTAAGTTTCATGTTTATTGGTTTTGGTTTCCAGTTTAATCGATCTTGGTTTTCATGAATAGATAGAATCAAAACAAGTTTACATAGTTTAATGTACATTAGATTTGATCTATATACATATATGCTTCATCCACTTAGAAAAACTTATTTTGATACACTATTCATATGTTTGGAGTTTTGTATTTAGACAAAACCTATTTTTGCATTTAATGTCAAAAACATAGATATAATACATTTCATGTATATTGGATCCTATCCATATACTTTATGCTTCAAAGTTGTTTAAATATCATGTTTTTGTATTTACATGTGTTTTAGAAAAATTGAATTTCCATTTCAAAAATACAAGTTTTGGAAAATACAGAATTTGGTTTAAGGTAAAATTTTCAAGTCACAAAAATGGTTCAAATAGTTTGAAATATGTGTTGAATTTTTATCCCACATGTTTGTATTTCAAAGATAATATAAGAACTGATTTTTATGAAATTTATGTGATTTTATGGGATTTAATTGATAATAAAAACCCAAGTTTTTAAGACCCTAATTAGTCAGACAGGCAGGCTACCGGTCGACCGGGGGGGTCAACCGTAGCAGTGAACGGTCGACCGTGCCGGTCGACCGATGTGCACAGAACGTGCACGCTGCCTTGCTGGGGAGGCCGGTCGACCCCCGGTCGACCGACGTGCACATAACGTGCACGCTGCCTTGCTTGGAAGGCCGGTCGACTGCCAGAGAGCTCTGCTCTCTGAAAAAGCCTCCGGTCGATCGGGTCGGTCGACCAGGCAGAGAGCTCTGCTTTCTGTTTCCACCTCGGGCGGTCGACCGAGGGCTCAACGGTCACTTTTTTGACCGTTGGCCGGTCGACAGGAAGGGCAAAAATGCCCTTTTCATCTGCCAACGGGCAGATTCCAAATGGGGTTATAAATACCCCCATTTGAGTTGGTGTTTAATAAGATTTTCAAGAGCCAAAATTCCTCTTATTCTCAAGTGTTTAATACAAATTTTCAAAAGAGTTTTAAGCCTAAATATTTCATCTTTATTTTTTTAAAGAGTTGGAAAATTCAAAGAAAAAGAAAGTCTTTGGGATTGTTTTTTATCTTCATTTTTATATCAATTTTATAAGTTTTCCCAAGAGTTTTTCTTTGTGATTTTGATTTTCAAACTCTTTATTTCTCACACTTGAGCTTATCTTCTATCCTATCTATTAGGATCTTTGTTTTGTGGGAAAATAAGTTGTTTGTGGTCTTTGTGATCACCAAGTTGTAAACCTTCCATCTTTGTGATATACCTCTAGTGAGAGGTGATTGAGTTGTATCCCTCAAGTGTGAGGTGATAGTAGAAGTGGTTTTTGGCTCCCTCTAGTGAGAGGTGGAGATTGTGTTGGAATCCCTCAAGTGTGAGGTGATTGTGTTTGAGTGGCTTTGTGCCTTGCCTCTAAGAGTAGAGGTTGTATTTGTTGGAGATAGAAGTTGCGTACTCCAAATTGTAATTGCCCTAAAATCCTCAGTGGAGGTTCCTTGTGTGGAAAGTCCTGTGTGGACGAGTTAGTGAAAATTTTTCTGTGTGAAGGCGGGGACGTAGAGCTATGTGCTCGAACCTCGAAACATATCTTGGTGTTTGCGTTTGATCCACTTTCTCTATCTCTCTCTCTCTCTTACATTTTGCATTGCTTCATATTATCATATCATATACATGCTAGGTTTGTTTGTGTGCCTCACTTGTGTTTAACCAAGAGAGCTTCATATAACACATCAACTCTTATTCAGAGGATCAAGAGGAGTTAGTCTAGAGCCCTTCACTGGGATTCGGCTACACTCTTTGGTTACACTTAGTGTGTTGCAATTAAGTTTTAATTTTTGTATTATTGTTCATAGATTAGCCGTATACCTATTCACCCCCCTCTAGGTGTACTTTTAGTATGCATGTTACAATGGTGATGCTACTGATTGAGATAAACCTGTGCACAAAAATATAAAGTTTAGAAAAGTGCTAGGTTCTCAATTCTACCGCTATAGCAAGTAGCTATGCGGGTCGTGTGATTGTTACACATATTTGCATTTTATACCACCTTTATACCTTGCATATTGTATATTAAATATGATTTTTAACCCATATTCTCTCTAATTTTGCAGATCTCCACTTTAAAGAAGAAAAGTAATTAACCACCTTAATTAGTGATAATTAAGGGGGTTAATTAAAAATTAGCCAAAGAATCTAATCAGATCTCACCAAGATCTGAGCGCCAACTGCAAGATCCAACCATCCCACGTGGCCAACGACCTAACCACCAGATCGCACCAGAAAGATCCGATCCAACAGCCCAAATCTGGCCGCAATCTGGCGGCAATCCGCGGCAATCCGAGGGCCGTTGGGCCTCGGATTTCGTGCCAACGGTTAAGATCGGATGAGATTCTCTACTTTGCCTATAAATACCTGATCAGAGATCTGCGCGAGCTCTAGTGAAGAGAGAGGGAAAATTTTGGATTTGTTGTAATTTTTTGTTTTAGGATTCTAGTTCTTCTCTCCTTCCTCCTTGATCTCTAGCTAAATTGAGAGAGAGTTCTTCACTTGAGAGATTGTAATCAAGACTTGTGACAACCTTGAAGCAAAGATTCAATGGAGCTCTCATCTTCTTTTTACTAGAATTGAGTATGTTTTCTCTTCTTATGCTTTTAATTCTTGCATTCAATTTCTAGTTCTAGTTGAATTCTAGTTGAGTTGTTTAGATCTTTGATTTCCATGGAGAATTCTTGCTTTGTTGTTAGTGTAATGGAAGGCTAGTTCCTTGAATGTATGGCTAGCTAAGCTCACCTAGCTACTACTAGCTCTAGTTGATTGTAACTTCAATTCCTTGCATGCTTTCAAGTTTCTTGTGAATTCTAATGGAGAATGTTGTATCCTTGGGTGATTGCTTGTAAGATCTCTTGATGAATTGTGTATCTCTTATAAAGAGCATTTGATTGGATCAAAAGGTTGGATTACCATTGGTTATGTCATTTGAGTAGCAAGAACAACTCAAGCACTTCAAGCTAACTTTGTAGTTAAGCTTTGAAGTCCTAAAGAGTTGATTCTTCTCATCTTTGCATTAAATGAGTAACAAGCCTATATTTCCTCATTGCACACCTAGTAAGAGAACCTAGTATTCAAGAAGAGCATTCTAGTTAACTCACTAAAAGGAACACTAAGTCTTCAAGAAAGAATACTACACACTTGAACATGCAAGTCATTCTCAATTGTCTATGATTCTTGATGAGACAATATTGCAATCAACAAAAGAGGTAGTATGTTAGCAAGGAGGTTGAGTAAAGCTAGCCATGCATCTTTCTAATCAAGAGAGTTTACACATTTCATTCTAGTATTCTTTTCTTTTCTTTACTTCATCACACTTCATTCATTGCACTTCTTTTTCACAATGCACCACCACCAATCCACAACTTCTTGTATATTGTTTTCTCTTGTGTGATTAACAAAGAAGAGTATTGTTTCTTGTCTCACTAGTATCGTGAAAGCTTCTACGCTTGCTCTCCTCGTGGTACGACTCGTTTTAGCTACTTGCTATAACGAAAGATTGAAACAAGGTATAATTCTTACATATTCAAAGTAATCAAGATCAAAGGTGAATTCTAAACCCTAAACCATCTCTTAAATACCTGATTCTTGTACAAAGACATCATATACCTTGTAATTTCTTAATCAATTTTTGGCGCCGTTGCCGGGGAGAGCAACGGTATTTTTACAAGTGAGAAACTAACAATATATCTTCTCTGTTGCAGGTACAGGTTGAAGATACAGGAAAATATTGCTTGCAGTGACATATAAGCGGACCTGGGCCTCTGCTCTCGAAAGCAGAGACCAGGATCCCTCCAAAGTGCCGCGTTTCCACGGCAAAAGCCAGGAAAACGCGGCACAGAGGAGTTCACTACTAACCAGTTTTCTGCAGGGCCTGCTGCTTTGCTAAAAATTGCTGGCTATATACCTGAAATCTTGTATTCTTCACCTGATACTTGTTAATCAACAGTAAAAGATTTGGTGTAAATTGATAAAAAAATTGTTTAGACATCTTGCATTATAGGCACGTGTCTTTACATTTCTTTACATTTACTGTTGAAGATTGCGGGGGACAAGGTACGTAAAGCATTGCATATTGACTAGGAATCACACTTTGTTTGTTTAATTACGCTTTGGGTGATCCTTGTTTGATTACATCGTACACTTGCACGAATCTACTTTAAGGGCAAAACCCATAACAAAGATAAGGTGGGGATTTTATCACCCCTTCCTTAGCCCACAAACCATTTTCCCCACGCATTCACTATCCTAAGCTTCTAATTAAAATTGCTAGACGTTGGCCCCTAGGGACATCCGGACTCGCTTAGGAGATTTTCCTAAGGGGGAAAAGTGTTGGAAAGTGACTTCTGCGTAATCGGTGTCTAGGAAAGGGGTTGAGGGCCGAAAACCCGAAGGGCGGTGGTTACTTAATTAAGGAACGTCTCCGGACGGAAAACCTCCCACCAACTTTACCCTTCCCTGGCCGATTTGCTTATAGTCAGTGTCTGCACCGAACCTCCTGTGGACAGTCTATTTAGGAGTCACCTAGGACCAGAAACCCTAGAAGCTAGGATTGATTTCTTTTCTTTTTTCTTGATTGTGATTTTTCATTTTCCGACTGTTTGAAAGGTGCACGTTGATTGTGTATTTGTATGCGAGAGTGGTATAGGGAACCAATTTCTTCTAGGCTTGTGAGAACTTCTACACTGCCTCACACAACACCACTCAACACAATCATGACTGCCAACGTGTCGCTGCAGGACAAGTTCTATCCGATCCGCACATCGATTCCTTCCTGCATTCTCCTCCCAAACACGAATGACAATAATTTTGAGTTGAAACCACAGTTTATAAACACTCTTCCACGATTTCACGGATTAGAATCTGAGGATGCTTACATCTTCATACGAGAGTTTGAAGAAGTATGCCTCATGATGAGGATTTCCCAGTTAAGTGAGGATGCTGTGAGACTTAGATTTGTCCCATTTGCACTAAAGGATATTGCGAAGAAGTGGTTGTACAGTCTTCCTGTCAGCTCAATCTCTTCTTGGGATGACTTTGTCAAGGTCTTTCTGAAAAAATTCTATCCCATCCATAAGACAGCCCTCATGCGCAAAAACATCATGCAATTCAAACAAGAGCCCAATGAGCCATTCTGGAAGTATTTTGAGCGCTTTAAGGATTTAGTAGCCCTGTGTCCCCATCACGGTATAGAGAAATGGCGTCAATGCCAGATTATCTATGATGGGCTAGACTATCAAACCAAGACTCTCCTTGAAACCATGTGTCAAGGAGAATTTCTTAAAAAAGATGAAGACCAGGGCTGGGACCTTTTGAGGCTTTAGCGGAGAAAACTATCCAGTGGGAATCCTGCTCTGAGAAACCCACACCAACAACTTCCAGATCTGGTTTACATTCTATAGGATCCTCAATAGCTGCTGAAGCTAAGATCACTCAGTTGATGAAGAGGATTGAATTGCTGGAATCAAGGGAAAATTCTGTCGTTAGTCAAGTCAACCCTTCATCAGTAGCTAGCTCACCACCTATCGCTAGCTCTGTACCTATAGTTCACCCGGGTTGTACTTATTGCCATGATCTGAATCATGTGTTGGAAGAGTGTCCAGTATATTACTCTCAAAATTTTCAGGAGAGTATGAATGCAGCATATACCAGACCTTCATACAATCCGTACTCCAAAACCTACAATCCAGGGTGGCGCAACCATCCTAATTTCTCTTGGAGTCAGTCTGGTCCTGAGCAGCCAAGACAACCATTCCCACATCAACAATATCCTGCTCAGGCACATCCACCTACTTATCATCAAAACCCACCAAATTTCAATCCATATCAGAGTCCACCCAGATTCCAACCGTTCCAGAATTCTGTGCCATATCAAGCTAATTTCCAACCCCAGTATCAACAACAACAACATCATCCACCACCCAATCCTTCAGATAAGAAAATCTCTGAGTTGGAGAAGATGATAGAGACTTTGTCCAAAACCCAAGCCGCAATGATGAATAATCAGCAGCAGGATATGAATAAGTTACAAATCCAAATAGGACAGTTGGCTAATTCCTTGACTGAAAGACAAAAAGGAATGCTGCCTAGCCAACCTGTGCCTAATCCCAGAGCCCATTTTCCTCTGCATGAAGTTGAAGACCTAGGACCTAGTCAAAGCTAATGTCAAGCCATTCACATCCTTAGGTCTGGAAAACATGTAGACAACAAAGTCTCAAATCAGTCTCCAAAATTTGTTCCAAAATCTGTGTCGAATCCATCACCTTCTGTTCCAGTTCAACCTTTGCAAAATATTCCTTCATCAAGTTCACAACCATCCACGTCCCAATCAAAAGGAAAAGAGAAAGTTGATGAGCAGACTTATAAGCCTATTGCCCCATTCCCGAATAGGCTTACAAATCATAAGAATAATGCTCATATGGAGAAGATCAGAGAGATATTTAACCAAGTGCAAATCAATGTCCCTCTCTTGGATGCTATTCAGCAAGTACCATCTTACGCCAAGTTTCTGAAAGAGATGTGTACTAAGAAAAGAAAGGCAAATGTCCCTAAGAAAGTCTTTTTGGCTTCCAATCTGAGTGAATTGCTTAATGGTCCAATCCCTGTGAAGTACAAGGATCCAGGGAGCCCTACCATCTCTTGTATCATAGGGCAGACCACTGTGAATAGGGCTTTGCTAGACTTGGGCGCTAGCATCAATCTTCTTCCATTTTCCGTGTACCAACAGCTTGGGTTAGGCAATCTTCGTCCAACCCAAATGACTATTCAACTGGCCGATCGCTCTGTTAAGATTCCCAAAGGGGAAATTACGGATGTCTTAATACGGGTAGGGGAATTCATTTACCCCGTGGACTTTGTTGTTTGGAAACACAACCCGTACATAATCACAGAGCGCAAACTCCTGTCATTCTAGGACGTCCTTTCTTAGCCACAGCGAATGCAATCATTAACTGCCGAAATGGATCGATGCGGCTGACGTTCGGAGATATGACGAAGGAGGTGAATGTCTTCCATCTGGGGAAGCAACCAAGGGATGTGGAGAGTGACTCATTCGATGTCAACTTGATAGAGGGATTGACCAGCGAACATGTGGAGGAGATGGAGTACGAATCTGAAGAGGAATTCGAGTTAGAAGCTGATGATCTAACTCTTGATCAGATTGTTGGAACAAATGCTGAAAAGAGTACTAATTCCACTTCTATTCTTCCCTTGCACCATGAGCAACCTGTTATAGATCCTGTCCCTTCTGCTGATCTTAAGGTTCTTCCTGGTCATCTCAAGTACAAGTACTTGGATGATAAAGAATCCTTTCCGGTTATAATTTCTTCTAATCTTACGGAACAACAAGAAGAGGACTTATTGACTGTGCTAAGGGAGAATAAAGAAGCCATTGGCTGGACGATGGCTGATATTAAGGGAATTAGTCCTACGATTGTCCAACATCAGATTCACTTAACGGAAGATGCCAAGCCGAAAAGAGATCCACAGCGTCGACTAAACCCTATCATGCAAGAAGCTGTTAAATCTGAGATAATGAAATTATTAGACAATGGAATTATCTATCCCATCTCTGATAGTCAATGGGTTAGTCCTGTTCACGCTGTACGAAGAAAGCTGGCTTTACGGTTGTGGAAAATGAGAACAATGAATTGATACAAACGCGTCTTCCAACGAAGATTCGAGTTTGTATTGATTATAGGAAATTGAATAGCGCCACACGTAAAGACCACTTCCCGCTTCCGTTCATTGATCAGATGTTAGAGAGATTGGCGGGGCATGAGTATTATTGTTTCCTGGATGGATATTCAGGATATAATCAGATCCATATTGCGCCCGAGGACCAAGAAAAAACGACCTTCACCTGTCCCTTCGGAACTTTTGCATACCGTAGGATGCCCTTCGGTCTTTGCAATGCTCCAGCAACATTTCAACGTTGCATGTTGAGCTTGTTCTCGGACATGGTGGAGAAATTTTTAGAGATTTTTATGGATGATTTCTCAATATATGGGGATACATTTGAGCAGTGCTTGTACCACCTGAAGATGGTTTTACAACGATGCACGGAAAAGAATTTGACACTTAACTGGGAAAAGTGTCACTTCATGGTTAAGCACGGAATTGTATTGGGGCACAAGATATCGAGCGTCGGAATAGAGGTAGACAAGTCTAAGGTGGAAGTTATCACCAAGCTCACTGAACCACAATGTTTGAAGGACATTAGATCTTTTCTAGGGCACGCTGGCTTCTATAGGAGGTTCATTCAGGGGTTTAGCAATATTGCGAGACCCTTGACAAATCTCCTAGGAAAAGATGTACCCTATATCTTTGATGAAGAATGTCGAAAGTCATGGAAAGAGCTTAAGGATAGACTTGTCTCTGCGCCGATAATATCTGCACCGGACTGGACCAAGCCATTTGAAATTATGTGCGACGCCTCTGACTTTGCGATAGGCGCTGTTTTAGGACAGCGTATTGAAAACAGGCAGCACGTGATATACTATGCTAGCAGAACGCTTAATGACGCCCAGCTGAATTACACGACCACTGAAAAAGAATTTTGGCAGTCGTTTTTGCGTTAGAGAAATTCCGACAATATCTGCTAGGGTCCAGGACTATCATTTTTACTGACCACTCCGCCCTGAGGTACTTGATGCAAAAGAAGGACGCAAAGGCAAGATTGATAAGATGGATCCTTCTTTTGCAAGAGTTTGACTTGGAGATAAAGGATAAAAAGGGCGTTGAGAACGTGGTTGCGGATCATTTGTCTAGAATCCCGAATGCACCTCATGAGAAAATACCTATTAACGAGGATTTTCCTGACGAGCACATCTTTGTGCTGAGTGGAGAGCCCTGGTATGCCGATATTGTTAACTACCTTGCTACCAGGCAAATTCCTTCCCATTGGTCAGGACAAGACAAACACCGTTTTCTGAGCCAAGTGCGGTTTTCTTCTGGGATGAACCGTATCTATTCAAATACTGTCCTGACCAAATTATTCGAAGATGCCTTCCGGAGGATGAACATCAGAGTGTCTTGACATTCTGTCACAAACTAGCTTGCGGTGGACACTTTGGTCCACGGAAAACTGCGGAGAAGGTGCTCCAGAGTGGATTCTACTGGCCCACTCTCTTTAAGGATGCCTTTACCTTTTGCAAGCTTTGTGATAGATGTCAGATGACGGGTCGGATTACACAAAGGAACATGATGCCCCTCACACCCATCTTGGAAGTCGAAATTTTCGACCTCTGGGGCATCGATTTCATGGGACCCTTTCCTCTGTCCTACGGCAACCAGTACATCTTGGTAGCTGTAGATTATGTTTCTAAGTGGGCTGAAGCGATTCCTACACGGACTAATGACAATCAAGTTGTCATTAAATTTTTAAGAGAGTACATCATTTCACGCTTCGGAGCCCCCGTGCGATATTGAGCGACAATGGGAGTCACTTCTGCAATAGGGCTTTTGAAGCCTTGATGCGGAAATACTCCATTACTCATAAATTGTCCACGGCCTATCATCCTCAGACCAATGGGCAAGTTGAGGTAACAAATAGACAGATAAAACTCATTCTGGAGAAGACCGTAGGACAAAATCGTAAGGATTGGTCCGTCAAACTGACTGATGCCTTATGGGCATACAGGACCGCTTACAAGACTGTCCTTGGTATGTCTCCGTACCGAGTTATATTTGGGAAAGCATGTCACTTGCCCGTTGAGTTAGAACACCGTGCACTATGGGCTTTAAAACAACTGAATCTTGATTTGGATAAAGCCGGTGTTCTCAGGAAGCTGCAATTATCTGAGCTGGAGGAGCTACGAAACGAGGCATACGATAACGCTCGGATTACAAAGCACAGGACCAAGCTGTTTCATGACAAGTCCATTCACAGAAAGATTTTTGTTGTCGGTCAACAGGTTCTGTTATACAATTCGCGACTCCACCTTTTCCCTGGTAAGCTACGTACCAGGTGGTCAGGACCTTTTATTGTGCAGGCTGTCTTTTCTCACGGAGCAGTCGAGATTCTTGATCCATCCAATGGCAATAAATTCACTGTAAACGGACAACGCTTAAAGCCATTTTTCACCACAGAGTCATTGTCACACGACGTTCACGAGTTGGGTCTTTCCGACCCAATTTATTTGTGACCTTTCCATTTGTATATTTTCCCATACATTTTTCATGAAAATCATTTGGGGACTTCTTTTGTAAATATTTTTCTTTTGCATTTTTGTAAATAAAAAATTTTTGGGATTTTTTGTACATGAAAAGAATTTCAAACCCTAGGATTCTCTTTCCTCCCTAGGATTCCTTTCATATTCAAAAGTTTTGACCAAGGGTTGTAATTCAAGATTTGACCTAGGGGTAATTTTGTACATCCCACTTTTTACCTACCCTATTTAAACATATCCTCCTCATTTCATCCTTCCTCACCCGAGCAAACCCTTTCAGATCTGAGAGCTTCTTCCCAAACCCAACTTCCTCCAAAAATTTGATCCCAAAAATCCTCCACTTTGCCGCGCCCTGCCGCCCGTACGCGGCATTTCTGTCAGATCAGGCGCGCCGGAAAGCTCTATTCCGGCTAACTTCTGCTACTGGTGGTAGATCCTGAGAAAGTTTTCCCGAAGTCATCTCTGTGCTGTCCGCACTACTCTGTTGGGTTTCCCCCCACGATCTCCGGGGGTGGTTTGCAATTTCTTATCTCCAATCCTTTACTTCATTGTCTTTAGCAATTATGGCACCAAATCTGTATGTAGAGAGGGACTTTTCTGCACTTTTTAATGACAATGGGGGATATGGCCATATTTTCGTGGATCGAATCCGCGCCTGGAACTGGTACAATTTGGTATTTGATCATCACGAGCACGAAGCCTTTTATTGTCCGGATCTAGTAAACACATTTTACACTTCTATAGATTATGCTTCTGTGAGTCATGATCCATATCAATTTGTCTCTCGTATGCCATTCGGTGACATCTGGGTCACACTTCCACTGCTTGAACAAATCACTCATGTCCCCTTAATTCAACAAACATGCGAACCCTTGCCCTTAATTGATTACTTGACCATAATGGGTGCACGCTGTACTGTCCAGGATAGGGGGCTCAAAGCCCAATCTACATTCAGAAACATTCACTACGTTGGACGTTGGGTCCAACGAAATATTATGGGGCTAGATCACACTTCGACCTTCAGCAGACCGATACTACAGATTATCCATGATCTGATGACACAGAACCATACGGTCTGTTTGAACCGAACCATCTTCCATGCTATTATTGAAAACTCCTCTCGCACTCGGGGTGCTAAGTTTTCTCATGCGATATTAATTACCCGTCTGTGTCGACATTTCATGTCTAACGCTATTTTCTCGACATTTGCCCGAGTGACGATTACCACAGAGAGACCCACAAGTGCGTACAATAGCTGCTTACAGGCACTCTGGACACCCAATGTCATGCCTGAGAATATACCTGTGGAGTCCTCTTCCGAGGAAAGTTTAGAGGTGGAAGATGAGCCCCAATTCTGGCAGCAGGAGCCCCCAACGGAACACACAGCCTTCATGTCTATTATTTGGAAAGGCATGAAGAAGATTTTTCGGGGACAAGTTAGGCTCAGGAAGAAAGTGGAGGAGGAATCATCTAGGATATCCTCTCGTTTGGATGGGATCGAGGCTAGGCTGAGGAGGACACAATCTGCTGGACCCAGTACCACTGCGGGTCCAAAAAGAACGAGGGAGTGACTTTTCACCTTTACCTATTTCATGCATCATTTTATCTTGCATACATTGAGGACAATGCATGAGATAGGTATGGGGGGGTAGATATACTAACATAGGATTTTTTCATTTTTAGGCTTTTATTTTTTAGGATTTTTTACTTTCTTTTTAGGTTTTTCTTTTATTTTTTTAGATTTTACCTTTCTTCTAGATTTTTTCACTTTATTTTTAGATTTTACTTTCCTTTTAGAAAAAAAAAAAATATAAAAAAAAAAAGAGAAATTCTTTGATCCATGTTTAAAGAATTTAATTTGAAATTTAGGGATTAAGGAAGCTCTTAACTAGGATTTCTAATTATAAGTTGAAAAGAAGAGTTTTGTTAGATTTTTAGGTTAAGTAATAAAGGATTAGAAAAATTACTTGATTTCAATTCTTTCTTTAGGATATGAACATTGAACATATTGAAGGAATAATCAAAGACTTTGTGACTTTATTTTGCATATATATATAATAAAAAAAAATATGTATATAAATAAATAAAAAAAAAAGAGAAAAAAAAAAAAAATCACCGATTAAGCTGGTAGGCCGTGCCTCAGGAAGCATTGCCGATCACGCCTAAAGGTGATAGAAAAAAAATATATATAGAATAAATACTTAGCCACTGATTAAGCTGGTTAGTCGTGCCTCAGGAAGCATTGCCGGTCACGCCTAAAGGTGGTTAAGTCCTTAGATTCCTAAGTAACCTAGTTTACTCGAGTCTTCGAACCCGAGGGATGTATTCTCATCTGGTGCCCTAAGACCGTCTGGTCTGGGAGTCATCGGTAAGAAGCTCGCTACATGGGTAGACTAGGAAACCTAAGGATGATAAGGGAATGTAAATAAATAAACATTGTATATACATAAAAATATGTTATATATATAAATAAATAAATGAACTTAGTCTGAGAGAGATCCTTCATATTCATAGATGTAAATATCCTAAGATTGATGCGAAATCCGGTTTTTGATCTTTTCCCGAAAATCTTAACCTAAGCTGCAAACAAAACTCCAATTAGATACTTATAAAAGGAATGAAAAGTTTTGAGTAACCTGAAACCTATAGGTCAAATTAAAATCTTTAAAACATGGATCAAAAATTTCACTAACCCCTTTTTATTTTCTTTTTGGATTTTGTGGGTGTAATCCGCTGAAAACCCTCAGGAGACAACACTCCTCCTCTAGGGTCACCTAGAGGTTTAACGGCTTGTTGCACGTGCTCAGTGCAATCGTGTCACCTACGAAAGTGGTGTAATAATTAGTTAGGATTTTTCTTTCTTTTTCTTTTATTTTTTGCTCGAGGACGAGCAAAAGCTAGGTATGGGGGTGTGATTGTTACACATATTTGCATTTTATACCACCTTTATACCTTGCATATTGTATATTAAATATGATTTTTAACCCATATTCTCTCTAATTTTGCAGATCTCCACTTTAAAGAAGAAAAGTAATTAACCACCTTAATTAGTGATAATTAAGGGGGTTAATTAAAAATTAGCCAAAGAATCTAATCAGATCTCACCAAGATCTGAGCGCCAACTGCAAGATCCAACCATCCCACGTGGCCAACGACCTAACCACCAGATCGCACCAGAAAGATCCGATCCAACAGCCCAAATCTGGCCGCAATCTGGCGGCAATCCGCGGCAATCCGAGGGCCGTTGGGCCTCGGATTTCGTGCCAACGGTTAAGATCGGATGAGATTCTCTACTTTGCCTATAAATACCTGATCAGAGATCTGCGCGAGCTCTAGTGAAGAGAGAGGGAAAATTTTGGATTTGTTGTAATTTTTGTTTTAGGATTCTAGTTCTTCTCTCCTTCCTCCTTGATCTCTAGCTAAATTGAGAGAGAGTTCTTCACTTGAGAGATTGTAATCAAGACTTGTGACAACCTTGAAGCAAAGATTCAATGGAGCTCTCATCTTCTTTTTACTAGAATTGAGTATGTTTTCTCTTCTTATGCTTTTAATTCTTGCATTCAATTTCTAGTTCTAGTTGAATTCTAGTTGAGTTGTTTAGATCTTTGATTTCCATGGAGAATTCTTGCTTTGTTGTTAGTGTAATGGAAGGCTAGTTCCTTGAATGTATGGCTAGCTAAGCTCACCTAGCTACTACTAGCTCTAGTTGATTGTAACTTCAATTCCTTGCATGCTTTCAAGTTTCTTGTGAATTCTAATGGAGAATGTTGTATCCTTGGGTGATTGCTTGTAAGATCTCTTGATGAATTGTGTATCTCTTATAAAGAGCATTTGATTGGATCAAAAGGTTGGATTACCATTGGTTATGTCATTTGAGTAGCAAGAACAACTCAAGCACTTCAAGCTAACTTTGTAGTTAAGCTTTGAAGTCCTAAAGAGTTGATTCTTCTCATCTTTGCATTAAATGAGTAACAAGCCTATATTTCCTCATTGCACACCTAGTAAGAGAACCTAGTATTCAAGAAGAGCATTCTAGTTAACTCACTAAAAGGAACACTAAGTCTTCAAGAAAGAATACTACACACTTGAACATGCAAGTCATTCTCAATTGTCTATGATTCTTGATGAGACAATATTGCAATCAACAAAAGAGGTAGTATGTTAGCAAGGAGGTTGAGTAAAGCTAGCCATGCATCTTTCTAATCAAGAGAGTTTACACATTTCATTCTAGTATTCTTTTCTTTTCTTTACTTCATCACACTTCATTCATTGCACTTCTTTTTCACAATGCACCACCACCAATCCACAACTTCTTGTATATTGTTTTCTCTTGTGTGATTAACAAAGAAGAGTATTGTTTCTTGTCTCACTAGTATCGTGAAAGCTTCTACGCTTGCTCTCCTCGTGGTACGACTCGTTTTAGCTACTTGCTATAACGAAAGATTGAAACAAGGTATAATTCTTACATATTCAAAGTAATCAAGATCAAAGGTGAATTCTAAACCCTAAACCATCTCTTAAATACCTGATTCTTGTACAAAGACATCATATACCTTGTAATTTCTCAATCATCGTGATTCACAAAAAGGGACTGCGATGGAAACTTTTGAGGAAGTCTTTTTTCAAGTTTACAAAGTGGGTTAAAACGTTCTTCTCAATTTTTAAATAAAAAAGAAAAAATTAAGTTAATAAAGGAGAAGAAATAAGAAGAGATTGTGTGATGTTGTTGTTTTAAAAGAAAAGAAAACTAACCTAAAAAGAAATAATTAAAATGATAAAGAATGGTTTAAAAGTGAAATTCTAAACTAAGAAATTAAAATAAAAAAAAAACTAAAGAATACTTACTTCAATGGTGCTTGCTTACCTCGGATCCATTGTAATGATTTACCTTGACTTGAAGGCGAGCAAAGCATGACATATAGGATCTTCTCAATTCCCAACCTAAGCTATTGAATGGAAGTGCAAGTAGAAAACAAAACAAAAATAGTTATCCTTCACCATAAGCCATCAATGACACTTACAAAGAGTAAGGAGGTTCGAGGCTATAGAATTTACTTGGATTTACAAATCATTGCAGAGGCAAGTAAAGTAAAAATCAGAAGAAGATCAAAAAAGCTTTTGACTAAATAGAAAATTGATGAAAGAAAAAAAGAATTTTACATTGTTGTCACTCTCAATATAAATTTTTCTCTCCTTCTCCCATGAATCTCTTCTTTAATCTAAGCTATAAAGAAAATGAAAATTTTCATATGAAAAAAGAAAAACCTAAGTTAAAAACTAGAAAAAAAACTAGCCTAAACTTTCTGCTAAGTGGTGCCTCCTTGCCTTCTGAAGTGGTGGTATTTATAGGTTGAAATGGATAAGGGAGAGCGTGCTTGAAGATGAGACCAAATTGTTTGCCCTACTGAAAAGATTTTCTGATAAGATTGGAGATAAAGTTAGAGGTATGGACAAAATCGCTTACCCAACAGAAAAGATCTTCTGATAATCTCTCATTTGGATCTCTATATTTTAATAATATATCTTTGATTCTTCAACCTAACCAAATTGATTCTTGTAAATCTGATTTTAATTGTATTTATTTAGGCTTTATCTTCAGCTAATCAAATAAATTCAATTAAATCAGAATTTAATTGAATTTTATTTTGTTTTATCTTCTCTCCCTTCAGTATAGAAAAGTAAGACATTAAGACAAGAAATTAGCATGATTTAGTACAAGATAATTATGAAAATGTAATAAAAATAATGTAAAATACATATATGATCAGCTAGTACAATCTTATACAATTATATAACAGTAATATCAATTAATATTCTCGAAAAGAGTCTTATATATATTATAAACCTTTTTACTATTAGATTACTATAATCAATAGGAGTTATACTATTTATATGTTATTATCAGTATGTGAAATAAAATACAACATTTAGTGACATATCAATATAACCAACTTATATAAATAATATATATCTGTTGACACTTTGAAAAGACAAATTCCCAGGTAGCACTTTATCTGGTCCAAACGATGTCTAACTTATCAATACTTCTAAAAGATAAGTCGCAGACAGGCTGAAGATTTATCCATCCCTGATGGACAAGATGGTGATTTGGACTATACTAATTCAGTGAAGCATTTAGTGAGCCAATTGTTGTCTTCTGAAGGAAATCCAGGAAGCTGAATACCTACCTTCGTCTCAAGCTATATTAGCTTGCTTCGCCCGAGGCTCTTCATAGCTTAGTTGATGGCTATCTTCTAGCTTCGCTAAGACCTCATCTCTAAGCTTCGCCGCAAGCTTTACATATCTCGGGTGTGAGATAAGTGCTATTTTCACAGAAAGCTCAGTAGCTTCGCTGTAAGCTTAACTTCACGTGAAGCTCTTTCCTTAGCTCCATTGTGAACTAGCTTCACAGTGAGCTTCTATGGTCATTTTTGAATGTTTGAATCTCAGCACGAGATTGATGTGATCTTTATCACATATTTGATAGTTATTTGCCTTGATCCAATCACTCCTCAACGAGTTGGAGGGGATCAAGGAAAATCTCTTAATTAGTGGAGAGAATCAAGGGATTGTTGCAATAAATTCTAAGCTAGCTGGTCTCAGTGCAGGGACCTCTAATTTAGCTTCGGCTGCAGTTAGCTTCGCCACGAAGCTATACTGGCCCAGGAGCGAAGCTAGATTAGATTGATCAAATTAATCTGCTGATTTTTAGGAGTTACATCCCCTAATACCTATTACAAATCCATTGCTAGGCAGGTTAAGGGCTGGATTTTTTCCATCAAAGGCTCGAGACTGAGGATTGTTCTGGAAAGATTATTCTCCAAGCCTCTAAGCTTTTCTAGAGAACCTTGCTTCTCTTCCAGGGTGCTAATACTCTCACGATCTTTCTTTCTCAGAGGATTTTGGAACCAGGTAAAAAGGAATCCTTAAGCAGAAGACTTGAAGACTTAATCACTTGCATCATCAATAGAACAAAGTGATTGCGTGCTAACCAGACGTCCATAGACGTACTTTCCCAGAAACTCTGAGAGAGAGATTTCTTGTAATTTTTTTATTCTTTTAATCAATTACTTATAATTCTCTTCAACTTTTATAAAGTTTTTCTAAGTTTCAATTCAATGAAAAACAAGATTATGACTCCGCTGGGAACGTCTTCTCTAACAATAAGAAGACAACCTGCAATGCAATAACGAGACCTTTGGGTCTACTGTGGAGACATTGGTCATCCAGTTTGACCAAGAGAGGTTCGAGCAAGTCCTCTTTGGGGGTGGCAAAAGTCCCTCAAATGTGCACAAACACAGAAAGATCTCAGTGGTTAAGTCTCTTCTAACCACTGTCGAGAAGCAAGTCTTTGATAAGACTAAGAAGGCTATCAGCTTCATGTAAGGCAAAACAAACTTCTTTGAATTCTGTCTTAGTCTCAACAGAGGCTCGTACTACTTCGCGTCAACACCTGCGTACTACGTGTGAATTTAAAACAACCTCTAAGGCTATTTGGATTGCGAAGTCCAGGCTGATGAGCCTAAAAATTCTCTGATCTCAGCCTCTGATGAAGTTTGAAGAGTTTTTGGCTACGAGGCAACTTCAGCTCCGCTCGGAGCTCAGCCTCGCTTCTCCTGCAAAGCTAAAGGTAAAGCACCCATCAATGCTAAAAGTGAAGCTCTGCTCTCAGCTGAAGCCACTTTTAATTGCGAAGCTGGAGTTGAAGCACTATCTAGTGCTAATAACGAAGTTATTTCCCTTCAGGACAGAGCATTGCTCAACAATGTTGAAGTACTAAGTGATCACATAGTTTCGCCTCACAACGAAGTTATGACTTCAGCCAAATCAAGGCTCACCAAAGCCTATAAGGCTAAGTTTAGGGCTAACCCTAAGACTTTTCAACCCATCTAGACTAACTTCCAGCCTCCCCGGGTCTCTGTGTTGGATTGATTAGGTCAGGTCAGCATAGACTTGCGGAATTTTGAGCAACAAATGAAAATCCAACCCTGAGGAGCATGCTCGCATCTCACCATTCCAGTGTGGACGAGCAGGTTTAACTAGTGACCGTGCATTCCGCTGATTGTTGTTTGGGGTCAATCCCTATAATGCCTATTCCAAACAAACTATTGGTATGCGACCGTTTGTCAGCCCAACCTCTGAAGAATCCAAGTCCAAACGGATGAGAAAAGCCAGAAAATCTCACCTCGCCATAGTCTCTGTAAACATGATAAGTAGAGTGAGAGATCCGACATGATTTTGAAGAGGGAGATAAGAGGTTCGCGCACCCTCAGTTACTTCTCTAGATCCTTATTTTCCATTGAATATCGACAACAAAAAACTTACAAAAGTGTGAAGAAGAAAGTCACAAGTAATCAAAAAGATGAAAAAAATTTACAAGTTTCTCTTCTGAGATTCTGGGAAGTGTGCTGGTGGGAGTCTGATTAGCGTGCAATCACTTTGTCCTGTTGACGATGCGATTGATTGATCTTCGAATGCTATTGCCTGGGAATTCCTTTTCTCCTGGTTCTGGAGTTTCCTTGAAAAAGAGGAAGGACTTAAGGTATCAACACCCTGAACTTAGAAAAATAATTCTCTGGAGCTTCTGGGAAACAAGAAAAAGTTGGACTTGCTAGCTCTCTTAATGCTTTTAGCTTGATGACTAATCCTTGCCTGATCTCTTGATGCCTTGCCAATGCCTGAGCTCATTCTCAGATGAGTTATTTATAGGCTCTGGAAGGGTGTAACTGCCCTTAGAATTCAGCTACGACTGATAACAGTCAGCTAGCCTTGTGCTAGATTGTGTTTTGATTTTTGTGCGATGCTATAATGCCCGAGCTAGGCTAAATTTGAGCCGCATGCGAGGCTAGACAGGCTTGTGCGAGTCTAAAAATGGCTTATTGACCCGGTCATTTTCACTGAACGTGGGGCGAAGTGGGCGGGTGTAACTGCCCACTTAAAATTACATTAACCCCACTCACGTAGTGGGGTTAGCCCACTAAATACTAGGTTAAAGGTTTTGACCTGGCCAACCCTCACATAGAGCGTAAAAAGCCTCGTGCGAGGCTAGATTTAGCTCCGCACTTGAGGCTAGATTTAGATCCGTACGCAGGGCTAGAAGCTCTTAATCAGAGCTAAAGCCTCAGTGAAGCTAGAAATCAGCGCTCTATGCAGCTATGTAGAGCTTCAGGCAAAGTTGGTACTTAGCTCTCTGTTGAGCTTTGAAGGGCTTCAAGGCGAAGCAAGATAATTAGCCTCTGGAGCGAGGCTAGCACCTTGGGCTCGTGCGAGGCTAAGTATTGAGCTGACTTAGCCTCAAAAATTAGTATTTGGCCTGCTGTCTGCTTCACTGGATCAGCACAATTTAAGTTTCTGCTTTGTCCCTTGGGATGTGTTGAGGTGATTATCAGCTTGTCCACTGATTAGCCTCTAAAATTGCATATTTTATATCACATCTTTATATTTATTTAATATTAAATTATGTTAATAATACCTCTCTTGTATTTTTCTAGGTCCATGGCATGAAATGAAGAAGAAGACCCAAAATCACCATTTAATTAGTGATTAAAAGCCTTTAAAGATAGCCATTGACTTTGGAGGGTGGTTTCATCAAAATTGGGAGCCGAAATCCAAAAACCAAGACATGCAGCCGACATGGAGACAAGTGGGCTGCACGCAGCAAGGCAGTGCTGTGCACGCCGCCCTAGTATAGCTACAAAAACGTGGCTTTGGTTGCGTTTCTGTAGCTGTACTTGACATTGCACTAGTACTTCGGGCCAGGGTTTGTATCCCTGGCCCCCGTCTTCCTGGTGCCTATAAATACCCTCTTCGTCTTCTGCATTAAGGGATATCCAGAGAGTTAGGGAGTTTTCTTCTTCATGTTGTAGTTTAGGATAGTTTAGGTTAGTTGTTCCTCTTCTTCCTCCTTTGTATTTTCATTTCTTGTAGATTTTATAATAGAAGAGAGAGAGTGGTACATGGTTGGAAAGAAAGAGTACTTGTAATAGAAGGTGACAATTTATGAAAGGTTCTCTCTTTATCTCTCTTTGTTTTCTTCTCTCTAACTCCTTTTACATGTTTAGATAATTTTCTCTCATGACAACTAACTACTAACCACTAACTTGCTAACTTCTTACTTGATAATCCACATGAATCTAATAGCCTCTATTTGACCTTGCTCTTGCAAGAGCTATTGATGGCTCATGATGATGGATTCTAACACTCTAACATCCCAACTCTCTAACAAGCTAATATTACTTTATTCCATTCTTGATCTTATTTAGTTTTAATGGTTTAAGTGTAACTTGCACTTGTTTTGTTGAGTTTGGATGTGAAAGTTATCGTATGGGTCATACTTTGAAACACTCTTGAAAAAAAGACTAGTGATGGCCAAGGATACATGTGAGGCAACTATCATTAAGAGGTTAGCATGGTTAGTGGAGCCATTAGTAGTTAGTAGCTATGAGTTTTCTTTCTCTTTTTACTTTATTTTAGATATGTTTCAAAAATCACAAATTCTTATCTTCTATGTTTTTCACTTCTTCGTGTTTCACCATACTATTCTCTTTTCACTTTTTGTTTTCTTTTCTTTTGATTCTTTAAAACATCGATCAAACTTTAACACACACATGAACATTCTGGTAAAGCTTATATCGCCTCCAGTCCCTGTGGATTCGACCCGTTTAGCCTATGCTATAATGGAAGTATTGAGGAGCCAAAGCATGTACTTTTAACTATTAGTTTCAAAACATACACTTTCGTGCACGGTTTTCTCCCGATCAAATTTTGGCGCAATTGTCGGGATGGAAACGATTTGATTTCACATTTTTGTTAACTTTTCTTCTTTATTTTTGGTGTGCAGGTTAAAGTTTTAGTATTGCAGAAGTCCAAACTTGTTTTTGTGTGGTTGGGTAAATTCTTATATATTCTTATATCCTGCTGCTAGTTTTTGTTTGTATTACCTATTCACTGTAATAATTTTAAGAATTAAAATACGATAATTGGATATTTAAAACGGTTTAGACATTTGCATCTAGGCATGTGTCGATTTCAATTCCAATGTACTGTATTTTATTCTTGTGTTGTTGTGATCTAGACGGAGGTGTACATATTGCATTGCATATAGTTAGGACAAATACGTAGGTGATTTACTCTCTTTGTGTGTTCATTCTTATATATATTGCACACTTGCATGAATTAAACCTAAGGGCAAAACGCAATACAACATAAGATGGGGAAGTCATTACCCTCTCTTAGACCAAAAATCACCTCCCCACTCACACAACCCAAGTTTTAATAAAACTTGCTAGACGTTGGCCCCTAGGGACATCTCAGACTTATTTAAGAGATTGACCTAAGGGGGAAGTTGTTAGAAGTTGACTCTGGTCAAATCGGTGTTTAAAGTTGGGGATTGAGAAGCAAAACCTCGAAGAACAGTGGTTTAGCATAATTCGGCCCATTGCTCTGGCACAGATCCTCCCACTGATCTTGCTCCTACCTGGCTGATTAACTCGTGGTCAGATTCTGACAATGTACCCCCCGTGGATAGTTTAACTAGTTAAGAATCATCTAGGTCTAAGTCAACCCTAACATAGCCTTGTTTTCTTTTTCTTTTTCTTTCTTTGTTTGTGATTTGTCACATACATTGCATTTATATTGTCACTTTACCACACTTGTTAGCTAATAAATTCTATTAATAAGTTGTCTTTTTCTTTGCTAAATGTAGGCCCAAGTGCTTAAAGGAAGAAAGGAGAAACAAGCCCAAAAGCCCACTAAATTCTGATTAATTCAGAATAAATTTGAAATGAAGAAATCAGGGAAAAATCTTGACATATAAGAAAGGTTGAGAAGAATCCTCCCTGAATCAAGCTGTAGAAATCAGGGCAAAATCTTGGCATATAAGGAAGGTTGAGAAGAATCCTCCCTGAATCAAGATGAAGAAATCAGGGCAAAATCTTGGCATATAAGGAAGGTTGAGAAGAATCCTCCCTGAATCAAGCAAAATCAAAGGCTGTTTTGTCAACTTTTGAAGCAAAAATAAGAAAATCAGAAGAAGATACTGGAAATACATCAGACCAAGAGATTCCCCCAATCTTCCTGGGATTTTCTCCTTTAGGTTTGTGCCTATAAATACTAGTTTGAGCAAAGAGAAAAGGGCGAAGACTAGGATTAAGTTTTGCATTTCTTTTCTTAGGATTTAGGCTCTTGATAGCTAGAACGAAAATTGTAATCTTTCTTTTAAGTTGTAGTCCAGTTTCGAAAACTTGTGAGAGAGAGGACTGAGGGCTTGTACTTGAAGGTTGAAGTGACAGCAATACAAAAGTTGAGCCGATTTCTCTTCCACTTGCAGTATGGTATGGCTTACATTATGTCTTCGTTTTCTTCTTCTTTCTCCATGGGTAACTAAACGTTTTTCTGGGCTTGCTATTGAACTCTCTCTTGCTTTTCTTCTCTCTTGTTTTTAAAAAGGAAAAAGACCCTATGACTCATATGAATGCCTCACTTAAAAGCCTTTCTTTTTGAAAGTGTTCTTGAAGGCACATGAGGATGGGTTTAGATAGTTGAATTCACAACTCTTTCATGAACATCGCTTGAATCGTTTTTAATTAATTCTTGCTCTTCGCGCTTGATTTTTTAACATTCGATTCTATGATTTCTTAAAAGAAAAAGACTCAACTCTTCTAACATCTTATATGCTTTACTTAAAGCTTTCTAAAAAAAAAAAATCAACTTTAAGTTTTGCAAATGAGCATTTGAGGGACTTAATATTTTAAGAAAAGAATGAACAATTGAGTAGTAAGATAGTAAGCCCAGATTTGATTTCTTATTATAAAACAACAACACAACTCTCAAGCTTTCTAAATCACCTTCTCCAAATCCTTTTCTAAAAGTTGAAATTTCTCTTTTTCATTTCTTTCCTTCCATTCTCTTTTTCATAAAAAAACGAACACAATTGTTTCTAAGCAATTTACCGAAACGCTTCTATCGCATCCCTCCTCGTGGACACGACTCGTTAGCCACAAGCTACATGGTAAACTTTTGAACTCTTGATTGTTCTTTATTTTCGCAATCAGTTTGTTTATTTATTTTTTTTGTAAATTGTGAAATGGATTTTAACAAGAATAATTTTTTCAATCAAAATATGAATCTATATTTCACTTCGACCTCATTTGACTCGGATAACTCCGACCTGGCTATGTCCAACATGAACCAATCATATATGCCTGATTGGGATTATCCGACTCAATATGACCCATATACTCAATCCTATGACTATAATTTTCAAAATAATTTTCACTCTTCATAGAGTTCATGGGGATTCATCTTCCCCGAGTCAAATTTTCAACCACATTGTCCACAATTTTCATTCCCCAATTTGGATTCATATCCTCCTTTTCTTGTCCCACCAACCGAATAAAAATCTAATTTGGAAAGGAGTATGGAAGGCATACTTGAGTCTCAATAACAAATTCAAAATTTGCTCAATTCACAATCCTTCCCAAATTAAACTCCATATACTCCTTTTCTAGAACATCCAATTGAAGAAAAATCTGAGCTAGAAAAGTGTTTGGAAGTCTGTTGTGAAATGACGTAACAAATTCAAAATATGTTGGACTCATCATCTTAACCAAATTTCAAGGGTCATGCACATCTTTTCCAGTCTCACCAATTAAAAATGATAGCAATCAGTCTTGGACTTGAGTATGGAGCTCTTGCATGAGTCTGAGCAACAAACTCAATATCTAATAGACTCACAATCTCACCACAATTTTCAAAATCAACTTTCATACTCACATTTTCAAGAAGAACCAATTGCAAAAAGTATGGAAGATATGATTTAGACTCAAAATTCTGTTACCCGGCTTATAAGTAGGTTAGACTCAATAATGAGCAATTTGATCAATGAGAGCGAGGAAAGTCTTTCTTGTTAACCCTTGACCAATCTTTATATCCCTAACTCTATCGATTGGTCCCAAGAATCATGTTATTTTGAAAACCAAGATTCAATATCAGCAAACCCATTGAAACTTGATCAAACTCCAAGGTTTTAAAATCACATTGACATTTTGGCAAGTTATCCCTTTCCCGAAATTGAAATTGAATATGAAAGTGATCTAGAGCCTCAAGTTGGTGATTCCATTTCACTTTTTGATTCAATAATGACTCTGGTATCTTTTTCAGATTTTTCTCTATTCTGGAGTCAACATTGAATCCTATACCAGTACACAGTGAAATTGAATCACCAATATCTTCTGATCACACTTCTTTGATAGGGAAAGTGTTTGAACATCAATTCTTTAGTTTGGACCCTATTTTTAAACCAATTTTGACTCTCAATGTTGAATCTCGACTTGATCTAAGTCAAATTCCTGAGTCGGTATCAATTTTTATTCTTATTCCATTTGAATCCAAATCAATCATCTTCCAAAATAACACTTCATTGGTGGACAAGGATGTTGAAGAAAATGACTCAGTAATTATTTTTGAAAATTAAAAATTGGATGGGGGTAATTTTTTCAATAAGATCATACAGTTCTCCAACATTTTACTGGGTCGTATTAGAGAGGTCACTAGTGGGCTCCTGCAAGATCCATATTTTTTGAATTGGGCCGCATTTCGTGGACCAATTAGACCACCACCAGAGCCACCACCATGAGGCAATTTTCCTTCCTTTTCCATTTGTTTCATGTATATACACATTCACGATGCATTGAGGACAATGCATGAGATAAGTGTGGGGGAGGATTTACTAATATAGATAGCTTCAAATTTTCTTTCTTTTACACTTCTTCTTAGGAATTTTTTTTAAAAAAATATCATTTGTATAAAAACTCTTTTCTTTTCTTATTACAAAACTTTTTGAAATAAGAGAAATGGTTTTGATTTATTTTTAAGAAAATTAAGATTATCTTAGGAATTAGGATGACCTAAAATTATGAATTTTTAAATCGGGTCAAAATAATCGATCTTATTTAAATTTTAGGATAAGGAAGTAAATTGGAAAGATAATTTGATTTTGAATTTTTTGCCTTAGATTTATGCACTTCACACTTACACAATTTTTGGGATTGAAACAAAGACTGAAAATGTCATATAAAAAATACTATAAAAATATAAAAAAATAATGATAAAATCACTTATTGAAGTTGGAAAGTTATGCCTCAGGAAGCATAATTATTCACGCCTAAAACAGTGGACAAAAATAAAATAATTCCTTTTAGTTTTGTGGCCTTGTTTACTCGAGTCCTTATGTCCAAGGGATATTTTCTCATTTGGTGCCCTAAAACTATCTGGTTTCAGAGTCACCGGATAAAGCCTCACTACCCGGGTAAGCTAGAAAGCCTAAGAAAATTAAGGGAAGAAAAAAAAATAATAATATAAATAAATGACACAAAAGTTAGAGTCAATATCCCAAGAATCATCACTGTTCACAAAATATATATTTTTCTAAGAGTTTTATGAAAGATCAAAGAATCGATTAAATTTTAAATTCTTACATTTAATTTATAATAAGATTTTGCATTTTGACTTAGTTTAATGAAAAATAATTTTTGGTTAATATATGACCTTGGATCACTTAAATTTTCGCAAAAAATTTCAACACTTTTCTCTATTTCAAAATGCGTTTTCAAAGTACTAACATTTAATTTCTTTCTTTATGGACTTTGTGGGTGTAATCCGCTGAAAACCCTCAGGAGACAAAACTCCTCGGGGAAGCCTAGATGTTTTATGGCTTGTTGCACACACTCAGTGCAATCGCGTCACACGCGAAAGTGGTATAATAATTTTCTTAGTTAGTTTTTCCGTTTTGCTCGGGATGAACAAAAGATAAGTATAGAGGTGTGATTAGTCTCTAAAATTGCATATTTCATATCACATCTTAACATTTATTTAATATTAAATTATGCTAATAATATATCCCTTGTATGTTTCTAGGTCCATGGAATGAAATAAAGAAGAAGACCCAAAATCACCATTTAATTGGTGATTAAAAGCCTATAAAGATAGTCATTAACTTTGGAGGGTGGTTTCATCAAAACCGGGGGCCGAAATCTAGAAAGTAGCACATGCAGCTGACAGGGAGACAAGCGGGTAGCGCGCAGCAGGCGGTGCTGCCCGTGCCGCCCTAGTACAGCCGCGAGGCTGTACTGGCACTGTTGCACTAGTATTTCGGACCAGGGTTTGTCCCCCTAGCCCCCGTTCTCCTGGTCCCTATAAATACCCTCTTGGTCTTCTGCATTAAGAGATATCTAGAGAGTTAAGGTAGTTTTCTTCTTCATGTTATAGTTTAGGGTAGTTTAGGTTAGTTGTTCCTCTTCTTCCTCCTTTGTATTTTTCATTTCTTGTAGATCTTGTAATATGAGAGAGAGAGTGGTACATGGTTGAAAAGCAAGAGTGCTTATAATAGAAGGTGACAATCTATGAAAGGTTCTCTCTTTATCTCTCTTTATATTTTTCTTCTCTCTAACTCCTTTTACATGTTTAGCTAATTTTTTCTCATGGCAACTAACTACTAACCACTAACTTGCTAACCTCTTACTTGATAATTCACATGAATCTAATAACCTCTATTTGGCCTTGCTCTTGCAAGAGCTATTGATGGCTCATGATGATGGATTCTAACACTCTAACATCCTAACTCTCTAACAAGCTAACATTATTTTATTCCATACTTACTCTTGTTTAGTTTTGATGATTTAAGTGTAACTTGCACATGTTTTGTTGAGTTTGGATGTGAAAGTTATCGTATGGGTCATGTTTTGAAACGCTCTTGAACCAAGGACTAGTGATGGCCAAGGTTACATGTGAGGCTACTATCACTATGAGGTTAGAAAGGTTAGTGGAGCCATTAGTAGTTAGTAGCCATGAATTTTCTTTCTCTTTTTACTTTATTTTAAATATGTTCCAAAAACCACAAAAATCTTATCTTTTATGTTTCCCACTTCTTCATTTTTCACCGTACTCTTCTCTTTTCACTTTTTGTTTTCTTTTTGATTCTTTAAAACATCGATCAAACTTTAACACGCACGTGAACATTCCGGTAAAGCTTCTATCGCCTCCCGTTCCTGTTGATTCGACCCGTTTAGCCTCTATGCTATAGCCGAAGTATCGAGGAAGCCAAAGCACGCACTTTTGACTAGATTTCAAAACATACACTTTTCGTGCACAGTTTTTCCCCGATCATCCACGGTTTGTCCTTTATAGATGTTGACAAGTTGGACATCAGTCTGACCAGTTGTATGGGAGTTTGTCTTTTTTAGTGTGTCAACAAAACTCCCTTCAAAGTTTTCGTAAATCTATAATGGGATGGTTCAAATTTTGAAATACTTTGAATTTCTTTGATTGATAATCATAGATATGCAGGTGTGAGCTTCGCCTTGATGGTTGAACTCAGCTTGGCCTTTAGGGCTGAATTTTAACCTCGCTCCTAGACTGGAATAGCCTCACCTTCAAGCTGGAATAGGCTCGCTTTTGGGGTAGCCTCGCCTCTCGAGTAGCCTCGCCTTCAGGTAAAAGGCTCTTCTAAGCAACTTCGTCTTCAAGGCAAAGTTGATTCGTCAGCGCCATGTCAGCGCCAGCCTCGCATACGCTGTGAGGGAGGGTAATTGGGGAAAAATTGTGCATAAAAAGTGTCATTTGAAATTACTAATTAAAATGTCTGTGCTTTGGCTTCCTTGATACTTTCGTTATAGGATAGAGGCTAAATGGGTTGAATCCATAAGGACGAGAGGTGATAAAAGCTTTCAAGGTTTGTTCACGTGTGTGTTAATGGTTCTTCTACGTTTCAAATAATCAAAAGAAAAGAAAATAAAGAGTGAAAAGAGAAGTGTACGGTGAAATAAAGATAGAAATATTAAAAAGAATATATTTTTGATTTTTGAGATATATCTAAAACAAAGTGAAAAAGAAAGAACTCATGGCTACTAACTACTAATGGCTCCACCAATATGCTAACCTCTTAGTGATAGTTGCCTCACATGTATCATTGAGTATCACTAGTCCTTGGCTTCAAGAGCTTTACAAAACATGACCCGTAAGATCACTTTTATATCCAAACTCAATAAATAAGAGCAAGCTACACTTAAATCACCAAAACTAACTAGAGCAAGCATGGAATAAAGTAATGGCAACTTGTTAGAGAGTTAGATGTTAGAGTGCTAGAATCCATCATCATGAGCCATCAATGGCTTTTGCAAGAGCAAGGCCAAGCAGAGACTATTAGATTCATGTAGATTATCAAGTAAGGAGTTAGCAAGTTAGTGGTTAGTAGTTAGTTGTCATGAGAGAAAATTAGCTAAGCATGTAAAAGAAGTTAGAGAGAAGAAATCATGTAGAGATAAAGAGAGAACGTTTCATAGAGTGTCAACCTCCATTATAAGCACTCTTGCTTCATCCTATGTACTACTCTCTTCCCTATTACAAGCTCTAAAAAAAATGAAAAATATGAAAGAGAAAGAAAAAGAACAACTAACCTAAAACTAAAGAAAGGAAACTCCCTAAAATCTATCCTAAAAACTATCCTCCTCTCTATTCTGAAAACCTGGGGTATTTATAGGCAAAGGGGGCACCAGGGAGGCATCACGGGGCCACGCGTCGAAGCTCGACACGTGGCCCTACCATAAGGCCATAGAAACATGGCTTTTGCCATGTTTTTGCAGCCCTTCTGGGGCCGTGCATGCTGCACCAGGGTGTGCAGCCTCCTGATGCACACACTCCTTATAACTCCTATAGTTTGTTGAAATTCGCTCCCTGATTTGACAGATCCAGCTTCTAAAAGTTAATGGCTATATTTGTAGGCTTTAAATATCACCAAATGAATAAGATTTTGGGCTTCTTCTTTATTCATGCCATGCACCTAGAAACATACAAGAGATATATTATTAATTGAATTTAATATTGAATAAATGTGAAGATGTAGTAAGAAATATACAATTTTAGAGACTAATCACGCCCCCATACTTATATTTTGCTTGTCCCGAGTAATATAGAAAAACTAGCTAAGAAAATTATTACACCACTTTCGCGTGTGACACGTTTGCACTGAGCATGTGCAATAAGCTGTTAAACCTCTAGATTTTCCCTAAAGGAGGAGTTTTCTTTCTTGATGGTTTTCAGCGGAGTACAGCCTCAAAATCCTTAAAGAAAGAAATCAAATGTTAGTATTTTGAAAACGCATTTTGAAATAGAGAAAAGTGTTGAAGTATTTTGCGAAAATTTAAGTGATCCACGTCATAGGAAAGCCAAAAATTATTCTTCTTTAAACTAAGTCTAAATGCAAAATCTTGTTATAAATTAAATATAAGAATTTAAAATTGAATCAATTCTTTGATTTTCATAAAAACTCTTAGAAATTATGTACTTTGTGAACTTTGAAGATTTTTAGGATATCGACTCTAACTTTCATGCCATTTATTATATCAAATATATTTTTTTCTTCCCTTAGTTTTCTTAGGCGTTCTACCTTATCCGGGAAGTGAGCCTTTAACCAGTTACTCCCAAACCAGCCAGATAAGAAAACATCCCTCGGCCTTAAAGACTCGAGTAAATAAAGCAACAAAACTAAAGGGGATTATTTTGTTTTTGTCCACTGTTTTAGGCGTGAATAATCATGCTTCTTGAGGGATAACTACCCAGCTTTAATAAGTGATTTTTATTATCATCATTATATATATATATATATATATATATATATATATATATATATATATGTCATTTTCAGTCTTTATCTCAAAAAATTGTATAAGTGTGAAGTGCATATATCTAAGGCAAAAAATTTGAGATCAAATTATCTTTCTAATTTTACTTTTTTATCCTAAAATTTAAACAAGATCTATTATTTTGACTTGGTTTAAAAATTTATAATTTTAGGTCTTTATAATTCTTAAGATAATCTCAATTGTCTTAAAAATAAATCAAAACTATTTCTCTTATTTCAAAAAGTTTTGTAAAAAGAAATGAAAAGGGGTTTTATACAAAAGAAAAATCAAAAAATTTTCTAAAAAAAGTCTAAAAGAAAGAAAGTTTAAAACAAATTACGTTAGTAAACTCTCCCCCACACTTTTCTCATGCATTATCCTTAATGCATATGAATGTGTATATGCATGAAATAAATAGAAAGGGAAGAAAAAATTACCTCATGGTGGTGGTCTGATTGGTCCACGAAATGCAGCCCAATCTAAAGATTTTGGATCTCAAAGGAACCCACCAGTGACCTCTTTAATATGACCTATTAAAAGAATGATGAAGTGTATGGTCTGATTTAAAAGATTATCCTTATCCAATTTTGTATTTTCAAACATATTTCTTGAGTCATTTTGTTCAATACCTTTGTTTTGGGCTCAAATGAAATAGGAACAAATACCGACTCAAGAATTTGACTTAGAACAAGTTGAGATTCAAAAGTAGAAGTCAAAATTGGTTCCTGATTGAGTTTTTACCTGCACACAAGAATACAGAATTTCAGACCTTTATGAATAGGATATGCAAGTTCTCAATGCTACCGCGATAGCAAGTGGCCATACAAGTCATGATTCACAAAAAGGTGTAGGATCGTTGAGATAAGGACTAATGCGGAATTATCTCTTGTTTGGCAACTAAAGATCTGAAATAACTCAAGTCAACTAAAACAAGAAGGATTAAGTTAAGTAAATAAATAACTTGCAATAAGGAAAACAAATCTCAGAAATTGACAAACGCAAACAAAGAGATTTATTCTGGTTCGGTCCTCGTGACCTACATCCAGTCCCCAAGCAAATCGCTTGAGATTTTTCCTTTAACCTTGATCTTGCCACCCAAAATCAATACACCATGTACACCACTTGTCGAATCCCCTTCGCCAAATGTGTACACCTTCTCTTCCACCAAGAGAACACCTTTTACCTTTGTACAACTGCCTCTACAACCAAGAAGCCTCCCGTGTACAATGGTCACCTTGTACAACTGCCTCTTCAACCAAGAAGCCTCCCGTGTACAATGAACACTTTGAGAATTACAATACTTTTTCTATAGTCTTGATAATGAATGTGTATGTGGACAAGGTACAGTATAGGAAACAAACTTCAGAGGACTTCACAAATGGAATTTGGAGTCCTAAAGGTTAAAATGATCTTTTATGTTTGGTACCATCTAACGTTTTATCTTGCAGGTACCATATAAAAGTTAATAAGTTGATATATATATATATATGTACTAATATATTTGTTGCAGGGGGAGAACAAAGTATTTCTCTATCTGTTATAACCCATTTTCTGCAGGGGGAGGAAAATATAACATATTTTCTACAGGGGGAGCACTTGTGCACACACAAAGCGTCACCATCAAAAAGGGGGAGAATGTTGGAACCTATTTCGATGAAGACGTTTGTGAAGATCAATTCATTTGGAGCTCCTACACATGACGAATCAAGAGTGCGACATGATCAAGATGTGCCAAGAAGAGTTGATAGAGTGTGGGTTGTAATTGTGGAATAGCATGTAAAAGCCTTGACACAAACACACACTTCTTTGGTCCATTAGTCGACTTGAAGTCAAGTATAAGTCGACTAACCCATTGACTAGTCGACTTAACCCAAACCCAAGTCGACTAATCCTGTGTCAAATATCTGACCCAACTCTCTGTTTGATAATTAGTCGACCGATAGTAAACCAAGTCGACTAATATCATTTTATAGTCGACTTATAGAAATCCCCTAGTCGACTAATCCTTGGTCAAGTCGACTAAGTTGTTAGTTGCAGTCGACTTGAAGTAGTTATCCAGAAACCTGTCAGTCAACCGACACTTCCCTAGTCGACTAATAGCTAAACCTAGTCGACTAATAGAAGGAAATTTGCCATGTCTAGTCGACTAACTCTATGGGCAAGTCGACTATAGGCAGTTTCTGACTGTTGGACAGTTTATGTTATCTGGTCTTTTGTGCAACATTTTCCAACGTTTCTTTGATTCAAATTGCACCTATAACTACCCTAACTAACCCTAGTCTTCAGCTATAAATAGAGAAGTTTTTCCAAAGGCCAAACAAGAAGATTTCTATCAGTTTTCCAAAAGCCAAAAATCCAGAAAACCTGAAACTGTCCAACATTCAGAAACTGCCTATAGTCGACTTGACCATAGAGTTAGTCGACTAGACATGGCAAATTTCCTTCTATTAGTCGACTAGGTTTAGCTATTAGTCGACTAGGGAAGTGTCGGTTGACTGACAGGTTTCTGGATAACTACTTCAAGTCGACTGCAACTGACAACTTAGTCGACTTGACTAAAGATTAGTCGACTAGGGGATTTCTATAAGTCGACTAGAAAATGATATTAGTCGACTTGGTTTACTGTCGGTCGACTAATTATCAAACAGAGTTGGGTCAGATATTTGACACAGGATTAGTCGACTTGGGTTTGGGTTAAGTCGACTAGTCAATGGGTTAGTCGACTTATACTTGACTTCAAGTCGACTAATGGACCAAAGAAGTGTGTGTTTGTGTCAAGGCTTTTACATGCTATTCCACAATTACAACCCACACTCTATCAACTCTTCTTGGCACATCTTGATCATGTCGGACTCTTGATTCGTCATGTGTAAGAGCTCCAAATGAATTGATCTTCACAAACGTCTTCATCGAAATAGGTTCCAACAAAAGGGACTAACAATGGAAGTTTTTTTGTAAGTTCTCTTTTAAGTTACAGTCAATGGTTAAAGATCTTCTTTTAGTTCTTTAAAAGAAAAGGAAAATATATTACAGTTAAGTTAAGAAGAAAGTGATAGGTTGAGAAGGTGGAGAAAATAGAAAATGAATTTATACAAAGAAATTAAAAAGAGTGATAAAAGAGTTGGGAGATTGTGATGTTGGTGATCTAAAATATAAGTTAAACGAAAAGAAAGAAAAACCTAAAAGAAATACTTACCTCCTCTGGCCAAATCTTACCTTGAATCTGTGGTGACGATGTTACCTTGAAGTGGAGGCAATCAGCGCATAGCCTCATAAGAGTTGATTCCCGTCTCTTCCCCATTACATCATCAAGATGATATAAGTATGAAATGATACAGATTAAGACTAAAATCCATAGTCATGAGTTATCGGTGGCACTCGCAAAAGTATGGCTCTTTCGATGCTATAAGACTCGCGTGGATTGCACTTGGTACCAAAAGGAGAGAAGTAGAAAAGAAGGAGAAGAACACAAAAACAAAGAAGAATATAAAAATGTAACTATAGATTCAATGTTATAATAATAAGAGAAAAGAAGAACAACTTACACCTGTGTCACTCTCAGCACAAGCTTCACTTTCATTCTCCTAAGAAACTCTGATCTCCTCTGAATTACATAAATGAAAACTGAAAATTACATTAAAAAATAAAAACCTATATTAAAAGAATGAAAAACTGGCCTAAGAATCTATCTCTGCATGATCGTTCCACGTGGTCTCTAAAAACCCAATATTTGTAGGTAAAAACCCAAAGGGGAGGAGCATACGAAGATAGGGGAGCAAACGCTCCCCCAACAAAGCCACATAAATGTGGCTTTTGCCACGTTTTTATGGCAAGGATGTGGCTAGGTGGCCACACCCAGAGGGTGGTACTCCCTTGTTTCGCGACATGACTTTATCTTGTTTGGATTTCCTGTTTCAGCTCCTGGATTTGACGAAACTGCCTTTGATCTTTGGTTTTAACCAATTTATTTGTGAAGATTTGTTTTAACCAGTTTTCAACCAATTTTATCTTCTCTGATTTGCCTTGATCTGCCCTAATTTTCTGATTTCAAATTAATTTTGAATTAAATCAGAATTTTGATGGGCTTTTGAGCTCGTTTCTCTTCCCTCTCTTTTAGTAATAGGCCTGCATATAAATTAGACAATAAATAGGATTAAAAATAGATTTTATTATATAATAAGTATAAGAATGTGACAATAAATATGCAGATTCAGTGACCGATCACACCCTCATACCTATCTTTTGCTCGTCCTTAAGCAAAATAATAAAACTAAACCAAAGATTATTAGACCACTTTCGTAGGTCACGCGATTGCACTGAGTGTGTGCAATAAGCCGTTAAACCTCTAGGTTCCCCTTAGAGGACGAGTTTTATCTCGTGAGGGTTTCAATGGATTGCACCCATAAAATCATAAAAAATGAGAAAAAATTGTTAGTATTTTCAAAAAGCATTTTGAAAAGAGAGAAAATATTTGAGGTATTGTTGTACGAGTTCAAGTAATCTATAAGTTATAGAAGAATCAGGCTTCACATTCCTAAACTTAGTCTCTATTAAAAAACATGTCATCAATTAAAGTAAGGAGTCAAATTATATTTCTCATATAGTCTATTACTTTTCCTTAAGTCATGTGCATTTTCTTGACCGTGAAGTTTTGACTAAGGGTTCTTTAACTTTAACTCTTATGCTTTATTTATTTTTATTTATTTATTTTTTTGGTAGTATTACTCCTTAATTCTATTGTCTTTCTAACTTTCTCATGTAACGAACCTTTAGTCGGTGACACCCAAACCGGACAGTCATAGGGCACCAGGTGAGAAAATACCCCAAGGACTTAAGCACCCGAGCAAACAAGGCCACGAAACTAAGGATTTTTATTTATAAAATGTACCCCTTTTAGGCGTGAATACTTATGCTTCATGAGGCACAAATACCCAACTTAATCAAAGGATATATATATATATATATACATACATATATATATATATATATATATATATATATATATATATATATATATATATATATATATATATATATATATATATATATATATATATATATATTTCAAACTTATCTAATTATCTTTCGCATAAATACCAAGGCTTGCTTAGACCAAAGCACCTAGATAATCAATAATAAGATTTTTTATTTTTCATAGATATATATATTTTTTCTTTCTTTTTTTTATAAGGCATAAGAATCTTTGTTTTTGAACCCTAAATGTAAAAGTGTATAAAGTATGCATATTTCATCAAGGTAAAGATTAAGACTAAATTATTTTCACAAATTTTCTTCCTAATCCTAGAAATCAAACAAGTCATCTTATTTTGACTAAGTGTAAGAAATCCTAATTACGATTCTCCTATTCCTTAAAATTGACTTAATTTCTTACAAAAAAATATATCAAAATATTGTTTTATTTTCAAAAAGTTTTTAAAAGGAAAGAAAATGTTAATAATTTTTTAATAATAATAAAAAAGAAAACCTAAGTTATGTTAGAACCCTCCCACACACCTATCTCATACATTGTCCTCAATGTTTGAATTAATGCATAGATGCACGAAAAAGAAGAAAAGGAAGGAAAATATTACCTTAAGGTGGTGGTTTTGGTGGTGGTCTGATTGGGTCAAGCGTTCTACCCAATCAAAATAATGTGATGGCTCACAGAACCCACATTTATGGATCTCTTTTCTATTTACATATTTATAATCCTCAATATGAATAGGATCATGAAAGATCATATCTTGAAACTTACTCTCTTTACATGACCAATCCTTGAAAATCATCACAGAGTCATCATAGGCTATACCTATGTCCAGCAAAAGAATGTAACTTGGTGGAATGGTTGACTTGGGCTCAAGAATGATAGGTTCATGAACCAATACTAACTCGGGAAAATCAACTTTGGGTTCGAGAGTTAGTTTTGGTTCAAGAGTTGAGTCCAAGTCTAAAAATTGAAACTCACATTCTTTTCCTATCAAATGGACGTGACTATCCAAAATTAGTGATTCCATTTCTAGATTTATGGGTACAGGATTAGATGTTGGCTTGAGAAATTGGTCCAAATTAGGTAAGAATACCAGAATCAACATAGATTCAAAGATGGAAACTGAATCACAAAGTTGGCAATCGAGTTCACATTCATAATCAAGTTTAATCTCATTAAAATGAAAACTTGCCAATTCGTCTATGGGTTGATATTGGTCAAGTTCAAGATTTTGTAGTGAAATTGAATCTTGTTCAAGTCTTCAAGATACCATGATTCTTGATTTTCATCAATATAGCTAGAAGTGTCGAGAATAGTCAAAGTTTGGGTCGAGAGGTTTCCTTATTCCTACACATGTTTTCCAATCTACTAAGTCTTACTTCTATCATATCGAGTGGATCATTTTGGAACTGAATCATGGATTCCATACTCTTTTCTAAGTTGGTATATTCTTCTTGAAATATAGAGTAAGAATTTGTGACTTGAACATTTTGACGGGATTTTGACTCTTCTAAAATTTGAATTCATCGCTCAAGCTCGTCTAAGGTTTCAATCCTCTTTTCCCAGTCAATTGATTCTTCTAATGGTTGTTCGGGAGAAGGAGTATATGAAGCTGGATGTAGGTAGGGTGGTTGATAATATGACTCGGGGGAGTTGTATCCCCATTGACTTTGTGAAGAATAGTGATGATTATTCCAGTCTTCTTCATGGTATTGGGATTGGGGCATGTATTGATTAAGATAAGACCAATCTGGCACACTAGGTTGGTTAAAGTTATTATATGCCTGGTTGGTAACATCCGAAAAAGAGGTCAAGGTGTAACATGGATTATCATTAAAATTGAAAAAATTGTTATTATAAACCATATCACATAAGAATTATCAAACACAAACAAAGAAAAACAAACAAACAAGCAAACAAATAAAAAGAAAAAAAATCTAACCTAAGTTAGGGTAAACCTTAGACCTAGACGACTGCTAACTGGTTAGACTTTCCATGGGGGGTATATTGCCGAATCTGACTACAAGTTAGTCGGCCAGGTAGGGGCATGATTAGTGGGAGGTATCCGTGCCTAAGCAACGAGCCTAATTATGCCAAACCACCAGCCTTCGGGTTTCGCCCCTCAATCCCCAACCTTAGACACCGATTTTGTAAGAGTCAAATTCAAATCAACTTCTCCCTTAGGTCAGTCTCCTATATGAGTTCGAGATGTCCCTATGGCCAACATCTGCTCAGTTTTTGTTAGGCTTGAGTTAGTGAGTGAGGAGATTGTTTGTGGGCTAAGGGAGGGCAATGACTTTCCCACCTTATCTTGTTTATAGGACAAGCCCTTAAGATTGATTGTGCAAAGTGTGCAAGATATAGAAAAGTAACATTCAACAAGCAAATAATCACTCAAGAATGTTTCCTAAACTATGCTATGCATACGTACCTTTTGCTCTAGCACTCTTCAATAGTAATATAAAATGTAAATGAATTAGACACGTGCCTAAATGCAAAGTCTAAACCGTTTTTAGCATTTAACAAATATCATTTTACTATTGAGGTAAGAAAGTACGTACAGTGAGTTAATCAAGAAAATAAATAGCTGCAGAAATTTAGCTTTGCAATTCAGCCAACCTGCAAAAATACATGTTAGTAGTTCACTCAGATTGCCACTGGAATATAGCAAATCTGAGGGCTTCTGGGCTCTACTTTCTTGATCAGAGTTCAGGGCCACTTATATGTCCACTGCAGCAAAAATTTTCTTATTGTCAAACCTGTACACCAAGAACAAAAAAGAAGGTTAACCAAAAATGTAAACTTAAAAAAAGAATTACTTACTGTTCCTTCCCGGCAATGGTGCCAAACTTTGATTGAGGTTTTACTTACACACAAGAATACAGAATTTCAGAACTTTAAGAATAGGACGTGCATGTTCTCAATGCTACCACGATAGCAAGTGGCTATATGGCTCCACAAGGAGGGACTAGCGATGGAAGCTTTTTAGTAAGCACAGTTATCGAAATGGCTAATCTGTTTGATGGCTTTTACATCGGGCACGTATCTTGATCTCAGAATACTAAGGCAGATGCTCTTACTGCGTTAGCAACAACACTAGCCTTGTCAGTTGACATCGAGTATCACCTTACGATGGCGACTCGACATCTTATCTATTCTAAATATATGTTAAGAACCAGAGAAGTCTATAAATCTCGACAGATCTCAAGTCAAGAGATTAGCGATTTCCTTTCATCAACTATGCTCTACATGGTCTGCTGCCAGACAATCCTAAAGAAGCGGTATCTATCAGACGAAGGTCTCTCCGTTCTTACTATGATCCAACTTTGAAGACACTTTATCGTCGTTCATATGACGGTGTCCTCCTCCGTTGCCTTTCTAATTCAGAGGCGCAGGAAGTGCTTAAAGAAGCACACGACGGTATATGTGGAGCTCATCAGCCAGGTCCAAAACTCAAAGACAGATTGCACAGGCTTGGATATTATTAGCCAACTATGATAGCCGATGCCATCCAATATGCATGAAGGTGTAAAGCATGTCAAATTCATGCAGACTTCATACACCAGCCTCCGGAGTTGCTCCACCCAACTGTTGCTTCATGGCCATTTGAAGCATAGGGAATCGATGTCATAGGGCCAATCAGCCCCTCTTCGACAAAAGGACACCGGTTTATCCTGGCTATAATCGATTACTTTTCAAAGTAGGCAGAAGCCATACCACTGGTTGAAGTCAAAACTTCCAACGTGGTTAATTTCATCAAACACCATGTCATCCATCGATTTGGTGTCCCTAGGCGGATCATTCATGATAACGGTTCCCAATTTGTAAGCCAGGTATTCTATCGATTCTGTGATAAATACTGAATTCAGAATGTGACTTCAACTGCCTATAATCCCGCCGCTAATGACTTGGCGGAAGCATTCAACAAAACAATCATTAAGTTACTCAAAAAGTTCATCTTCTCGAATAAGCGAGATTGGAATGAGAAGCTTAGTGAATGTCTTTGGGCCTACCGAATCACGGTTCGGACCCCGACAGGCAATATGCCTTTTTCCTTGGTTTACGAGTGTGCAGTAGTTATACATTAGAAATCCAGATGCCGTCTTTGCGAGTCGCTCTGATCACTAAGATCACATCAGAAGACAATGATTGGTTGCGTCTTCAAGAGCTCGAAGCCTTAGATTAGAGGCGGTTACAAGCTCAGCAGCACATTGAGTTGTATCAAGCTCGGATCTCGAAAGCCTTCAATAAGAAGGTCAAATAAAGAGTCTTCCAGAAAGGAGATTTGGTTTTAGTCGTCAGACGACCAATGATCATGACTCACAAAACCAAAGGCAAATTTCAACCCAAATGGGGGGGATCATTTGTAATAGAAACAGTCTATTCAAATGGAGCATATCACCTTATGACTTCAGATGGTGATTTACTCATGATGACGATCAATGGCAAGTTCTTAAAGAAGTATTATCCTTGATAAGGATCTTTCTCATGATCAAGTTAACATTACACCTCTGATCAAGACCTTCAAATCTAAGGTACGCAGAATGAGCTCCCCTCTCTTTCTTTAAATGAGATCATACAACCATAAACTAGTAAAAGCTGATCATGCACTGGTTGTCTCAAAGAAGAATCAAAGTTACACATGCGCTAACCAAATGATCCAACACCTTTAACCATTAAGGGTAGAGGAAAATGTTAGTCTTTAAGCCCAACATAAGTCCTCGATAACTCATCATGCCGAGGGGAATAACATGGCTAGCCCGACTCAAACGGTAGTTGGTAAAGGCATATCAAACCCGTTGACAGCTGAGGATTTGCTAAAAATCTTAAGGGAACTGTTCCCATTTGATTCCCTCTCCAAAATCACTTACCAATTCTCATCCATAGAATGGTAAGACCACATATAAAGAATGACCGATTCACTCGAATTACTGCTTTGTTCAAACAACTCTAATAGTAAATGAATTTCTCGGTCAAGTTAATACTACACTTTTGACCAAAATTGCTCATACCGCAAATTCATTTCGCTGTTAAGTTAACATTAAACCTATGATAGTGATCTCCTCATTTTTCTCAATGAGAACGAGACCTTTTCATGCTATGTTTAACACTACACCGCTGGCATCCATTTCGCTGTTAAGTTAACATTAAACCTATGACAGTGATCTCCTCGTTTTTCTAAATGAGAACGTGACCTTTTCATACTATGTTTAACACTACACTTCTGGCATCCATTTCGCTGTTAAGTTAACATTAAACCTATGATAGTAATCTCCTTGTTTTTCTCAGTGAGAAAGAGACCTTTTTATGCTATGTTTAACACTACACCTCTAGCATCCATTTTGCTATTAAGTTAACATTAAACCTATGACAGTGATTTCCTCATTTTTCTTAGTGAGAATGAGACCTTTTCATGCTATGTTTAACACTATACCTCTGGCATGCATATCTTTTTGTCAAGTTAACATTACACCTCTGACAAATTGCTTTTCAAATTCCTATGAAGTTCTTTTTGTCATGTTAACATTACACCTCTGGCATATGATCTTCTATGGAATTCATTTCCTAGCTTCCCAACAAGTTTAAGTCCCACTCAGTCTTTAGTGAACTTCTCTGGTTGTCACGTTAACAATATACCTCTGACAATTTCTTCCAAATCCCATCCAAATTTTGAGCTTGGTGGCTTCTCAATCGGTTACGTCATTGCGACCTCTGAACCGGCAGATAGCCAAGTCTCATCTTTCAGTCCGGCAAGGACTATTTCTTTGTCATCATATGACAAAATTTTGAGCTTGGTGGCTTCTCAATCGGTTATGTCATTGCGATCTCTGAACCGGCAGATAGCAAGTCTCATCTTTCAGTCCGACTAGTACTATTCTGTCATCATATGACAAAATTTTGAGCTTGGTAGCTTCTCAATCGGTTACGTCATTGTGACCTCTGAACCGGCAGATAGCCAAGTCTCATCTTTCAGTCCAGCAAGGACTATTTCTTTGTCATCATATGACAAAACTTTGAGCTTAGTGGCTTCTTAATCGGTTACGTCATTGTGACCTTTGAACTAGCAGATAGCCAAGTCTCATCCTTCAGTCCGGCAAGGACTATTCGTTTGTCATCATATGACAAAATTTTGAGCTTGTTGGCATCTTAATCGGTTACGTCATTGCAACCTCTGAACCGACAGATAGCCAGGTCTCATCTTTTAGTCCAGGCTGCAATACAACTTGAAAGTGAGAATTCAGAAGATAAAACAAGTTAGAAATGCAACAGAAGAGTCAAAATAAAATTACTTTTTATTGATTCCAAAAGAGGGATACATGAATGCACAGATTACAAGCTACGATGGCGCTTCATAGGACCTGATCTGTTCTTCAAGAGTGGCCAGCCTAGTCTTCCTCTCTTCAGCAGCCCTGACAAGCGCCTGCGACCTCATCTCGGCCGTATTAAAGCTCGCTATCTGGGCTAAGCGAGCTTCAATTTCAACCAAGGTTGCCCTCTGTGCTAGCTCTTGCCGTAAGACTTCGTCAATCTGGGCCTTAGCTGCTCAAGCCGAGCAGTCTCTTCAAGACGCACTGGTTCAATTTTGGACAAAAGAAGATTAGCCTTCCTGATCATTTCCTTGGCCTTTTCAATTTTATCCTCAATGTCGAGAAGAGCACTGCTAGAAGCATCTATGGCATCCCCGAGCTCTACTTTCCTTATCTCCAAGGATTTCAAATCAGAAGAAATTGCCTTAGCAGCTTCTTGAGCGGCGAGATAAGTTTCATGCATTTGAGTAACAAGATGCATAAGTTGTTCATTAACTGAAGACTCCATATCTAAATGGCTAAGACGGCGCCATTCGTCCACATCCCTCTCGAGTCTATCCACCAGAAGCTCCAATGTGGCAGCCTGGTCATCACCTCTAAAGTCCCGGATACTGTCAATGCTATGGGAGAGGACCACTTTTAAAGCAGAGCCCTTCAAGACCAAAGCAATGGATCACTTCAAGCTCTTATAAAAGCTGTCGACTAACTTAGCCACGAATTCGTTCTCGGCCTCAATTACTCTTGGCAAACGAGCAGCCCCCGAAGACAGAGTTTCCACTGGCTTCACTGGTGTAACTGTGGAAGGAATAATAGAAGCCCTGGCTGCAGCAATACGAGGGGTCGTCGGTGATCTCGGAGGAGTCCTCATCGAGACCAATACACCAGCCACAACTGAGGTAGGACTAGCGACTATTTCTAGGAGAGCTGGTTCAACCACCAATGTTGGAGAAGTAGGATTGGTAATCACCTTCAGCTCCACGCCTGGCAAAATAGGCAGCACTAACGAAATCTATGGCATTTCACTCACCGATATAGTCAGAAGTGGATTGGTTCTATGACTACCGTTCTCTCAATTTCATTTCCTCTGGCTGGTTCAGGCTGATAAGAGGACAACCCGTGATACAAGGCATCCAACTCAGCAACATCCACTGCGGTCGAAGTACTTGATTCACCCCTAGTTTCCTCAGGAAGACGGATTGGCTCTCTTGAAGTCGATGCACCCAGAGGTGGAACACCTGCAGCAAGACTTTGTTTAAGCAAGGCATAATAAATAGCAGGAGTAAAAAGGTCGAAACACTACCAAAAGATGATGTCGCTTCAATCGTCTTGACGGCTGCATCAGTCCCTATAGACTCCATTGGAAAATCTTTAGCAGAACCAACACGAATGGCTGACCCACCTTCACTTGCCAAACCTCCGTGGTCCACCTAAAAGAGCTAGAAGCTACGAGACTTCCTTTTGAAGTCCCAGCACCCGAATGACCTACATCAGTCACATCACCTCCAGACTCTTTCGAAACGGTGAAATAGCCAGCTTCATCACCTTCTCTGTAAGTGAACAGGGGATCATAATGCTCCCCCTATTCTCCTGCAGCCTCAGCTCTCGGGCTTCTCACTGCCTCAGTTCCTGAATCATAAAGTAAACAATGAGCTATATGGAACACATAAGAAGTATACTACAAGAACGGAGCTGATCTTACTCGGGTCCGGAGCAGCTTTACCAGTAGTCTGCCTAGGAGCCGACAACCTAATGACTAATGGAGCAGGAGGAGGAGAAACTGTAGATGATTCACCCTCTGCAATAACCGTAGGAGCGTAGCGACGAGGCTTCTTCACTACCTTTTTCCTACGAGATCCACCTTCCCGCTTTCGCTTGAAGTGGATGTCAGGATCTTCTTCCTCCACTTCTTCCATATCAACATGTTCCAAGAGGGTCGTACCCACCCCATCGGAAGTAGCTGCTGGAGCCTCAGCACCTGTATCTGCTTCAAAGCGAGGACTTCCTGCATCCAAGGCTTCGCTATCATCAACGACAATGAATTCCCCGAGGCTTGGAACGTGGACTCTCTTACCCTCGCTCTTCTCAGTGACCTTCTGCTTCAGCCGCTGAGAGATTAACTTCACACCAAAGGAATTAATAGAAAATTCAGTGGGTGTGGAGTTTGAAGTTCTATACCACTGGCAGAATCCTAGGGTTGTCAGAAGGTTAGGAGTCCTTAGTGGCATGCACAGTCGCGCCTCAGTATAGCCAGCAATGAAGAACCGCCAGGCACGAGCTCCATCGATGAGACTCCCCTGAAGGCCAGACTACTGTTTGGATTGCCTACATACAGTTGGTCATACCCAAACTGACGGACAAACTGACTCGGAACATAGGGCTCCAGGTAACAGTTGTCCCCACTTCTATACAACAAGTGTGATGGCCGGATGCTAACCAGCCATTCGAAGACTCCCCGACTCAATGATGTCTGCCCTTCTCCTACATCCTTGAATTCTTCACCATAGCCTGCATCGCGAATGTAGGGGAAGTATCAAAAAAGGCTATAAACGTCATGACGACACAGCACTTTATGGACCGCAGCCACATAAGTCTTCGACCACGAACACCCCTCAAATCGATGGAGAAGTGCCATGCGAACACCTTCTGGGGGCTCCTCTCTGGCCTGGATAATGGAAGGGCAGTGAAGGGCAAACCAGGCCATCAAATAAGTATATGGCAAACCTATTCTGGGGTTTGGTCCGTCGCGAGGCAAGATAGTCCCCTTTCCCCGCTTTGTTGCTGCTGGCCTACATAAAGCCTCCGTCAATTCACGAAGGCCTCTTTGAATACAGCACACCATGGCTGGAAGAAGTCCAAGAGAACGACCATGGACTAGACGAACAGCGGGTAATAAGACAGACGGATGGATGACATCGCCAACCAAACTGTTAAAAAACCATCCAGAAGTGCCTTCCGGGATGTCGACCGACGAGCCTGGTGGTGGAAACTCCGAAGAATATCGCCTTTCTCATAGGGTCCGTCATCTTCTTCCAGAATCAAATCCCCTTGAGAGTGGTCTTGTATCCGGCGAAAGATATCTTCATTTACAACTCCACAATGAGCTGCTTCAGGAGTACCTTCTAGGTTAGGGAACAAATAATTTTCCCAGCTCTTCAAACTGCATAAAGCTCCCTTATGGCTCCCATGCATGCGGGAACAAATGTAGAGGTGGCACATCAATTTCCAGTAAGTCTCAAACAAGGCGGGCTCCTGCTTCTCCAGAAGTGCCAATTTGGCCTCGCACGGGAAATACTCTTCATATATGAGAGTGTAAAACACCTAGAGGGGGTGAATAGGTGTTAATGCTAATCTTAAGATCTTTTTAAACAAGTATGAGTATTTGATGCAACGATCGCCCAAAACAAGACTAAAAGCCGAATACCCGGTGAAGGGCTCTGAACTCCTTCCTCGTGATTCCTCAAAATAAGAGTTTGAGGTGCGTATTGCAATCTTGTTGTATGAGTAATAATCGATAATATAGCAAGGAATAAAATGGATGCAATAGTGAAGTGCACACAAGATATATATATCAAGCTAGAAATTTAGAGCAATAACACAAGCTAGAAGTAGAGAGCAATAAGAAAAGCAATCGCAAACACAAAGTATTTGTTTCGAGGTTCGAGCCATCGCTCTACTCCCCGCCTTTACCGCCGTGAAGGGTTTCCACTATATCCACCGAGGAATTACAGGTCTACCGAAGATCGGAGTACTGAACTCCACCAATTACAAGAGGTCTACCGAAGACCGGAGTACCGAACTCCACCAATCCAATCCTCTACCGAAGAGGAATCACAAAGCAAGAAGAACAAGTAACCAAGTGATCAACAAAAGGGATCACAAACTTCTCTTTACAACTTCCTTATAGAATGAGGAGGGTTTTTGGCTCAAGAAGTGTAGTGAGAAAAATAAACTCAGTTGTGAATGAAGATTGCTTGAAAAACAACTGAAAAACAATAGCCAAGAATGCACTAGAGAATTGAGAACTTTTGAAACTTTTTCTTTCTTTTTAAAACTTGAAAAACTAAGTATATTTCTTGTATTTTGCAAGTGACCAATCCCCACTATTTATAGGGATTAGAGGGGACCAAAATATGATTACAAATAGCTTAATAGGTCAGAAAATAGCTGCCAAAAATTCAGGATTAGCTGACACAAAAATCTCCAACAAATCCCAAGAGAGAGACTCAGAAAAATAGCCGTTGGCGGCTGGAGACGGCTGTCGGTCGACCGGCAGTCCAATTGGCAACTAGCCGTTAGACTCGGTCGACCGGTCGGTCGATCGGACGCCAAAGGGAAATTTTGAATTGAACTGTCGGTCGACCGATCGGTCGACCGACAGGAAACAGAGAGCAAAGTGGTGCCAGTCGGTCGACCGGTCGGTCGACCGACAGACGTTCAGAAAACATGCACGCCCTAGTCTCAAGGCCCGGTCGACCGGCCAAGCCTGGAATAGACCGGTCGACCGGCCCGGTCGACCGTCAGGCCTGAAACAGATTCTTTTATAGGATTTTTTCAGAACTTAGGAAAATTTCAAATTAATTTTGTAGGGATATATGGTTGAGTATCATGCTGAAAAGGTAGGTATACATGATATAAAAAAGATATAAAATTTATAAAAAATTGAGTCATGTATAAAGATCAAAGCATGAACTTAAATCAAAAGCCAAAAATAAAAACTGTATTTTGAAAAGTGTGTGTGTGTTCTTGAGCCAACTTAACACAACCTCAAACTTTAACAAACTAACTCTTACATAGGTTCTAGGAGATAATAAAGACTTCAAGTGGGCTTCTCCATGAACTTGAATAGCTTGGTATTTTCTTGAATAACTTGAGGTTTTGAACCCGAAACGAACTGACTTGAGTCAAAGCAACCTTCCTTTAGGGAAGAACACTTCATGAATCCTTAGAACCCTGAAACACACTTAAACATTAAAAATGATTAGTACAAATAACTATATATGTTTTGTAATCATCAAAACTCAATAAATTGGGTGATTATAACCTTGAGCCAACAATCTCCCCCTTTTTGATGATGACAAAACATACTAGTTATTTTTAAAAAAAATATGGGAAAAGAGCTTGGAAGCTCCCCCTCAAATCATGCTATGTATAAATGAAAGGCTATATGTATAAATGACTATATACATAACAGATAGAAACAAAGAATTTTGGCATAAAAAGATATAGGCTATATAAAAAAAAACATTGCTCAAAATTCTTAACTAAAAAATCAAAACTCACTTGTTATATCTCAAAAGTCAAAATGCATAACTCCAAAGTATAAAAACTCAAAATACATAACTCCAAAGTTATTTAAAACTTAAAATGCATAACTCCAAACTGATTAGGAAAGAGATGTGTGAAGTCTTAGCACAAATATTATGTAAAAGAAGGAAGGTTTAGAAACAACCTTAGTGCTCGATCGCTTCACAAATGTATTTCAAATGGTTATTGTATCCTTTTCAATCTCCGCTATAGCATAGGGCTATACCGAGTCGATTCTCAGGGAGAGCTCGCGATGGAAGCTTTACGGTCGGTAGTGAAGATATAAAACGAAGATTCTTCTTTGCTTAAAAGAATAAAAACAAATTGGAAAAACAAATGAAAGAATCGGTGGATGATTTGTTCATGATGGAAATAAAAGAAAAAGAAATCAAAACAAGATTGGCTTTGGGATTAACACTAAAAAGAAATGAAAACTTCTAAAAGATTTGAAGATGGAAGAAAACCATGACTAGCTAACCTTACTACCTTGCCAAAACTTACTAAACTCCGTGATAGTGAATGCATGCCTCATGTTGATTCATCGGCGTAGATTTGTCTTGCGTGTTGGTCTAATTACTTTCTCACTTGGATGATGGGGGATCACTCTTGGACTTGTCTTGTAGCCTCATAGATGTCATAGGCCTACAAGATAGACTTTCAATAATGGAATCATAAGAGCGACACACAAGGGATGCTAAGGAAGAAGATACAACATTCAATAATGGAAGTAATGAAGTTGTACAACAAATAGCATATGTTTGGTGATCCATCTCCATGTTCCATCAAGGCACTTGTTCAAAGACAAGGCTCTAAATGAGGCACACATGAATCATATGGAATTATAACAAGAACTTGCCAAGAAATGAAAGAAACCCATTGGAGAAGAGAAGACTGAAAGTACACCTAGAGGGGGGGTGAATAGGTGTAAATGCTAATCTAGAACTAAATGCAAACTAAATGCTCTAAATGCGGAAGCTAATGCAAATGTTGCACAAACTTGATACAATACAACAAGTGTAGCCGAATTCCCCTTGCGAGGCTCTAGACTAACTCCTCTTGATTCCCCTTGAAATGGGTTGAGGCGCTATGTGAAGCTCTTGTTGGATGAGTATAAGTTAGGCATACACACACAAGCAAACCAAGCAATCAAGGATATAGCAATATAATGCACACACACAATCTTGCCAAGCAATAAGGATGAATTGCAATATGAAAGATGCAAGGCAACATAAGCAATGAATAAGATATGTATGCAATGAATGAATGATGCTTGTACAAATGTAAAGAGAGTAGAGTTGAGAGAAATTGGATCAAACGCTAACACAAAGATTTGTTTCGAGGTTCGAGTACCCAACTCTACATCCCCGCCTACACCACCGTGTAGGATTTCCCAATCCACTATAGGAGTACCAAACTCCTCTCTCAACCTTACAAAGCCACCGAGGCTATACAACCACAATCCACCTCTACCGAAGAGGGATAAGGCCCGTAGCCAATACAAACACAATCACCTCTACCGAAGAGGGATCCAACCACAATACCACTCCGATCAACCTCTACCAAAGAGGGATACAACAAAAGCAAGGAGGGTTTACAACAAAGAGGCTTAACCTCAAACACTTCTCTTTTTCTCTCTTTTCCACAAAACAAGGATCCTAATAGATTAGGATAGTATGATAGCTCAAGTGTGGAAAACTATGTGTTTTTGGAAACAAGCAACAAAGAAAAACTAATTGGGAAGTCTCTTGTAAAAGATAGAAAATGCAAGATCAAATCAAAATCCCAAAACCTAGTTTTCTTTGATTTTCCAAAAACCCAAAACAATAAAGATGAGAAGTTTAAAGCCCAAAAACTCTTTTTAAAACTCTTTTAAACACTTCAGAAAACTGAAATTTTTCCTCTTAAAAATCTTGGCCAAAATCCCCAAAGAGATGGAGTTTATATAGGCCCTAGTCAAAACTAGCCGTTAGAGCTGAGCTGGCAGTTTTGACAGGCAACGGTCGACCGGCCCGGTCGACCGCCAACGGTCGGAAATGTGACCGTTGGGCAACAGCGGTCGACCGGCCCGGTCGACCCAAACAAACTGAGAGCAGAGCTCTTATCTCGGTCGACCGGCCCGGTCGACCGTCCCAGTGACTCCAAACGTGCACAGACTTGTGCACGTCGGTCGAACGTCCCGGTCGACCGGCTTCACCTCAAGTCGACTAGTTCGGTTGACTAATCGACTGATTGAAGTTTGGAACTGAAATCTGGGTCAGAAAAATAGTGTAAAATATTTTCTAAAAATCTTTTAACACTTCTAAAAATTCACAAAACTTGTTTTATCATTTTACTTTAATAACCAAACTTGTGATAAAAATTTCAAGACATATATCAATCATATCAATTCATTTTTGTGTCTTGCCAATTTTATCAAAAACAAAACTTGTATTTTATCAAACTAGATTTTTCCAAAACATGAATAGGATAGTCAAAATAAGTTTGTTTAAAAAGTTAAGCATGCATGTATAGAATGAAACAACTATACATATATCAATTTAAACTTGTTTTGATAAACTATTCATGAAAACCAAAACTCAATCATAAAACGTGTGTGATTGTGCACTTGAGCATATCAACTATACTAAGCTTTACAAATGGATCTAAAACACAATATCTACACTAAACTATGGATACCTAAGTCTTCTTGATGATCTCCATCTTCAAGATGACTAGCTCCCAAACTCGATCCACTGAGTGCAAAGGTATGATCTTTAAGTTTTGGCACCGGAATCACCATGATAAGCTCCCAAACACCTCTTGTTGAAGCTATCACCAAACTAATATCTTGCTAATGATCTGAAACTTAAAATCACAAGATTATTAGTAAACATAACTACATGAGTTGATCATCATCAAAACTAGAGTGGAAGGCCTTTGGGCCAACAATCTCCCCCTTTTTGATGATGACAAAACTCATGGAGTTATATATGCATGGATTAAAGTTAAGCTTCAAAGAAGCTCCCCCTCAACTCATGCATAAACAAATAAATAATAAATATGCAATGAATGACAATGCATATAAACATGGTGCTCTAGATACCAATGACATATTCAAAATAAAACATGTTCTAGATACCAATTAAATATTCAAAGCAAAGCATGCTCTAGATACCAATTAACAAATAAACATTTTCTAGATGCTCTAGATACCAATTAACAAATAAACATTTTCTAGATGCTCTAGATACCAATAAACATACCTTAAACTATATTAAACTTAATATATGCAAAAACATAAATATGCATATATATAAAACTCACAAATAATTCTCCCCCTTTTTGTCAATCATCAACAAAGGGGTAAGCATTCAAAACCATAGATAAAATGAGGGGTAATAATCTTTCTTCCCCTTTTTGTCAATCAAAACAATAAAATTAATGTTCTCCCCCTTTTTGTTTAAAAATAAAAACAAAATCAATAAGGGGTGACTACAAACATGATATCAATTAAAAATAAGTCAATGAAGCATCTTGATACCAAGTGAAAATAAACAAATATCAATAAATGTTATATGCTATATACATTCATGAAGAAGAAGACGCTAAGTTAGCTTCCCTACACATGTGCATCACATGAAAGATGGATGTTAAGCCCTAATTCACATAACACACATTATGTAATGAATAAGAGGAGATGTGAAGCTCCCCCTACACACGTGTACCACATAAAGTAAAGATGTTAAGCTTTTCAATACACAATACACTCAACATGAATCTATATGCACATAGGCAATGTAAAATATATATGATTTTCTTAAACAAAATTTTGAGATACCAATTTAAAACATAAACATCTTGACATCATTAAAAGAAATATGTTCTTTTAAACATATGATACAAATTTGAAACTATATTTTAACATAAAGCAAGGGAGTGGGAATCAAATACCAATTGAAATACAACATCAAATTTTTCTCCCCCTTTATGAAATACCAACTAAGCATATGCATAAGCTTGTTAAGATACCAATTGAAAACAAATCAATCATTAGAAATTTTTCAAGCTTAGCATAAACAAGATTTGTGCTTAAGATATAGAAATGTAATAGCACAAATAAAAATGTATGTGTGTATGAGATAGAATGAGTACCAATCACCAATAGATGATACCAATTCATACATACACAATAAACAATTAGGAGTATACAAAAGGATCAAATTGATACCAATTGAAAGTGTTCAATGATACCAATTGAAAAATAGGGTCAAGTGTATATCTCATATTATAACGAAGAATATGAACTAGTTAAAATGAATAGTTTTGTTAACTAGTACGAAATCCTTCAAGCAAGGAATAAATACGAATCATTTTTCATAAAAATAAAATCCACATGATAATAAACACTCTAATCCAACTAAGCATAAAAATGTCTCATGGAAACAAAACATGAGAAAATGATAAATGTGAGTGTACAAGTCATGTATGGAGATCACAATCATGAAAATTTGTTCAATTTAGCTCAATTATTCCTTTAAATAAGACAACTAAAACTTAACATTATTTAATCTTCAAGGCATATGTATGTCTAATACAAACTAAAATATACATACATATCCAAGATACAAATGAGTCCACAAGGATATATGCATGAAGGCACGTGGCTCCAAAAGGATATTCATGTATATCTAATAGTTTGAACAAGGTAAACATATACATGAAGTTTAAATACAATTCAAAGAAAACATGAAAAGCATGAAAAGTATGAAAAATTTAGCTTTTCATTAAAACAATTTGATACCAATTCTTTTCAAGGTATATGTATGATTTGTCAACACAAGAAGTATACATACATATCCCTTAAACACACTTTGAGTCCATAATAGATATTTGCATGAAAGGCAAATGACTCAAGGGGTATACATGTATATCTTCAAGTTTGGCAAAATACACATATACATGAAACGAAAAACTCATAATCATAAAACAAATACCAAAAATGGAATACAAGTTTAAAATGTATGAATCATCAAAACTAGACTATACTAGCACATCTAATGGGAACAAACAAGCATTCAATCCCAAACATATATAGATTTGTTTGTAGCCCATTCTATGTTCAAGTATAAATCCTAGTCTTAATGAAAGCTAACATCTAAACATATATTCAAGACATGAAGCATCAAACCAAACACGAATTTTGCTATATAAAATATGCAAAGATTCATCAAAAAAATTCTTTTATCAAACTTCTAGGTATATGTATGATTCATCCAAATTTAACAATATACATACATATCCCAACCGTAAACGAGTCTATTAAAAGTATTTGCATGAAGGCAAAAGACTCACGGGTATACATGTATATTTATTAGGTTTGAATTTAAAATACATATACATGAAGTAAAAGTGTGAGAATAGGCATAGCAAGTATAAATGAAAGAATCATCAAAACTAGCCTATACATGTGCATATAGTGGGTACAAATGAGCATGAAGTGCAAACATATAAAAGTCAATTTGTTCTCACTATGTGTACATGCATACATGCAAGTTTTGATAAGATCTACATCTAAACTAGTTTATACCACATAAAGCATAAAACAACAAAAAAATCATCATGAGAAAACTAAAACATGATTACTATGTAAATTCACATGTATTAGATTCATGATGTACATTATAGCTAAACAAAAGGTGAGAACACTAAATATGAGTTCATATAAGCATGTGTGTCTCAAATACTATACATGTATGTCAAGGATCTAATAAACATGGCATGTACATACTAATCCATAGACAATGAAAACATGCTATAAAACAATGAATATGAAAGCATGTAAACTATAATAAGGAGTTAGAAATTGTTACCAACACCTAGAAGGCAACTCTCCTTGTCTCCAAAGCATGGTGGTTCTTTCCACCAAACTTCCCTTGAAAGTGATGCATCCAATTGATCTCCTTTAAGTACGGAACGCATCTACTCCAAGGTGTCATCACTCTCACGTCATGTGAGAGCCCACACCTACATCAAAAATTGGAGGGGTGGTCTTTGGTACCCATACTCTTTTGGGTCCATGGGGGTTAGTCCCTTCTCTAACCCAAACAAACTTCTTTGCTAAATTATCAATATTTAATCTATCAAAAAAAATTTAGCAAGGTGGCCCCTACGTCCACAATGTGTACAAGTGTACACATAAGCATACGTGTGATGGTGTCCGTGGGAAGCATGTGTATGCCGTGGAGGGTGTGCATGAATGGATGGAATTTGTTTCTTTCGAAACAAAGATTCCAAACGTGTATGCCCTTCTACACATTGGCTCAAAGTGGAGCCCAAACAATCTACACTCTTCTTTAATAAGCAAATATCATCATTAATTCTTGAAGAAGAGGTACATGCATTAGGTGACTAGATGAAGAGGCTATACTAGCATGGCAAACATGTGCAACAATCTTATTTTGCAAAACATCATTTTTCTTTAAGCAATCATTTAAATCATTTGAAATAGAGATAATTTTATTTTTCAAAGCAACATTCTCTTGTAAAACAAAATCAATTTTAGAAGACAAATTTTCATTCTTCTTTAAAATAGCATGGCAATCATTTTTAGATTTTAAGAATTCATTTTCTTTTAGTGCAAGTTCTAATTGAGATCTCAATGAGTCCCTTTCATTATAGACCTCAACCTTCTCTTGCAAAACATTATCAAGTCTAGAATGCAAGCTCTTATTTTCTTTTTCAATTTCTAGACTTTTCTTTTTCAAAATGTTATATTTTTCTATTAGTTTTTCACAAACAATAGATAGTTCTTCATTTAAGGCATGGGGATCAATATTATCATTTGAAGAACTAGAACAATCATCACTATCTAAGTGGGTTTCCGATTGTACCTCAAGGGAGTCATTCCCTTGGACCATGAAGCATTGAGAATCGGATTCTCCACTAGATTCCTCCGGTTGATTTGGCACTTGAAGCATGGAGGTGGTGGTTGTGGTTGACAATAGATTCCACACTGCAAAAGCGGAATCAATATTAGAAACAAGCATAAGATAATCTTTAGGTAATGTGCTTCTAATAACCTCTAGGGCTTGTGCATTGGCCCCTATATGATCACCATTACCAAGATATCATTTCTTGGTAGCGGCAAGAAAGACATGCAAGCCTAGGGTCTTCAAATACATGGACATCCTATACTTCCAAATATCAATGTTGGAAGGGTCAAAGCTAGGTGGGGTCATGAAGTCCATGGTATAAACTATATGTGCAATCAACAAATGCAAACAAGAGATTAGCAAGCAAATGGATCTCACTCCTAGGATGTTAAGCCTAATATCAGGAGCACTAGCTCTGATACCAATTGAAAGTACACCTAGAGGGGGGTGAATAGGTGTAAATGCTAATCTAGAACTAAATGCAAACTAAATGCTCTAAATGCGGAAGCTAATGTAAATGTTGCACAAACTTGATACAATACAACAAGTGTAGCCGAATTCCCCTTGCGAGGCTCTGGACTAACTCCTCTTGATTCCCCTTGAAATGGGTTGAGGCGCTATGTGAAGCTCTTGTTGGATGAGTATAAGTTAGGCATACACACACAAGCAAACCAAGCAATCAAGGATATAGAAATATAATGCACACACACAATCTTACCAAGCAATAAGGATGAATTGCAATATGAAAGATGCAAGGCAACACAAGCAATGAATAAGATATGTATGCAATGAATGAATGATGCTTGCACAAATGTAAAGAGAGTAGAGTTGAGAGAAATTGGATCAAACGCTAACACAAAGATTTGTTTCGAGGTTCGAGTACCCAACTCTACATCCCCGCCTACACCACCGTGTAGGATTTCCCAATCCACTATAGGAGTACCAAACTCCTCTCTCAACCTTACAAAGCCACCGAGGCTATACAACCACAATCCACCTCTACCGAAGAGGGATAAGGCCCGTAGCCAATACAAACACAATCACCTCTACCGAAGAGGGATCCAACCACAATACCACTCCGATCAACCTCTACCAAAGAGGGATACAACAAAAGCAAGGAGGGTTTACAACAAAGAGGCTTAACCTCAAACACTTCTCTTTTTCTCTCTTTTCCACAAAACAAGGATCCTAATAGATTAGGATAGTATGATAGCTCAAGTGTGGAAAACTATGTGTTTTTGGAAACAAGCAACAAAGAAAAACTAATTGGGAAGTCTCTTGTAAAAGATAGAAAATGCAAGATCAAATCAAAATCCCAAACCTAGTTTTCTTTGATTTTCCAAAAACCCAAAACAATAAAGATGAGAAGTTTAAAGCCCAAAAACTCTTTTTAAAACTCTTTTAAACACTTCAGAAAACTGGAAATTTTCCTCTTAAAAATCTTGGCCAAAATCCCCAAAGAGATGGAGTTTATATAGGCCCTAGTCAAAACTAGCCGTTAGAGCTGAGCTGGCAGTTTTGACAGGCAACGGTCGACCGGCCCGGTCGACCGCCAACGGTCGGAAATGTGACCGTTGGGCAACAACGGTCGACCGGCCCGGTCGACCCAAACAAACTGAGAGCAGAGCTCTCATCTCGGTCGACCGGCCCGGTCGACCGTCCCAGTGACTCCAAACGTGCACAGACTTGTGCACGTCAGTCGACCGTCCCGGTCGACCGGCTTCACCTCAAGTCGACTAGTTCGGTTGACTAGTCGACTGATTGAAGTCTGGAACTGAAATCTGGGTCAGAAAAATAGTGTAAAATATTTTCTAAAAATCTTTTAACACTTCTAAAAATTCACAAAACTTGTTTTATCATTTTACTTTAATAACCAAACTTGTGATAAAAATTTCAAGACATATATCAATCATATCAATTCATTTTTGTGTCTTGCCAATTTTATCAAAAACAAAACTTGTATTTTATCAAACTAGATTTTTCCAAAACATGAATAGGATAGTCAAAATAAGTTTGTTTAAAAAGTTAAGCATGCATGTATAGAATGAAACAACTATACATATATCAATTTAAACTTGTTTTGATAAACTATTCATGAAAACCAAAACTCAATCATAAAACGTGTGTGATTGTGCACTTGAGCATATCAACTATACTAAGCTTTACAAATTGATCTAAAACACAATATCTACACTAAACTATGGATACCTAAGTCTTCTTGATGATCTCCATCTTCAAGATGACTAGCTCCCAAACTCGATCCACCGAGTGCAAAGGTATGATCTTTAAGCTTTGGCACCGGAATCACCATGATAAGCTCCCAAACACCTCTTGTTGAAGCTATCACCAAACTAATATCTTGCTAATGATCTGAAACTTAAAATCACAAGATTATTAGTAAACATAACTACATGAGTTGATCATCATCAAAACTAGAGTGGAAGGCCTTTGGGCCAACAAAGACCATACAACTTGCAAGATTAAAGATAGCAATCACCCATGAGTTAGTAGTTAGCAAGGTTAGTGGTTAGCTAGACATGTAAGAAAAGTTAGCTACAAGCCATTACAAAAGAAAAGCAAAGCATGAAGTAAAATGCTAGAAAAGTAAAGCTACAAGTAAAGAAAGCAAAGTAAAGAAAGCAAGTAAACTAGAAATTGCTCAAGTAGAGATGAAGAGAATGGATCAATCCTTGCTTCAAGTTGTCACTCCTTGATGTGTACAAGCTCTCTCTCTCTTACAAACTCTCTCTTGCAAAGATTTCTAGGGAGGAAGAAGAGGATCTAAAGAACTAAAACCTAGAGAAAAAACCTACAAAAATTACAAGCAACTACTAATTTCTCCTCTCTCTTCTGCTCTGTCTTTTCTCGCAGGTCTTGGTCCAGTATTTATAGGCCTTAGAGAGAAGTCTCCAGAAGACGAACAGGTGGCAGAAATCTGGGGCTCAGAGGCCCCAGATCTGCCGCAGATCTACAGCTGGGATTGGGTTTCTGCGGCACAATCTGGTCCGTTGGATCCCCACTTTCTGTTACGAATCTGTTAGGAGTTTGTTATCCACGTGGACCTTCTAGAAGTGTGAGTTGGCGCGCAGAATTCTCCAGATCCTGGGCTCTAATCTTGGGCTCTCTTTTGGGCTTGGAATTAATTCCATTTAATTATTGCTAATTAAAGGAATTTTGGGCCTTTTCTCCATTAGAGTGTGGACCTGTAAAAATATAGAGAAGATGAGTAAAAATCATATTTTTATTTGCAATATGCATGGGGATTATGTGGTAAAATATGCAATATTGTGTATCAATCACAAACGCAAAAATAACTAACCTTTTTCTCCCCCTTTTTGTCATACATTAAAAAGGGTAAACATAGTTTAAAAAAAATTTCTTCATAAATCCACAACACAAACATTCAACTCACCACAAATAAAGGAAAATCGAGCATAGTCTAGGGGTTTTGTAAAAATATCGGCAAGTTGAAAATCGGTAGAAATATAATCAATATCAATATCACCTTTCTCATAATGATCTCTAAAAAAATGATACCGAATGTCAATGTGCTTAGTTTTACTATGTTGATTTGCATTTTTAGTCATATGAATAGTACTAGTATTATCACAAAATATTTTAATATGGTCAAAATGCAAATCATACTCAAGGAGAGTATGTTTCATCCAAAGAACTTGTGCACAACAAGCTCCGGCCGCAACATACTCCGCCTCGGTGGTTGAAAGGGCTACCGAATTTTACTTTTTGGAAGACCAAGAAATAAGACAATTACCAAGAAATTGACATGTTCCACTTGTACTCTTCCTATCTACCCGACAATCCGCATAGTCGGCATCCGAAAAACTCGTCATGGAAAATTGTCCGGTCTTCTGATACCACAAACCCATTTCAATTGTGCCCTTAAGGTATCTAATAATGCGTTTTACCGCAACCAAATGGGATTCTTTAGGACACGATTGAAATCGAGCACAAAGATAAACCGAAAACATAATATCCGGCCTACTAGCCATCAAATACAACAAGCTACCAATCATGCTACAGTAAAGCTTAATGTCTACACATGTACCTTGTTCATCCTTCTCAAGTTTTGTTGTAATTGCCATGGGAGTTTTGCTTGTTTTAGCTCCTTCAAGCCCAAATCTCTTGATAAGTTCCTTTGTGTACTTGGCTTGATTGATGAAGATCCCATCCTTCTTTTGCTTAATTTGGAGACCAAGGATATAGTTGAGCTCACCCATCATAGACATCTCGAATTCTTTCTTCATGCATGATTCAAAAGCTTGGCAAAGATTTTCATTAGTAGAACCAAATATGATATCATCCACATAAATTTGAACTATAAGTATATCATTTTCAACATGCTTTGTAAATAAAGTAGTATCTATTTTTCCTTTCTTAAAACCATTTAAAATTAGAAAAGAGGAAAGTATTTCATATCATGCCCTAGGGGCTTGTTTTAAACCATAAAGAGCTTTGTCAAGTTTGAAAACAAAATTCGGATGTGTAGGATCAACAAACCCGGGGGGTTGTTCAACATACAACTCCTCTTCTTTAAATCCATTTAAGAAAGTACTTTTTACATCCATTTGAAAAAGCTTAAAATCTTTATAAGAAGCAAATACAAGTGTCATTCGTATGGCTTCAAGCCGTGTTACGGGTGCAAAGGTTTCTTCAAAATTAATCCCTTCGATTTGAGTGTAACTTGAGCAACTAACCTAGCTTTATTCCTAATAGCATTTCCCGACTCATCCAACTTGTTCTTAAAGATCCACTTAGTACCAATTGTTGGTCTATCGTGGGGCCTAGGAACAAGATGCCAAACTTGGTTGCGCTCGAATTGATTGAGCTCCTCTTGCATGGCTATCAACCAATATGAGTCGGCCTGGGCTTTGAGGATGTTCTTGGGTTCAAAATGAGAAATAAAAGCATAGTGTCCACATAAATCATGAAGTTTAGAACGAGTAGTTACCCCTTTAGATACTTCACCTATAATAAGATCCTTGGGATGATGAGGATTGAATCTCTAATCTTTTGGAAGTTGTTGAGTAGGCTCCACTTCAACTTCTTGATTTTTATTTCCTTGAACCTCATTGTCTTGAACTTCTTTTCCTTCATCATCCTTTGGCATGTCTTCAATAGTAGGTGAATCCTTCAAAGTAGCTCTCTCCATATCTTCATTTAAAGCATCTATTTCTACAACATTCTTAACAAACACATTAGATTCCTCAAACTTAACATGAATAGATTCTTCAATAGTTAAAGATGACTTGTTGAAAACTCTATAAGCTTTACTAGTATTAGAATATCCAAAAAAATTGCTTCATAAGACTTTGCATCAAATTTTTCTAAATTGTCTTTAGTATTCAAAACAAAGCATTTGCAACCGAAAACTTTGAAATATGAAACATTTGGTTTTCTAGAAAAATAGATCTCAAAGGATGTTTTTGAAGTATTTTTGCATAAGAAAACACGATTTGATATATAGCAAGATGTGTTAACGGCCTCGGCCCATAGATAATGTGGGAGACCATATTCATTTATCATTGTCCTAGCCATCTCTTGTAATGTCCGATTTTTTCTCTCAACTACTCCATTTTGTTGTGGAGTTCTAGGACAAGATAGTTCATGCTTAATTCCATGTTCTTAACAAAAAGTGGTAAAGGGTAGGTTATTGAATTCACCACCTCTATCACTTCTTATTCTTAAAATAGAAGAATCTTTTTCCTTTTTAACTCTTTTCTTAAAGCCTTGAAAATATGAAAAGGCTTAATTTTTGTGTTCTAAAAAGAAAACCCAAGTAAAACGCGAGAAATCATCAACTAAAATAAAAGCAAACCGATTCCCACTTAGACTTTTGGTTTGTGTAGGACCAAACAAATCCATATAGATTAACTCCAAGGGACGTGATGTCATGATATCCTTGATTGACTTGAAAGAGGACTTGGTTTATTTCCTAAGTTGGCACGCGTCACAAACGCGGTCCTTTTCAAAGTTCAAGCAAGGAATACCTTTCACCATTTCCTTATTGTTTAACCTAGATAGATGGTTAAAAGAAATGTGGCCTAATCTTCTATGCCACAACCAAGAGTCATCATTAAGGGCTTTTAAACAAGTAGCATTGTAAAACATATTAGACATGTCAATCATGTAAACATTACATTCACGAAAATTGGAAAATATACATGTATTAGATTGTCTATCAATAACTCTACAAGCTAAATTATAAAAAAAAACATCAAAATCTTTGTCACAAAGTTGACTAACACTCAAGAGGTTATGCTTGAGGCCATCAACCAAAACAACATTTTCTATTAAAGGGGATGTACCAAGTTTAACATTACCAATACCTATGATTTTTTCCTTGGCATCATCTCCGAAGGTGACAGTGCCACCTTCATGGTATCTTGATAGGATTGCAAAGTTGTTGATATCCCAAGTCATGTGCCTTGAGCAACCACTATCATGATACCACAATCCTTTACGTCGTTGGGCCTTGGAAGGTACCTATATCATTTAACAAATTCGTTGACTTTGGTACCCAAATTTTCTTGGGTCCTTGAAAGTTAGTATTCCGAACCCAAATATTATGATGTGAAGCATTAAGTCTATCATAGCAAACTCTAACTAAATGACCTTTACGACCACAATATGTGCATGAAAATACTTTACCATACATGTATGCATGATGTGTGTGTGGAGTGTGGACATGTTTAGGGTGTTTGGCATGATGTAAAGGTTGTGATCTATAAGCATGAGCATGAATAGCATGAGATTGTTTCTTAGGCACTTGTTTCTTAGGAAACATAGCCTCTAATCTATTCTTATCAAATTCACATTTTTTCAAAACTACTCCTAAAGACTCAATTTTCACTTTTAGCATGGAAATTTCATTTTCATTAATTTGTGAAAACTTACCTTTGCAAGAAATTTTATAGTTGTCAAAATCCTTTTGTGTAGAAACAAGAGTTGAAAGCAAATCATCTTTTTCTTTTGAAGGAGTGAAAACTTTGTGATTTAAAGATTCATTTTCCTTTTCCATTTTCAAATACTTCTTTTTAAGAAAGTCATAGTTATGTGAGAGTTCTTCAAAAGCTTCTCCTAGTTCATCCATGGAAAGCTCACAATCAATGGGAGTATTGGAAATTACCTTGCTTGTGCTTTCATTTTCCATGAAGCACATGTTGGCGGTGTCGACATCCTCCTCGGATTCACTCTCGAAATCCCAAGTAGCCCTTAATGCTTTCTTTTTGTATAGCTTCTTGGAGGTGGAGGGCTTGACTTTATCCGGGCATTTCGCAACAATATGACCCATCTTCCCATAATTGAAACAAATGATTTTCTTATCTTCTTTACCTTGCCATTTCTTTTTATTTTGGAACTTTGCCTTGTTATACATTCTCCGAACGTTCTTGACAAGAAGTGAAAGCTCCTCATCATCTTCTTCTTCATCGTCTTCGTCGGAGGATGTGGAATGACTCTTGTAGGTAATAGTTTTCTTCTTGGAGGGAGCAATCTCTTCTCTTGCTTTCCTCTCCATCTCATGGGTCTTTAGGTTCCCAATGAGACTTATAAGCTCCATCTCTTCTGTTGGCCCAAAGGCCTTCCACTCTAGTTTTGATGATGATTAACTCATGTAGTTATGTGTACTAATAATCTTGCAATGTTTAAGTTTCAGATATTTAACAAGATATTAGTTGGTGAAAGCCTCCACACATCTTTTCACATGTTGATTCAAGAGCCTAAGCATCAAAGATGATATCTTGCACTCATTGGAGTCTTGCTCAGTGAATCAGAGTTTTGGATCGAGTCGGCTTGGAGATTGCGCTCTACAAGAAGACTTAGGTATTCATAGTTTTAGTTTGGGTTTAGATCCTAAATTGTAAAGATTAGAATAGTATGATATGCTCAAGTTTACAACACACACACGTTTCATGTTTTGAATATTGGTTTTCGGTTTTTTGATTAACCGATCTTGGTTTACATGAATAGAGTTTATATCAAAACAAGTTTACATGGTTTAATGTATACTAGATTTTTTTCTATATACATGTATGCTTTAACTATTTAAAGAAACTTAGTTTGATAGTCTATTTCATGTGTTTTATGTTTTGGTCAAAACATATATTTGGTATTAATGACAAAAACTATGATATGTATATGTTTCATGTATATTGGATTTCTATCCCTATGCATTATGCTTCAGAGTGTTTAAATATCATGTTTTTGTATTTGAATGAGTTTTGGACAAAATGTATTTTCTATTCAAGAATCCAAGTTATAGAAAATACAAGGTTTGGTTTTTTGACAAAATTTCTATGACACAAAAATAGTCAAATATGTTTGATATTTGTGTTGGAATTTTTAACACAAGTTTGTATTTCAATATAAAATGACAAAACTATTTTTGTGGAATTTTAGAGATTTTATGGGAATTTATTGGATATTAAATACCTTAGTTTTGCTGACCTGAACAGCTGCTGCCAGGCTAGGTCAGTCGACCCTGACAGTCGACCGCACCAAGTAGCCGGTCGACCGTATGGGTCGACCGACGTGCACAGATACGTGCACGCTGGCTGCCAGTTGGGCCGGTCGACCGACTGTGAGCAGGTTTGCTCTCTGTTTGTTTAGGTCGACCGGGCGGTCGACCGGTAGTGCCAACGGGTCAAAATATGACCGTTGGGCGGTCGACCGGCAGGGTATTTCGGGCTAAAATAGCTGCCAACGGCTAGTTTCCAAATTAGCCTATAAATACCCCATTTGAGAGAGGTTTTCCAAAAAGAATTTTTGGGCTAAAATTTTCATTCTCTCAGGTGTTTTTACTGCAATCAAAATAGGTTTTTGGATTCAAATTGAACAATCTTTTTGGTGTTTTCTTTAGGATTTGAAAAATCAAAGAAAAGGGTTTTGGGAAAAGCTTTTGAATTGAACTTCTCTATCTTGGTTTCATTTATTTCCCAAAGATTTTCTTTGAGTTGCTGGTTTCAAATCCTTGGTTTTCTCCACACTTGATCTAAAATCTACTATCTTCTCTATAGGATTTTGTGTGGGAAAAAGAGATTGTTTTGTGGTTGTTGTTTGAAACCACTAAGTTGTAAACCCTATTTAGCTTGGCTTTGTGCCTTTCCCTCATTGTGTTGAGGAAGATTTGCTATTAGGTTGTATCCCTCAAGGTTGTGAGGTGATCTTTGTATTGGGTTGAGCTTGCCTCAAGGAGGAGGTTGTTGTTGGCTTGGAGTTTTCCTCAAGAGGAGGTTGTGGTTTGTAAGGGAGGAGTTGGGTACTCCTTATAATTGTGATTGCCCCAAATCCTCGGTGGAGGTTCCCTTTGTGGGAGTCCTTTGTGGACAAGCTAGTGGATTGGAAATCCTTCGTGTGTCGAAGGCGGGGATGTAGAGCTGGGTGCTCGAACCTCGGAACATATCTTGTTGTTTGCGCTTGATCCATTGGCTCTCTCTAACTCTCTCTTTACTTTGTGCCTTGCATCTATTTATATTGCTCATTCATATTTGCTTGGCTTGGTTGTGTGCATCACTTGTTGATAGCACTTGAGTGTGAATTGCATTAAGTTTTCATATTCCTCATTTAGTTTATAGATTAGCTATATCACCTATTCACCCCCCTCTAGGTGATTTCAATTGGTATCAGAGCCAGTGCTCCAGATATTAGGTTTAACCACCTAGGAGTAAGATCTTGGATTGCTAATCTTCATTTGCATTATCATTTGCACTCATGGCTAGCCCTCCTATGTTTGACCATTTTAGACTTGATTCTTGGAAGGTTGACATGATTAGGCATATGAAAAGCCTAGGACATCTAGCTTATCAAGCCATCACTATAGAAACCCTCCCAAATAATAGCAAGCATAAGAAGGCCAATGCACTTGCACTTAGAGCACTTAGAGCATCTCTTAATGAACATCTTTTACATGTTTTTGATCGCTGTGATTCTGCTTTTGCAGTTTGGAGCATCTTGACCTCTCCCGAGCTTCCAACGATTATCAACAAGATGAGGAGAACAAAGAGAGTCAAGTCCGACGAGCGTTGCTTCATGGTCCAAGGGAATAACTCCCTTGAGGTACATTCGGATTCTCCACTTGATGATAGCTCTAGTTCTTATTGCCATGGATGTTTTGAAGTTCAAAATTTAAATGTAGAACTTGCATCTAAGCTTGAAAAGTTTGTTGAAAAACATAAATCTTTGAAAGAAAAATATTTTGATTTACAAAAAGAAATGAAGGATTTATGTTCCACTTTTGAAACCGTTTTGCAAGAGAAAGAAGAGATTACTAGTGAACGTGACTCACTTGAATCTCAACTTGAACTTGCACTCAAAGAGATTGAAGTTTTGAAAAACAAAAATGATTGTGATAATGTTGTAGAAAACAATAAGGTTTTATCTTCTAAGGTAGATCTTGTTTTTAAAGAAAATCTTACTTTGAAAAATAAAATTTATTCTATTACAAAAGAATTGGATTTGGTTTTGATTAAAAATAAATCTTTGCAAAATGAGATTGATATTCATGTTTGCCATGCTAGCGTAGCTTGTTCTTCTTGCACACCTATAGCATGCTCCACTTTATCTTCTAGCATTGAAAATGATATAAATAATTTGAAGAAAAGTGTTGATTGTTTGGGCTCCACTTTGAGCCATTGTGCCATGGACCACACTCGTTTGGAATCCTTGGTTCGCAAGAAACAAGTTCCAACTATGCATGCACACCCAACACGGCATACATATGCTCATCACGGACACAATCATAACATGTATGCTCATGTGTACACTTGTACACATTGTGGTCGAAAAGGCCATCTTGCTAGATTTTGCTATGATAGATTACATGTTGAAAATTTAGCAACTAATCTTGTTTGGGTTAGGAGAGATACTAACCCCCGTGGACCCACAAGAAAATGGGTACCAAGATCCACCTCCTTGATGTTTGATGTAGGTGGAGGCTCTCGCATAACGTGAGAGTGTTGGTGCCTTGAGGTGGATGCGTTCTAAGCTTAAAAGAGAACCATTTGGATGCTTCACTCTCAAGGGAAAAGTGGTGGGAGGACCACCGTGGTTTGGAGAACTAGAAAAGTACCTTCATTGGTTTTGGTATCATCTCTAACTCCCAAATTTAGTTTGCATGCTTTTCATGTTCATTTTTTATAGCATGTTATGTTTTGTTGTTCATTGTGCTTGTGCCATGTTCATTAGACTAGTGTTATCATGTTTAGTTTCTTGAGCACCCATGTTTCACATGGATCTATATTTAGTGTTCACACCTTGTTTAAACTAACATGTATGACCTAGATCTAATGCACATGCATATGCATAATGATCATATGGATGTTTGTGATATATCTTGTGTGCATTTCATCATTGCATATTATTCATTCTTTGTTCGATCAATTCTCATACAACAAGGTTGCATTGCGCGCCTCTAACCCATTCAAGGGGAATCAGGAGGAAGGAGTTCAGAACCTTTCACGGGATATACAGCTCTTAGTCTTGTTTTGAGAGATCGTTGCATCATTCATCCATTTTAGTTTTAAAATGTCATTAATACTTCATATTTTTGATTATTATGATTGCATTTATAATATTGATTTTTGACCCATTTTATGCTTCATGTTTTGACTACTTGCTTGAATGATAGTTCTCATTAAGACTAGAATTTATACTTGTACAACTAGTGAGCTACAAATAGACCTTTATATGTTTGGACTTGAATGCTTATTTGTACCCATTAGATGTGTTAGTATAGTCTAGTTTTGATGATTCATGCATTCTAACTTGTATTCTTCATTTTGGATATATTTCTATGATCATGTGTTTTAACTTCATGTATATGTCCATCTTGTCTAAACTATTGATTATACATATACATCCTTGAGCCACGTGCCTTCATGCATATACTTTTGTGGACTCACCATGTTTGGGATATGTATGTATACTTTAGTTTGTACATGACATACATATGCCTTGAAGTTCAAATCGTTTTGATGTTTTTCATGCTTTCAAGCAATTTCAATTAATAATGAAAATTTAGTTTATCATGTGTTAATGTTTTAAAAGAATTTCATTTGAGCTTGAATGCAAAATTTTCATGACAATGTATTTCACATTATACTTGTACACTCACTTTATTATTTTACTCATGATTTGTTTTCACGAGACTTTGATATGGGCTTTATGGAATTTGAGTGTTTAGTGATCATGTGATTTTCATGTCTCATGAAAAATATTTTTGTGTTATTCCTTACTTGAAGGATTTCGTACTAGTTAACAAGTTTTCCATTCAACTAGTTGCGATATTCTCCATTTTGGTAGTATTTTTCAAACAAACCTTGATTTCAAATCTATTTTTGAAAACCCCTACCTTCAATAGGCGGTTGGACGGGAGATCATGCTCATGTATGCTTTATAATGAAAATCATTTTAAACTTGATCATGAAATGGGTGGTAGTTGATATGAGTCATACACTTGATCTTATTGTTGTTTCAATTGGTATCATTGAATTCTTTCAATTGGTATCAATCTTGGCATCCTTTTGTATACTCATATATGTTTTGTTTTATATATGTATGCTTATACTTCATATAGTATCAATTTCAATTGGTATCTATTTCTTACATACATATATAGATGATTTATTTGTGCTTATTATATCCCTATATCTTGAAGCACAAATTTTGATTATGTTAAGCTTGAGTTTTTCAATTGGTATCCATATACAAGCTTTATCATAATTTTAAGATTGCTAAGCTTGAATTTTTAATGAATATCATGTTTCAATTGATTTAATTTTCAATTGGTATCTTATTTCAAACTTATGCATATTTTCTTTTGGTATTTCATAAAGGGGGAGAAAACTCGTATTTTATATTTCAATTGGTATTTGGTTTACCATTGTTTTTGTTTCCTACTCCCTAACTTTATGATGAAAAATAATTACACATCAATATTAATGTAATTGGTATCATATGCTTATAATGAAAAATATCTTCTTTTGGTATCAAGATGCTTTTTATTTCCTTAAATTTGGTATCAATTTTTTTTTATCTATTGGTATCAAGTTTACATTACATGTTTTCATTTTTGATATAAAATGTTATTTTGTTTCAATGCCTTGTTTTATTTCAAATAGGATTTGGCATTTCTCAAAGTTTGTTATTTTCAATTGATATCATATTGACTTTGGTTTTACCCCTTGGAATAATTTATTGCTTCTTTGTTTTGAACTTTTAGGGGGAAAAGTATTTGTTTTCATTATGTTTGTATTTACCCCTTTGTTGATGATTGACAAAAAGGGGGAGAAGAATTTGTAGTTTATATGCATGGTTGATTTATGCATATGTTTTAGTTGGTTTTCATTGGTAATAATATGTTGGTTAGTTTCAATATTATTGGTTATTGGTATCAAGAGCAAGAACATGTTAATAATGTCTTGGTGTAAATGTTTTGTTTAATTGGTATTGTTTTATTGGTATCAAGAGCATGTTTCATTGTTTTATGTTTTATTTACTTGGTATCCTGAACATGTTTATATGTGCTTAAGAACATTCATTGCATATCTTATATGTTTTATTGTTATGCATGAGTTAAGGGGGAGCTTCTTTGAAGCTTCACTTTAATCCATGCATATATAACTCCATGAGTTTTGTCATCATCAAAAAGGGGGAGATTGTTGGCCCAAAGGCCTTCCACTTTAGTTTTGATGATGATTAACTTATGTAGTTATGTGTACTAATAATCTTGCAATGTTTAAGTTTCAGATATTTAACAAGATATTAGTTGGTGAAAGCTTCCACACATCTTTTCACATGTTGATTCAAGAGCCTAAGCATCAAAGACGATATCTTGCACTCATTGGAGTCTTGCTCGGTGAATCAGAGTTTTGGATCGAGTCGGATTGGAGATTGCGCTCTACAAGAAGACTTAGGTATCCATAGTTTTAGTTTGGGTTTAGATCCTAAATTGAAAAGATTAGAATAGTATGATATGCTCAAGTTCACAACACACACACGTTTCATGTTTTGAATATTGGTTTTCGGTTTTTGGATTAACCGATCTTGGTTTACATGAATAGAGTTTATATCAAAACAAGTTTACATGGTTTAATGTATACTAGATTTGTTCTATATACATGTATGCTTCAACTATTTAAAGAAACGTAGTTTGATAGTCTATTTCATGTGTTTTATGTTTTGGTCAAAACATATATTTGGTATTAATGACAAAAACTATGATATGTATATGTTTCATGTATATTGGATTTCTATCCATATGCATTATGCTTCAAAGTGTTTAAATATCATGTTTTTGTATTTGAATGAGTTTTGGACAAAATGTATTTTCTATTCAAGAATCCAAGTTATAGAAAATACAAGGTTTGATTTTTTGGCAAAATTTCTATGACACAAAAATAGTCAAATATGTTTGATATTTGTGTTAGAATTTTTAACACAAGTTTGTATTTCAATATAAAATGACAAAACTATTTTGTGGAATTTTAGAGATTTTATGAGAATTTATTGGATATTAAATACCTTAGTTTTGCTGACCTGAACAGCTGCTGCCAGGCTAGGTCGGTCGACCCTGACGGTCGACCGCACCAAGTAGCCGGTCGACTGTATGGGTCGACCGATGTGCACAGATACGTGCACGCTGGCTGCCAGTTGGGCCGGTCGACCGCACGGTCGACCGACTGTGAGCAGGTTTGCTCTCTGTTTGTTTAGGTCGACCGGGCGGTCGACCGGTAGTGCCAACGGGTCAAAATATGACCGTTGGGCGGTCGACCGAGCGGTCGACCAGCAGGGTATTTCTGGCTAAAATAGCTGCCAACGGCTAGTTTCCAGATTAGCCTATAAATACCCCATTTGAGAGAGGTTTTCCAAAAAGAATTTTTGGGCTAAAATTTTCATTCTCTCAGGTGTTTTTACCGCAATCAAAATAGGTTTTTGGATTCAAATTGAACAATCTTTTTGGTGTTTTCTTTAGGGTTTGAAAAATCAAAGAAAAGGGTTTTGGGAAAAGCTTTTGAATTGAACTTCTCTATCTTGGTTTCATTTATTTCCCAAAGATTTTCTTTGAGTTGCTGGTTTCAAATCCCTTGGTTTTCTCCACACTTGAGCTAAAATCTACTATCTTCTCTATAGGATTTTGTGTGGGAAAAAGAGATTGTTTTGTGGTTGTTGTTTGAAACCACTAAGTTGTAAACCCTATTTAGCTTGGCTTTGTGCCTTTCCCTTATTGTGTTGAGGAAGATTTGCTATTGGGTTGTATCCCTCAAGGTTGTGAGGTGATCTTTGTATTGGGTTGAGCTTGCCTCAAGGAGGAGGTTGTTGTTGGCTTGGAGTTTGCCTCAAGAGGAGGTTGTGGTTTGTAAGGGAGGAGTTGGGTACTCATTGTAATTGTGATTGCCCCAAATCCTCGGTGGAGGTTCCCTTTGTGGGAGTCCTTTGTGGACAAGATCTTCCCCACCTTTTGATCGTTGTCAATAACATCACCTAAAGAAGAAAGTTCATTAGTAATCTTTGTAAATTTTGTAACCATATTATCTATGGTTTCATTTTCTTGCATAGAAAAATTTTCATATTGAGACCGAAGAAGGTCTATTTTAGCCCTCTTAACTTGTGAAGTCCCTTCATGTGTGACAAGCAAGTGAGTCCAAATTTCATGTGCGGATTTACAATGAACAACTCTAGAGAATATCATCATCATTAAGTGCTTGGAGCAATGCATAGTGTGCCCTAGCATTAGCAACAAATTCTTTAGTCTCAATATGAGACCAAGTGTCCTCATCACCGGTGGGTACACTAAATGGTTTGGTCACCGCCTTTGCAACCCGGCTTCCTAGGGATTGCAAAAATACGGTCATCTTAACCTTTCATATGGGAAAGTTAAGGCCATCAAACTTTGGTGGGGTCTTAATTCCTTCGGCCATTTTTACTAAATGAATGAGGATGAAAAATGATTAGCAATAAGGATCTCTCTAAAGTTGTTAAGCCAAGAGCCTAGAGACCAAAGCTCTGATACCAATTGTAAAACACCTAGAGGGGGATGAATAGGTGTTAATGGTAATCTTAAGATCTTTTTAAACAAGTATGAGTATATGATGCAACGATCGCCCCAAACAAGACTAGAAGCCGAATACCCGGTGAAGGGCTCTGAACTCCTTCCTCGTGATTCCTCAAAATAAGAGTTTGAGGTACGTATTGCAATCTTATTGTATGAGTAATGATCGATAATATAGCAAGGAATAAAATGGATGCAATAGTGAAGTGCACAAATATATATATATATATATATATATATATATATATATATATATATATATATATATATATATATATATATATATATATATATATATATATATATATATATCAAGCTAGAAATTTAGAGCAATAACACAAGTTAGAAGTAGAGAGCAATAAGAAAAGCAATCGCAAACACAAAGTATTTGGTTTGAGGTTTAAGCCACCGCTCTACTCCCCGCCTTCACCGCCGTGAAGGGTTTCCACTATATCCACCGAGGAATTACAAGGTCTACCGAAGACCGGAGTACCGAACTCCACCAATCCAATCCTCTACCGAAGAGGAATCACAAAGCAAGAAGAACAAGTAACCAAGTGATCAACAAAAGGTATCACAAACTTCTCTTTACAACTTCCTTATAGAATGAGAAGGGTTTTTGGTCCAAGAAGTGTAGTGAGAAAAACAAACTCAATTGTGAATGAAGATTGCTTGAAAAACAACTGAAAAATAATAGCCAAGAATGCATTAGAGAATTGAGAACTTTTGAAACTTTTTCTTTCTTTTTAAAACTTGAAAAACGAGGTATATTTCTTGTATTTTGCAAGTGACCAATCCCCACTATTTATAGGGATTAGAGGGGATCAAAATATGATTACAAATAGCTTAATAGGTCAAAAAATAGCTGCCAAAAATTCAGGATTAGGTGACACAAAAATCTCCAACAAATCCCAAGAGAGAGACTCAGAAAAATAGCCGTTGGCGGCTGGAGATGGCTGTCGGTCGGCCGGCCCGGTCGACCGGCAGTCCAATTGGCAACTAGCCGTTAGACTCGATTGGCTGGTCGTCGACTGGACGCCAAAGGGAAATTTTGAATTCAACTGTCGGTCAACCGATCAGTCGACCGACAGGAAATAGAGAGCAAAGTGGTGCCAGTCGATCGACCGATCGGTCGACCGACAGACGTGTTGGCCCAAAAGGTTACACTCTCAATTTATTGAGTTTTGATGATGACAAACCAAATAAGAGCTATTTGGTACTAATAAGTTTGTTCAAAATAAGTTTCAGGTTAGTACCATATTTGGAGGCCATTGCATAGCTATTTGATTGTAATCCAATATTGCATATTTTACCTCATAATTCCCATGCATTTAGATAATAAATATATGATTTTTACTCATCTTCTCTACATATTTACAGGTACACACTCTAAAGGAGATAAAGCAATTAATCACCTTAATTAACACTAATTAAGTGATTAATCCAAGACAAAGATAAGCCAAAGATTTCAAATCCAGATCCAGAAAGATCCGCGCGCCCAAAGAAGGATCCAGATATTCCACGTGGCTAACCAACTAACAAGAAGATCTCACCAGAAAATCTGGGCTCAACGGCCCAGATTTTGCCGCCAACTTGCAAGATCTTCTAGAAGCCACGGCAGTTACAGGGAGTTAGGATCCCGGATTTTGCGCCAACAGAATATCTTCTGGATCCTTCACCTGGGGCTATAAATATGGGACCTTGGACCTGCGAGCTGAGACTGAATGGAGAAGAGAGGAGATTAGTTTAGTTGTTGTAATTTTCATGTATTTTTCTCTAGGTTTAGTTCTTTAGATCCCTCTTCTTCTTCCCTAGAATTCAATGTAAAAGAGAGAGATTGTGAGGGAGAAAGCTTGTGTAATCAAGGGTGACAACTTGAAGCAACAAGGATTGATCCATCCTCCTTCCTCTACTTGAAGCTTGGTTCTAGTTTACTTGCTTTCTTACTTGCTTTCTTTAATTACTTGCAATTTACTTCATGCTTTGTCTTACTTCTTTAATGGCTTGTAGCTAATCTTTCTCCATGTACTAGTTTACCTCTAGCATTGTCTTCTTCACTAACTCATGGGTGATTGCTTTACTTCATCTTGCAAGTTGTATGATCTTCTCTTCTCCGATGGTTAAACCACCGTCTTCCAAGTGAGAAAGTAATTAGGTCAACACGCAAGACGAAACCTACGCCGATGGAGTGACAACATGAGGCACGCATTCGCTATCAAGGAGTCTAGTAAGTCTTGGCAAGTTAGCAAGGTAAGCTAGTCATGGTTTGTTTTCTTCCATTTTATTCTTTTTAGTGTTGATACAAATCCAATCCTCTTCTTGATTTCTTTTCCGACTTTTTCACCATGAACATATCATCTTTTCTTTAGTTTCTTTTTCACTTGATTCATTAATTTTATAAGAAAGAGAAGAATACTCGTTTGTTCACTTCACTACCACTCGTCAAAGCTTCCATCGCGAGCTCTCCCTGAGATTCGACTCGGTATAGCCTTATGCTATAGCGGAGACAAGAAAGGGTACATCAAATACATTTTTATATACTCATTAATACGTATACCTTCTTAGTCTAATCAAAATGGCGCCGTTGCCGGGGATGACAATTCTCTAATACGGCGCATACGTATTCTTTCTTAATCAATTTTTGGCGCCGTTGCCGGGGAGAGCAACGTTATTTTTGGTTTAAAGTGAAGTACTAAACGATTCTTCTTCTCTGTTGCAGGTTACAGGTTGAAGAAACATAAAATCTTGCATAGCAGTGACATACAAGTGGACCTGGGCCTCTGCTCAAGAAAGCAGAGACCAGGATCCCTCAACTTTGCCGCCAATTCTGGGCTTTTGCCGCAAACTGGCTGCAATCTTGAGATCACTACTTACAGATTTTCTGCAGGGCCTCTGGTTCTGCAAAACACAGCTGCTGATATACCTGAAATTCTGTATTCTTCACCATATACCTGCTAAATTAAAAAACAGTAAAAAGTTGGTTGAAATTGTTAAAAATTGTTTAGACATTTGCATTTAAGGCACGTGTCTTTCAATTCTTTACTTTTACTGTTGAAGAGTGCGGGGGACAAGGTACGTACGCATCGCATATTGACTAGGACTCACTCGTTGTTTGATTTAATTAAGCTTTGAGTGATCTTTGGTTGTTTTCATCGTACACTTGCACAATTCAAATTTAAGGGCATAACCGATAAATAAGATAAGGTGGGGAGTTCATTACCCTTTCCTTAGCCCGAAAACCACAATCCGATCACTCACTTACCCAAGCTTAATTTAATTAAAAAAGTAGACGTTGGCCCTAGGGACATCTCGGACTCAATTAGGAGATTATCCTAAGGGGGAAAAGTGTTGGAATTTAACTCTTGCAAAATCAGTGTCTAGGAAAGGGGTTGAGGGCCGAAAGCCCGAAGGTTGCTGGTTACTTAATTAAGGAACGTCTTCGGACGGAAAACCTCCCACCAACCTTACCCTTCCCTGGCTGATTAGCTTGTGGTTAGAGTCTACACTAAACCTCCCGTGGACAGTCTATCAGTTAGGAGTCGTCTAGGTCCTAAGTCTACCCTAACTTAGGTTAGAATTTTTGTTTTTGTTTTTCTTTTGTTTTTGTTTTTGTTTGTGATTGTGTGATATGGCATTCAACAATTCTTTCAATCCTAATAATAATCCATATTTCACACCGATTCCATATTCGGATAATTCCAACCCGGTGTTTTACAATATGCACCAACCAAATACACCGGGTTGGCCTTATCCGAATCAATATGACCCATACCCCCCATCTAATAACTATAATTTCCAAAATAATTTCAACTCTTCACCGAGTAATTGGGGATTCACGTACCCCGAGTCAAATTCTCAAATTCCTTGTCCACCATATTCACCTTGTCCACAGTATTCATTTCCCGATTCCACTTCATATACTCCTTTTTCTGAACCACCATTTGAAAAAAAATCTGAGTTACTAAGGAGTATAGAAGCCAATTTACAGAGAGTTGAGCAAAATCTTCAAGAACCATTTCCCTCTCCAATTCCACAGTATTTTCAAGAGTCTTACTCAGTTCCACCTTTTCCTAATGAACAACCATTTGTCATGGAAACGAGTAAAGATCTCTTGTGTGAGTCCACTCTTCCATCACCACACATTTGTGACTCACATTATTCACAAAATTTCCAATTTCAAGATTCCTATACTCCCATTCTAGAGCAGCCATCTGTAGAACTATCAAATCTAGAAAAGAGTATAGGCATCTTGAAAGAGTCTTTCTTACAATATCAAACAACATGTGCCGAGTCTTTCAATAGTGTGAAAGAACAATTGGATAACCTTCTTAGGAAAGAGGAAACTCTATCCTATCAACATTTGACTAATCCAGTTATACCACACTTTATTGATAAGACTCAAGACTCTTGTCATTTTGGAAATCCAGATTCAATTTCAGCACACTCACCTGAACTTGTCCACACTTCTGATCCAATTGACAATTTGGCAAGTTTTTCATTTCCTGAAATTGAACTCAAACATGAATATGATCCTGAACTTCCATTTGATGATTCAATTTTCCTTCCTGATTCAATTATGACTCCAGTGTCTTCACATAATTTCACTTCATTTCCCGAGTCAGTATTGAATCCAGTACCAGTCCATTTTGAAATTGAATCACCAATCATTCATAATGATCATGTTGAACTTGCCCAATTCCATACTCTTGAAAGTCCACTTGATACATTGGCAAGTTCACATTTTTGTGAAATTGAATTACATGAGGAATATGATCTTGAACCCCAACTTTGTGATTCAATCCTTCTTCCTGATTCAATAATGACTTCGGTATCTTTACCTGACTTCAATTCTTTCCCGGAGTCGATATTGGATCCTATCCCAATTCATAATAAAGTTGAATCACCCATCTTTGAGGATCATATTGAACTTGCCCAATTCTACACTTCTGAAGATACCATTGACATATTGGCAAGTTCTCCATTTTGTGGAATTGAACTAAATGAGATATGTGACCTAGATTTTCACATCCGTGATCCAGTTCAAATCCCTGAATCATTATTGACTCCTGTTATATTACCCAATTTGAGTAACATTCTAGAGTCAGTTTTGATTTCCATCCCTCCTGAACTGGAATTACCAATTTTTGATAGTCACATTCCATTGTTGAACAATACATGTGGACTTGAGTTTCCATTTCTTGACTTGGACCCAATTCCTGAATCTATTCCGACTCCTGAACCTTTTCTTGACTTCATTCACTTCCCTGAGTCGGTACTCCTTTCTGAGTCCAAGTCAACTGTTCTATCATTTCATTCACCATTCTGGGACAAGGGCTTTGATAAATTTGACTCTGAAATTATTAGGAAAATCTGGAAATTAGATGGGGTCATGTACATAATAAAAATCTTTCATGCATACATCATTCTTGTGGGTCATATTCTTGAAATTTCTGGTGGGTTCCTCAAAACCCAAAGTAAAGATGATTGGACCATGTTCCGTGGACCAATCAGACCACCACCGGAACCACCACCTTAAGGTAATTTTTTTCCTTCCCTCTCTAATTTGTTTCATGCATACATATATCATGATGCATTGAGGACAATGCATGAGATAAGTGTGGGGGAGGGTTTACTAACTTAGAGTTTTTAGAATTTCTTTCTTTTACACTTCTTTTAGAGTTTTTAGAATTTCTTTCTTTTACATTTCTTTTAGAAATAAATAAAAATAAAAAATAAAAACTTTTTGAAATAAAAGATAAAGTTTTGATCTATTTTTAAGAAAATTAAGATGTATCTTAAAAATTAAGAAAGCCTTAATTATGACATCTTAAACCTAGTTGAAATAATAGATCTTGTTTAAGATTATAGGTTAAGTAAGAAAAATTGGTGAGATATTTTTATCTTGAATTTTTTGCCTTAGATAAGTATGCACTTTACACTTACACATTTCTTGGGATGGAAACAAAGACCAAAAATGCCATGAAAATAAAATAAAAAAAAAGAAAAAGAAAAATATATATAAATAAAACATCACCTATTAAGCTGGAGAATTGTGCCTCAAGAAGCATGATTACTCACGCTTAACAGTGATCTCACTTATTAAGCTGGATAATTGTGCCTCAAGAAGCATGATTATTCACGCCTAACGGTGATCAAAAAAATAATCCCCTTTAGTTGTTGTGGCCTTTTCTACTCGAGACCTTAAACCCGAGGGATGTTTTCTCATCTGGTGCCCTAAGACCGTCTGGTTTGGGAGTCATCGGTTAAAGGCTCGCTACAAGGGTAGACTAGAAAGCCTAAACTAAGGGAAGAAAAAAGCATAAAAAAGTATATACATATAAATAAATGGCTTGATGTTGGAGTTGAAATCCCAGAAATCTTCACTTACACGGTGTGCATACTATCTAGGTTTTATGAAAGATAAAAGTATTCAATCCAATTTTGAACTCTTACCTTAATTGATAACAAGATCTTGCATGGATACTAAGTTTAAGAAAGAATAATTATAGGTGGACTTATGACCTTGGATCACTTACATTTTCGCAAAAATAGTTTGTAAACTAGTCTCTTATTCAAAATGCGTTTTCAAAACACTAACATTTGTTTTCTTTCTTTATGGATTTTGTGGGTGTAATCCGCTGAAAACCCTCAGGAGACAACACTCCTCCTCTAGGGTAACCTAGAGGTTTAACGGCTTGTTGCACACGCTCAGTGCAATCGCGTCACCTGCGAAAGTGGTGTAATAAAATTGGTAGTATAGATTTTCTTTTCTTTTCTTTGTTTTGCTCGGGACGAGCAAAAGAATAAGTGTGGGGGTGTGATTGTAATCCAATATTGCATATTTTACCTCATAATTCCCATGCATTTAGATAATAAATATATGATTTTTACTCATCTTCTCTACATATTTGCAGGTACACACTCTAAAGGAGATAAAGCAATTAATCACCTTAATTAACACTAATTAAGTGATTAATCCAAGATAAAGATAAGCCAAAGATTTCAAATCCAGATCCAGAAAGATCCGCGCGCCCAAAGAAGGATCCAGATATTCCACGTGGCTAACCAACTAACAAGAAGATCTCACCAGAAAATCTGGGCTCAACGGCCCAGATTTTGCCGCCAACTTGCAAGATCTTCTAGAAGCCACGGCAGTTACAGGAAGTTAGGATCCCGGATTTTGCGCCAACAGAATATCTTCTGGATCCTTCACCTGGGGCTATAAATATGGGACCTTGGACCTGCGAGCTGAGACTGAATGGAGAAGAGAGGAGATTAGTTTAGTTGTTGTAATTTTCATGTATTTTTCTCTAGGTTTAGTTCTTTAGATCCCTCTTCTTCTTCCCTAGAATTCAATGTAAAAGAGAGAGATTGTGAGGGAGAAAGCTTGTGTAATCAAGGGTGACAACTTGAAGCAACAAGGATTGATCCATCCTCCTTCCTCTACTTGAAGCTTGGTTCTAGTTTACTTGCTTTCTTACTTGCTTTCTTTAATTACTTGCAATTTACTTCATGCTTTGTCTTACTTCTTTAATGGCTTGTAGCTAATCTTTCTCCATGTACTAGTTTACCTCTAGCATTGTCTTCTTCACTAACTCATGGGTGATTGCTTTACTTCATCTTGCAAGTTGTATGATCTTCTCTTCTCCGATGGTTAAACCACCGTCTTCCAAGTGAGAAAGTAATTAGGTCAACACGCAAGACGAAACCTACGCCGATGGAGTGACAACATGAGGCACGCATTCGCTATCAAGGAGTCTAGTAAGTCTTGGCAAGTTAGCAAGGTAAGCTAGTCATGGTTTGTTTTCTTCCATTTTATTCTTTTTAGTGTTGATACAAATCCAATCCTCTTCTTGATTTCTTTTCCGACTTTTTCACCATGAACATATCATCTTTTCTTTAGTTTCTTTTTCACTTGATTCATTAATTTTATAAGAAAGAGAAGAATACTCGTCTGTTCACTTCACTACCACTCGTCAAAGCTTCCATCGCGAGCTCTCCCTGAGATTCGACTCGGTATAGCCTTATGCTATAGCGGAGACAAGAAAGGGTACATCAAATACATTTTTATATACTCATTAATACGTATACCTTCTTAGTCTAATCAAAATGGCGCCGTTGCCGGGGATGACAATTCTCTAATACGGCGCATACGTATTCTTTCTTAATCACTATTGCAAGAACTTCTAGGTTCATGAAGCAAAGAAGGTATATTGCACATCAAGGAAGGAACATAGAAGAGTAGGCTCTAGCATGGCATAGCATGGCTCAAGACTTCTACATGGCTTAAGAAGACTTCAATAGATTTGTTTATAGTTTTATAGTTTTGTTAAAGAACAGTGAATAGGTTTGAAGCTCCATCACACACGTTTTTGCGCACATCTTCTTTCCAAGTTTATTTCCTATAATTTGTACAAAATACTTTAACATACAATCTTCTGCCTACAAATTCATCTTTATGTTTTATATCTATCCCTATTCAAAAATATTTTATTTAAAATCAAAAACTCTTCAAAATTCTGTTTATATTTTGGCTTTTGACCTGAGCCGGTCGACCGCCCGGTCGGCCGACCCTGTGTCAGGTTAAGCCGGTCGACCGACCAAGTCGACCGAGGTTCTGATAGCAGTGCGTATCCGTGTGCACGTTTCCCGGTTGACCGAGCGGTCGACCGAACCCTGTCTGACTGTAAGACCTTTGCTCTCTGTTTGTTTCGGTCGACCGAGAGCCTGCAACGGCTCTTATTTTTGAACTGCGGTCGACCGACCGGTCGACCGATATAGCCGTTTGAACAGTAACGGCTATTTTCTAAGCTGGTTTAAATTTTGTCTTTTTCTCACTTAAGTATGTTTAAATGACATGTTTTAATTTTAATACTTTCTGATTAGCCATAAATATGTTTTATCTCTAAACCCTAGCCCTCTCCTATAAATAGGGGTGTTTGGGGAGAGGTTCATAGACCAATTATTATAAGAAAATTTTTTCAAGAGTTTAAGGCATTCAAAAGAGTTTGATTTCTTGGTTTTTGTGCTGAAATTCTCTCTCATTTTCTGAAGTGTTTTCAAGAATTCTCTGATTTCCTTTTCTTTCACCTTTGCACACAAGAGCTTCAAATCATACTCATTGTTCTCTAAGGACCTTGTAAGGGAAGAGAATTTTGCAAGAGAAAGTTTGTGGTCTTTTGACTACTAAGAGATTGCTTGTACTTGAGATTGTGGAGTTGGGTACTCCGGTGTATTTGTGATATCTTTGTGATAGTGAAAGTAGCTAGTAATCCTTCTGGGGAAGGCAGGGAAGTAGATCTGGGTGCTCGAACCTCGATAACAATTCTTAGTGTTTGCGTTTGGTTTACTTTCTTGTGCTTCTTGCTCTACTTTTATTGCACTTATTACTTGCTCTCTATTGTCATTGCTTTATTCACTTGTTTTCATTCATCTTGTCAATCGTAGTCTCATACAACAAGATTGCATTGCGCACCTCCAACTCATTTTAAGAGGAATCACGAGGAAGGAGTTCAGAACCCTTCATAGGGCATCCGGCTTCTAGTCTTGTTTTGAGCGATTGTTGCATCATAATTTTAATTGTGCATTGATTAGCATTATCACCTATTCACCCCCCTTCTAGGTGATTTTTAATTGGTATCAGAGCTTGGACTCTAGGTTTGCTTAACATCCATAGAGAGATCCTTAAAATTTGCTAATCAGCATTTTCATTCCATCATTCATACACTAGTAAACATGGCCGATAACATCAAAACCCCTCCTAAATTTGATGGACTTAATTTCCCTATTTGGAAGGTTAGGATACTATTTTCTTGCAATCTTTGGGTAGCCTAGTAGCTAAATCTTTGACCAAACCCTATGTAGTACCCGATAATGATGAGAGCACTTGGACCGACTTTACCTTTAGAGAATATGAGGCTAACTCCAAGGCCCAAAATTCCCTCTTAACCGCCTTGAATGAGGAAGACCTTACACGGGTAATACATTGCCAATCCGCCTATGAGATTTGTCAATATTTATTGGTCATACACGAAGGGACTTCACAAGTCAAGAGAGCTAAGATAGATCTCTTGAGGTCCCAATATGAATCTTTTAAAATGATTGATGATGAATCAATTGATTGTATGATAACAAGGTTTACTAAAATCACCAATGCTCTTTCTTCTTTAGGTGATGATATTTCAATTGATCAAAAGGTGCGGAAAGTGATTCAGGCTCTTCCTTCTTCATGGGAGATAAAGGCCACCACCTTGAAAGAATTGAACGACAAGGATGAGATGGACCTCATTAGTCTCATTGGGAACTTAAAGACCCATGAGATGGAAAAGAAGGCAAGAGAAGAAGCCGCTCCTTCAAAGAAGAAATCTATAGCCTTCACGTCTTCATCCACTCTTGATGACGATGAAGAAGATGAGGAGCTCTCCCTCCTTGTACGAAATGTCAAGAGGATGTACCGGAAGAACAAGCTCAACTTCCGAAGGAAATTTGAAGGTAAAGAGGAGAGAAGAATTATTTGCTATAATTGCCGAAAACCTGAACATATCATGGCGGATTGCCCGGAGTTCAAGAAGAAGATGACTTCCTCCTTCAAACCAAAGAAGCCGGAGGAAAAGAAAGCGTACAAAGCAACTTGGGATTTGGAAAGCGAATCCGAAGAAGAGGTGGATACGGCAAACATGTGTTTCATGGCAAACACACCTAAGGTAACCCCACAACCTCTTGATGATGAAGAAGATGAATTAAGTAAAGAAGTTCTTGTACATGCCTTTGTTGAACTTTCCGAAACTTATGACAATAAGAAGATTGAATGTTTTAAATTACAAAAGGAAGTTGCTTTTCTTAAAAATCAACTTGCTATGGTTTCTAAAGAAAAAGATGATATTTCTTCCAATCTTATTTCTATTCAAAAAGAATTTAGTGCCTACAAGGTTTCTTATAAGGCAAAATCTCCTATGGTTGATGAAAAAGAAATTTCTTCTTTAAAATCTAAAATGGTTGATTTTGAAAAGGTTTTGAAAGATTGTGCTTTCAACACTAAGAAACTTGAAGAAAGGTTTTCTAAAAGGCACACCTCTCATGCTAAAGATCCTCACGTTAAGATTCCACATGCTCATACTACACATCACACCCATGCTAAATCCACACATGCTCACAAGTCTCACACTCACTATGCTTTTAAATATGGTAGAGTGCATAGATGTACATATTGTGATAAAAATGGACATTTAGCTAAGTTTTGTTATGACCAAGTAAATAGATCAAATAATCTTGTTTGGGTTCATGGCACTAACCCTTTAGGACCCAAAAAAATGTGGGTACCAAAATCAAGTCCTAAATTATTTGATGTAGGTACACACCAAGGCTCCAAGATGTAAGGAGCGGTGGTACCTTGATAGTGGTTGTTCAAGACACATGATGTGGGACATCAACAACTTTACAACCCTATCAAGGTACATGGAAGGTGGCACCGTCACCTTCGGGGATGACTCCAAAGGAACTATCATCGGTATAGGTAACATTCAAATTGGTGCATCTCCTATTATAGAGAATGTTGTTTTAGTTGATGGTTTAAAACATAATTTGCTTAGCATTAGTCAACTTTGTGACCGTGGACTTAAAGTTGTTTTTGATGATTCTTCTTGCAAGATTTTTGATGTTAAACCCAATGATTGTATTCTTACCAATTTTCGTGATAACAATGTTTATATCATTAACTTGCTTAATTTAGATTGTTCTACTAAATGCTTGAATGCTTTTGATGAAAATTCTTGGCTTTGGAATAGAAGATTAGGACATGCCTCTTTTGACCATCTTTCTAGGATTAATTCAAAGGAATTGGTGAAGGGTATTCCTTGCTTGAAGTTTGAGAAAGACCTCATTTGTGGTGCGTGCCAACTTGGGAAACAAACCAAGTCTTCCTTCAAACCAATCAAGGATATCATGTCAACTAGGCCTTTAGAATTAATTCATATGGATCTTTTTGGACCAACTAAAACTAAGAGTTTAAATGGTAGTAGATTTGTATTTGTTTTAGTTGATGATTTTTCTCGCTTCACTTGGGTTTTCTTTTTGGAACACAAAGATCAAACTTTTTCTCATTTCAAAATTTAAAAGGGTTGAAAAAGAAAAAGGCTTTTCGATTTTGAAAATAAGGAGTGATAGAGGTGGTGAGTTTGTTAACCAACTCTTCATGACTTATTGTGATGAAAAGGGAATTAAGCATGAAATGTCTTGTTCTAGGACTCCACAACAAAATGGAGTTGTAGAAAGGAAAAATAGAACACTTCAAGAGATGGATAGGACAATGATAAGTGATTATGACCTCCCTCAATATTTATGGGCCGAGGCCGTAAACACCGCATGCTATATTTCGAATCGTATTTATTTGTGCAAAAATTCTTCCAAAACTTCTTTTGAAATGTATCATTCTAGAAAACCAAATGTTGCATATTTTAAAGTTTTTGGATGCAAGTGTTTTGTTTTAAATACTAAGGATAATTTGGGTAAATTTGATGCTAAGGCTTATGAAGCAATCTTTGTTGGATATTCTACAACTAGTAAAGCTTATAGAGTATTCAATAGATCTTCACTTACCATTGAAGAATCCATGCATGTTAAATTTGAAGAATCTAATATGGTTGTTGAGAATGTTGTAGAGATTGACCCATTAGGTGAAGACATGGAGAGACTATCCTTGAAGGACTACCCGCTCAAGAAGAAAAGCAAGAACCTATTGGTGATGTTCAAGAGGATAAAGAGGAAAGCTCTCAACCGCTTCCTAAAGCTTGGAGATACGCTACAAATCATCCTAAGGAGCTCATCTTGGGTGATGCATCTAAAGGAGTTACAACTCGCTCTAAACTCCATGACCTATGTGGTAACTTTGCTTTCATTTCTCATTTTGAACCCAAAAGCATCCTCGAAGCCGAGGCGGACTCATATTGGTTGCTTGCCATGCAAGAGGAACTCAATCAATTTGAGCGCAACCAAGTTTGGCACCTTATTCCTAGGCCCCACGATAGACCAATAATTGGTACTAAGTGGATCTTTAGAAACAAGATGGATGAGTCCGGAAATGTCATTAGGAATAAAGCTAGGTTAGTGGCCCAAGGTTACACTAAAGTTGAAGGAATTGACTTTGAGGAAACCTTTGCACCCGTAGCACGGCTTGAAGCCATACGGATGACACTAGCTTTTGCATCTTTCAAAAATTTTAAACTTTTTCAAATGGATGTGAAAAGTACATTTTTGAATGGTTTTATTAATGAAGAAGTTTATGTTGCTCAACCTCCCAGTTTTGTTGATCATGTTCATCCCGATTTTGTTTTTAAACTTGATAAAGCTTTGTATGGATTGAAACAAGCTCCAAGAGCTTGGTATGAAAGGCTTTCTAGTTTTCTCATTTCAAATGATTTTGTTAAAGGCAAAGTAGACACAACTCTCTTTACTAAGCATGTTGATAATGACATTTTAATTGTGCAAATTTATGTAGATGATATAATTTTTGGTTCTACTAATGAGATTTTATGGAGTTTGAAAAGGTCATGCAACTTGAATTTGAAATGTCTTCAATGGGTGAGCTTAATTTCTTTCTTGGACTCCAAATTAAGCAATTGCAAAATGGGACATTCATAAGTCAAGCCAAGTACGCAAAGGAACTCGTAAAGAAGTTTGGACTTGAAAGCTCAAAGGCTTGCAACACTCCCATGGCAACTACAACCAAGCTTGATAAAGATGACCAAGGTAAAAATGTTGATATTAAATTATATAGAAGCATGATGGAAGTCTTTTGTATTTAACGGCAAGTAGGTCGGATATCATGTTTAGTGTGTGTCTTTGTGCTAGATTTCAATCGTGTCCTAAAGAGTCCCATCTTATTGCGGTAAAACGGATTATTCGTTATATTAAGGGCACAATTGGAATGGGTCTATGGTATCTGAAAATTGGAGAGTTCTCAATGATGTGTTATTCGGATGCCGACTATGCGGGTTGTAGAGTAGATAGAAAGAGTACTAGTGGGACATGTCAATTTCTTGGTAATTGTCTTGTTTCATGGTCCTCTAGGAAACAAAATTCCGTAGCTCTCTCAACCGCCTAGGCGGAGTATGTTGCCGCGGGGGCTTGTTGTGCACAAGTCCTTTGGATGAAACATACTCTCCTTGATTATGATTTGCATTTTGACCATATAAAAATATTTTGTGATAATACTAGTACTATACACATGACTAAGAATGCAAATCAACATAGTAAGACCAAGCACATTGAGATTAGATATCACTTTCTTAGAGATCATTTTGAGAAAGGAGATATAGATATTGATTATGTTTCTACGGATTTGCAACTTGCCGATATTTTCACTAAACCACTTGATTTTTCTAGATTTTCATTCATTTGTGGTGAACTTAATGTTTGTGTTATTGAATAAAAATGTTTTCTTAACCCTTTTTGATGTATGACAAAAAGGGGGAGAATGAGTTTTTATGATAGAATTATGAGTTCATTTGGTTTTGGTTCCATATGAGTTTATACATGTTTTTGGTTTGTGAATTCATGTTTTTTTTAAGTTTAAGTGTTTTTGCAAGTATTTTATTTCATGGTTTTTAATCCCTATAGTTTTTGCTTGCACCATACATTGTTTTTATGATAGCATAATTTCAGGGGGAGCTTTCTCCTCCCCTATATTTTTGCTTATAGCCTATTTGTTTTGTCATCAACAAAAAGGGGGAGATTGTTGGCCCAAAAGGTTATACTCTCCATTTATTGAGTTTTGATGATGACAAACCAAATAAGAGCTATTTGGTACTAATAAGTTTGTTCAAGATAAGTTTCAGGTTAGTACCATATTTGGAGGCCATTGCTTAGCTATTGCAAGAACTTCTAGGTTCATGAAGCAAATAAGGTATATTGCACATCAAGGAAGGAACATAGAAGAGTAGGCTCTAGCATGGCATAGCATGGCTCAAGACTTCTACATGGCTTAAGAAGACTTCAATAGATTTGTTTATAGTTTTATAGATTTGTTAAAGAATAGTGAATAGGTTTGAAGCTCCATCACACACGTTTTTGCGCACATCTTCTTTCCAAGTTTATTTCCTATAATTTGTACAAAATACTTTAACATACAATCTTCTGACTACAAATTCATCTTTATGTTTTATACCTATCCCTATTCAAAAATATTTTATTTAAAATCAAAAACTCTTCAAAATTCTGTTTATATTCTGGCTTTTGACCTGAGCCGGTCGACCGGCCGACACTGTGTCAGGTCAAGCCGGTCGACCGACCAAGTCGACCGTGGTTCTGACAGCAGTGCGTATCCGTGTGCACGTTTCCCGGTCGACCGAGCGGTCGACCGAACCCTGTTTGACTGTAAGACCTTTGCTCTCTGTTTGTTTCGGTCAACCGGTCGGTCGACCGAGAGCCTGCAACGGCTCTTATTTTTGAACTGCGGTCGACCGACCGGTCGACCGATATAGCCGTTTGAACAGTAACGGCTATTTTCTAAGCTGGTTTAAATTTTGTCTTTTTCTCACTTAAGTATGTTTAAATGACATGTTTTGATTTTAATACTTTCTGATTAGCCTTAAATATGTTTTATCTCTAAACCCTAGCCCTCTCCTATAAATAGGGGTGTTTGGGGAGAGGTTCATAGACCAATTATTATAAGAAAAATTTTCAAGAGTTTAAGGCATTCAAAAGAGTTTGATTTCTTGGTTTTTGTGCTGAAATTCTCTCTCATTTTTTGAAGTATTTTCAAGAATTCTCTGATTTCCTTTTCTTTCACCTTTGCACACAAGAGCTTCAAATCATACTCATTGTTCTCTAAGGACCTTGTAAGGGAAGAGAATTTTGCAAGAGAAAGTTTGTGGTCTTTTGACTACTAAGAGATTGCTTGTACTTCAGATTGTGGAGTTGGGTACTCCGGTGTATTTGTGATATCTTTGTGATACTGAAAGTAGCTAGTAATCCTTCTGGGGAAGGCGGGGAAGTAGAGCTGGGTGCTCGAACCTCGATAACAATTCTTAGTGTTTGCGTTTGGTTTACTTTCTTGTGCTTCTTGCTCTACTTTCATTGCACTTATTATTTGCTCTCTATTGTCATTGCTTTATTCACTTGTTTTCATTCATCTTGTCAATCATAGTCTCATACAACAAGATTGCATTGCGCACCTCCAACTCATTTTAAGAGGAATCACGAGGAAAGAGTTCAGAACCCTTCATAGGGCATCTGGCTTCTAGTCTTGTTTTGAGCGATTGTTGCATCATAATTTTAATTGTGCATTGATTAGCATTATCACCTATTCACCCCCCTCTAGGTGATTTTCAAGACGTGCACAAAACATGCACGCCCTAGTCTCAAGGCGCGGTAGACCGGCCCGGTCGACCGTCAGGCCTGAAACAGATTCTTTTATAGGATTTTTTCTGAAGTTAGAAAATTTTTCAAATTAATTTTGTAGGGATATATAGCTGAATATCATACTGAAAAGGTAGGTATACATGATATAAATAAGTTATAAAATTTATAAAAATTGAGTCATGTATAAAGATCAAAGCATGAACTTAAATCAAAAGCCAAAAATAAAAACCGTATTTTGAAAAGTGTGTGTGTGTGTTCTTGAGTCAACTTAACACAACCTCAAACTTTAACAAACTAACTCTTACATAGGTTCTAGGAGACAATAAAGACTTCAAGTGGGCTTCTCCATGAACTTGAATAGCTTGGTATTTTCTTGAATAACTTGATGTTTTGAACCCAAAACGAGCCGACTTGAGTCAAAGCAACCTTCCTTTAGGGAAGAAAACTTCATAAATCCTTAGAACCCTGAAACACACTTAAACATTAAAAATAATTAGTACAAATAACTATATATGTTTTGTAATCATCAAAACTCAATAAATCGGGTGATTGTAACCTTGGGCCAACAGAGAGACCCCAAAGGCAGAGCAGAGACTTCCCACATCTCGTGCAGAGCCATACCCAATTTGCTAACAGGGTGAAGAAGGTCTCTGTAGCTGGGCAGTACAACTCAAAAATGTTAGCCCAGAGGCCTTCCACTCTAGTTTTGATGATTATTAACTCATGTAGTTATAGTTTACTAATAATCTTGTGATGTTTAGTTTCAAATACATAACCAAGATATTAGTAGGTGATTAGCTTCAACAAAGGTGTTTTGGAGCTTTCACATGATGATTCAAGAGCCCGAGCGTCAAAGTTCAAATCTAGCACTCGTTGGAGTCAAGCTCGGTGGATCATGTTTGGGTCGAGTCGACTTGGAGACAGGGCTCTACAAGAAGACTTCGGTGCAATGTTTAGTTTATAGTTTAGATCCATTGTTAAAGATTAGATAGTTTGATATGCTCAAGTTCACAGACACACTTGTTTAAAGTTTCATGTTTATTGGTTTTCGATTTTTAGTTTAACCGATCTTGGTTTTCATGAATAGATAGAATCAACAAGTTTACATGGTTTAATGTATATTAGATTTGTTCTATATACATCTATGCTTTAACTATTTAAACAAACTTAGTTTGATAATCTATTTCATGAGTTTGGAGTTTTGGTATTTTAACAAAACTTATTTTCGGATTTAAATGTCAAAAATAGTGATATATATATATATCTTTCATGTATATTGGATACTATCCATATACTACATGCTTAAATGTTGTTTCTATATAATGTTTTTGTATTTGGATGTGTTTTGAAAAAATCGGATTTCCATTTCAAAATCTAAGTTTTCAAAAATACGAGTTTTAGTTTTCGGCAAAATTTTTAAGACACAAAAATGGCTCAAAATAAGTTGAAATCTGTGTTGAATTTTTTCACGCATATTTGTATTTCAAATGTAGTATAAGAACTATTTTTTGTGGATTTTTAGAGATTTTATGAGATTTATTTGATATTAAAAAACCCAAGTTTTAAATCCCTTAGCCAGTTCTGCCAGGCTCTGGCGGTTGACCGGACCAAGAGTCGGTCGACCGGACCGGTCGACCGACGTGCACAAGGATGTGCACATAGCTAGTCTATTAGGCCGATCGACCGAGTGGTCGACCGACCAGAGAGCCGTTGCTCTCTGGTTCTAGGAACGGTCGACCGAACGGTCGATCGGCATGCTCAATGGTCATATTTTTGACCGTTGGTCGGTCGACCGCTCGATCGATCGGAAGGTCAAAACAGACCTTTCCTACTGCCAACGGGCAGATTCTGATTGGGGCCTTTATATACCCCATCTCTTGGCTGTTTTGATAAGAATTTTTAAGAGAGAAAATTTTCATATTTGCAAGTATTTTATTACATGTTTCAAAAGAGTTTTAGAGCTTTAAAGATTTGATCTTTATCTTGTTTTTAAAGGGTTGGAAAATCATTTAAAAAGAAAATTCTTTGGGAATTGATTTAATCTTCAATTGCATTTCTATCTAGAGTTTTCCCCTTGAGTTTTTCTTTGAGTTTTTGATTTCCAAACTCTTTGTTTTCCACACTTGACCTATCATACTATCCTATCTATTAGGATCTTTGTTTTTGTGGGAAAAGAAGTTTTTTGTGGTTGAGATAGACCACCTAGTTGTTAAACTTCCTTCATTGTGAAATCCCTCTAGTGAGAGGAGATTGATTTGGTATCCCTCTATTGTGAGGTGATTGTGGAAGTTGTGGTTCGCTCCCTCTAGTGAGAGGTAGAGATTGTGTTTGGCTCCCTCTAGTGAGAGGTGAAGGTTGAGTTGGTATCCCTCTTAGTGAAGAGGTAGATTGTGTTTATATTGGCTTTGTGCTTATCTCTCATTTATGAGGTTGATATTGGTGGTTTTGTGCCTAGCCTCTAAGTGTAGAGGTTGTGTTCTAAGTGAGAGAGGAGTGGTGTACTCCCGGTTATTGTATTGCCTAAATCCTCAGTGGAGGTTCCCTATGTGGGAGTCCTGTGTGGACAAGTTAGTGGAAATCCTTTTGTGTGAAGGCAGGGACGTAGAGCTGTATGCTCGAACCTCGAAACAAATCTCGGTGTTTGTGTTTGATCCATTAACTCTATCTCTCTCTCTCTTTTACATTATGCCTTGCATCATTTTATATTGCTCATTCATATATTATATGCTTGGCTTGTTTGTGTGTGCCTCACTTGTGTTTGACCACGAGAGTTTCATATAGCACCTCAACTCTTATTTAGAGGAAGCAAGAGGAGTTAGTCCAGAGCCCTTCACCAGGAATTTGGCTACACTCGTTGGTTACACTAAGTATGTTGCAATTTAGTTTTCAATTTTCGCATTTTATTCATTAGATTAGCCGTACACCTATTCACTCCCCTCTAGGTGTACTTACAATTGGTATCAGAGCCTACGCTCCTAATATTTGGTTTAACCACCTAGGAGTGTGATCTTAGTTTTGCTAATCTATCATTTGCATTTGCACATTTATATTGTTTACATACTCATGGATTGATTGTCACCTCCCATGTTTGATGTCTCCAACATTGACATGTGGAAATTTAGGATGTCCATGTATCTAAAAACCCTAGGCTTGCGTGTTTTCCTTGCCGCTACCAAGAAATCCTATCTTGATAATAGCAAGCATATAGAGGCCAATTCACAAGCCCTTGAGGTACTTAGAAACACGCTTAATAAAGAATATTTGTGCTTAGTTTCTACCTGTGATTCCGCCTTTGCAGTGTGGAACACGTTGACCTCCTCCGAGTTACAAACGCCCAACATTGTGGAGGATGAATCTAGTGGAGAATCCGAGCAACAATGCTACATGGTCCAAGGGAATGACTCCCTTGAGGAAAACTCGAAAACTCAATTAAATGATGATGATGCTAGTTCTTCTAGTAATGAGTATATTGATGCAAATGCTTTGAATTAAGAACTTTCGATTGTTTGTGAAAAATTGCTTGAAAAATATAATCTTTTAAAAAAGAAAAGTCTAGGAGTTAACAATGAAAATAAAGATTTGTTTTCAAAACTTGAGTTGGCTTTGCAAGAGAAGGTTGAGATTTCTAATGAAAGGGATTCATTGAAATCTAAGCTTGATCTTTCTCTAAATAAAAATAAGATTTTAAGAAATAAAAATGATTGTAATGATATTTTGAAGAAAAACGAAAATTGTCTTCAAAACTTGATTTTGTTGTAAAAGAAAATGATTCTTTGAAAATCAAAATTATTTCTATTTCAAAGGATTTAAACTTGGTTTCTAAGAAAAATATTTCTCTGCAAAATAATATAGATTCACATGTTTGCCATGCTAGTTGTTTTCCATTGATTTTGCAAAGAGAAAACCTTACAAAAAGGGGTCGAGGAGCTAAATTACAAGTATTCTAAAAGATTACAAGTAGATCTCCTCTGAGATTCTAGAGAAGTGTACCGATAGGAGTCTGATCAGCGCGCGACCACTTTGTCCCTTTGACGATGCGATCGATGGGATTCCCTTCTCACCTGGTTTGGGGAATTAGAGAATAGAAGGTTGGTAGAACCCTCTTGTTACTTCTCAAACTGCCTCCACTTGGGAATTCCTTCTCGCCTGATTCTAAAGATTCCTTGAGTGGGAGGAAGATCTTAGGGTGTCAGCACCCTGACTAGAGAAGCAGTTCTCTTAATTCTCTGAATTCTTTGAAGTAAGAGAATAGATCTCTGTTTAGCTGCCTCTCTCTGTGCGTCTCTTTGCCTGTGCGCGTGTATGTCTCCGTGCTTCTTCTTGTGCCTCCGGTGGGCTATTTATAGGGAGAGCAGGGGTATAATTGTCCCTTGAGAATCTGGATCAGATTGAGTCAATCTGTTTAAATTTTGAAAGTAGCCTTGCTGTAAGGTTAGAATCAGCTTCTGCGAAGCTAGAAATAGCAGGTAGCGTTGATCTCCTGATCTATTTTGATTCTTTCCAAATAATTAAAAGATCTCCCCTGATCTTTTTACTTGTTTAAGGAGAGTCAAATGATTATGGCAGGCAGCTGCCAAATTTGATCTCAGATTTGATCTTGATTAGATTTGATCTTGAAGATTTAATCTCATCTGGAGATTTGATTGGTCAAAGGTTGACCATAATAAACCCGCAGCGGAGCTGTCGCATTGAGCTCACAGCGGAGCTGGAAGGAGCATCTGGAGCATCTGGCGAAGTCAGAAGAAAGTTCTTCAGCGGAGCTGGATAAACATCTATGGCAAAGCTGCCATCCTTCTGCGCGGTTGCGTATGACTTCGATCAAAGCTAACTCTCTGCGGAGTTAACTGAGCACTTCAGGCGAAGCTATAAGTTAGCTCCCTGATGGAGCTTTGAACGGCTTCAAGGCGAAGTTGGGCAATTTTAGCCTTTCAGGCGAGGCTATCCCCTTGGGCTCATGTGATGCTAAGTGTTGAGCTAACTTAGCATCTTAGACCTACTTAGGTCTCTTCAAAGACAATTTGGGCTCGCTGTCTGCTTCACTTGATCAGTAGAGTCTAAGTTGTTGATTTGTCCCTCGGAGATGGGTACAGAACTGGTCGTCAACTTGTCTGTCACTTGTCTTTTGTAAATGTTAACAAGTTTAGACATTGTTCAGGCCTGGCAGGAATCTTATTTTTTTTAGAGTGTCAACAAGACCCCCTTCAAAATTTTTGAAAGTCTGCAATGGAATGGTTCAGGCTTCGAAACACTTTGAATTGCTTTGATTGATGTGATGGTATGTGAAGTACAAACGTCACCATGGTGGTTGAGTTTAGCTTCGCTTTCAATCCTACTTCTGGATTAGAATAAGTTCGCCGAGGAATCATGTAGATTCACGATTCTAGGTAGCTTTGCGTTTGGGCCTCCCGGAGTAGCTTCGCTTCAAATTAGTTTTGGAACGTTGTTCCTTTCCCGAGGTCAACTGCCTTTTGGCTAGTTTCGAGAAGGATTGCTCCTGTTTTGAGGTTAGAATGACCTCTTTTGCGTTAACGTGGGAGATCATTGCTTCCTCGTGCAATTCCGAGGGAGACTATTCCCTTTCTCAAAGCTCAATAAATGCCTTAAGTTCACTCGCGCTTCTAAGCTTGGTGGTGCGATCAGGCCATGAGGCCTATAAATAGGACACTTGAGGTCCTCTGTAAAGAAGCAGTCTGTTCATGACTTCTCTTAGTTGTCTAAAGAAAGATACTCAGATCTCTGAACTGGTGAGCTTTGGTCATTCAGAGACTTTTACCAACTTTAGGGAGCTTACTTCCCTTAATTTAGCTTTACCAAATACTTCAGGGATTGATTTCCCTTGTTCTTCTTTTTTTATCTGACTGATTTACAGTGAAGGGCTTCAGCCTTATTTCCCAGCTTCTTGGCGAAGCTATCATTTTCACTTGATCAAAGAAAGATCATTGCATGCTTGCCTGCTAAGTTCGCCACATAGGCAAGAATTGGGACTTAGTCTCTTCAAGGTTGAGCCAGTCTTGCCATATAGGTGGGGTCAAGACTGCGTCCCTCTGGATCAGTCTGTCTTAGCCATATAGGCGAGGCTAGGACTTGGCTTATGCTGAGCTAGCCCATTACACTGTGCAAGCAAGGCTGTCTTTTGCTTTTTTAACTAAAATCGATCCTTAAAAGCAACTGGATCAGATATAAATTGCTTCATCCAAAGAACTTGACTTAGAGTATCATGCTTGCATTTTTCTTTGATTTACTGCTAACCTGTTTCCAACTTGTATTGCAGTGAACTGTGCCCGCCAGTCTTTCAATTTGATGAAAGAGACAAGAGACTTGCCTCTTGATCTTCTAGTTGAAACTTTAATCCTAAGTAGGAGGAACAAACTGGGGCAGCTGATGGGTGCTCCAAGAAGAGGTTGGCAGTCGCTTATCCGAGATGATCCACTTTGGGAAAGCGGACGTCACCTGTAAGGTCTCGGATCCTTCTTTCGCCAATTTTCATCAAAGAAGATCCAGCTTTCCGATGGCAATCGGTCCTTTGCAAATTTTCATCAAAGAAGATCCAGCTCCTTGATGGCAAAACCTGCCATTATGCGAAGGATTACAGCCTTGTGTAGGAGGAGGGCCTTTCGTGTCCAGTTAGTTTAGCTTGGAAGTAGATATGACCACTTGTATGCCTTTGGAGCAATGATTCGGTTGTACGAACCACCTTGATGTAGCGCCAATGTATCTTCCCTTTTGAATCAATAAAAGTTTATTTTGCGCTGTTTATCTGCATTGCAAGTCTTTTCCCTAGGAGGAAATGAGAACTTTTAGCCGAGCTAAGCTTTCGGCGAAGCTGAAGACAAATTTCCAAATAAGTCAGGAGTCTGTTTCTGGCGAAGCTAGCATGGAATTTTCGCGAAGCTAAAGATGTGCTTTTAGCGGAGCTAAGGCACATTTCTCAGTGAAGTTATTTAAGCGTTGCACTAAGTCAACACTGGACTCACGGCGGAGTTAGCCATTAGCGGGGCTAAAGCAGCGCTTCTCGAGAAGGCGCTTAGGAGCCGTTTCAAATTTGAAACGATTGCCTGCACTCCTTTCGAATGAGATAAAGTCTTAGGCAATCATTAGCCTATAAAAGTCTGATCGGGCTGAAAGAGAAGGCACCACTTCTCTTTGAATTTTCAGAGCACTCTTGACTTTTTTCTTCTTCTTCCTCCTTCGTTTGGAATTTCAAGAACTTCTTTAGTTCTCCAATGGGTCCCAAAAGACGAACAGGAAAAGAGGTAGCAACCTCTACGACGGAGGGACCCTCTCCTCCTTCGGTCATCGAATGACCTATCGCCGGTAGGGATCTTTCTTTTTGATTAGAGATTCTCATCTCTCTTTTAAACCCAATTTCTGGCTATCTTCCGATGAATCCAGAGCGATTAATCATGATCTGGTGATCTTAGGGAGTTCAATTCCCTGAATTTTCCTTGATTTCTTAATTGGGAATTTTAAGAACCGAAGGATTTCTTCTCCAAGCTTCTATGCAAAGCTATCCTTAGGCGGTTCACATCCTATTGAATGATAGGCTGCGAAGCTAACCTTTGGAGTGTAACTGAAAAGGACCTTAGTGCCCTTAAAATAATTTTTAGGTAACAGCACCCTTCTGATGAAGTTAGCTCCTGGGGCTTCGTCGCGTTCTGTTGTTCTAGGTCAAGCTTCCAGAGCGAAGCTAACACTTAGATATTTTCCTGCCTCCTGCTTTCGTGTGGAGTGCGGAGTTAAGCTACAGCTGTGACGCTAAGCTTCAGGGCAAAGCTATTGTTAGGCCAGCTTCGCTCGGAGACCGAAGCTATGCCTTAACAAAAATTACATTCTTGTTTTAGCTCTCATTTAGCTGATGAACTAATCATAGTTTCTCCTTATTTTTGCAGTGTACTATACTCCTGGTCCTCTGAACAGTCTCTTTGGCACAGCTAGGGGGCTAGATGGTAACGTCAGCCTGCAGTTTCAAGGGCAGGCTTCACTATTCAGCGAGCGAAGCTCTCTTGCTTGGGATGCACTTATTCATACTGGGGATCAGTGCACCATGAGGAGCATCTTAACTACTGCTCCCCTTGAAGATTCTGACCGAAGAATCTATCGAAAGCCCAGCTTCATATTCGGAGATGCAGCGCCAGACAACGATCACCAACTGCTAGCCGGAGAGGGGCAGTGGGTTTTCAAATTGGATGGTGAGACGTACTATCTTCCATCTAGCAAGCGGCATTTTCCTTTGTCCTTCTTTCAATGTGTGACGAGGGCTCGAAAGATGCAGTGGCAAGTGACTCAGACTACTGACTCCGTTCACGGAGGAAAGTTGATAATTTCATTCCCCGGTTACACAAGGATGGGTCCTCCTCACTGCATATTGTGTATTCATCCTGGGAACGTACTTCCAGACATCCCAGTGGGAGAAAACTCCGCGGTGGCTCAGACCTTTGAAAATCAGTTCTTTAAGGTTTGTGGCAATTATCTGGCCACTGATTTCAGGACCCCTGGGTGGATTCACCCTCCCAAGGCATGGTGGAGGGACTTGACTCTATATGTCCTTACTCATTTTGAGGAGGACCTGGAGAGGCTGGGACTTTACGAGACCGTCAGGGTGACCTGTTATGGTATTCAGATGAGCATAGCGAACTTCTACGCCATCTTTGAGTTATACTGCCCGGCTACATGGACCTTCTTCACTCCTGTTGGCGAATTGGGCATGGCTCTGCACGAGATGTGAGAAATCTCTGCTCTGCCTTTGGGGTCTCTCTCATGTGAAGAATATTTCCCGTGCGAGGCCGAATTGGCACTTCTGGAGAAGCAGGAGCCCGCCTTGTTTGAGACTTACCGAGAATTGATGTGCCACATCTACATTTGCTCCAGCATGCATAGGAGCCATAAGGGAGCTCCATGCAGTTTGAAGAGTTGGGGAAATTATTTGTTCCCTGACCTGGAAGGTACTCCTGAAGTAGCTCATTGTGTAGTTGCAGATGAAACATCTTTTACCGGATGCAAGAGCACTCTTAAGGGGATTTAATTCTGGAAGAAGATGACAGAGCCTATGAGAAAGGCGATATTTTTCAGAGTTTCCACCACCAGGCTCATCGACCGACATCTCGGAAGGCACTTCTGGCTGGTTTTTTTAACTGTCTAGTTGAAGAGCTTTGCGGTGCCGTCCTCGTCTGGCGATGTCATTCATCCAGCTGTCTTATTGCCAGCTGCTTGTCTAGTCCATGGTCGTTCTCTTAGACTTCCAGCCATGGTGTGATCGGTCGACCGGGCCGGTCGACCGCTATTGCCCAACGGTCACATTTCCGACCGTTGGCGGTCAACCGGGCCGGTCGACCGATGCCTGTCAGAGCTGCTAGCTCAGCTCTAACGGCTAGTTTTCTGTTTGGCCTATATAAACCCCAATTGAAAGAACACCTAGAGGGGGGGTGAATAGGTGTAAATGCTAATCTAGAACTAAGTTATAAACTAAATGCTCTAAATGCGGAAGCTAATGCAAATGTTATACAAACTTGATACAATGCAACAAGTGTAGCCGAATTCCCCTTGCGAGGCTCTGGACTAACTCCTCTTGATTCCCCTTGAAATGGGTTGAGGCGCTATGTGAAGCTCTTGTTGGATGAGTATAAGTTAGGCACACACACACAAGCAATCCAAGCAATGTGCACACACAATCAAGCCAAGCAATTAAGGATAAGCAATATAAAAGATGCAAGACAACAAGCAATTAATAAAATATGTATGCAATGAAAGAATGATGCTTGCACAAATGTAAAGAGAGTAGAGTTGAGAGAAATTGGATCAAACGCTAACACAAAGATTTGTTACGAGGTTCGAGCCCCTAGCTCTACTTCCTCGCCTACACCACCGTGTAGGATTTCCCAATCCACTATAGGAGTACCAAACTCCTCTCTCAACCTTACAAAGCCACCGAGGTTATACAACCACAATCCAACAACAACACCTCTACCGAAGAGGCTCACAACCAAACTCTATCACCTCACACTTGAGGGATACAAACCAATCACCCGATCACCTCTACCGAAGAAGGATTCACAAATAAAAGGGTGTACAACTTAGAGGCTACAACAACAACCTCAAAAACTCTCTTTCTTTTTCTCTTTTCCATAAAAACAAGATCCTAATAGATTAGGATAGAAGATATGGCTCAAGTGTGGAAACTAGGTGTTTTTGGAAACAAGCAACAAAGAAAAACTACTTGGGAAATCTCTTGTATATGATAGAAATAAAAGATCAAATCAAAATCCCAAAACCTAGTTCTCTTTGATTTTCCAAAAACCCAAAACAATAAAGATGAGAAGTTTAAAAACCCAAAAACTCTTTTTAAAACTCTTTTAAACACTTCAGAAAACTGGAATTTTTTCTCTTAAAAATCTTGGCCAAAATCCCCAAAGAGATAGAGTTTATATAGGCCCTAGTCAAAACTAGCCGTTAGGCTGATGTGGCAGTTCTGACAGCCACCGGTCGACCGGCCCGGTCGACCGCCAACGGTCGGAAATGTGACCGTTGGGCAATAGCGGTCGACCGGCCCGGTCGACCGAAACATCCTGAGAGCAGAACTCTCAACTTGGTCGACCGGCCCGGTCGACCGTCCCAGTGACTCCAAACGTGCACAAACTTGTGCACGTCGGTCGACCGTCCCGGTCGACCGGCCTATGGTGCGGTCGACCAGCCCGGTCGACCGACTTGGCCTGTCAGCCAGTCCTCAGTTCTGCACAGATACGGGATTTGAAAATAGGTCTTTTCACTCAATAAAAATCCCATAAATTCACAGTAAATCTAAAAAATAGTTTTAATCACAATAAAAACTGTTTTTCTAAAAATATATTTTTCTAAAACTTGTTTTTCCATAACTTCACAAAATACAAAAACAAGATATTTGAGTTCATTTTAAAGCATAGTGTGTATGGATATGATCCACTACACAATCAATAATGAAATATCTATGTTTTTGATATCTAGCATATAACAAGGTTTTGGTTTAAAGGATATGCATGATAGAAATACCAAAAACCAACTCTTGTATTTATATCACACTTTGATTTTACAAAACATGAATAGGAATGTCAAAATAAGTTTATCTAGGAAGTTTAAACATGTATGTATAGAAAGAAATCATCTACTATACATATAAATCATGAAAACTTGTTTTGATCAAACTATTCATGAAAACCAAATATCAAAACATAAAACGTGTGTGTTTGTGCACTTGAGCATATCAACTATACTAAGCTTTACAAATGGATCTACAACACACTATCTAAACTAGGATACCTAAGTCTTCTCTTGATGATCTCCATCTTCAAGATGACTAGCTCCCAAACGCGATCCACCAAGTGCAAAGGTATGATCTTTAAGCTTTGGCACCGGAATCACCATGATAAGCTCCCAAACACCTCTTGTTGAAGCTATCACCAAACTAATATCTTGCTAATGATCTGAAACTTAAAATCACAAGATTATTAGTAAACATAACTACATGAGTTGATCATCATCAAAACTAGAGTGGAAGGCCTTTGGGCCAACAGTGTGATGTGTTCAAAGTGGCCTTCATGGATTGATGGAGGCTTTCTGTAGGCTACCAGTAACAAAGCAGAGAAAGGGGATTATCATGCCTCGCGATGGACCAAACCCAGAATAGGTTTGCCATATACTTATTTGATGACATGGTTCACCCTTCACTGCCCTTCCATTATCCAGGCTAGAGAGGAGCCCCCAGAAGGTGTTCACATGGCGCTTCTCCGTTAATTTGAGGGGTGTTCGTGGTCACAGACTTATGTGGCTGCGGTCCGTAAACTGCTGTGTCATCATGACGTTTATAGCCTTTTCTGATGCTTTGCCTACATTCGTTATGCAGGCTATGGTGAAGAATTCAAGGATGTAGGAGAAGGGCAGACGTCATTGAGTCGGGGAGTCTTCAAATGGCTGGTTAGCATCCGGCCATCACATTTGTTGTATAGAAGTAGGGACACCTGTTACCTGGAGCCCTATGTTCCAAGTCGGTTTGTCCGTCAGTTTGGGTATGACCAACTATATGTAGGCAATCCAAACAGTAGTCTGGCCTTTATGGGGAGCCTCATCGATGGAGCTTGTGCCGGCGGTTCTTCATTGCTGGCTGTACTGAGGCACAACTGTGCATGCCGCTAAGGACTCTGAACCTTCTGACGACCCTGGGATTCTGCTAGTGGTATAGAACCTCAAACTCTACACCCACTAGATTTTCTGTTAATTTCTTTGGTGTGAAGTTAATCTCTCAGTGACTGAAGCGGAAGGTCACTGAAAAGAGCGAGGGTAAGAGGGTCTGCGTTCCAGGCCTCATGGAATTCATTGCCGTTAATGATAATAAAGCCTCGGATGCAGGAAGTCCTCACTTTGAAGCAGATACAGGTGTTGAGGCTCCAGCAGCTGCCTCTGATGGGGTAGGCACGACCCCCATGGAACATGTTGATGTGGAAGAGTTGGAGGAAGAAGATCATGACGTCCACTTTAAGCTAAAGCGGGAGGGTGGATCTCGTAGGAAGTGGGTAGTGAAGAAGCCTCGTCGCTACGCTCCTACTGTTATTGCAGAGGGCGAATCATCTACAGTGCCTCCTCCTCCTGCTCCATTAGTCATTAGGTTGTCAGCTCCTAGGCAGACTACTGGTAAAGCTGGTCCGGACCCGGGTAAGACCAGCCCCGTTCTTATAACATACTTCTTATGTGTTCCATATAGCTCATTGTTTACTTTATGATTCAGGAACTGAGGCGGTGAGAAGCCCGAGAGCTGAGGTTGCCAGAGAATAGGGGGAGCATTTTGATCCCCTGTTCACTTATAGAGAAGGTGATGAAGCTGGCTATTTCGCCGTCTCGGAAGAGTCTAGAGGTGATGCGGCTGATGTAGGTCCTTCGGGTTCTGGGACCTCAAAAGAAAGTCCCTAGCCTCTAGCTCTTTTGGGTGGACCACGGAGGGTTTGGCAAGTGAAGGTGGGCCGGCCATTCGTGTTGATTCTGCCAAAGATTTTCCAATGGAGCCTGCAGGGACTGATGCAGCCGTCAAGACGATTGAGGCGACATCATCTTTTGGTAGTGTTCTGGCCTTTTGACTCCTGCTATTTGTTATGCCTTGCTTAAATAAAGTCTTGCTGCAGGTGTTCCACCTCTGGGGCATTGACTTCGAGAGAGACAATCTGTCTTCCTGAGGGAACCAGGGATGATGTAAGTACTTTGACCGCGGCGGATGCTACCGAGTTAGATGCTTTGTATCACGGGTTGCCCTCTTATCGGCCTGAACCAGCCAGAGAAAATGAAATTGAGGGAACGGTAGTCATGGAACCAACCTCACTTCCAGTTATATCAGTGAGTGAGATGCCATCAGTTTCGCCAGTGCCGCTTATCCTACCAAGCGCGGAGCTGAAGGTTATTACCAGTCCTACTTCTCCAACATTGCTGGTTGAGCAAGCTCTCCCCGAAATAGTCACTAGTCCTACCTCAGTTGTGGCTGGTGTACTAGTCTCGATGAGGACTCCTCTGAGATCACCGACGACCCCTCATGTTGCTGCAGCCAGTGCTTCCATAATTACGCTAGTGAAGCCAGTGAAAACTCTGTCTTCAGGGGCTGCTCGTTTGCCAGGAGTAATTGAGGCCGAGAACGAATTTGTGGCTGAGTTAGTCGACATCTTTTATAAGAGCTTGAAGCGATCCATTGCTTTGGTCTTGAAGGGCTCAACTACCTCATTCTCTACTTTAAAGGTGGTTCTCTCCTGAAGCATTGACAGTATCTGAGACTTTGGAGGGGATGATCAGGCCGCCACATTGGAGCTTCTGGTGGACAGACTCGAGAGAAATGTGGACGAATGGCGCCATCTTAGCCATTCAGATCTGGAGTCTTCAGTTAACAAACAGCTTGCACATCTTGTTGTTCAGATGCATGAAGCTCATCTCGTCGCTCAAGAAGCTGCTAAGGCAATTTCTTCTGATTTGAAATCCTTGGAGACAAGGAAAGTATAGCTCGGGGATGCCATAGACGCTTCTAGCAGTGCTCTTCTTGACGCTGAGGATAAAATTGAAAAGGCCAAGGAAATGATCAGGAAGGCTAATCTTCTTTTATCCAAGGCTAAACCAGTGCGTCTTGAAGAGACTGCTCGGCTTGAGCAGCTTAAGGCCCAGAATGACGAAGTCTTAGAGGAGGAGCTAGCACAGAGGGCAACCTTGGTTGAAATTGAAGCTCGCTTGACCTAGACGACGAGCTTTAATGAGGCCGAGTTGAGGTCGCAGGCGCTTATCAGGGCTACTGAAGAGAGGAAGACAAGGCTGGCCACTCTTGAAGAACAGATCAAGTCCTATGAAGCACCGTCGTAGCTTGTAATCTGTGCATTCATGTATCCCTCTTTTGGAATCAATAAAAAGTGATTTTATTTTGACTCCCCCATTGCATCTCCAACTTATTTTATCTTCTGAATTCTTTCTTTCAAGTTGTATTGCAGCCATTTGAGAAAATAATGCTTACTGGACTAAAAAGATGAGACCTGGCTATCTGCCGGTTCAGAGGTCGCAATGACGTAACCGATTGAGAAGCCACCAAGCTCAAAATTTTGTCATATGATGACAAAAAAATAGTCTTTGCGGGACTGAAAGATGAGACTTGGCTATCTGCCGGTTCAGGAGTCGCAATGACATAACCAATTGAGAAGCCATCAAGCTTAAAATTTTGTCATATGATGGCAAATAAATAGTTTTTGCCGGACTGAAGGATGAGACATGACAATCTGCCGGTTCAGAGGTCGCAATGACGTAACCGATTGAGAAAGCCACCAAGCTTAAAACTTTATCATATAATGACAAAGAAATGTCCTTGCAGGACTGAAAGATGAGACTTGGCTATCTGCCAATTCAGAGGTCGCAATGACGTAACCGATTGTGAAGCTACCAATTTCAAAATTTTGTCGTATAATGACAAAGGAATAATCCTTGCGGGACTGAAAGATGAGACTTGGCTATCTGCTGGTTCAGAGGTCGCGATGACGTTACCGTTTTGAGAATCCACCAAGCTCAAGATTTTGTCGTATAATGACAAAGAAATAGTCCTTGCGGGACTGAAAGATGAGACTTAGCTATCTGTCGGTTCAGAGGTCGCAATGATGTAACCGATTGAGAAGCCATCAAGCTTAAGATTTTGTCATATAATGACAAAGAAATAGTCCTTGCGGGACTGAAAGATGAGACTGAAATCACCTAGAGGGGGGGTGAATAGGTGATGGCTATATGGAATATGACAAAAATGCGGAATTTTAAAAAAAAATTTAACTAAACAATTAGCTCAATTAAAAGACTTGCGATAAAGAAAGAAATTAATAGTGCAAGAAATAAAAGAGTTTGAGTTTAGAGAAAATTGAGCAATCGCAAACACAAGGATATGTTTCCGAGGTTCGAGCCACGCTCTACGCCCCCGCCTTCACACTTGAAGGATTTCCACTATTGTTGATCCCACTGGATCGCCAATACAAGGACACACTTGTCCTATCTCTCGTGATGCCGCAACACCATCCGGAGCACACTAGCTCGCTTGAGGCCGATGCCTCTACAACTTCGCTCAAGAAGAAAATGATCACACTTGATCAAAAATCGCTCACTTAGCACAATCCTATAACCAATATGTAGATGTAGAATTTGGGATTGTGTAGTGCAAAAACTAGAGTGAAGTAGAGGTATAGGCTTCAAATGGGTGTTTAGAAATTTAGGCTTTTTGAGAGAAATCTTTTCTAAAGGAGAACTTGTAAATCTTGTAAAAATATAATTTTCAATAGATGTGGTGGTTGTCTTATCATGTTGAAATGACCTCCTATTTATAGGGGTTGAAAAGACTAGTGAACAGCTAGAAAAATCCGTTGGGGTGAGATCCCAACAAAAAATCTGTCAGAAAATAGAGCTGTTGGAGTCTGTCAGAAAATCTGACAATTAGCGGTCGACCGGGTTGGTCGACCGTCAACGGTCATAAATATGACCGTTGGGGGACATAGGTCGACCGCCCGGTCGACCCAAACAAACAGAGAGCACTGTAAAGAGTCCGGTCGACCCGAGCGGTCGGCCGACGTGCACACATGCACAGTTGTGCACGTCGGTCGACCCGGACGGTCGACCGGTTTCTGTCAGATCTGAAAAATCAGACTCTGCAGAAACCAGAACCTGGATTTTTGGGTTTGGTCTTTTGGGTTGAGGTTTTGGACTATATAAAAATGAGAGTATGATCATATGTCACTACTCCAACATGTTAAAACATTTTGATAAAGATCCTCTTTGATAAAAACTTGTTTTTCCAAAAATCATTTTTCCAAAAACTTAATCTTTCTAAAACTAAATTCCAAAAACTTGTTGACTCTAAAACTAAGTTGGAAATAATAGAGATTGAAAATCATTTTGAAGCCATGAAGTAATAAAAAGTGTGTGAAGGTGATAATCCCATAACTCTACTTCTAACATCTAGGTTTTGACAAAATGTCTAAAAAAGTAAAAATACAAATCATGGACTTTTTCATTTTCTTGAACTTGACTTGGTCTTTTCTTTAATGTCTTGTTCCCGAAGCTTTCTATTGTGCTTGGCTTGGGAATGGAAATCTTTAGCGGCATCCAAACTTGTGAGTCTTGATTGTGGAGCCGTCAAATCAACCTGTTTTTAACCTGAAATTCTTTTAAACAAAAATAGTTAAATACATAACTAAATATGATTTGTTATCATCAAAATATCCATCAAGATATAGGGCTAATGGCATTTGGGCCAACAATCTCCCCCTTTTTGATGATGACAAAACATATATAGTTATCTCAAATATTTTGGGTAGAGATTTCAAATGAAGCTCCCCCTCAACACATGCATATCATAAAGGTATACTCAAGCATAGATGAATATCACAAATGATAAGTGGTACATGATAATCCACAACACAAATGATAAATGCTAGAAATCACTCATGTCATAAATAGAGGTGAAACACATGTTCATACATGACATAAAGGTAAAGACACGTGTCCACAAAGCATAAACAAGTACATGTCCACACAAAAGATACCATTACATGTCCAACTAAAAAGTTCACACAGAAAAAGTACAAAGTATAAATACACAAAATATGGAATATGGATTCTCTCTCATCAAATAACTCTCCCCCTTTTTGACATCATCAAATAAGGGGAGGTCACTCAGCACCATCATCTCCGTCGTCCTCCTCATCGTCATCTTCCTCAGACGAACTCTCACCTTCAGCCATCTTCTTATCACCATCATCATCAGCATCAGAATCAGAAGAAGAAGAAGAAGAAACCGCCTCCTCTAGATCAATGCCAACAACTCTTGGCTGTGGTGGAGGAATAGTACAAGGAGCTCTGACAGGAAATGGAGGGCCGGTGGAGGGAAGTGGACGAGAAATAGCTGTGGGATCAGGACCAAGTACGTTGAGTTTCGCAAAGAGAGTCTCAAATTGTGAATCCACAAATCTCATGGAATCAGCAAAGTAAGACATATCGTTGCGAATCCCCTGGAAACGTGAGTCCATCTTCGCACGAAAAGCTGCCTCTTGCTAGAAACGTGCGTCCATCTCCGCACGAAAAACTGCCTCTCGCTGCTCAATCCAAGACTGGTGCTCCTGGATCTGAGAGCGAATCTCAGGAGAAATCAAGGCCTGAAAATCTGGAGATAAGACTGGGCCTGGAGCAGAAGAAGTCCCTGGGGCCGAAGAAGACCCTGGGGCTAATGAAGATCCTGGAACATCAGCAGGAAGAACATGAGGCTGCTCAGGGGCGTGACGACGCGACTGAGCTTCCATCCTCTTCAAAAGAACGCTGTCTAGGTTTATGGAAGGATCAGAAGGACTCTCAGAAGAAAGATCAAAACAAAGACCTCTGAGGAGATGGGTGATAAGCATGCCATAGGGTAAGTTCCTACCGGACATGCGGATCTGGTCTGAGGCCATGTGAGTAGCAATGAGACGAGGAAAGTTAATCTTAATGCCTCTCAGAAGGCAAAAGATAATCAATGGAACTGGACCTCTTGCATTGCTATATTCCCCAGATTTTGGAATAATGTTGTAGAAAATGAATTTGGCTAAGACTTGGGCTGTGAGGGTGAACCTGCTCACGCCTTCGTTCCTCACCAAACCGGGGTTGTCATCCCTGTGAATCAAGGTGGAAGCGGTGAGCGCAGACTCACCGTCCGGATAAATGAAATCATGCAGATCAAAGGTATATACATCAACTCCTCCAGATGAGAGATGCAGAATATCAGCAAACTGACTTAGGTCAATGTCAATGTCCCTTCCTAGGACTCTAGACCTAACTCGGTTTGCCTCAAAAGAGTAATTGGCATAAAAATATGGCACTAGAGAAGTATAGACGGGTTCCCTAATGGCCATGAACTCGTCTAGAGAGTTGTTTCTTAAAATGCGGGGGATGTTTAGATGTTCAAAATCCTGAAGAATGACACATCTCCCTAAAATAATCGATCTTTTGGAAAGTTGAATGAATCTGTTTTCAGCAAGATCATTTATGAATGGGCGCTTAGGTTTAGGGGTATAGGATGAAGTATGAGCCACTGATTTTCCTTTTTCAGTCCTAGATCTCTTAGTCATTTTAGAAATCTTGGTGAAAATGGAAAGATTTAGATTAAAAGAAATTAGGGCTTGATCTAACAACAAAGAAACCTAACAATTTTGACAAGGGATTGAAGATATTAAAACTAGAGATCACAAATTAAGATAAAAATCAAATTTTTACCTTGAAGAAGAACCAAGAACCCTAGATCTGGAAATTCTCCGAAATCTGACGGTGAAACAGCCTGAAACTGAAGATCCAACACAAATTCAAGGAGATAAACCTAGGATTTAATTTAATTTGAAAGGGATTGAGTGATGGAAATTTTAGATGAAAATTTGAGGAAGAGGAAGATAGGGATCGGCTGTTGAGAGTGAGAGAGAGAGAGAGAGAGAGAAAAAAGTGTTTTAAATAGGCAGATTTGGGCTGGAATCGACGCACGGTCGACCGGGTCGGTCGACCCAAAAATCCCGAGAGCTCTGTAACACAGAGCGGTCGACTGGGTCGGTCGACCTAAGAATCCTGAGAGCACTGCAGACATTCAGCGGTCGACCGGGTCTTAGAATCGGTCGGCCGGCAACAGAAAAGAAATAAAGAATATTCTTTCAGGCGAAGTCGGTCGACCGAGTCCTAGAGCCGGTCGGCCGGCTTTGCCTGAAATCAGTCAGCAGCAAAAAGCCCTAAAGAAAATTTAAAAGGAAATTTTAATAAATACAAGTATAATATATTATACATACAGGATTACAACATGTTTTAAATCTTCATTAGGTTATAATATCAACATCATTCACACAAGTCATTTTAATTTTTATCTTCATATTAAAAACAAAGATTTTAGAGTTGTTGAAGCCGAATACCCAGTGACGGGTTCTGAACTTCATCCTCCTGATTCCTTTGAATATGAGTTGAGGTGCGCAATTGCCATCTCTAATGTATTTGTTTCAAACATGAAATTTAAAAAAAATGTTTATTTTTAATTTTGACAAAATGTGTATATATATATATATATATATATATATATATATATATATATATATATATATATATATATATATATATATATATATAAATAGTCAAAGCTAGACATGTGGACAAAAAAAAATTATGACATAAACAATAAGATATCAAAAACAAGGCATATACACAATCATGATAGAAAAGAAGCTTTACACTAACATATGTTAATGAAGCACAAAAGTAAGCTATCAAATCTATGCATTTGTATATATAACCAAAAATTAAAGCTTTTAAATGGAGAAGTTACCAAACAAGGGCAATCTCCAAAATGGGTGCCTCCATGATAGTGATGCAAGCGCGATGTGTTCTTTGAGTTTGGATGCATCCACCACCTGGGCACCGTCTCCCCCTAAGTCTTGGAGGATATAGATCCACCTGTTTCAACTAAATTTGGTGGGTCTTTTGGTACCCATATTTTCTTGGGTCCTATAGGGTTAGTACCGGGGCGAACCCAAACATGTTTATTATTTACATTATGTTTAGCAAAACAAAACTTTTCTAAATGGCCTTTGCGGCCACAATGCGTGCAAACATAAATTCTACCACTACCATACATGTGTGCATGCTTGTGTGTGTGTGTGCATGTTTTCGTGCATGGTGAGTGTGTTTCCCTTGGGTTATTCCTTTAGGAAATCTAGATGCAAACTTATTTAGATCAAAAGCATATTTTTTGAGAGTTGAATCTAAAACATCAACTAGTTTTTGTATTTCAACAAAATCATTTTTGTTACATGATGCAATGGGGGTTTTCCCCTTACAAGCTAGTTTATAATTTTCAAAATCAATTTTTATTTTCTTAAAAGAACAAGACAAATCATTTTTCTCTTTTTCAATAACATTAATTCTATCTTTTAAAGATTCATTTTCCCTTTTTAACTTTTTATTATGAGATTGAGAAATCTCATACCTATGTTGAAGTTCTTCAAAAAATTGAGCTAACTCATCCATGGTCAACTCATCATCATCTATAGAGTTGTCTATAGTTACCTTTGAAGCATCGTCTCCATGTGCCATGAAGCACATATGTGCGGCGTCGTTCTCCTCTTCGGATTCCGACACCGTGTCATCCCACGTGGCCACCATAGCTTTCTTCTTCTTTGGCCCGTTCTTGGAGGTGGTCGCTTGAAGAGCGGGGCAATCGACAATGAGATGTCCGATCTTCTTGCAATGGAAGCAAGGACCGGGTTCTTCTCTTTTCTTCTCAAATCTTCCTTGAGGTTTCCCTCTTCGGAAGTTGCTTTGCCTCCCTTTCTTGTAAAACATTTTGCCCACCTTCCGGATGAGCATGGCAAAATCCTCATCGCAATCCTCCGATGAGTCATCCTCTTCAATAATGGTTGGAGTGGCTTTGAAGGCAAGTGCTTTCTTCTTTGGTGCCTCCCTTTCTTCTCTTACTTTCATCTCCATCTCATGTGTCTTGAGATTTCCGATGAAGCCGGAGAATTCCATCTCCTCCCTATCGTTGAGTTCCTTGAGGGTGGTTGCCTTCACTTCCCATGCTTTGGGAAGAGCTCTAATGACCTTCCGAATCTTTTGGTCATTATCGATAGCGTCACCTAAAGAAGATAAGGCATTAGTGATCTTGGTGAAACGCGTGATCATGTCATCAATGCTCTCATTATCAAACATATAGAAATTCTCATATTGAGATCGCAACAAGTCAATTTTGGATCTTTTGACTTGTGACGTTCCCTCATGAGTCACAATTAAAATGTTCCAAACTTCAAATGCGGATTTGCAATTAATGATGAAAGATAGGTCATCCTCATTTAAGGCTTGGGTCAAGGCATATTGGGCTCTAGTATTAGCTTCATAATCCTTGGAGGTGTCCTCGGACCATGAACTCTCATCAGTGAGGGGTTCAATAAATTCTTTCGTAATGGACCTAGCAACCCTAACTCCTAGGGATTTAAGGAATAGGTTCATCTTGACCTTCCAAATGGGGAAGTTCAAGCCATCAAATTTGGGTGGGGACTTGATGCTAGAAAAATCAAGTGAAGCCATGGGTAATGAGTATGATGCACAATAAAATGAAGAATGCAACAAATAATATAGCCAAAAGTAAGGATCTCCCTAAGGTGGTTAAACCAAATAATAGGGTTAGGCTCTGATACCAATTGAATTCACCTAGAGGGGGGGTGAATAAGTGATGGCTATATGGAATATGACAAAAATGCGGAATTTAAAAAAAAAAATTCAACTAAACAATTAGCTCAATTAAAAGACTTGCGATAAAGAAAGCAATTAATAGTGCTAGAAATAAAAGAGTTTGAGTTTAGAGAAAATTGAGCAATCGCAAACACAAGGATATGTTTCCGAGGTTCGAGCCACGCTCTACGTCCCCGCCTTCACACTTGAAGGATTTCCACTATTGTTGATCCCACTAGATTGCCAATACAAGGACACACTTGTCCTATCTCTCGTGATGCCGCAATACCACCCGGAGCACACTAGCTCGCTTGAGGCCGATGCCTCTACAACTTCGCTCAAGAAGAAAATGATCACACTTGATCAAAAATCGCTCACTTAGCACAATCCTATAACCAATATGTAGATGTAGAATTTGGGATTGTGTAGTGCAAAAACTAGAGTAAAGTAGAGGTATAGGCTTCAAATGGGTGTTTAGAAATTTACGCTTTTTGAGAGAAATCTTTTCTAAAGGAGAACTTGTAAATCTTGTAAAAATATAATTTTCAATAGATGTGGTGGTTGTCTTATCATGTTGAAATGACCTCATATTTATAAGGGTTAAAAAGACTAGTGAACAGCTAGAAAAATCCATTGGGATGAGATCCCAACAAAAAATCTGTCAGAAAATAGAGCTGTTGGAGTCTGTCAGAAAATCTGACAACTAGCGGTCGGTCGACCGTCAACGGTCATAAATATGACCGTTGGGGGACATAGGTTGACCGCCCGGTCGACCCAAACAAACAGAGAGCACTGTAAAGAGTCCGGTCGACCCGGGCGGTCGGCCGACGTGCCCACATGCACAGTTGTGCACGTCGGTCGACCCGGACGGTCGACCGGCTTCTGTCAGATCTGAAAAATCAGACTCTACGGAAATCAGAACCTGGATTTTTGGGTTTAGTCTTTTGGGTTGAGGTTTTGGACTATATAAAAATGAGAGTATGATCATATGTCACTACTCCAACATGTTAAAACATTTTGATAAAGATCCTCTTTGATAAAAACTTATTTTTTCCAAAAATCATTTTTCCAAAAACTTAATCTTTCTAAAACTAAATTCCAAAAACTTGTTGACTCTAAAACTAAGTTGGAAATAATAGAGATTGAAAATCTTTTTGAAGCCATGAAGTAAACTAAAAAGTGTGTGAAGGTGATAATCTCATAACTCTACTTCTAACATCTAGGTTTTGACAAAATGTCTAAAAAAGTAAAAATACAAATCTTGGACTTTTTCATTTTCTTGAACTTGACTTGGTCTTTTCTTTAATGTCTTGTGCCCGAAGCTTTCTATTGTGCTTGGCTTGGGAATGGAAATCTTTAGCGGATCCAAACTTGTGAGTCTTGATTGTGGAGCCGTCAAATCAACCTGTTTTTAACCTGAAATTCTTTTAAACAAAAATTGTTCAATACATAACTAAATATGGTTTGTTATCATCAAAATATCCATCAAGATATAGGGCTAATGGCCTTTGGGCCAACAGAGACTTGGCTATCTGCCAGTTCAGAGGTCGCAATGACGTAATTGTATGAGATTTGAAAGGAATTGTCAGAGGTATATTATTAACGTATATTATTAACGTGACAAGCTGAAAAGTCCACCAAAGACTGAGTGGGACTCAGGAACTTGTTAGGGAGCTAGGAAATGAATTTCATAGAAGATCATATGTCAGAGGTGTAATGTTAACATGACAAAAAGAACTTAGTAGGAATACGGAAAGCAATTTGTCAGAGGTGTAATGTTAACTTGACAAAAATATATGCCAGAGGTATAGTGTTAAACATAGCATGAAAAGGTCTCGTTCTCAATGAGAAAAATGAGAAGATCACTGTTATAGGTTTAATGTTAACTTAACAGCAAAATGGATGCCATAGGTATAGTGTTAAACATAGCATGAAAAGGTCTCGTTCTCACTGAAAAAACGAGGAGATCACTGTCATAGGTTTAATGTTAACTTAACAGCGAAATGGATGCCAGAGGTGTAGTGTTAAACATAGCATGAAAAGGTCTCGTTCTCATTGAGAAAAACGAGAAGATCACTCTCATAGGTTTAATGTTAACTTAACAGCAAAATGGATGCCAGAGGAGTAGTGTTGAACATAGCATGAAAAGGTCTCGTTCTCACTGAGAAAAATGAGGAGATCACTGTTATAGGTTTAATGTTAACTTAACAGCGAAATAGATGCCAGAGGTGTAGTATTGAACATAGCATGAAAAGGTCTCATTCTCACTGAGAATAATGAGGAGATCACTATCATAGGTTTAATGTTAACTTAACAGTGAAATGGATGCCAGAGGTGTAGTGTTAAACATAGCATGAAAGGTTTCGTTCTCACTGAGAAAAATGAGGAGATCACTGTTATAGGTTTAATGTTAACTTAACAGCGAAATGGATTTGTAGTATGAGCAATTTTGATCAAAAGTGTAGTATTAACTTGACCGAGAGATTCATTTACTGTTGGAGGTGTTTGAACATAGTAGTAATTTGAATGGATCTGTCATTCTTTATATGTAGTCTTACCATTCTATGGATGAGAATTGGTAAGTGATTTTGGAGAGGGAATCAAATGGGATCAGGTCCCTTAAGATTTTTAGCAAATCCTCAGCTGTCAACGGGTTTGATATGCCTTTACCAACTACCGTTTGAGTCGGGCTAGCCATGCTATTCCCCTCAGTATGATGAGTTGTCGAGAACTTATGTTAGGCTTAAAGGCCAACATTTTCCTCTACCCTTACCGTTAAAGGTGTTGGATTATTTGGTTAGTGCATGTGTAACCTTGATTCTTCTTTGAGACAACCAGTGTATGATCAGCTTCCTACTGATTTATGGTTGTATGGTCTCATTTGGAGGAAGAGAGGGGCGCTCCTTCTGCGTATCTTGGATTTGAAGGTCTTGATCAGAGGTGTAATATTAACTTGATCATGAGAAGGATCCTTAATCAAGGATAATATTTCTTTAAGAACTTGCCGTTGATTGGCATCATGAGTAAATCGCCATCTGAAGTCATAAGACGATATGCCCCGTTTGAATAGATTATTTCTATTACAAACGGTCCCTCCCATTTGGGCTGAAATTTGCCTTTGGTTTTGTAAGTTATGATCATTGGTCGTCTGACGGCTAAAACCAAATCTCCTTTTTAGAAGGCTCTTTGTTTGACCTTCTTATTGAAGGCTTTTGAGATCTGAGCTTGATACAACTCAATGTGCTACTGAGCTTGTAAGCGCCTTTCATCTAGGGCTTCGAGCTCTTAAAGACGCAACCGATCATTGTCCTTTGATGTGATCTTAGTCATTAAAGCGACTCACAATGATGGCATCTGAATTTCTAACGGTATGATTGCTTCATACCCGTACACCAGGGAAAAAGGTGTATTGCCTGTCGGGGTCTGAACTGTGATTCGATAGGCCCAAAGACATTCACCAAGCTTCTCATTCCAATCTCGCTTATTCGAGGAGACGAACTTTTTGAGTAACTTAATGATTGTCTTGTTGAATGCTTCCGCCAAGCCATTTGCGGCAGGATTATAAGCAGTTGAAGTCACATTCTGAATTCGGTATTTATCGCAGAACCGATAGAATACCTGGCTTGTAAATTGGGGACCATTATCATGGATGATCCGCCTAGGGACACCAAATCGATGAATGACATGGTGTTTGATGAAATTAACCACGTTGGAAGTTTTGACTTCAACCAGTGGTATGGCTTCTGCCCACTTTGAAAAGTAATCGGTTATCGCCAAGATAAACCGGTGCCCTTTTATCGAAGAGAGGCTGATGGGCCCTACGACATCGATTCTCCATGCTTCAAATGGTCATGAAGTAATAGTTGGGTGGAGCAACTCTGAAGGCTGGTGTATGAAGTCCGCATGAATTTGGAATGCTTTACACCTTTGTGCATATTGGATGGCATCGACTATCATGGTTAGCCAATAATATCCAAGCCTATGCAATCTGTCTTTAAGTTTTGAATCTGGCTGATGAGCTCCGCATATGCCGTCGTGTGCTTCTTTAAGCACTTCCTGCGCCTCTGAATTAGAAAGGCAACGGAGGAGGACACCGTCATATGAACGACGGTAAAGTGTCTTCAAGGTTGGATAATAGTAAAAGCGAAGAGACCTTCGTCTGATAGATGTCGCTTCTTTAGGATTGTCTGGCAGTAGACCATGTAGAGCATAGTCGATGAAAGGAAATCGCCAATCTCTCGGCTTAAGATCCGTCGAGATATTATAGACCTCTTTTGGTTCTTAACATATGTTTAGAGCAGACAAGGTGTCGAGTCGCCACTGTAAGGTGATACTCAGTGTCGACTGGCAAGCCTAGCGTTGTTGCTAATGTAGCAAGAGCATCTGCCTTAGTATTCTGAGATCGAGATATGTGCCCGATGTAAAAGCCATCAAACAGATTAGCCATTTTGATGAGTGCGTGATAGTAAGGCACCAAGTCTTCGTGACGGACCTCATATTCGCCTTTAACCTATTGATAATCAATTTTGAATTGCCGTAAGCTTCAGGGTAGCGTTCCCCCATTCTGTGGGCGAGTTAAAGGCCAATAAGTAGAGCATTATATTCTGCCACATTGTTGGAGCATGATTCCGTCAGAGAAAATGCTTTAGGAAGGACGTGATTTTGTGAAGAGGTAAACACAACCCCCACGCTGGCAATGATCCTGCCTTTAGGGCCTATTCGTGATGCTTCATCAAAGAACATCTACCAAACTCCATCCTCTAAAGTTATATTAGATTCGAAAACTTTATCTGGAATATCTTCATGAAGTTTTGAGCTTTCCGAAATCGGATGAGCAGCCAAGAACTCTGCAAGTGCCTAACCTTTAACCGCTTTTTGAGGGATAAAGAGCATGTCGTATTGGGATAAGAGAAGCACCTACTTAGCTAATCTTGAATTCAATGATCCTAGCTTCGTCATGAGAAGGCGCAAAGGATTCACTCTGGAAATGACATGTATGGTTTGGCCGACCAAATAATGTCGTGTCTTCTGAACGGCAGAGACAAGAGCTAAGCACTCCTTCTCAATGGGATTATAGCGAGATTCTGCCCTATCAGAGTCCTGCTCAGATAATAACTAGCATGTTCATGACCGTTGTCATCTTTTTAAGCAAGAAGGGCACCAAGAGAATGGTCCATAGCTTTCACATAAAGCAAGAATGATTTCCCTCATGTGGGAGATACCAAGACTGAGGGTTTTGTGAGATATCTCTTGATATCCTCGTAAGATTCCTGACAAGCTTGATCCCATACGAAGGAAACACCCTTTTTCATGAGTCGAGTGAATGGTTGACAGCGGCCTGAGAGATTTACGATGAATCTTCTAATATAAGCCAGTCTACCTTGCAAGCCTCTGAGCTCTTTGAGATTACTCAGTCGATGTATGCTCTGAATGGTTTTGACTTTATCTGGGTCAAGATGAATTCATTTTAATGTAACAATAAATCTACGGAACTTGTTACTCAAAACACCCAAGAAGGATTTTGTTAGATTCATCTTCAACTGATGAGCCTGCACTATGTCAAACATTGTTCTCAAGTCACAAAGATGGTCACTCTTATTGCGACTTTTGACAATAATGTCGTCAACATAGCATTCTACCATTTTTCGGAGAAGATCGCGGAAAATTGTGTTCATTGCCCGCTAATAGGTTGCTCCGGCGTTCTTTAGTCCGAAGGGCATCACAGAGTAACAGTACACCCCCAATGGTGTTCGGAACGAAGTATGCTTCTCGTCGTCGGGATACATCTTAATCTGATTGTACCCTAAAAAGCCGTCCATGAAAGACATTCTTTCAAATTCACAGGTATTGTCAATCATGACATCAGTGATTAGCAGTGGGAATTCGTCTTTAGGTCAAGTTGTATTGAGATCACGGTAGTCGATGCAGATTCGTATTTTCTTATTCTTCTTAAGGACGGGAACGATATTAGCAACCCAATCTGGATGTTGTTCCTCCTGTATGAAGCCACATGCAATGAGCTTATGAATTTTGACTTCAATAGCCTCCATAATGTTCAGACGAAACCGATGTTGCTGCTTGATTGGCTTGACATTAGGTTTGACATTCAGATGATGCATGGCTACTTGTGGGTCAAGTCCGGGCATGTCTTCGTAGTTCCATGCAATAACATCTATATACTCCTTTACGAGTACTATTAATTCCTCGTTTTCCATAAGTGATAAGCTTTCACTTATAAAGATGGGTTTAGGGTGATCTTGACTACCCAAGTTGACCTGAATCACCTTGTCTTCAGTAGGTGGTTCACGCGATTCGAATTGCTTTTCCCATAGGAGATCTAATTGCTGAGCCCATGGTTCCTCGTCAGTAGCTTCCGCAGGCTCCAATTGACTATTTGAAGTCATGTTAACGGTGAGATTATCGAACATTACTCCCACGCTGACATCTGAGTTCTACTCGGAGGAAGAGGCAGAATGTGATGGAATCAGTTCGTCATCCTTGAATTGAACCATTGCTGGTGGTGTGGGTGTAACGTATCCCAACCCCCTGCGTGTATTATCATAGTAATTTGCAGGTTTTCCTCTTGGCAAAAAGTTACGCAGCAAACTACGTCTTCCTTTTTCGAAATTCAAGCCCTTCCCATGCTTCAGGTTGTACCCCATTTTCTTCATCATATGGTGCGCTAGTCGCGCATAATGGAAAAATTATGGGGTGTCTGAATCTGAACTCAAGTTTGTGGTTGTGGACCCTCGTGGTTGGGCTTTACCGAATATTATTGGTGACTGACCCTGTACCGACACGCTTGATTTATGTAAAGGCATGTGCAGATAACTCCATAATGGATTCAAACAACCCAACACTCACAGGATAATCAAAGGAAATATTATAATTAATTACCCATTCGCCCTCATCTTCAGAGGGAGTGTTACTTGGGGATTATTAAGGCATGCTATAATTAGTTCACCAATCAAAATGGCTGGCATGTCTGCTTCAGATTCTGAGTCTGCCTCATTGCCACTATCATCATCGTCCGACAATGATTCTTTCGATGTTTCACCGCTCTTTTGATACAAGAGAGTGTCAGTAAAGTAATTTTCTACCCCTTTGAATGGTTGCTTCTCAGCGAAGACAGTTCGTACTGTTGCATCATTTTCAACATATTTGAAGCATTGGTGCAGAGTGGAGGGAATGATCCGGTTGGCGTGGATCCACGGTCGTCCTAGTAGCAAGTTGTATGACGTGTCAACGTCAATGATATAACACGTAACTTCTGACTTCAGGCTCCCGATTCGGTAACGGAGTCGAATTTTTCCAAGTGGATGACTACTCTGAAAAACACCTAGAGGGGGGAGGGTGAATAGGTGTAAATGCTAATCTAGAAACTAAGTGCTCTAAATGCGGAAGATTAAACACAATTATTGCAACACACTTAATACAACACAACAAGTGTAGCCGAATTCCCCGTGAAGGGCTCTGGACTAACTCCTCTTGATTTCCCTAGATATGGGTTGAGGTGCTATATGAAGCTCTTGTTGGTTAAGTATAAGTGAGGCATACAAACAACCAAGCATATAATATGAATAAGCAATATGAATATATGCAAGGCACAAATGCAAGCAATATAGATGATATGAAACATACTGATTGAAGATGCTTTGCACAAAAAAAAGAGAGAAAGGGTTAGAGAGACAATAGATCAAACGCTAAGACAAGATATGTTTCGAGGTTTGAGCCTCTAGCTCTACATCCCGCCTTCACCACCGTGAAGGATTTACAATCCACTATAGGAGTACCAAACACCTCTCTCAACCTTACAACCTCCAATGAGGCAATACAACCACAACTCCACCTCTACCGAAGAGGGATAAGGCCCGTAGCCAACAATCTCCACCTCTCACAAGAGGAAGCAAACACCACTCCGATCAACCTCTACCAAAGAGGGATACAACAAGTCAAGGAGGGTTTACAACAAGTGATCTCAAAAGATCACAAACTCTATCTCTTTTCCCACAAAAAAATGATTAGAATAGGATAGATGATAGCTCAAGTGTGGAAAACTAGGTGTTTGGAAAACAAGAACTCAAAGAAAATACTTGGGAAAACTCTTGTAAAAGATAGAGAATGAAAACCAATACAAATATCCCAAATTCCTATTTTCTTTGATTTTTCCAAAAACCTAAAAACAAATAAGATAAATCTTTTTGGCACAAAACTCTTTTGAAAACTTGTTTAAAACAATAGAGAAAGTCAAGAAATTTTAGTTCTAAAAATCTTAGTTAAAACTATGAAGAAATGGGGTATTTATAGCCCCAATAGAAAACTAGCCATTAGGCTGATCTGTCAGTCTGACAGAACTCCGGTCAACTGACCGGTCGACCGCCAACGGTCAAAAATCCGACCGTTGGAGCAATCCGGTCGACCGCCCGGCCGACTGCCCAGATACAGAGAGCAGGGCTCTCTGGTCCGGTCGACCGCCCAGATACAGAGAGCAAGGCTCTCTGGTCCGGTCGACCGTCCGGCCGACCGGATCTGTGTCTGCCAGACGTGCACGTGGCTGTGCACGTCGGTCCATTGCAACGGTTGGCCGGCCTTTGGTTCGGTCGACCCTGCGATCGACCGACCTGGCCTGTCAGCCACAGTCTGTGTCAGAACATGGGTGAAACAATTATGTTAAAAATTCTTTATCTCTTCTAAAATTTCATAAAACTTGTTTTAACATTTTACTTTGATAAACAAACTTGTGATAAAAAATTTCAAGACATATATCAATAAATTAAATCATTTTTGTGTCTTGCAAATTTTATCAAAACCAACACTTGTATTTTATCAAACTTGTATTTTTCAATAGGAAATCTGATTTTTCCTAAAATTTGTTTAAATATAAAAACAAGATATTTCAAACACATTTAAGCATATTGCATATAGACATAGGTCCAATATACAAGAAACAAGATATATCATAGTTTTTGTCTTTAAATCCATAAAACATGTTTTGTAAAAATACCAAAACATAAAAACACATGAATAGGTAAGACAAACTAAGTTTGTATAAAAAGTTAAGCATGCATGTATATAGAACAAATCTAATATACATAAACCAATTAAACTAGTTTTAATCTACTATTCATGAAGACACATACCAAAATCAAAACGTGTGTGTATTGTGCACTTGAGCATATCAGCTACACTAAACTTTACACATGGATCTAAAACACACTGAACTATGGATACCTAAGTCTTCTTGACGATCTTCATCTTCACGTCGACTCGATCCAAAAACTCCGTGATCCATGAGCTAGGCAAGGTATGATCTTGATGCTCGGGGCCCTGGAATCACTTGTGAAGCTTCCAAAACATCTTGTTGAAGCTATCACCAACTAATATCTTGCTAAATGATCTGAGACTAAAAATACAAGAATATTAGTAAACATAACTACATGAGTTGATCATCATCAAAACTAGAGTGGAAGGCCTTTGGGCCAACAATCTCCCCCTTTTTGATGATGACAAAACTCATGGAGTTATATATGCATGGATTAAAGTTAAGCTTCAAAGAAGCTCCCCCTTAACTCATGCATAAACAAATAAATAATAAATATGCAATAAATGATAATGCATTATATCATGCATGAAAACAATAAAACTCTTATATCAACAAAACATGCTCTAGGCTCTAGATACCAATGAAATATTAAATATTAAAGGTGTTCTAGATACCAATTAAATGAACAAATAAAACATGTTCTTTTTAACAAATACATCTTACAAAGACATGCATATAAAACTTATAAAACCAAATTCTTCTCCCCCTTTTTGTCAATCATCAACAAAGGGATAAAGCATGTAAAACAAAACAAATTCTTCTCCCCCTTTTTGTATGAACCAAAGAAACAAGAAGGAGGGGGTGAATAACAAATTATTAATACCAATTAAAAATGTGTCAATAAAGTGCATCTTGATACCAATAAAACATGATCATAAAAACATGTAAGAGATGCCTATATCAATTGAAAGTAATCAAGACATTGAAACAAATTTCACTTAAACAATTTTATTTCATAAACCAATTGAAAGTGAAAAACAAAAAACTTGATACCAATTGATAAGCAAACAAATAACATATCAATGGTAAATAAACAATCTTAATATCAAATTTGAAAGTATTATACTTTAATAGCATATGATACAAAAGAGAATATATTTCCAAAATAAACATTTTTCATCATAAAGTGTGGGAGTGGGAATCAAATAATGCGTAGGCTTGAATACCATTTGAAAATAAGAAATGCAAGTTTTCTCCCCCTTTATGAAATACCAACTAAGACTATGCGTATGCTTGAAATGAGATACCAATTGAAAAATTGAATCAATTGAAACAAAATTGAAGCTTAAGCTTTAGCATAAACATATATATATATATATATATATATATATATATATATATATATATATATATATATGAAAGGTTATACCAATTGAAATTGATATTATTAGAATTGAAAGACACACATACATAAACACATATAAGTATACAAGAGGATTAAAATTGATACCAATTGAAAGAGTTCAATGATACCAATTGAAACAACAAAGGGAACATGGTATAACTCATATCACAACTAAGAATACGAACTAACTAAAATGAAAGATTTTGTTAACTAGTACGAAATCCTTCAAGGAAGGAATAAAAACAAATTATTTTTCATAAAGAGTGAAATCCACATGATAATCAACACTCTAATCCAATTAAGCATAAATATGACTCATGAAAATAAGGCATGAGCAAACAGTAAATGTGAGTGTACAAATAAAATGTGAGGATCACAATCATGAAAAATATTCCATTAAGCTCATTTAAATTCCTTTAAACATGAAAACATAAAAATTATTAAAACTATTTAATCTTCAAGGTATATATATGTCTAATACAAACTAAAGTATACACACATATCCAAACACAACGAGTCCACAAAGATAAATGCATGAAGGCACGTGGCTCAAAAAGGATGTATATGTATAATCAAAAGTTTGGACTAGATGGACATATACATGAAGTTAAACTAAAACACATGAAATCATGAATAACATGAAAAACTAAATGTTTATTAACACAAATTTCAAGGTATATGTATGAATTGTCAACACAATAAGTATACATACATATCCCTAAACACAATTGAGTCCATATATATAGATTTGCATGAGAAGCAAATGACTCAAGGGGTACACATGTATATCTTAAAGTTTGGCAAAATAAACATATACATGAAGTGAAACACATAATCATAAAAACAAATTTACAAATAGGAATACAAGTTTAAAATGCATGGATCATCAAAACTAGACTATACTAACACATCTAATAGGAACAAATAAGCAATCAAGCATAAACATATATAGATTTATTTGTGGCCCATTATATGCACAAGTATAAATCCTAGTCTTAATGAAAACTAACATTTAAACAAATATTCAAATCATGAAGCATCAAAACATGATAAAGATCATCATGATAAACAAAACATGATCATTATGTAAATTCACATGTTATTAGAGCTATGATAAACATGATAGCTAAACTAAGGTGAGAACACTAAATAATAGTCCATATAAAACATGGGTATCTCAAAATGCTATGCATGTATGTCAAGGATCTAATAGTCATGGTATTTTCACAATAATCTATAAACATCAAAAATATGAAATACAAATCATAAACATTTATATGATCATTATGTGTATGCATATGCATTAGATCTAGGATATACATATTAGTTCAAACATTAAAGAGAGAACACATAAATATAAATCCATATTGAACATGGGTGTCTCTAAGCAACTAAACATGTATATCACTAATCTAATAAATATGACATAGCATAATGAACAATAAACAATAACATGCTATAAATCAATGGACATGAAAAGTATGCTAATATAAATAAGGAGTTAGAGATTCGATACCAAAACCAATGAGGGCACCGCTCTAGTTCTCCAAACCAAGGTGGTCTTCCAACCAAACATCCCTTGAAAGTGATGCATCCAATTGATTTCCATGAAGCTCAGAACGCATCCACTCCAAGGTACGACAACTCTCACGTCATGTGAGAGCCCACACCTACATCATAAATAGGAGGGGTGGTCTTCGGTACCCATATTTTCTTGGGTCCATGAGAGTTAGTACTTTCTCTAACCCAAACAAACTTATTTGCTAAATTTGAAACATATAATCTATCAAAGCAAAATTTAGCAAGGTGGCCCATACGTCCAAAATGTGTACATGTGTACATATGAGCATACATAGTGTGATGGTGTTCGTGAGGAGCATGTGTATGCCGTGAAGGGTGTGCATGCATAATAGATGGAACTTGCTTCTTTCGAACCAAGGATTCCAAGCGTGTATGGTTCATGGCATATTGGCTCATAGTGGAGCCCAAACAATCCATTTTCTTCTTTAAAACATTTATATCATTATTAATCAAAGAAGAAGTGGAGCATGCAATAGGTGAAGTGTGTGATACTAACCTAGCATGGCAAACATGTGCATCAATTTTATGTTGTAAAACAATGTTTTTCTCTAAACAAACATTTAAATCATTTGAAATAGAAATTATTTTATTTTTCAAAGCAACATTCTCCTTTAAAACAAAATCAATTTTTGAAGACAAGTTTTCATTCTTCTTTAAAATTATTTCACAATCATTTTTAGATTTTAAAAAGTTATTTTCTTTAAGTGCAAGATCAAGTTGAGATTTCAATGAATCCCTCTCATTAGAAATCTCCTCTTTCTCTTGCAAAACAACATCAAGTCTAGCAATCAAATTTTTATTTTCATTATTAATTCCTAGACTTTTCTTTTTCAAAACTTAATATTTTTCTATTAGTTTTTCACACACAATAGAAAGTTCTTCATTTAAAGCATGGGCATCAATATAGTCATTACATGAAGAACTAGAATCATCACTATCTAGTTGAGTTTCCGATTATACCTCAAGGGAGTCATTCCCTTGGACCATGAAGCATTGTGATTCGGATTCTCCACTAGATTCCTCCTCTTGTAGAATTGGCAATTGTAGCTCGGAGGTGGTGGTTGTGGTTGTCAACAAGTTCCACACTGCAAATGCGGAATCAATATTAGAAACACGCAATAGATATTCTTTAGATAATGTGCTTCTAATAGCCTCAAGGGCTTGTGCATTGGCCCCTATATGCTTGCTGTCACCAAGATAACATCTCTTGGTAGCGGCAAGAAAAACATGCAAGCCTAGGGTCTTTAGGTACATGGACATTCTATATTTCCATGTGACAATGTTGGAGGCATCGAACATGGGAGGTGAAAAGCAATCCATGGGTATAAACTATATGTGTGCAAACAAGCAAATGCAAATGCAAGATTAGCAAACAAAGGATCTCACTCCTAGGATGTTAAGCCGAAATATCAGGAGCGTAGGCTCTGAGACCAATTGAAAAACACCTAGAGGGGGGTGAATAGGTGTAAATGCTAATCTAGAAACTAAGTACTCTAAATGTGGAAGATTAAACATAATTATTGCAACACACTTAATACAACACAACAAGTGTAGCCGAATTCCCCGTGTAGGGCTCTGGACTAACTCCTCTTGATTCCCCTAGATATGGGTTGAGGTTCTATGTGAAGCTATTGTTGGTTAAGTATAAGTGAGGCACACAAACAACCAAGCATATAATATGAATAAGCAATATGAATATATGCAAGGCACAAATGCAAGCAATAGAGATGATATGAAATGTACTGATTGAAGATGCTTTGCACAAAATAAAGAGAGAAAGGGTTAGAGAGACAATGGATCAAACGCTAAGACAAGATATGTTTCGAGGTTCGAGCCCCTAGCTCTACATCCCCGCCTTCACCACCGTGAAGGATTTTCAATCTACTATTGGAGTACCAAACTCCTCTCTCAACCTTACAACCTCCAATAAGGCAATACAACCACAACTCCACCTTTACCGAAGAGGGATAAGGCCCGTAGCCAACAAATAATCTCCACCTCTCACAAGAGGGAGCAAACACCACTCCGATCAATCTCTATCAAAGAGGGATACAACAAGTCAAGGAGGGTGTACAACAAGTGATCTCAAAAGATCACAAACTCTATCTCTTTTCCCACAAAAAAATGATCTTATAGAATAGGATAGATGATAGCTCAAGTGTGGAAAACTAGGTGTTTGGAAAACAAGAACTCAAAGAAAATACTTGGAAAACTCTTGTAAAAGATAGAGAATGAAAACCAATACAAATATCCCAAATTCCTATTTTCTTTATTTTTCCAAAAACCTAAAAACAAATAAGATAAATCTTTTTGGCACAAAACTCTTTTGAAAACTTGTTTAATACAATAGAGAAAGTCAGGAAATTTTAGCTCTAAAAATCTTAGTTAAAACTATGAAGAAATGGGGTATTTATAGCCCCAATAGAAAACTAGCCATTAGGCTGATCTGTCAGTCTGACAGACCGTCCGGCCGACCGACCGGTCGACCGCCAACGGTCAAAAATCCGACCGTTGGAGCAATCCGGTCGACCGTCCGGCCGACCGCCCAGATACAGAGAGCAGGGCTCTCTGGTCCGGTCGACCACACGGTCGACCGTGTAGATACAGAGAGCAAGGCTTTCTAGTCCGGTTGACCGTCCGGCCGACCGGATCTGTGTCTGCCAGACGTGCACGCGGTTGTGCACGTCGGTCGACCGCAACGGTCGGCCGGCCCTTGGTTCAGTCGACCCTGCGGTCGACCGACCTGGCCTGTCAGCCACAGTCTGGGTCAGAACATGGGTGAAACAATTATGTTAAAAATTCTTTATCTCTTCTAAAATTTCATAAAACTTGTTTAACATTTTACTTTGATAAACAAACTTGTGATAAAAAATTTCAAGACATATATCAACAAATTAAATCATTTTTGTGTCTTGCAAATTTTATCAAAACCAACACTTGTATTTTATCAAACTTGTATTTTTCAATAGGAAATCAGATTTTTCCTAAAACTTGTTTAAATACAAAAATATGATATTTTAAACACATTTAAGCATATTGCATATGGGCATAGGTCTAATATACATGAAACAAGATATATCATAGTTTTTGTCTTTAAATCCATAAAACATGTTTTGTAAAAATACCAAAACATAAAAACACATGAATAGGTAAGACAAACTAAGTTTGTATAAAAAGTTAAGCATGCATGTATATAGAACATATCTAATATACATAAACCAATTAAACTTGTTTTAATCTACTATTTATGAAAACACATATCAAAATCAAAACGTGTGTGTATTGTGCACTTGAGCATATCAACTATACTAAACTTTACACATGGATCTAAAACACACTAAACTATGGATACCTAAGTCTTCTTGACGATCTTCATCTTCAAGTCGACTCGATCCAAAAACTCCGTGATCCATGAGCTAGGAAAGGTATGATCTTGATGCTCGGGCCCTGGAATCACTTGTGAAGCTCCCAAAACATCTTGTTGAAGCTATCACCAACTAATATCTTGCTAAATGATCTGAGACTAAAAACACAAGAATATTAGTAAACATAACTACATGAGTTGATCATCATCAAAACTAGAGTGGAAGGCCTTTGGGCCAACATACTCCTGGCATTAAAACCGTATATTGTAGTAGCGGTTGCGGATAACCTATATAGTGGTATACCGAGGAAGTAGAGGAGCCTTTTGGGTATGATGCTGAGTGCAGACCCCGGATCAACCTATACTCTTTCAATACATATCGAATCGATGTATTCGGTGTAGTACAAAGGTCGATCGTGCTTGTTATCTGATTGGTAGTGAAAAGTGCATTTTTATCATTATATTTACCATAACATTTTCATATTTATTCATATAATTCTGCACATTTACTAATATTTTATGATTTATTGTGTACAGGCATTGATTTTTTATTTTAATAAAGAATAAAGGTTAAAAGAAGCCCAAAAGCCCACATTTAAAGCCCAATGTTAAAGTTGCAAATATCAATTATCAAAATTGCAATTACCTAAGGGAAAAAGTTGCAAATACAAAGAAAAGGGAAGGATAGACTTCTATTCAACCCTAAACACTTGCAGGATGAGGATAAAAGCCAAAGAAGGAGAATTTAAGATCACAAATTCGTGGATAAAAGATTTAGGATCTAGGTAACTTGCTTCCCAAGTTATCTCGAAATCTCAAGATAAAGAGCCAGGAAGCAGCTTCCAGAAGACTACGCTCAGATGGACGGACTAGGAGAAGCCACGCGCCAAAGCGCGTGGCCATCTGCCACTGTATGGCCGCGAAAACGCGGCCCAAGCCGCGTTTCCGCGGCAATCTGGATGACCCAGAGTATCAGCTTTCGTGGAGGAGTTTCACCTGGACTCTACTTCCTTCTGCACCTATAAATATCCCTACAGTGCAACCGAGAAGGGCGTACAGCGAGCTATATTGAAAAAGTTAGGGTTTTTATGCTTTCTTCTAGTTTGTAGTTTAGGTTAGATTTTCATTTTTCTTTTGTAATTTTTGTAACTGAGAGGAGAGGATGTTTTCATGGAGGAAGGAGATCTACTTGTACTAAGGGTGACAATCGGTGTAAGTCTTGCTCTTCTTCTATAGTTAAATAAATCGACTCGAGGTTCATTTTTGTTATTTTATTATTTTATGTTCTTTTATGCTTGTTTATTCTTGTGTTTCTCTATTCTTATTTTCGTTTATTATTTCTCTCTAATATTTTGCAAACCATGAGAACTGGTCGCTTCGAGACTGCCTAGCCGAAGAAGTGCCCTTGATGGCCTATGGCGATGAGCAAGCCTTCTCTTGCCATTATTTTCTTTTCGTAGTGTAGATCGTGAAGGTGGAAGATCCTATACGCCATACTTAGACGCATTCCAAGACAAGGTAAGTCGTCGCGAACAGATCAACGGTAAGCAGGGTAGAAGAGGTATGTATGTGTTATAGTTTTCTTTCTTTTTAAATTTAGTTTAGATCACACCACCATATTCCCAATTTCTTTTCCTCACTTTCATTGTAAATATCACTTCTAATTCTCCATCTTCTTTCTTTCTAACTTAACTTTAAATTAATAAAAACTTTAGAGATAACTTATTGACAAAGCTTCCATCGCTAGTCCCTCCCTGAGGATCACGACCCGCATAGCCTTTGCTACAGTGGATAGTATTGAGTATTGAGCACCTCGCACACCTTTACTTCTCAATCTAAACTTCTCTATTTTGTGTGCAGGTAAAAGTTCAATCAAAATTTTGGCGCCGTTGCCGGGGAGGGACGGTAAGTTTTTCTCTAAATAAAAAAAATAACTAATTCTTTTATTCTTTATGTTTGCAGGTTTGGAGAACAGGAAAAATAACAGCAGCAGTGGACATATAGCAACTCTCTGCCTCTGCCCTCGAAGGCAGAGCAGCAGAGCCTACTCCTTTGCCGCGGGTCCGCGGCAATAGCCGCGTTTCCGCGGCAAGAGTAGTGAATTACTGACATATTTTTCTGCAGGTTGCTACAAATTGCAATATCTGTTTTCTGCTCTGTTAAAATTTGTTCTGTGATAACCCTGCATACTGCTAATTAATCAACAGTAAAATATTTGTTGAAAAAGATAAAAAAATTGATTAGACGTTTGCATATTAGGTACGTGTCTTTTCAATTCCTTTATTTTACTGTTGAAGGGTGCTGGAGCAAGGTACGTTCGTATTGCATGTAGAATAGGACTCATCTCTTGGTTGATTTTCATGTTTTGAGTGAATCTTATTTACATATTTTGTACACTTGCACAAATTTATTCTAAGGGCATAACCCATTAACAAGATAAGGTGGGGATTTCATCACCCTTCCTTGGCTTAAAAATCAGATTCCAAGCACTCACTAACCCAAGCCTAATTAAAATTAAGTAGACGTTGGCCCTAGGGACATCTCGGACTCAATTAGGAGATTATCCTAAGGGGGAACAGTGCTGGAAGTTGACTCCTGCCAAATCAGTGTCTAGGAAGGGGATTGAGGGCCGAAAGCCCGAAGATTGGTAGTTATTTAATTAAGGAACGTCTTTGACGGAAAACCTCCCACCAATCTTGCCCTGACCTGGCTGATTAACTTGTGGTCAAAGTCTGCACCCTACCTCCCGTGGACAGTCTAACCAGTTAGGAGTCGTCTAGGTCATAGGTCTACCCTAACTTAGGCTAGAATTTTTTTTTGGTTTTTGTTTTTTGTTTGTTTATTTGTTTGTTTTATTTGTTTGTGTTTGTGTGAGATGGCATATAATAATAATTTTTCCAATTTTAATCCATATTACACACCTAACTCTTTTTCGGATATTACCAACCCGGCATATCATAACTTTGACCAACCTAGTGTGCCGGAATGGTCTTATCCGAATGACTATAACCCATGCCCCCCATCTTATGACCATAATTTTCATACTTTCAACTCTTCACAGAGTTCATGGGGTTTCGCTTCCCCCGAGTCCAATTTTCAACCGACTTGTCCTCCGTCTCCACCTTGTCCACGATATTCCCAAGAATCATACTCAGATCCACCCATTCAGAATAGAAAACCATCTATCCGGGAAATGATGAGTATGCATGAGTCCAAGCAACAATTACCATCAATCTTAGATATGATGATGCGTGAGTCCACCGACTCACAACTTCATCACGATTACACTTCCTCTTTTCAAGTCCAATCACAAAAGAGGCTTGAAGCCATGACTCAGGCTAGATTAGCTCGTGAGCATGAACTAGATATGATGGTTCAATCTTTATGTTCTCACCGTTCGGCCATTTCTTATATCACTGACTATTCTGTTAGAGCCGACGAGTCACGTTGTTTTGGACAACAAGATTCTACTTCAGCACCATCATTCGAACTTACTAAATCTCCAATTTTTGATAGTTTGGCAAGTTCTTCCTTTCCTGAAATAGAACTTGAGCATGAATATGATCATGATCTCCCACTTGATGATTCAATTTTACTTCCTGATCCAATAATGACTCCGGTGTCTCCACCTGATTTCACTTTTTCTGAGTCAACATTGGATCCTGTACCAATTCATCATGAAATTGAATCACCCATTTTTGAGGATCATATTGAACTTGACCAATTTTGCAATTTTGAATGTCCCATGGAAAAATTGGCAAGTTCTCATTTTTACGATGTTGAGCTCAATGAGATATGTGACCTAGATTCTCAAATCTGTGATCAAGTTCAAATTCTCGAATCATTATTGACTCCTGTTTTGTTACCCGACTTAGGTAATATTTTACAGTCAGTTTTGGTTCTCACACCTATCATTCTTGAACTTGAATCACCAATATTGAGTCATATTCCATTGTGGGAAGATTATTGTGGACTTGAGCTTCAACTTATTGATTTGGACCCACTTCCTGAACCTAGCCCGACTCCTGAACCATTACTTGATTTAAGTTTCTTTCTTGAGTCGGTATTCGTTCCCGTACTTCCCATGTCCAAGTCAATCATTCCATCTTTTCATACTCCATTTTGGGACAAGGCGGTTGACACAATTGACTCTGAAATTTATTATGAAATTTGAAAATTTGATGGGGTAGAATTATTAAAAAATGATTATACATACATTTTAGTGGGTTATATAAGAAAAATTTCTAGTGGGTTCCTCCGAATTCCACAAAAAGTTGATTGGGCCGCATTTCGTGGACCAATTAGACCACCACCGGAACCACCACCTTGAGGTAACTTCTGCCTTCCCTTGTTCTTTTTCATGCATATATGCATTCATTCATACATTGAGGACAATGCATGAGATAAGTGTGGGGGTAGGCTTTACTAACATAGGTAGAAACTAACATAAATTTGCTTTAAAAAAAATAAAAAATAAAAAAAATGTTATAAAAAGGACAATATTTTGACTTATCTTTTGAAAGAAATCTAAGTTAGTTTTAAGGATTAGGAAAATCATGATTGGGATTTCTAAAAACTTGGTCAAAATAAATAAATTGTTTAATTTTTAGGTATAGGAGGAGAAATTGAATAAGTAATTAGTCTTGATTTTTACCTTAATGAAATGTGCACACCTAATGCATATCTAGGATTCTAAGACAAAGACCCTTGTGCCTCATAAAAAAATAATAATAATATCAATCACTAATTAAGCTGGATACATGTGCCTCAAGAAGCATAAGTATTCACGCCTAAAGGTGAGTTTATAAACGTCCTTAGTTTTGTGGCCTAGTTCACTCGAATTTGAGTCCGTGGGGTGTTTTCTCACCCGGTGCCCTAAAGCCGACCGGTTTGGGAGTCATCGACTTTAAGTTCATTACATAGGTGGATTAGAAAGTCTAAGGAAACTAAGAAAAAATTATTTATATATGTACTAACACATCTAATAGTCAATTAGTTAGGTATGAGGGCCTCAAGAAGCCTTGATGCTTACACGAAAGAAAATTAGATGAGTTATACATATTTTAAAAAAAACAAAGGATATATATATAATAATAAAGAGGCATGAGAGTCTAAGTTAAGGAATTCCTAGTAAAAATTCATAAGGGTGCATATGACTTTTAGTGACGAAAAAGACTATACAAAAATTCAATTTTGATCCTTACTTAAAATGAATAACAATTCACTTTATAAAGACTAAGTTTGAAGAATGAATAAAAATGATAATCCTAAAACTTATAGACTACTTAGTCTCTTCAAACATATTTCAAATATTTACCTTTTTATGGATTTTGTGGGTGTAATCCGCTGAAAACCCTCACGAGACAACACTCGTCCTTTAGGGTAACCTAGGGGTTTAACGGCTTGTTGCACATGCTAAGTGCAACCGTGATTCCTACGAAAGTGAGTTAGGTTAGATTAATTTTTCTTTTCTTTTTCTTTTTGATTTTTACTCGAGGACGAGCAAAAAGATAAGTGTGGGGGTGTGATTGATAGTGAAAAGTGCATTTTTATCATTACATTTACCATCACATTTTCATATTTATTCATATAATTCTGCACATTTACTAATATTTTATGATTTATTGTGTGCAGGCCTTGAGTTTTTATTTTAATAAAGAATAAAGGTTAAAAGAAGCCCAAAAGCCCACATTTAAAGCCCAATGTAAAAGTTGCAAATATCAATTGTCAAAATTGCAATTACCTAAGGGCAAAAGTTGCAAATACAAATAAGAGGGAAGGACAGACTTCTATTCAACCCTAAACACTTGCAGGATGAGGATAAAAGCCAAAGAAGGAGAATTTAAGATCAAAATTCGTGGATAAAAGATTTGGGATCTAGGTAACTTGCTTCCCAAGTTATCTCGAAATCTCAAGATAAAGAGCCAGGATGCAGCTTCCAGAAGACTACGCTCAGATGGACGGACCAGGAGAAGCCACGCGCCAAAGCGCGTGGCCATCTGCCACTGTATGGCCACGAAAACGCGACCTAAGCCGCGTTTCTGCAGCAATCTGGATGACCCAGAGTACCAGTTTTCGTGGAGGAGTTTCACCTGGACTCTACTTCCCTCTGCACCTATAAATACCCCTGTAGTGCAACCGAGAAGGGCGTACAGGGAGCTACAGAGAAAAAGTAAGGGTTTTTAGGCTTTCTTCTAGTTTGTAGTTTAGGTTAGATTTTCGTTTTTCTTTTGAAATTTTTGTAACTGAGAGGAGAGGATGTTTTCATGGAGGAAGGAAATCTACTTGTACGGAGGGTGACAATCGGTATAAGTCTTGCTCTTCTTCCATTGTTAAATAAATCGACTCGAGATTCATTTTTGTTCTTTTATTATTTTATGTTCTTTTATGCTTGTTTATTCTTGTGTTTCTCTGTTCTTGTTTTCTTTTATTACTTCTCTCTAATATTTTGCAAACCATGAGAACTGGTCACTTCGAGACTGCCTAGCCGGAAAAGTGCCCTTGATGGCCTATGGCGATGAACAAGCCTTCTATTGTCATTATTTTCTTTTTGTAGTGTAGATCGTGAAGGTGGAAGATCCTATACGCCATACTTGTACGTATTCCAAGACAAGGTAAGTTGTCGCGAACAGATCAACGGTAAGCAGGGTAGAAGAGGTATGTATGTGTTATAGTTTTCTTTCTTTTTAAATTTAGTTTAGATCACACCACTATATTCCCAATTTCTTTTCCTCACTTTCATTGTAAATATCACTTCAAATTCTCCATCTTCTTTCTTTCTAACTTAACTTTAAATTAATAAAAACTTTAGAGATAACTTATTGACAAAGCTTCCATCGCTAGTCCCTCCCTTAGGATCACGCCCCGCATAGCCTTTGCTACAACGGATAGTATTGAGTATTGAGCACCTCGCACACCTTTACTTCTCAATCTAAACTTCTCTATCTTGTGTGCAGGTAAAAGTTCAATCAAAATTTTGACCCCGTTGCCGGGGAGGGACGGTAAGTTTTTCTCTAAATAAAAAAAAACTAATTCTTTTATTCTTTCTGTTTGCAGGTTTGGAGAACAGGAAAAATAACAGCAGCAGTGGACATATAGCAACTCTCTGCCTCTGCGCTCGAAGGCAGAGCAGCAGAGCCTACTCCTTTGTCGCGGGTCCGCGGCAATAGCCGCGTTTCCGCAGCAAGAGTAGTGAATTACTGACATATTTTTCTAAAGGTTGCTACAAATTGTAATATCTGTTTTCTGCTCTGTTAAAATTTGTTCTGTGATAACCCTGCATACTGCTAATTAATCAACAGTAAAATATTTGTGAAAAAGATAAAAAAATTGATTAGACGTTTGCATATTAGGCACGTGTCTTTTCAATTCCTTTATTTTACTGTTGAAGAGTGCTGGAGCAAGGTACGTTCGTATTGCATGTAGAATAGGACTCATCTCTTGGTTGATTTTCATGCTTTGAGTGAATCTTATTTACATATTTTGTACACTTGCACAAATTTATTCTAAGGGCATAACCCTTTAACAAGATAGGGTGGGGATTTCATCACCCTTCCTTGGCCCAAAAATTAGATTCCAAGCACTCACTAACCCAAGCCTAATTAAAATTAAGTAGACGTTGGCCCTAGGGACATCTCAGACTCAATTAGGAGATTATCCTAAGGGGGAACAGTGCTGGAAGTTGACTCCTGCCAAATCAGTGTCTAGGAAGGGGATTGAGGGCCGAAAGCCCGAATATTGGTGGTTATTTAATTAAGGAACGTCTTTGACGGAAAACCTCCCACCAATCTTGCCCTGACCTGGCTGATTAACTTATGGTCAAAGTCTGCACCCTACCTCCCGTGGACAGTCTAACCAGTTAGGAGTCGTCTAGGTCATAGGTCTACCTAACTTAGGCAAGAATTTTTTTGTTTTTTGTTTTTTGTTTGTTTATTTGTTTGTTTTATTTGTTTGTGTTTGTGTGATATGGCATATAATAATAATTTTTTCAATTTTAATCCATATTACACACCTAACTCTTTTTCGGATATTACCAACCCGGCATATCATAACTTTGACCAACCTAGTGTGCCGGAATGGTCTTATCCAAATGACTATAACCCATGCCCCCCATCTTATGACCATAATTTTCATACTTTTAACTCTTCACAGAGTTCATGGGGTATCGCTTCCCCCGAGTCCAAAATTCAACCGACTTGTCCTCCGTCTCCACCTTGTCCACGATATTCCCAAGAATCATACTCAGATCCACCCATTCAGAATAGAAAACCATCTATCCGGGAAATGATGAGTATGCGTGAGTCCAAGCAATAATTACCATCAATCTTAGATATGATGATGCGTGAGTCCACCGACTCACAACTTCATCACGATTACACTTCCTCTTTTCAAGTCCAATCACAAAAGAGGCTTGAAGCCATGACTCAGGCTAGATTAGCTCGTGAGCATGAACTAGATATGATGGTTCAATCTTTATGTTCTCACCGTTCGGCCATTTCTGATATCACTGACTATTCTGTTAGAGCCGACGAGCCACGTTGTTTTGGACAACAAGATTCTACTTCAGCACCATCATTCGAACTTGCTGAATCTCCAATTTTTGATAGTTTGGCAAGTTCTTCCTTTCCTGAAATAAAACTTGAGCATGAATATGATCATGATCTCCCACTTGATGATTCAATTTTACTTCCTGATCCAATAATGACTCCGGTGTCTCCACCTGATTTCACTTTTCCCGAGTCAACATTGGATCCTGTACCAATTCATTATGAAATTGAATCACCCATTTTTGATGATCATATTGAACTTGACCAATTTTGCAATTTTGAAAGTCCCATGGAAAAATTGGCAAGTTCTCATTTTTACGATATTGAGCTCAATAAGATATGTGACCTAGATTCTCAAATCTGTGATCAAGTTAAAATTCCCAAATCATTGTTGACTCCTGTTTTGTTACCCGACTTAGGTAATATTTTAGAGTCAGTTTTGGTTCCCACACCTATCATTCCTGAACTTGAATCACCAATATTGAGTCACATTCCATTGTGGGAAGATTATTGTGGACTTGAGCTTCAACTTATTGATTTGGACCCACTTCCTGAACCTAGCCTGACTCCTGAACCATTACTTGATTTAAGTTTCTTTCCTGAGTCGGTATTCGTTCCCGTACTTCCCATGTCCAAGTCAATCATTCCATCTTTTCATACTTCATTTTGGGACAAGGCGATTGACACAATTGACTCTGAAATTTATTATGAAATTTGGAAATTTGATGGGGTGGAATTATTAAAAAATGATTATACATACATTTTAGTGGGTTATATAAGAAAAATTTCTGGTGGGTTCCTCCGAATTCCACAAAAAGTTGATTGGGCCGCATTTCGTGGACCAATTAGACCACCACCGGAACCACCACCTTGAGGTAACTTCCGCCTTCCCTTGTTCTTTTTCATGCATATATGCATTCATTCATACATTGAGGACAATGCATGAGATAAGTATGGGGGTAGGCTTTACTAACATACTAACATAAGTAGAAACTAGCAAAAATTTGCTTAAAAAAATAAAAATATAAAAAAAAATGTTATAAAAAGGACAATATTTTGACTTATCTTTTGAAAGAAATCTAAGTTAGTTTTAAGAATTAGGAAAATCGTGATTAGGATTTCTAAAAACTTGGTCAAAATAAATAAATTGTTTAATTTTTAGGTATAGGAGGAGAAATTGAATAAGTAATTAGTCTTGATTTTTACCTTAATGAAATGTGCACACCTAATGCATATCTAGGATTCTAAGACAAAGACCCTTGTGCCTCATAAAAAAATAATAATAATATCAATCACTAATTAAGCTGGATACATGTGCCTCAAGAAGCATAAGTATTCACGCCTAAAGGTGAGTTTATAAACGTCCTTAGTTTTGTGGCCTAATTCACTCGAATTTGAGTCCGTGGGGTGTTTTCTCACCCGGTACCCTAAAGCCGACCGGTTTGGGAGTCATCGACTTTAAGTTCATTACATGGGTGGATTAGAAAGCCTAAGGAAACTAAGGAAAAATTATTTATATATGTACTAACACATCTAATAGTCAATTAGTTAGGTATGAGGGCCTCAAGAAGCCTTGATGCTTACACGAAAGAAAATTAGATGAGTTATACATATTAAAAAAATAAAGGATATATTTATAATAATAAAGAGGCATGAGAGTCTAAGTTAAGGAATTCCTAGTAAAAATTCATAAGGGTGCATATGACTTTTGGTAACGAAAAAGACTATACAAAAATTCAATTTTGATCCTTACTTAAAATGAATAACAATTCACTTTATAAAGACTAAGTTTGAAGAATGAATAAAAATGATAATCCTAAAACTTATAGACTACTTAGTCTCTTCAAACGTATTTCAAATATTTACCTATTTATGGATTTTGTGGGTGTAATCCGCTGAAAACTCTCACGAGACAACACTCGTCCTTTAGGGTAACCTAGGGGTTTAACGGCTTGTTGCACATGCTAAGTGCAACCGTGATTCCTACGAAAGTGAGTTAGGTTAGATTAATTTTTCTTTTCTTTTTCTTTTTTGATTTTTACTCGAGGACGAGCAAAAAGAAAAGTGTGGGGGTGTGACTGGTAGTGAAAAGTGCATTTTTATCATTACATTTACCATCACATTTTCATATTTATTCATATAATTCTGCACATTTACTAATATTTTATGATTTATTGTGTGCAGGCCTTGAGTTTATATTTTAATAAAGAATAAAGGTTAAAAGAAGCCCAAAAGCCCACATTTAAAGCCCAATGTAAAAGTTGCAAATATCAATTGTCAAAATTGCAATTACCTAAGGGCAAAAGTTGCAAATACAAAGAGGAGGGAAGGATAGACTTCTATTCAACCCTAAACACTTACAGGATGAGGATAAAAGCCAAAGAAGGAGAATTTAAGATCACAATTTCGTGGATAAAAGATTTGGGATGTAGGTAACTTGCTTCCCAAGTTATCTCGAAATCCAAAGAAAAAGAGCCAGGATGCAGTTTCCAGAGGACTAAGCTCAGATGGACGGACCAGGAGAAGCCACGCGCCAAAGCGCGTGGCCATCTGCCACTGTATGGCCGCAGAAACGCGGCCCAAGCCGCGTTTCCGCGGCAATCTGGATGACCCAGAGTACCAGTTTTCGTGGAGGAGTTTCACCTGGACTCTACTTCCTTCTGCACCTATAAATACCCCTGCAGTGCAACCGAGAAGGGCGTACAGTGAGCTTCAGAGAAAAGTTAGGATTTTTAGGCTTTCTTCTAGTTTGTAGTTTAGGTTAGATTTTCGTTTTTCTTTTGTAATTTTTGCAACTGAGAGGAGAGGATGTTTTTATGGAGGAAGGAGATCTACTTGTACTGAGGGTGACAATCGGTATAAGTCTTGCTCTTCTTCCATTGTTAAATAAATCGACTCGAGGTTCGTTTTTGTTCTTTTATTATTTTATGTTCTTTTATGCTTGTTTATTCTTGTGTTTCTCTGTTCTTGTTTTCTTTTATTATTTCTCTCTAATATTTTGCAAACCATGAGAACTGGTCGCTTCGAGACTGCCTAGCCGAAGAAGTGCCCTTGTTGGCCTATGGCGATGAACAAGCCTTCTATTGTCATTATTTTCTTTTCGTAGTGTAAATCGTGAAGGTGGAAGATCCTATACGCCATACTTGTACGCATTCCAAGACAAGGTAAGTCGTCGCGAACAGATCAACGGTAAGCAGGGTAGAAGAGGTATGTATGTGTTATAGTTTTCTTTCTTTTTAAGTTTAGTTTAGATCACACCACCATATTCCCAATTTCTTTTCCTCACTTTCATTGTAAATATCACTTCTAATTCTCCATCTTCTTTCTTTCTAACTTAACTTTAAATTAATAAAAACTTTAGAGATAACTTATTGACAAAGTTTCCATCGCTAGTCCCTCCCTGAGGATCACGACCCGCATAGCCTTTGCTACAGCGGATAGTATTGAGTATTGAGCACCTCGCACACCTTTACTTCTCAATCTAAACTTCTCTATTTTTTGTTTAGGTAGAAGTTCAATCAAAATTTTGGCGCCGTTGCCGGGGAGGGACGGTAAGTTTTTCTCTAAATAAAAAAATAACTAATTCTTTTATTCTTTCTATTTGCAGGTTTGGAGAACAGGAAAAATAACAGCAGCAGTGGACATATAGCAACTCTCTGCCTCTGCCCTCGAAGGCAGAGCAGCAGAGCCTACTCCTTTGCCGCAGGTCCGTGGCAATAGCCGCATTTCCGCGGCAAGAGTAGTGAATTACTGACATATTTTTCTGCATGTTGCTACAAATTGCAATATCTGTTTTCTGCTCTGTTAAAATTTGTTCTGTGATAACCCTGCATACTGCTAATTAATCAACAGTAAAATATTTGTTGAAAAAGATAAAAAAATTGATTAGACGTTTGCATATCAGGCACGTGTCTTTTCAATTCCTTTATTTTACTATTGAAGAGTGCTGGAGCAAGGTACGCTCGTATTGCATGTAGAATAGGACTCATCTCTTGGTTGATTTTCATGTTTTGAGTGAATCTTATTTACATATTTTGTACACTTGCACAAATTTATTCTAAGGGCATAACCCATTAACAAGATAAGGTGGGGATTTCATCACCCTTCCTTGGCCCAAAAATCAGATTCCAAGCACTCACTAACCCAAGCCTAATTAAAATTAAGTAGACGTTGGCCCTAGGGACATCTCGGACTCAATTAGGAGATTATCCTAAGGGGGAACAGTGCTGGAAGTTGACTCCTGCCAAATCAGTGTCTAAGAAGGGAATTGAGGGCCGAAAGCCCAAAGATTGGTGGTTATTTAATTAAGGAATATCTTTGACGGAAAACCTCCCACCAATCTTGCGCTGACCTGGCTGATTAACTTGTAGTCAAAGTCTGCACCCTACCTCCCGTGGACAGTGTAACCAGTTAGGAGTCGTCTAGGTCATAGGTCTACCCTAACTTAGGCTAGAATTTTTTTGTTTTTTCTTTTTTGTTTGTTTATTTGTTTGTTTTATTTGTTTGTGTTTGTGTGATATGGCATATATTAATAATTTTTCCAATTTTAATCCATATTACACACCTAAGTCTTTTTCGGATATGACCAACCCGGCATATCATAACTTTTACCAACCTAGTGTGCCGGAATGGTCTTATCCGAATGACTATAACCCATGCCCCCATCTTATGACCATAATTTTCATACTTTCAACTCTTCACAGAGTTTATAGGGTTTCGCTTCCCCCGAGTCCAATTTTCAACCGACTTGTCCTCCGTCTCCACCTTGTCCACGATATTCCCAAGAATCATACTCAGATCCACCCATTCAGAATAGAAAACCATCTATCCGGGAAACGATGAGTATGCATGAGTCAAGCAATAATTACCATCAATCTTAGATATGATGATGCGTGAGTCCACCGACTCACAACTTCATCACGATTACACTTCCTCTTTTCAAGTCCAATCACAAAAGAGGCTTGAAACCATGACTCAGGCTAGATTAGCTCGTGAGCATGAACTAGATATGATGGTTCAATCTTTATGTTCTCACCATTCGGCCATTTCTGATATCACTGACTATTCTTTTAGAGCCGACGAGCCACGTTGTTTTGGACAACAAGATTCTACTTCAGCACCATCATTCGAACTTGCTGAATCTCCAATTTTTGATAGTTTGGCAAGTTCTTCCTTTCCTGAAATAGAACTTGAGCATGAATATGATCATGATCTCCCACTTGATGATTCAATTTTACTTCCTGATCCAATAATGACTCCGACGTCTCCTCCTGATTTCACTTTTCCCGAGTCAACATTGGATCCTATACCAATTCATCATGAAATTGAATCACCCACTTTTGATGATCATATTGAACTTGACCCATTTTGCAATTTTGAAAGTCCCATGGAAAAATTGGCAAGTTCTCATTTTTACGATATTGAGCTCAATGAGATATGTGACCTAGATTCTCAAATCTGTGATCAAGTTCAAATTCCCGAATCATTATTGACTCCTGTTTTGTTACCCGACTTAGGTAATATTTTAGAGTCAGTTTTGGTTCCCACACCTATCATTCCTGAACTTGAATCACCAATATTGAGTCACATTCCATTGTGGGAAGATTATTGTGGACTTGAGCTTCAACTTATTGATTTGAACCCACTTCCTGAACCTAGCCCGACTCCTGAACCATTACTTGATTTAAGTTTCTTTCCTGAGTCGGTATTCGTTCCCGTACTTCCCATGTCCATGTCAATCATTCCATCTTTTCATACTCCATTTTGGGACAAGGCGGTTGACACAATTGACTCTGAAATTTATTATGAAATTTAGAAATTTAATGGGGCGGAATTATTAAAAAATGATTATACATACATTTTAGTGGGTTATATAAGAAAAATTTCTAGTGGGTTCCTCCGAATTCCACAAAAAGTTGATTGGGCCGCATTTCGTGGACCAATTAGACCACCGCCGTAACCACCACTTTGAGGTAACTTCTGCCTTCCCTTGTTCTTTTTCATGCATATATGCATTCATTCATACATGCTTGAGATAAGTGTGGGGGTAGGCTTTACTAACATACTAACATAGGTAGAAACTAACAAAAATTTGCTTAAAAAAATAAAAAAATAAAAAAAATGTTATAAAAAGGACAATATTTTGACTTATCTTTTAAAAGAAATCTAAGTTAGTTTTAAGGATTAGGAAAATCATGATTAGGATTTCTAAAAACTTGGTCAAAATAAATAAATTGTTTAATTTTTAGGTATAGGAGGAGAAATTGAATAAGTAATTAGTCTTGATTTTTACCTTAATGAAATGTGCACACCTAATTCATATCTAGGATTCTAAGACAAAGACCCTTGTGCCTCATAAAAAAAATAATAATATCAATCACTAATTAAGCTGGATACATGTGCCTCAAGAAGCATAAGTATTCACGCCTAAAGGTGAGTTTATAAACGTCCTTAGTTTTGTGGCCTAGTTCACTCGAATTTGAGTCCGTGGGGTGTTTTCTCACCCGGGGCCCTAAAGCCGACCGGTTTGGGAGTCATCGACTTTAAGTTCATTACATGGATGGATTAGAAAGCCTAAGGAAACTAAGGAAAATTATTTATATATGTACTAACACATCTAATAGTCAATTAGTTAGGTATGAGGGCCTCAAGAAGCCTTGATGCTTACACGAAAGAAAATTAGATCAGTTATACATATTTAAAAAACAAACAAACAAAGGATATATATATAATAATAAAGAGGCATGAGAGTCTAAGTTAAGGAATTCCTAGTAAAAATTCATAAGGGTGTATATGACTTTTGGTAACGAAAAAGACTATACAAGAATTTAATTTTGATCTTTACTTAAAATGAATAACAATTCACTTTATAAAGACTAAGTTTGAAGAATGAATAAAAATAATAATCCTAAAACTTATAGACTACTTAGTCTCTTCAAACGTATTTCAAATATTTACCTTTTTATGGATTTTGTGGGTGTAATCCGCTGAAAACCCTCACGAGACAACACTCGTCCTTTAAGGTAACCTAGGGGTTTAACGGCTTGTTGCACATGCTAAGTGCAACCGTGATTCCTACGAAAGTGAGTTAGGTTAGATTAATTTTTCTTTTCTTTTTCTTTTTCTTTTTTTGATTTTTACTCGAGGACGAGCAAAAAGATAAGTGTGGGGGTGTGATTGATAGTGAAAAGTGCATTTTTATAATTACATTTACCATCACATTTTCATATTTATTCATATAATTCTACACATTTACTAATATTTTATGATTTATTGTGTGCAGGCCTTGAGTTTTTATTTTAATAAAAAATAAAGGTTAAAAGACGCCCAAAAACCCACATTTAAAGCCTAATGTAAAAGTTGCAAATATCAATTGTCAAAATTGCAATTACCTAAGGGCAAAAGTTGCAAATACAAAGAAGAGGGAAGGATAGACTTCTATTCAACCCTAAACACTTGCAGGATGAGGATAAAAGCCAAAGAAGGAGAATTTAAGATCACAAATTCGTGGATAAAAGATTTGGGATTTAGGTAACTTGCTTCCAAGTTATCTCGAAATCCAAAGATAAAGAGCCAGGATGCAGCTTCCAGAAGACTACGCTCAGATGGACGGACTAGGAGAAGCCACGCGCCAAAGTGCGTGGCCATCTGCCACTGTATGGCCGCGAAAACGCGGCCCAATCCACGTTTCCGCGGCAATCTAGATGACCCAGAGTACCAGTTTTCGTGGAGGAGTTTCACCTGGACTCTACTTCCTTCTGCACCTATAAATACCCCTGCAGTGCAACCGAGAAGGGCGTACAGCGAGCTACAGAGGAAAAGTTAGGGTTTTTAGGCTTTCTTCTAGTTTGTAGTTTAGGTTAGATTTTCGTTTTTCTTTTGTAATTTTTGTAACTGAGAAGAGAGGATGTTTTCATTGAGGAAGGAGATCTACTTGTACTGAGGGTGACAATCGGTGTAAGTCTTGCTCTTCTTCCATTGTTAAATAAATCGACTCGAGGTTCGTTTTTGTCCTTTTATTATTTTATGTTCTTTTATGCTTGTTTATTCATGTGTTTCTCTGTTCTTCTTTTCTTTTATTATTTCTCTCTAATATTTTGCAAACCATGAGAACTGGTCGCTTTGAGACTGCCTAGTCGAAGAAGTGCCCTTGATGGCCTATGGCGATGAACAAGCCTTCTCTTGCCATTATTTTCTTTTCGTAGTGTAGATCGTGAAGGTGGAAGATCCTATACGCCATACTTGTACGCATTCCAAGACAAGGTAAGTCATCGCGAACAGATCAACTGTAAGCAGGGTAGAAGAGGTATGTATGTGTTATAGTTTTCTTTCTTTTTAAATTTAGTTTAGATCACACCACCATATTCCCAATTTCTTTTCCTCACTTTCATTGTAAATATCACTTCTAATTCTCCATCTTCTTTCTTTCTAACTTAACTTTAAATTAATAAAAACTTTAGAGATAACTTATTGACAAAGCTTCTATCGCTAGTCCCTCCCTGAGGATCACGACCCGCATAGCCTTTGCTACAGCGGATAGTATTGAGCACCTCGCACACCTTTACTTCTCAATCTAAACTTCTCTATTTTGTGTGCAGGTAAAAGTTCAATCATTATCCTTGAGAAGCATATCTTCTGCTGTGAAGGTAATAATAGGTGCCTTTGATTGTACATTATGGCATTCAGGGCAAGAAGACTGGGCGTCATCTTTAGGGATTTCTGGCATGTACGTCAGGAATGACTCTGAATTGGCCAGTGCTTCTCTTATCTCTTTTAAGAGACGAAGGAGTTCATGTATGGTAATATGAGCAGGGATATTAGCCAGCTGGGCCAATATATCAAAACAGAAGGGCGTGTCAAGCCCTGGGCCTGAAGGCTTCTTAAGGACATAGTCAAACCGGACTTCCCTTGGCCTCTCCTTTCCCTTGGTTGGAACTAAAGTTGGCACTGGTACTTGTACTGACTTCGTTTGCTGTTGTTCTTGTCAGTAGCTTTCTCATATTGTTTTAAGTATGATTTTCCGGATCGAGTACCCGTTGGCTGAGGTACCTCAGCCTGCGTTGTGCAAGCGTGCTTTTCTCCTTCGGAATCACTTAAAGAAGCTGATGTAAGATTGTCATCGTCTGGCAGGATGGAGATGACATTGCAAGATTTGCCCTTTGACTTTGACTTCTTTGAATCCCATTGTTCATCTTGGGCAAGGTGTGGGTATATCCACATGATTTCCCCCGTCTCCAATGTCAAGGGAACAAGACCCTTATTATCTTGAGTTTTAGCTGTAGGATATGTGACTTCCAACCGTGGTGCAGGGATTGGAAAAGTCCCGTCAGGAACTGTGACCTTTGGGGTTTTGCCGAACTCGAGGGTCACCGTTTGCTATGACTTTCTTTTGCTCTAACTTCAACGGCAGGATTCCGGCGTCGACTAAAGCTTATTCTGTCCTTGAGGATAAAGCACTTGTCGGTAGGATGATGAATCATCCTATGTAAGAGACAGTATTTGGGATCGTTCGTGCGTCCTATTTCATTAGGACGTCGAGCATCCGAGAGCTTCAATTTATTCCCTTTTGGAGTAAATGGAATATTGTGACCACTTGATCGTCTTTGAAGGAGTATTATTTCGGAGAAAAACTAGACTCTTGATTATTGAAGCTGCTCTTCTTGGCCTTCGACTGAACATCCCCAAAAAATTCTACGGACATAGTCTCTTTCCCTTTGGCTTGAGAAGATTGTGCCATGTCGCCACGTCCTTTATTATTCATACCCCATTTGCCTTTAGGGGTAGATGGTTCTAACTTTTTAGCTGACTTTTCAGCTATCTCAGCTTGCTCGACCAGTTCTTTCTAAGTATGGGCTTTGACAGCCCCCATGCGAACTTCTACTTGGTTTAAGAAGTTGTGTCTGCACGTTTGTAAGAGCATGTGTAATGGCATTCCTACTGGGCACATCAGAGACAAGTTTCTGAACCGCTCGATGTAGTCATGGACAGATTCGTCCTTTTTCTGTACGGTAGAGAGGAGTTTGTCCATGGTTACCTCAGTATCTCCTCATAGAAATGAGAAAGAAATCGAGTTTTTAGGTCGATCTAGGAATTGACAGAGCCCGGAGAGAGACTTCAGAACCAGTCGAACGCTACCCCCTTTAAAGTGCCAATGAATAGCCTAGCCATGATGGCATCATTGTCTATAACGTTACCGGTTTGAGACCGAAAATAGTAGATGTGCTAGTTTGGCGAGCTCTTACTATCGTACGTATGTAACGTTGGTTGTTTAAACTTTGGTAGGTATGGTACTGAATCCTATTCCAGCAGGTAAGGACGGACTGCCCCTACTTTCTTTAGTTCATCCCTCTGAGCTAGGGATGCGATTTGAGCTTGGATGCCTTTAAGGACTTCAGCGTCTAAAGAAGAACCCTCCTTTGAATTCTCCATCCTTGGTTGTTCATTGCTAAGATGTTCTTCCTCATCGTGGTTACTCCCGGTATCATTGTTATTCCGGTTATTGAGGAGTTGAGCGAGCATCTGTTAGATGTTGTCCAAAGCTTCTTGCTGGGTCTTGAAAGTTTGCTCTTGAGCTTCCAATCGTCGACGAGGGTCATCGTTACCGTTATCAGCCATATTCACTGATACTCTATCCATTCACACTGAGCTGACTGTCGCCGAAGAGGCATACCCACTGTCTTTGTCCTCTTCATCAGACCATTGGACTAATCCTCTCATTGGTTCTGGTGAGGTTACTGCAGTTGAGGAAGATGGTTGTTCATAATTGTAAGGCATTGCAACCCTATATCTGGTATTCCAGAAGACACCTTCTTCTTGTACCAAGACTTTGCCCAGGCCTAGGCTATAATCTGGATCTGGGGAACTGTAGGGAGTGTCGTGGGATGCTCGTCTGCCCCTACGCAGCTCTCGTCCTCTTCCGATCATGTTAACTGATGCAGAGGACAGATCTCGCGGTAAGCTCCTTTTGGATGTTTCACCAGAGCTTGCGCCGAGAGTCAATAAAAAACTAATCGTCGGGCTGGAGGAGTGGCGGGGACTGGTCTTAACCGGCAATGGACTGAGTGCACTGCTACTAACTGACATCCCACTTGTTGACAACATGAGGGAGAAGTTTGGAAAGATTCTGACTTCCGTTTGCTTGTCAAGAATTCCTGCAAGTCAGACCCAGTCGGGCCTAAACGATCCGGCATAGAGGCTCTCTTGGATTGTGCATAGGATGACGTCCTATTATTTTTATCACCGCGGAGGTAATTAGCACTAAATAGTGCTTTAGTTCTAGGTTCACAGCTAAGAACCTTGGGAATGTCCTTGGGTGCTGAAGCTGCATAAGCACCGCTGTTAACACTTAAGGATGATCCCTTAGCTCTGCGGTGAAGGGCAAGCTTAGCGCTTGTTGAACTGGGGAGCAAAGCACGATGTGGTGCTTTATCCGCTATGTTGCTGCGACGATGATTAGCCCTAGATAGTGCTTTGGCTATCAATTTGCGGCTAAAAGCTTTGGAAATACCCTTGGGCGCTAAAGCTGCATAAGCACCGCTATCAGCACTTAGGGGCAATCCCTTAGCTTCGCTGTGAAGGGCGAGCTTAGCACACTGTAGCGCTTTGGTTCCAACTTTGTGAGTGCGAACATCATGGGTACCCTGAGGTACAGTAGCATCGCTTATAAGAACGAGGCTGGCACGAGGAGTTTTTTCTCCTGAATTAGGCGAAGGCATGGTCGTCGTGACTTCGCGGCTGACAGTCTCGACATAGCAGGCAGACATCTTGCCTTTTTCTTCGCAAGAGAGATGAACTTGTGGCGCAGCTACAATTGAGGCTTCATACAGAGCCTTTCGCTTTGGCCTCCACATCTGCTTTGACAAAGGAGACTTAAGTTCGCAGGGAACCTGACTAGCCACACGCGAGACTGAGAGGTGTTGGAAGGATTCTGCTTTCGATTTCTGCTCCAAAACCTTGGCCATTAAGACCTTTCTATGCTTTTGTGCATGAAACATTAGACCACTCCCAGAGAGGAGTTCTTCGAATTTTCCATGGTCGAAGTGAACGACTAGGTTTTCGAAGGTGACAGGCTGAAAATTCTGACCCTTGCATTGCGGGCCTACTTCATTGTTGCGCCAGAGGACCGTGGTAGGCTCGCGGAGGGCCTCATCTGTCTCCACAGAGACTGGCTTCGAAGATTTAGCCAGAGGGGCTCTGGCTATACCGACTTCCTTGAATTCAGGAGTAGACCCGAAGGTCTGTTCGTCAGATTGCGACATTTGATTCTCAACAGTGGAGAAATCTATCCCCAGCGGAGTCGCCATCTTGTCTTCCATTGATTTTGTAAAGAGAAAAACTTAAAAAAAGGGTTCGAGGAGCTAAATTACAAGTATTCTAAAAGATTACAAGTAGATCTCTTCTGAGATTCTGGAGAAGTGTGCCGATAGGAGTCTGTCAGCACGCGACCACTTTGTCCCTTTGACGATGCGATCGATGGGATTCCCTTCTCGCCTGGTTCGGGGAATCGGAGAACAGAAGGTTGGTAGAACCCTCTTATTACTTCTCAAACTTCCTCTACTTGGGAATTCCTTCTCGCCTGGTTTCAGAGATTCCTTAAGAGGGAGGAAGATCTTAGGGTATTAGCACCCTGAATAGAGAAGCAGTTATCTGAATTCTCTGAATTCTTGGAATCAAGAGAATAGATCTCTGTTTAGCCGCCTCTCTCTGTGCGTCTCTTTGTCTGTGCACGTGTGCGTCTCCGTGCTTCTTCTTGTGCCTCCAGTGGGCTATTTATAGGGAGAGCAGGAGTAAAATTGTCCCTTGAAAATCTGAAAACAGATTGAGTCAATCTGTTGAAATCTGGAAAGTAGCCTTACTGCGAGGCTAGAATCAGCTTCTGCGAAGCTAGAAATAGCAGGTAGCGTCGATCTCCTGATCTGTTTTGATTCTTTTCAAATAATTAAAAGATCTCCCCTGATCTTTTTACTTATTTTAGGAGAGTCAAGCGATTATGACAGGCAGCTGCCAAATTTGATCTCAGATTTGATCTTGATTAGATTTGAACTTGAATATTTGATCTCATCTGGAGATTTGATTTGTCAAAGGTTGACCATAAAACATCCGCAAGGGAGCTGCCGCATTGAGCTCACAGTGGAGCTGGAAAGATCATCTGGAGTATCTGGCGAAGTCAGAAGAAAGCCCTTCAGCGGAGCTGGATAAACATCTGTGGCGAAGCTACCATCCTTCTGCGCGGTTGTGTATGACTTCGAACGAAGCTAACTCTCTGCGGAGTTAACTGAGCACTTCAGGCGAAGCTATAAATTAGCTCCCTAATGGAGCTTTGAACGACTTCAAGGCGAAGTTGGGCAATCTTAGCCTCTCAGGCGAGGCTATCCCCTTAGGCTTATGTGATGCTATGTGTTGAGCTAACTTAGCATCTTAGACCTTCTTAGGTCTCTTTAAAGATAATCTGGGTTCACTGTCTGCTTCACTGGATCAGTAGAGTCCAAGTTGCTGATTTGTCATGAGTACAGAACTGGTCGTCAGCTTGTCTATCACTTATCTTTTGTAAATGTCAACAAGTTTAGACATTGTTCAGGCCAGGCAGGAATCTTGTCTTTTTAGAGTGTCAACACTAGTTTAGCTTCTTCATCTAGCTCACCTATTGCATGCCCCTCTTCTTCTATAATTAAAAATGATATAAATTTGTTAAAGAGGAATATGGATGGTCTGGGCTCCACTTTGAGCCATTGTGCTTTGAAGCATACACGTTTGGAATCTATGTTTCGAAGGAAACAAGTTCCTCTTATGAATGCACACAAACCACGGCATACACAAGCTCCTAACGTACACACTTATAACACGATGTATGCTTATGTGTACACTTGTATACATTGTGGACGTAAGGGCCACCTTGTTAAATTTTACTATGATAAGTTACATGATTCAAATTTAGTAACTAAGTTTGTTCAGGTTAGGAAAAGAGCTAAACCCCATGGACCCAAAAGAGTATGGGTACCAATTGAAAGTACACATAGAGGGGGGTGAATAGGTGTACCGCTAATCTAATGAACAAAATACGAAAATTAAAACTAATTTGCAACTACACTTAGTGCAACCAACGAGTGTAGCTGAATCCCCGTGAAGGGCTCTGGACTAACTCCTCTTGATTCCTCTGAATAAGAGTTAAGGCGCTATATGAAGCTCTCGTGGTTAAGTACAAGTGAGGCACACAAACACACAAGCATGTAAATGATATGACAATATGAATCAATGCACAAATAAATAGAGAGAGAGTTGAGAGTTAATAGATCAAACGCAAACAACAAGATGTGTTTCGAGGTTCGAGCACCGAGCTTTACGTTCCCGCCTTCACCGAGAAGGATTTCTAATCCACTAGGAGTATAGAACTCCTCTATCAACCAATACAACCTCCACCGAGGCAATACAAATGGTCTACCGAAGACCGGAGTACCGAACTCCACCAAACCAACCAATACAACCTCCACCGAGGCAAACTCAATCACCAACTCCACCTCACACTAGAGGGAGTAAACCACAACCTCAACCTCTACCAAAGAGGGAGCTAACCACAACCCAAATCAACCTCTACCAAAGAGGGATATCACAAATGGAAGGGTATACAACTTGGTGGTATATCTCAACCCCTAACCAAATTTTCCCACAGATAAATGATCCTATAGAATAGGATAGAATGTTAGCTCAAGTGTGAAAAACAAGGTGTTTTGGAAATCAAATAACAAAGAAAAACTACTTGGTAACTTCTTGAAAATGATAGAGATGAAGATCTAAAACAATATCCCAAAATCCTATTTTTCTTTGAATTTTCCAAAACCCTTGAAAACAAATAAGATGGATCCTTTTGGCACTAAAACACTTTTGAAAACTTGTTTAAAACACTAGAGAATAGGCAAATTTTTCTTCTTCAAAACCTTGGTGAAAATCCCATACAAATGGGGTTTAAATAGGCCTCCAAAGAAAACTAGCCGTTGGGCTGATCTGTCAGCCTTGGCGGCTGGCGGTCGACCGCCAACAGTCAAATTTTTGACCGTTGAAGGCTAGCGGTCGACCGCCCGGTCGACCGTCCCAATCCAGAGAGCAGATGCTCTCTGACCGGTCGACCACTCAGTCGACCGCCAACACCTTACGGTCGACCGATTGGTCGACCGCACCCCCACCCGAGAGTGGGGTGCCGCAGTCGGTCGACCGGCTCAAGAGGCTGGCCAGCGTGCACATTTTGTGCATGTCGGTCTATCGGTCCGGTCGATCGCCAGAGCCTGGCAGGCACAGTTCTGGGACAAAAAACTTAGGCTTTTATTTTTATAAAAAATCTCATAAAACTTCTAAAAATCCACAAAAATAGTTTTATCATAATACATTGATATATAAACTTGTGTGAAAAATTTCAACACAAATTTTGAACATTTTGAACCATTTTTGTGTTATGGAAAAATTACCGAAAACGAAAACCTGTATTTTTCCAAACTTAGATTTTTCAAATGAAAATTCGTTTTGTCCAAAACTCATCCAAATACAAAAACATGATACTTAAACGCTATTAGGCATGTTGCATATGGACATAAGTCCAAAATACATGAAACATATACATATCCATGTTTTTGACTTTAAATACCAAAATATGTTTTGTTAAAAATACAAAACACCAAAACTCCTTAATAGGCATATCAAAATAAGTTTGTCTAGGAAGTTAAAGCATGCATGTATATAGAACACATCTAATATACGTTTAAACAAAGTAAACTTGTATTGATACTATCTATTCATGAAAATCAATATCGGTTAAACTAAAAAACCGAAAAATCGAATCCAAAACATGAAACATGTGTGTATTGTGAACTTGAGCATATCACACTATCTAGTCTTTACAAATGGATCTAAACAAACTATAAACTATGTACCGAGGTCTTCTTGACGAACTCCATCTTCAAATCGACTCGATCCAAACCGTGATCCACCGAGCTTGACTTCAACGAGTGCTATATATGATCTTGATGCTCGGGCTCTTGAATCACCATGTGAAAGCTTCGAAACTCCTTTGTTGAAGCTAATCACCAACTAATATCTTAATTAAGGATCTGAAACTAAACATTACAAGATTATTAGTAAACATAACTACATGAGTTAATCATCATCAAAACTAGAGTGGAAGGCCTCTGGGCCAACAATCTCCCCCTTTTTGATGATGACAAAACTCATGGAGTTATATATGCATGGATTAAAGTTAAGCTTCAAAGAAGCTCCCCCTTAACTCATGCATTACAATAAATAAATAAATATGCAATGAAGGCTCATGAACATGTATGCAAATACATGGAGATAAACATACATAAACAAGCATGAAACACATTAAATTCTTTTTCTCCTATTTGCAAAATAAAATAATATGCATGAACATAAATCCTCTTTCTAAAACATGCATATATATACTAAAATACTTCTCCCCCTTTTTATCAATCATCAACAAAGGGGTTAAAGTAAAACAAAACCAACAAATACAAATTCTTCTCCCCCTTTTTGTTCGAAACAAAGAATCAATAAAGGGGTGACATCAAACAAATCTCGAAACAAATCAATAAATAGATATATGTGATATATATTCACGAAGAGGCAGACGCAAAGTTAACTTTCCTACATATATGCATTACATGAAGAAGGGATGACAAACCCCAATTCACATAACACATAATATACAATGCATAAGAAGAGATGTGAAGCTCCCCCTACACACGTCATCGCATAAAGAAGAGTTATCAAGCTCCTCAATATAGGATGCACTCAACATAAATCTATACGTAGAAGAGATGTTAAGCTCTCCTTGCACATAGGCAATATAAATCAAATCATTTTTGATATTTCTTATTAAAACATTTTGAATTTTCTCAATAAAACAAATTTGATACCAAATGTAGGTTAAGCAAATAAATATCTTGATACCAATGAAAGTAAACAAATAAACATCTTGATACCAATTGTAAGTATTTTTCATTTTGAACATATGATTCATTTTCATCATAAAGTATGGGAGTAGAAATTAACGGTAAACAAAATACCAATTGAAAGATAAAATACGAATTTTCTCTCCCTTTATGAAATACAAAATAAAACGATGCATAAGCTTGTTTAAGATACAAATTGAAAACTAATCAATTCAAACATGATGTCATTAAAATCTTAAGCTTAGCATATCCAACATTTGTGCTAAAAAATATAGAGATATAGTAAGCACAAATAAAACATATATAGGTGTATGAAAAATGAGTACCAATCAAAATAGATGATACCAATTTAAAGCATACATACACAAAAAGCAATATATGAGTATACAAGAAAAATGTCAATATTGATACTAATTGAAAAGATCCAATGATACCAATTTGAAACAACAATAATATCAAGTGTATATCTCATATTACCTATCACCCATTTCATGCACATGTTTAAAATGATTTTCAATATAAGCATATAAGGCATGGTCTCCCAACCAACCGCCCTTAGAAGGTAGGGATTTTTAAAAATAGGTTAGAAAATATAGTATGTTTGAAAAACTCTACCATGGCGAAGAATACCGCAACTAGTTAAATGGAAAATCTTATAAACTAGTACGAAATCCTTCAAGTAAGGAGTAAAACAAAAATATTTTTCATGAAACATGAAATTCACATGATATCCAACACTCAAAAATCAATGAAGCATGAATATGACTCATGAAAACAAGCATGAGTAAACAAGAAAGGTGAGTGTTCTAATAAAAATGTGGAGAACATAATCATGAAAGGTAGGCAATAAGCTCAATATTCCTTAAAATAAGAAAATCATCAAAACTACTTAATCTTCAAGGCATATGTATGTCTTATACAAACTAAAGTATATGATCGTATACATATTTTGCATTCTTTTCATTACATTCCTACATTTATCGTGTAATAAATCTGCTAATTTCCTTATCTTAAATATTTATTTTGTAGAAGATAATAATGAAGAGAAAGAGGATTAAACCAAATAAATACCAGTTAAAATCAGATTTAACTGGATCTATTTGGTTAGCTAAGGATGATCCCAGATCTAGTTAGAACAAATCAAGGATTGGGGCAAATGTTCAGCTGAAGATCAGAGCAAATCAGACTGGATACAGTTTAGCATTTTAATCATATCTTTTGCTACCGAATCTCAAATCTGATGATTCAAGATGCTTCAGAAAGAAGACTTAAAGGGCTACAATTCTTCTGTTGATCACTCGTTCTAATTCTATCATCTGTTAAGCAATATTCAGTACTCAACACGTCATCAAGCTGCAGAACAGAATTCTGGATAAATCCAGTATGGAGATAAGGGGAGGATTCAAATTTTAGAAAAGCCAGCTTTCCTTATCTTTATACTCCTCTAATCTCTGTATTTCTTCTATAAATACCTGCAATCTCAAAGGCAAGGGGAGAAACACCACTTCAGAGGGAAGAGGACCACTTCAAAGGAGGAGCACCACTTCAAAGGAGGACCACCACTTCAGAGGAAGGAGGACCATCTTAGAGAGAGCTTTAGTTTAGGTTTTTCTTTTCTTCTTCAATGTAATTTTTGTTTTTCTTTTATTTTTCTTTTTAGCTTAGGTTAGAGAGAGTTGCATGATTAAAAGAGAAGAAGAGTTATTATAGAGTGACACTATTGTAATCTTTTCTTTAAGAAGCCTATATTGAAGGTGACAATCAATGGAGGTTCATTGTGCTCAATCTCGCCGAAGACTTTCTTTTCTTTCTTCCTTTTTTTACTACTTTGCTTTACTCGATGCGAAGGTAAATTTAATTTATGGTTCAACAGTAGAGGTAAATATTCTTCTTTTTATTTTTATTTCTAATCTTTGCATTTTTTATTTCTAATCTTTGCATCACACTTTTCTTTATCTCTTTTTGGTTTCTTTTATTTTTATAAGTAAAACAACAACGATACCATCATCTCTTCTTCTACCATCTTCTTCTTAACTTAACATTTTTATTTTCTTTTTATTAACTGAGAAGATAAGTATTAACTAATTTTGTAAATTAAAAGAAGAAACTTACATAACGTTTCCATCGCTGTCCCTCCCTGTGGATCACGACCCGTTAGCCCTAGGCTATACGGTAGAATTGAGGACCTAGCACTGTTCCTAAATTTCTATTATTTTTTTGTGCAGGTTTGGCTCGATCAAAATTTTGGCGCCGTTGCCGGGGAGGGACGGTAAGTAATTCTCTTTAAAGTTTACATTTTTTTGGTTAACTTTCTTCTTTGTTTTTTTTTATACAGATTTAACAACAAGGAATTCTTGCTGCAGTGGACACATAAGTGGCCTTGGACTCTGCTCAAGAAAGTAGAGCCAAGAAGCCCTCAGATTTGCTACATTCCAGTGGCAAAACTGAGTGAACTACTAACCTGTATTTTTTGCAGGTTGGCTGAATTGAAAATCTGAATTTCTGTAGCATTTAATTCCTTGTTTGATTCACTGTATTTACTTTTTAACCTCAACAGTAAAATGATGATTGTAAATGCTAAAATGATTTAGACTTTGCATTTAGGCACGTGTCTATTTCATTACATTTTCTATTTACTGTTGAAGAGTGCTGGAGCAAAGGTACGTGTGCATAGCATCTAGTATAAGAACACTTTTGGATTGTTTACATTGCTTAAGTGTTGCTTTTCTTGTACACTGCACTAAATTGATCTAAGGGCTTCTCCTATAAACAAGATAAGGTGGGGAAGTTATTACCCTCCCTTAGCCCACAAACAATCTCCTCACTCACTAACCCAAGCCTAACTAAAAAAGAGTAGACGTTGGCCCTAGGGACATCTCGGACTCAATTAGGAGATTATCCTAAGGGGGAAAGGTGTTGGAATTTGACTCCTGCCAAATCAGTGTCTAGGAAGGGGATTAAGGGCCGAAAGCCCAAATGTTGGTGGTTACTTAATTAAGGAACGTCTTTGACGGATAACCTCCCACCAATCTTTCCCTGACCTGGCTGATTAGCTTGTGGTCAAAGTCTGCATTATACCTCCTGTGGACAGTCTAAACAGTTAGGAGTCGTCTAGGTCTAAGCTCTACCCTAACATAGGTTAGATTTTTCTTTATTTTCTTATTTATTTATCTGTTTGTTTTTGTTTGTTTTTGTGAAAATGGATTATAATTACAATTATTCTGATTATAACTCAAATCCATATTTCACCCCAACCTCTTTCAGTTCGGATATTACCAACCCGGCATTACATAACTCTAACCAATCAAGTATGCCAGATTGGTCTTATCCGAATCAAAATATGCTCCAATCCCAGTATTATGGACAAGAATGGGATAATCATCATCACTCTTCACCGAGTCAGTGGGGATACAACTCCCCCGAGTCTTACTATCAACAACCTTACCAATAAATAGCTTCATATAATCCATACCAAGACCAACCTACAGAAGAGAAATCTTCTTTATAAAAGACATTTGAAGCCTTCCTTGAGTCCACCCGACAAGTACAAATCATAGCAAACTCAATTCTCCCAAACAATTCCCAAATCCAAGATCCTTACTCTAATTTTCAAGTCCAGCCACAACAAGAAGAACCTGTTGACTTAGAAAAGAATATGGAATTCATGATTCAGTCCCAAAATAATTGTGTTCAATCCCAAATGGATCGTCTCCAATCTCTTAATAGTCTAGAAGCAAAAGTGAGTCATTTGGTTAAAACAATTAATGATAGGAATGAGGAAACTCTACCTAACATATTTTCAACCACTCCTGATTCTCCTAGCTATATTGACGAAGAATCATGGTATCTTGGAGATTTTAACCAAGATTCGATTTCACCACAAAACTTTGAACTTGACCAATATCAACCCATTGATAAATTGGTAAGTTTTTATTTCAATGAGATTGAACTTGAAGATGAATGTGATACCAATTCTCAATATTGTGATTTAGTTCCACTTTTTGAATCTATGTTGACTCCAGTATCCTTACCCGATTCGGACTTAATTCTGAAGCCAACACTGATTCCTATCCCTATAGAGCTTGAACATGAACCACTTATTCTAGATAGTCACATTCCATTATTGAGAAATGAATGTGAACTTGAATTCTATGATTTGGACCAAATCCATGAACCAACTCCGACTCTCGAGCCTAAACTTGATTTGAGTTTTATTCCCGAGTCAATATCGGTTTCTATTCCCTTCATTGTTGAGCCCAAATCATCCATTCCACAAAATCACATTCCATTGTTGGATCAACGTTTAGATCAATATGACTCTGTGATGATATCCCAAGATTGGTCATATAATCGGGAAAAATTTCATGCTAGGATCTTGTATGATCCTATTCATATTGGGGATTATAAAAATATTAATAAGAAAGAGGTGATGAAAGGTGGGTTTCATGAAAATTCATAATATCTAGATTGGGCAGAAACGCTTGGCCCAATCAGACCTCCACCGGAACCACCACCTTAAGGTAATATTTTCCTTCCCTTTCTTCTTTTTTATGCATCTATGCATTAATTCATACATTGAGGACAATGCATGAGATAGGTGTGGGGGAGGGTCTAACATAACTTAGGTTTTTTCTTTTTATTAAAAAAAAAGAAAGAAAAAAAACTAACACTTTCTTTACTTTTAAAAACTTTTTGAAAATAGAAACAATATTTTGACATATTTTTTTGTAAGAAATTAAGTCAATTTTAAGGAATAGGAAAATTATAATTAGGATTTCTTATACTTGGTCAAAATAAGATTATTTGTTTGATTTTTAGGGTTAGGAAGATAATTTGTCAAAGTAATTTAGTCTTGATCTTTACCTTAATGAAATATGAACATTTCATACACTTACATACTTAGGGTTCAAGAACAAAGATTCTTATGCCTTATATATAAAAAAAAAGAAAAAAACAAAATATCTATGAACAAATCTAATTATTGATTAGCTAGGTGCTTTGGCCTAAGCAAGCCTTAGTATTTATGTGAAAGATGATTAGATAAGTTTGAGAAAAAAATATATTAAAAAAAATCCTCTGATTAAGCTGGGTATTTGTGCCTAATAAAGCATAAGTATTCACGCCTAAAAGTGGTTCAAATAATAAAATCCTTAGTTTTGTGGCCTTGTTTGCTCGAGTCCTTAAGTCCTTGGGGTGTTTTCTCACCCGGTGCCCTAAGATTGTTTGGTTTGGGAGTCATCGATTAAAGGCTTGTTACATGGGCAGATTAGAAAGCCTAAACTAAGGAATAATACCACCAAAAATATATATATATAAATAAATAAGGCATAAGAGTTAGAGTTAAAGTACCCTTAGTCAAAGTTTTCACAAGGTGCATATGACTTAGGGTAAAGTAATAGACTAGATGAGAAGTACAATTTGACTCCTTACTTTGATTGATAACGAATTTTTGAATAGAGACTAAGTTTAGGAATGAAAAATTCAATTTTCCTGTAACTTATAGATTACTTAAATCTTATATAATATTTCAAATATTTTTCTCCTTCAAAATGCTTTTCGAAAATACTAACTCTTTGTTTCTCTTTCTTTATGGATTTTGTGGGTGCAATCCACTGAAAACCCTCACGAGACAAAACTCGTCCTCTATGGGAAACCTAGAAGTTTAACGGCTTGTTGCACATGCTCAGTGCAATCGCGTGACCTGCGAAAGTGGTTTAATAATCTTTAGTTTAGTTTTATTATTTTGCTCGAGGACGAGCAAAAGATAGGTGTGGGGTTGTGATCGTATACATATTTTGCATTCTTTTCATTACATTCCTACATTTATCGTGTAATAAATCTGCTAATTTCCTTGTCTTAAATATTTATTTTGTAGAAGATAATAATGAAGAGAAAGAGGATTAAACCAAATAAATACCAGTTAAAATCAGATTTAACTGGATCTATTTGTTTAGCTAAGGATGATCCCAGATCTAGTTAGAACAAATCAAGGATTGGGGCAAATGTTCAGCTGAAGATCAGAGCAAATCAGACTGGATACAGTTTAGCATTTTAATCATATCTTTTGCTACCGAATCGCAAATCTGATGATTCAAGATGCTACAGAAAGAAGACTTAAAGGGCTACAATTCTTCTGTTGATCACTCATTCTAATTCTGTCATCTGTTAAGAAATATTCAGTACTCAACACGTCATCAAGCTGTAAAACAGAATTCTGGATAAATCCAGTATGGAGATAAGGGGAGGATTCAAATTTCAGAAAAGCCAGCTTTCCTTATCTTTATACTCCTCTAATCTCTGCATTTCTTCTATAAATACCTGCAATCTCAAAGGCAAGGGGAGAAACACCACTTCAGAGGGAAGAGGACCACTTCAAAGGAGGAGCACCACTTCAAAGGAGGACCACCACTTCAGAGGAAGGAGGACCATCTTAGAGAGAGCTTTAGTTTAGGTTTTTCTTTTCTTCTTCAATGTAATTTTTGTTTTTCTTTTATTTTCTTTTTAGCTTAGGTTAGAGAGAGTTGCATGATTAAAAGAGAGGAAGAGTTGTTATAGAGTGACACTATTGTAATCTTTTCTTTAAGAAGCCTATATTGAAGGTGACAATCAATGGAGGTTCATTGTGCTCAATCTCGCCGAAGACTTTCTTTCCTTTCTTCCTTTTTTTACTACTTTGCTTTACTCGATGCGAATGTAAATTTAATTTATGATTCAACAGTAGAGGTAAATATTCTTCTTTTTATTTTTATTTCTAATCTTTGCATTTTTTATTTCTAATCTTTGCATCACACTTTTCTTTATCTCTTTTTGGTTCCTTTTATTTTTATAAGTAAAACAACAACGATACCATCATCTCTTCTTCTACCATCTTCTTCTTAACTTAACATTTTTATTTTCTTTTTATTAACTGAGAAGATAAGTATTAACTAATTTTGTAAATTAAAAGAAGAAACTTACATAACGTTTCCATCGCTGTCCCTCCCTGTGGATCACGACCCGTTAGCCCTAGGCTATACGGTAGAATTGAGGACCTAGCACTGTTCCTAAATTTCTATTATTTTTTTGTGCAGGTTTGGCTCGATCAAAATTTTGGCGCCGTTGCCGGGGAGGGACGGTAAGTAATTCTCTTTAAAGTTTACATTTTTTTGGTTAACTTTCTTCTTTGTTTTTTTTTGTACAGATTTAACAACAAGGAATTCTTGCTGCAGTGGACACATAAGTGGCCTTGGACTCTGCTCAAGAAAGTAGAGCCAAGAAGCCCTCAGATTTGCTACATTCCAGTGGCAAAACTGAGTGAACTACTAACCTGTATTTTTTGCAGGTTGGCTGAATTGAAAATCTGAATTTCTGTAACATTTAATTCCTTGTTTGATTCACTGTATTTACTTTTTAACCTCAACAGTAAAATGATGATTGTAAATGCTAAAATGATTTAGACTTTGCATTTTAGGCACGTGTCTATTTCATTACATTTTCTATTTACTGTTGAAGAGTGCTGGAGCAAAGGTACGTGTGCATAGCATCTAGTATAAGAACACTTTTGGATTGTTTACATTGCTTAAGTGTTGCTTTTCTTGTACACTGCACTAAATTGATCTAAGGGCTTCTCCTATAAACAAGATAAGGTGGGGAAGTTATTACCCTCCCTTAGCCCACAAACAATCTCCTCACTCACTAACCCAAGCCTAACTAAAAAAGAGTAGACGTTGGCCCTAGGGACATCTCGGACTCAATTAGGAGATTATCCTAAGGGGGAAAGGTGTTGGAATTTGACTCCTGCCAAATCAGTGTCTAGGAAGGGGATTAAGGGCCGAAAGCCCAAATGTTGGTGGTTACTTAATTAAGGAACGTCTTTGACGGATAACCTCCCACCAATCTTTCCCTGACCTGGCTGATTAGCTTGTGGTCAAAGTCTACATTATACCTCCTGTGGACAGTCTAAACAGTTAGGAGTCGTCTAGGTCTAAGCTCTACCCTAACATAGGTTAGATTTTTCTTTATTTTCTTATTTATTTATTTGTTTGTTTTTGTTTGTTTTTGTGAAAATGGATTATAATTACAATTATTCTGATTATAACTCAAATCCATATTTCACCCCAACCTCTTTCAGTTTGGATATTACCAACCCGGCATTACATAACTCTAACCAATCAAGTATGCCAGATTGGTCTTATCCGAATCAAAATATGCCCCAATCCCAGTATTATGGACAAGAATGGGATAATCATCATCACTCTTCACCGAGTCAGTGGGGATACAACTCCCCCGAGTCTTACTATCAACAACCTTACCAATAAATAGCTTCATATAATCCATACCAAGACCAACCTACAGAAGAGAAATCTTCTTTATAAAAGACATTTGAAGCCTTCCTTGAGTCCACCCGACAAGTACAAATCATAGCAAACTCAATTCTCCCAAACAATTCCCAAATCCAAGATCCTTACTCTAATTTTCAAGTCCAGCCACAACAAGAAGAACCTGTTGACTTAGAAAAGAATATGGAATTCATGATTCAGTCCCAAAATAATTGTGTTCAATCCCAAATGGATCGTCTCCAATCTCTTAATAGTCTAGAAGCAAAAGTGAGTCATTTGGTTAAAACAATTAATGATAGGAATGAGGAAACTCTACCTAACATATTTTCAATCACTCCTGATTCTCCTAGCTATATTGACGAAGAATCATGGTATCTTGGAGATTTTAACCAAGATTCGATTTCACCACAAAACTTTGAACTTGACCAATATCAACCCATTGATAAATTGGTAAGTTTTTATTTCAATGAGATTGAACTTGAAGATGAATGTGATACCAATTCTCAATATTGTGATTTAGTTCCACTTTTTGAATCTATGTTGACTCCAGTATCCTTACCCGATTCGGACTTAATTCTGAAGCCAACACTGATTCCTATCCCTATAGAGCTTGAACATGAACCACTTATTCTAGATAGTCACATTCCATTATTGAGAAATGAATGTGAACTTGAATTCTATGATTTGGACCAAATCCATGAACCAACTCCGACTCTCGAGCCTAAACTTGATTTGAGTTTTATTCCCGAGTCAATATCGGTTTCTATTCCCTTCATTGTTGAGCCCAAATCATCCATTCCACAAAATCACATTCCATTGTTGGATCAAGGTTTAGATCAATATGACTCTGTGATGATATCCCAAGATTGGTCATATAATCGGGAAAAATTTCATGCTAGGATCTTGTATGATCCTATTCATATTGGGGATTATAAAAATATTAATAAGAAAGAGGTGATGAAAGGTGGGTTTCATGAAAATTCATAATATCTAGATTGGGCAGAAACGCTTGGCCCAATCAGACCTCCACCGGAACCACCACCTTAAGGTAATATTTTCCTTCCCTTTCTTCTTTTTTATGCATCTATGCATTAATTCATACATTGAGGACAATGCATGAGATAGGTGTGGGGGAGGGTCTAACATAACTTAGGTTTTTTCTTTTTATTAAAAAAAAGAAAGAAAAAAAACTAACACTTTCTTTACTTTTAAAAACTTTTTGAAAATAGAAACAATATTTTGACATATTTTTTGTAAGAAATTAAGTCAATTTTAAGGAATAGGAAAATTATAATTAGGATTTCTTATACTTGGTCAAAATAAGATTATTTGTTTGATTTTTAGGGTTAGGAAGATAATTTGTCAAAGTAATTTAGTCTTGATCTTTACCTTAATGAAATATGAACATTTCATACACTTACATACTTAGGGTTCAAGAACAAAGATTCTTATGCCTTATATATAAAAAAAAAGAAAAAAAACAAAATATCTATGAACAAATCTAATTATTGATTAGCTAGGTGCTTTGGCCTAAGCAAGCCTTAGTATTTATGTGAAAGATGATTAGATAAGTTTGAGAAAAAAATATATTAAAAAAAATCCTCTGATTAAGCTGGGTATTTGTGCCTAATAAAGCATAAGTATTCACGCCTAAAAGTGGTTCAAATAATAAAATCCTTAGTTTTGTGGCCTTGTTTGCTCGAGTCCTTAAGTCCTTGGGGTGTTTTCTCACCCGGTGCCCTGAGATTGTTTGGTTTGGGAGTCATCGATTAAAGGCTTGTTACATGGGCAGATTAGAAAGCCTAAACTAAGGAATAATACCACCAAAAATATATATATATATAAATAAATAAGGCATAAGAGTTAGAGTTAAAGTACCCTTAGTCAAAGTTTTCACAAGGTGCATATGACTTAGGGTAAAGTAATAGACTAGATGAGAAGTACAATTTGACTCCTTACTTTGATTGATAACGAATTTTTGAATAGAGACTAAGTTTAGGAATGAAAAATTCAATTTTCCTGTAACTTATAGATTACTTAAATCTTATATAATATTTCAAATATTTTTCTCCTTCAAAATGCTTTTCGAAAATACTAACTCTTTGTTTCTCTTTCTTTATGGATTTTGTGGGTGCAATCCACTGAAAACCCTCACGAGACAAAACTCGTCCTCTATGGGAAACCTAGAGGTTTAACGGCTTGTTGCACATGCTCAGTGCAATCGCGTGACCTGCGAAAGTGGTTTAATAATCTTTAGTTTAGTTTTATTATTTTGCTCGAGGACGAGCAAAAGATAGGTGTGGGGTTGTGATCGTATACATATTTTGCATTCTTTTCATTACATTCCTACATTTATCGTGTAATAAATCTGCTAATTTCCTTGTCTTAAATATTTATTTTGTAGAAGATAATAATGAAGAGAAAGAGGATTAAACCAAATAAATACCAGTTAAAATCAGATTTAACTGGATCTATTTGTTTAGCTAAGGATGATCCCAGATCTAGTTAGAACAAATCAAGGATTGGGGCAAATGTTCAGCTGAAGATCAGAGCAAATCAGACTGGATACAGTTTAGCATTTTAATCATATCTTTTGCTACCGAATTGCAAATCTGATGATTCAAGATGCTACAGAAAGAAGACTTAAAGGGCTACAATTCTTCTGTTGATCACTCATTCTAATTCTGTCATCTGTTAAGAAATATTCAGTACTCAACACGTCATCAAGCTGTAAAACAGAATTCTGGATAAATCCAGTATGGAGATAAGGGGAGGATTCAAATTTCAGAAAAGCCAGCTTTCCTTATCTTTATACTCCTCTAATCTCTGCATTTCTTCTATAAATACCTGCAATCTCAAAGGCAAGGGGAGAAACACCACTTCAGAGGGAAGAGGACCACTTCAAAGGAGGAGCACCACTTCAAAGGAGGACCACCACTTCAGAGGAAGGAGGACCATCTTAGAGAGAGCTTTAGTTTAGGTTTTTCTTTTCTTCTTCAATGTAATTTTTGTTTTTCTTTTATTTTTCTTTTTAGCTTAGGTTAGAGAGAGTTGCATGATTAAAAGAGAGGAAGAGTTGTTATAGAGTGACACTATTGTAATCTTTTCTTTAAGAAGCCTATATTGAAGGTGACAATCAATGGAGGTTCATTGTGCTCAATCTCGCCGAAGACTTTCTTTCCTTTCTTCCTTTTTTTACTACTTTGCTTTACTCGATGCGAATGTAAATTTAATTTATGATTCAACAGTAGAGGTAAATATTCTTCTTTTTATTTTTATTTCTAATCTTTGCATTTTTTATTTCTAATCTTTGCATCACACTTTTCTTTATCTCTTTTTGGTTCCTTTTATTTTTATAAGTAAAACAACAACGATACCATCATCTCTTCTTCTACCATCTTCTTCTTAACTTAACATTTTTATTTTCTTTTTATTAACTGAGAAGATAAGTATTAACTAATTTTGTAAATTAAAAGAAGAAACTTACATAACGTTTCCATCGCTGTCCCTCCCTGTGGATCACGACCCGTTAGCCCTAGGCTATACGGTAGAATTGAGGACCTAGCACTGTTCCTAAATTTCTATTATTTTTTTGTGCAGGTTTGGCTCGATCAAAATTTTGGCGCCGTTGCCGGGGAGGGACGGTAAGTAATTCTCTTTAAAGTTTACATTTTTTGGTTAACTTTCTTCTTTGTTTTTTTTTGTACAGATTTAACAACAAGGAATTCTTGCTGCAGTGGACACATAAGTGGCCTTGGACTCTGCTCAAGAAAGTAGAGCCAAGAAGCCCTCAGATTTGCTACATTCCAGTGGCAAAACTGAGTGAACTACTAACCTGTATTTTTTGCAGGTTGGCTGAATTGAAAATCTGAATTTCTGTAGCATTTAATTCCTTGTTTGATTCACTGTATTTACTTTTTAACCTCAACAGTAAAATGATGATTGTAAATGCTAAAATGATTTAGACTTTGCATTTTAGGCACGTGTCTATTTCATTACATTTTCTATTTACTGTTGAAGAGTGCTGGAGCAAAGGTACGTGTGCATAGCATCTAGTATAAGAACACTTTTGGATTGTTTACATTGCTTAAGTGTTGCTTTTCTTGTACACTGCACTAAATTGATCTAAGGGCTTCTCCTATAAACAAGATAAGGTGGGGAAGTTATTACCCTCCCTTAGCCCACAAACAATCTCCTCACTCACTAACCCAAGCCTAACTAAAAAAGAGTAGACGTTGGCCCTAGGGACATCTCGGACTCAATTAGGAGATTATCCTAAGGGGGAAAGGTGTTGGAATTTGACTCCTGCCAAATCAGTGTCTAGGAAGGGGATTAAGGGCCGAAAGCCCAAATGTTGGTGGTTACTTAATTAAGGAACGTCTTTGACGGATAACCTCCCACCAATCTTTCCCTGACCTGGCTGATTAGCTTGTGGTCAAAGTCTACATTATACCTCCTGTGGACAGTCTAAACAGTTAGGAGTCGTCTAGGTCTAAGCTCTACCCTAACATAGGTTAGATTTTTCTTTATTTTCTTATTTATTTATTTGTTTGTTTTTGTTTGTTTTTGTGAAAATGGATTATAATTACAATTATTCTGATTATAACTCAAATCCATATTTCACCCCAACCTCTTTCAGTTTGGATATTACCAACCCTGCATTACATAACTCTAACCAATCAAGTATGCCAGATTGGTCTTATCCGAATCAAAATATGCCCCAATCCCAGTATTATGGACAAGAATGGGATAATCATCATCACTCTTCACCGAGTCAGTGGGGATACAACTCCCCCGAGTCTTACTATCAACAACCTTACCAATAAATAGCTTCATATAATCCATACCAAGACCAACCTACAGAAGAGAAATCTTCTTTATAAAAGACATTTGAAGCCTTCCTTGAGTCCACCCGACAAGTACAAATCATAGCAAACTCAATTCTCCCAAACAATTCCCAAATCCAAGATCCTTACTCTAATTTTCAAGTCCAGCCACAACAAGAAGAACCTGTTGACTTAGAAAAGAATATGGAATTCATGATTCAGTCCCAAAATAATTGTGTTCAATCCCAAATGGATCGTCTCCAATCTCTTAATAGTCTAGAAGCAAAAGTGAGTCATTTGGTTAAAACAATTAATGATAGGAATGAGGAAACTCTACCTAACATATTTTCAACCACTCCTGATTCTCCTAGCTATATTGACGAAGAATCATGGTATCTTGGAGATTTTAACCAAGATTCGATTTCACCACAAAACTTTGAACTTGACCAATATCAACCCATTGATAAATTGGTAAGTTTTTATTTCAATGAGATTGAACTTGAAGATGAATGTGATACCAATTCTCAATATTGTGATTTAGTTCCACTTTTTGAATCTATGTTGACTCCAGTATCCTTACCCGATTCGGACTTAATTCTGAAGCCAACACTGATTCCTATCCCTATAGAGCTTGAACATGAACCACTTATTCTAGATAGTCACATTCCATTATTGGGAAATGAATGTGAACTTGAATTCTATGATTTGGACCAAATCCATGAACCAACTCCGACTCTCGAGCCTAAACTTGATTTGAGTTTTATTCCCGAGTCAATATCGGTTTCTATTCCCTTCATTGTTGAGCCCAAATCATCCATTCCACAAAATAACATTCTATTGTTGGATCAAGGTTTAGATCAATATGACTCTGTGATGATATCCCAAGATTGGTCATATAATCGGGAAAAATTTCATGCTAGGATCTTGCATGATCCTATTCATATTGGGGATTATAAAAATATTAATAAGAAAGAGGTGATGAAAGGTGGGTTTCATGAAAATTCACAATATCTAGATTGGGCAGAAACGCTTGGCCCAATCAGACCTCCACCGGAACCACCACCTTAAGGTAATATTTTTCTTCCCTTTCTTCTTTTTTATGCATCTATGCATTAATTCATACATTGAGGACAATGCATGAGATAGGTGTGGGGGAGGGTCTAACATAACTTAGGTTTTTTCTTTTTATTAAAAAAAAGAAAGAAAAAAAACTAACACTTTCTTTACTTTTAAAAACTTTTTGAAAATAGAAACAATATTTTGACATATTTTTTTGTAAGAAATTAAGTCAATTTTAAGGAATAGGAAAATTATAATTAGGATTTCTTATACTTGGTCAAAATAAGATTATTTGTTTGATTTTAAGGGTTAGGAAGATAATTTGTCAAAGTAATTTAGTCTTGATCTTTACCTTAATGAAATATGCACATTTCATACACTTACATACTTAGGGTTCAAGAACAAAGATTCTTATGCCTTATATATAAAAAAAAAAGAAAAAAAAACAAAATATCTATGAACAAATCTAATTATTGATTAGTTAGGTGCTTTGGCCTAAGCAAGCCTTAGTATTTATGTGAAAGATGATTAGATAAGTTTGAGAAAAAAATATATTAAAAAAAAATCCTCTGATTAAGCTGGGTATTTGTGCCTAATAAAGCATAAGTATTCACGGCTAAAAGTGGTTCAAATAATAAAATCCTTAGTTTTGTGGCCTTGTTTGCTCGAGTCCTTAAGTCCTTGGGGTGTTTTCTCACCCGGTGCCCTAAGATTGTTTGGTTTGGGAGTCATCGATTAAAGGCTTGTTACATGGGCAGATTAGAAAGCCTAAACTAAGGAATAATACCACCAAAAATATATATATATAAAAATAAATAAGGCATAAGAGTTAGAGTTAAAGAACCCTTAGTCAAAGTTTTCACAAGGTGCATATGACTTAGGGTAAAGTAATAGATTAGATGAGAAGTACAATTTGACTCCTTACTTTGATTGATAACGAATTTTTGAATAGAGACTAAGTTTAGGAATGAAAAATTCAATTTTCCTGTAACTTATAGATTACTTAAATCTTATATAATATTTCAAATATTTTTCTCCTTCAAAATGCTTTTCGAAAATACTAACTCTTTGTTTCTCTTTCTTTATGGATTTTGTGGGTGCAATCTACTGAAAACCCTCACGAGACAAAACTCGTCCTCTATGGGAAACCTAGAGGTTTAACGGCTTGTTGCACATGCTCAGTGCAATCGCGTGACCTGCGAAAGTTGTCTAATAATCTTTAGTTTAGTTTTATTATTTTGCTCGAGGACGAGCAAAAGATAGGTGTGGGGTTGTGATCGTACACATATTTTGCATTCTTTTCATTACATTCCTACATTTATCGTGTAATAAATCTGCTAATTTTCTTGTCTTAAATATTTATTTTGTAGAAGATAATAATGAAGAGAAAGAGGATTAAACCAAATAAATACCAGTTAAAATCAGATTTAACTGGATCTATTTGGTTAGCTAAGGATGATCCCAGATCTAGTTAGAACAAATCAAGGATTGGGGCAAATGTTCAGCTGAAGATCAGAGCAAATCAGACTGGATACAGTTTAGCATTTTAATCATATCTTTTGCTACCGAATCTCAAATCTGATGATTCAAGATGCTACAGAAAGAAGACTTAAAGGGCTACAATTCTTCTGTTGATCACTCGTTCTAATTCTGTCATCTGTTAAGCAATATTCAGTACTCAACACGTCATCAAGCTGCAGAACAGAATTCTGGATAAATCCAGTATGGAGATAAGGGGAGGATTCAAATTTCAGAAAAGCCAGCTTTCCTTATCTTTATACTCCTCTAATCTCTGCATTTCTTCTATAAATACCTGCAATCTCAAAGGCAAGGAGAGAAACACTACTTCAGAGGGAAGAGGACCACTTCAAAGGAGGAGCACCACTTCAAAGGAGGACCACCACTTCAGAGGAAGGAGGACCATCTTAGAGAGAGCTTTAGTTTAGGTTTTTCTTTTCTTCTTCAATGAAATTTTTGTTTTTCTTTTATTTTTCTTTTTAGCTTAGGTTAGAGAGAGTTGCATGATTAAAAGAGAGGAAGAGTTATTATAGAGTGACACTATTGTAATCTTTTCTTCAAGAAGCCTATATTGAAGGTGACAATCAATGGAGGTTCATTGTGCTCAATCTCGCCGAAGCCTTTCTTTCCTTTCTTCCTTTTTTTACTACTTTGCTTTACTCGATGCGAAGGTAAATTTAATTTATGGTTCAATAGTAGAGGTAAATATTCTTCTTTTTATTTTTATTTCTAATCTTTGCATTTTTTATTTCTAATCTTTGCATCACACTTTTCTTTATCTCTTTTTGGTTCCTTTTATTTTTATAAGTAAAACAACAACGATACCATCATCTCTTCTTCTACCATCTTCTTCTTGACTTAACATTTTTATTTTCTTTTTATTAACTGAGAAGATAAGTATTAACTAATTTTGTAAATTAAAAGAAGAAACTTACATAACGCTTCCATCGCTGTCCCTCCCTGTGGATCACGACCCGTTAGCCCTAGGCAATACGGTAGAATTGAGGACCTAGCACTGTTCCTAAATTTCTATTATTTTTTTGTGGAGGTTTGGCTCAATCAGTATACACACATATCCAAACACAATGAGTCCACAAATGTACATGCATGAAGGTACGTGGCTAAAAGGATGTATATGCATAATCAATAGTTTGGACAAGATAGACATGTACATGAAGTGAAAACACATGATCATAAAACATGTCCAAAATGGGAATACAAGTTAAAATGCATGAATCATCAAAACTAGACTATACTAGCACATCTAATGGGTACAAATAAACATTCAAGTACAAACTTATAAAAGTTATTTGTGGCTCACTATATGTGCAAGTATATGTCCTAGTCTTAATGAAAACTAACATTTAAACATATATTCAAAACTTGAAGCACAAAATGAGACATAAATCAACATGATAAACATAAAAACGATCATTATATAAATTCACATGCTATTAGAACTATGATATACATAATAGCTAAACAATGGTGAGAACACAACATATGGGTCCATATAAACATGGGTGATCTCTAATGCTGTATATGTGATTGTTATACATATTTGCATATTTTACCGCTTCCATACCATGCATATTGTATATAAATATGTGATTTTTAACCCCTTTTCTCTCTATTTTTGCAGGTCCACAACTTGAAAGAGAAAAAGCCCATTAATCACTTTAATTAGCAATAATTAAAGAGATTAAATTCCAAAGCCCAAAAGAGCCCAAGATTTGAATTTGGATTCAGTTGAGATCCGCGCGCCAACTGAAGCTTCCAGAAGGCCACGTGGATAACCACCTAACAACCAAATCACAACAGAAAATCTGGGCTCAACGGCCCAGATTTTGCCACCAAAACGGGGATTTTCCCGCGTATCTGTGACGGTTTGGAGGCCGTTGGATCCCGGATTTTGCGCCAACGGCCAGGGCTCTAGATCTTTCTTCTGGGTGCTATAAATATGTGACCAGGGTCTGCACGAGCGCAGGAGAGAAGAGAGAAGAAAATAGGGGAAATTCTTGTATTTTTGTTTAGTTTTCTCCTAGGTTTTTAGTCTTCATCTTCTTCCTCCTAGAGATCTTGACAAAGTGAGAGAGAGAGTGTTGTTTGAGAGCTTGTATCAAGGAAGTGACATTCTTGTATCAAGGATTAATCAAAAGAGCTCCATTCATCTCTTTGCAAGCTCTAGTATGTTTTACTTTGCTTTGCTTTAATTTCTTGCTTTAATTCTAGTTCATTTCCATTGCTTTACTTTCTCTTTGCTTTACATAATGAATTGTAGCTTCGTTACTTGTGTAATGGAGAGCTAAATTCCTATTGTATGGCTAGCTAAAAACTTACCTAGCTAACTTCTATCTCTTTGGATGATGCTTATCTTTATACTTGCATTGTGATAGTTTCTTTTACTTACCAAGGAAGTAGAGTTGCTTTCCCTTGGCGAATGCTTGTTCAAACTCCATATGACTCATGTGTGCCTCATTTAGAGCCTTGTCTAGAACAAGAGCCTTTGATGGAACATGGAGATGGATCACCAAACATGTGTTACTTGTATAGTAAGAACAACTTCTTTACTTCAAGCTAATTTGTAGTTATGTCTTGAATGTTCAAATGAATGTTGATTCTTCTAACTTAGCACTACTTGAGTACCAATCCTAGAGTTCATCATTGAACATCTATCTAGAGAGCCAATGAATTCATATGAGGCTTCAAGCTAAAGAACAAGAGAACACTCCTCTTCACAATGGTAAAACACTTGAACAAACAAGCAAGTTATCCCTATTGCCAATGAATCAACATGAGACAATCAAGCATCACCATTGAGTTTAGTAAGTTAGCAATGAGGTAAAGTTAGCTAGCCATGTATCTTCTCATCTAAAAGTTTTCCAACACTTTCTTTTTGCTTTTCTTTCTTTGCGACACACTTCACTCATTCTTTTAATTTCTTTTCCATAATGCACAAATCCATCACTTCTTTTCATGTTACTTCTTGCATTTGTGTAAATACATAGAAGACATTTCGTTTTCATTTCTTCACTACTAAACCGTAACGCTTCTATCGCTAGCTCTCCTCGAGAATCGACCCGGTATAGCCATTGCTATAGCGGAGATTGGAAAGGGTATATCGATCTTTAAATACATTTGTGGAGTGATCTAAGCACCAAGGTGGATTCTAACCTTCATCTCTTGTTAAATATTTGTGCTAATACTCTACACAACTCTTTCCTAATCAAATTTTTGGCGCCGTTGCCGGGGAGAGCAACGGTATTTGTTTTAAAGTGAAGAATTAAACGAATACTCTTCTCTGTTGCAGGTACAGGTTGAAGATACAGCAAATCTTGCATTGCAGAAACACATAAGTGGACCTGGGCCTCTGCTCTCGAAAGCAGAGACCAGGATCCCTCCAAATTGCCGCAAATTCTGGGTTTTTGCCGCAGATTTGCGGCAAAGAGGAGTTGACTACTGACCACTTTTCTGCAGGGCTTGCTTCTCTGCAAAATTCTGCTGCTGCAGTACATAAAATCTTGATTGCTTCACCTTATATCTGCTAAATCAACAGTAAAAAATTGGTTGTAATTGTTAAAAAATTGTTTAGACATTTGCATTCTAGGCACGTGTCTTTCAATTCCTTTACATTTACTGTTGAAGAGTGCTGGAGGCAAGGTACGTAAGCATAGCATATAGACTAGGACTCACTCTTTGTTTGATTTAATTAAGCTTTGAGTGAACCTTGTTTGTTTACATTGTACACTTGCACAAATCAACTTTAAGGGCAATACCCATAACAAAGATAAGGTGGGGATTTTATCACCCCTTCCTTAGCCCACAAACCATTTTCCCATGCACTCACAATCCTAAGCTTCTAAATAAAAATTGCTTGACGCTGGCCCTAGGGACATCGGACTCACTTAGGAGATTATCCTAAGGGGGAAAAGTGTTGGAAAGTGACTTTTGTAAAATCAGTGTCTAGAAAAGGGATTGAGGGCCGAAAGCCCGAAGGTTGCTGGTTACTTAATTAAGGAACGTCTCTGACAGAAAACCTCCCACCAACCTTGCCCTGGCCTGGCTGATCTGCTTATAGTCACAGTCTACACTGAACCTCCTGTGGACGATCTACAGTTAGGAGTCGTCTAGGTCCAGGGAACCTAGAAAGCTTGGATTGCTTTTCTTTTCTTTTCTTGTTTGTTATTTTTCACTTTTCGCTTGAGTGATTGGTGCACGTTGATTGTGTAATTTTGTATGCAACAGTGGTATCGGGAACCAATTTCTGCTAGGCTTGTGAGAATCTCTACACCACCACCCGACACAATCATGACCAACAACGTTTCGTTGCAAGACAAGTTCTACCCCATTCGCACCTCACTTCCATCTTGCATTCTTCTTCTGATCACTAATGGAAATAATTTTGAGTTAAAGCCCCAGTTCATAAGCACTCTTCCACGATTCCATGGCCTTGAATCTGAGGATGCTTACTTCTTCATCCGAGAGTTTGAAGAAGTATGCCTTATGATGAAGATTTCCCAGTTGAGCGAGGATGCTGTGAGACTTAGATTCATTCCCTTTGCACTTAAGGACATCGCTAAGAAGTGGCTGTACAATCTTCCTGTCAGCTCAATTTCTTCGTGGGATGACTTCGTTAAGGTCTTTCTTAAAAAGTTCTATCCTATCCATAAGACAGCCCTCATGCGCAAAAATATAATGCAATTCAAGCAAGAAGTCAATGAACCATTCTGGAAGTACTTTGAGCGCTTCAAAGGCCTAGTAGCCCTGTGTCCCCATCATGGTATAGAAAAATGGCGCCAGTGCCAGATTATATATGATGGGCTTGATTATCAGACCAAAACACTCCTTGAGACTATGTGTCAAGGAGAATTCTTAAAGAAGGATGAAGACCAGGGTTGGGATCTTTTTGAGGCCCTAGCGGAGAAAACTGTCCAGTGGGAGTCTTGTTCTGAGAAACCCACACCCACAACTTTCAGAACTGGTTTGCACTCTATAGGATCCTCGATAGCTGCAGAAGCTAAAATCACACAGTTGATGAAGAGGATTGAATTGCTAGAGTCCAGGGAAACTTCTGTTGTTAGTCAGGTCAACCCGTCACCAGTAGCTAGCCCATCACCTGTGGCCAGCCCTGCACCTATGGTTCACCCGGGTTGTACTTATTGCCATGATCTGAATCATGTGTTGGAAGAGTGTCCAGTGTATAACTCTCAAAATTTTCAGGAGACTTCGAATGCCACTTATACCAGACCCAATTATAACCCATACTCCAAGACTTACAATCCTGGATGGCGAAACCATCCTAACTTCTCTTGGAGTCAGTCTGGTCCTGAGCAGTCTAGACCATCATTTCCACATCAACAATACCCTGCTCAGTCTCATCCACCGACTTACCATCAGAACCCACCAAATTTCAATTCATACCAGAGTCCACCCAGATTCCAGTCATACCAAAATCCTGTGCCTTACCAACCAAATTTTCAGCCCCAGTTTCAGAATCATCCACCACCAAACCCTTCAGACAAGAAAATTTCTGAATTGGAGAAAATGATAGAGATCTTGTCTAAGACCCAAGCTGCAATGATGAACAGTCAGCAGCAGGACATGAATAAATTGCAAATCCAAATAGGGCAGTTGGCTAACTCTCTGACTGAACGCCAAAAAAGAATGTTACCTAGCCAACCAGTGCCTAATCCAAAAACCCATTTTCCTCTGCACGAAATTGAAGACTTGGGCCCCAGCCAATGTCAAGCTATTCAAATCCTTAGGTCTGGGAAGCATGTAGACAATAAGGTTTCAAATCATTCTCCCAAATCTGTGTCACCACCTTCTGTTCCAATACAACCCATGCAAGATAGTCCTTCATCAAGCACACAACCATCCACTTCCCAGTCAAAAGGAAAAGAGAAAGTTGATGAGCAAACATATAAGCCTGTTGTTCCCTTCCCAAATAGGCTCACAAATCAAAAGAAAAATGCTCACATGGAGAAGATAAGAGAGATATTTAACCAAGTACAAATCAATGTCCCTCTCTTAGATGCTATTCAACAAGTCCCATCCTACGCCAAGTTTCTGAAAGAAATGTGTACCAAAAAGAGAAAAGCAAATGTCCCTAAAAAAGTCTTCTTGGCTTCCAACATAAGTGAACTGCTCAATGATCCGATCCCTGTGAAGTACAAAGATCCAGGGAGCCCTACCATTTCTTGCATCATAGGGCAGACCACCATAAATAGGGATTTGCTTGACTTGGGCGCGAGCATCAATCTTCTCCCCTTTTCCGTATATCAGCAGTTAGGGTTAGGCAACCTTCGTCCTACCCAGATGACTATCCAATTGGCTGACCGCTCTGTAAAGATTCCCAAGGGGGAGATTACAGATGTTTTAATACGGGTCGGGGAATTCATTTACCCCGTGGACTTTGTTGTTCTTGAAACACAACCCGTACAAAATCACAGAGCACAGACACCTGTCATTCTCGGACGTCCTTTCTTAGCCACCGCAAATGCAATTATCAACTGTAGAAATGGATCGATGAGGCTAACGCTCGGAGATATGACAAAAGAGGTGAATGTCTTCCATCTGGGGAAGCAGCCAAGGGATGTGGACAATGACTCTTTTGATGTGAACTTGATAGAGGGGTTAACCAGCGAACATGTTGAGGAGGTTGAGTGTGAGTCTGAAGAGGAATTTGAGTTGGAGTCGGATGACTTCAACCTTGATCAGATTGTTGGATCAAATGTTGAAAGGACTACTAATTCCACCCCTATTCTTCCCTTGCACCATGAGCAACCAGTGATAGATCCGGTCCCTTCTGCTGAGCTTAAGGTTCTTCCCGACCATCTCAAGTACAAGTACTTGGATGAAAAGGAATCCTTTCCTGTAATAATTGCATCCAATCTCACTGAACAACAAGAAGAGGACCTTCTGACTGTGTTAAGGGAAAATAGAGAAGCCATTGGTTGGACCATGGCTGATATCAAGGGGATTAGTCCTTCCATTGTCCAACATAGGATTCACTTGATGGAAGATGCCAAGCCTAAACGAGACCCACAGCGTAGACTTAACCCAATTATGCAGGAAGCTGTAAGATCTGAGATTTTGAAACTATTAGACAATTGGATTATCTATCCCATATCCGATAGTCAATGGGTAAGTCCTGTTCATGCTGTGCCTAAGAAAGCTGGATTTACTGTGGTAGAGAATGAGAATAAAGAATTGATACAAACACGTCTTCCAACGAAGATTCGAGTTTGTATTGATTACAGGAAACTGAACACCGCCACACGTAAAGACCACTTTCCTCTTCCATTCATTGATCAGATGCTAGAAAGATTGGCGGGACACGAGTATTACTGTTTCCTGGATGGATATTCAGGATATAAACAAATCCCAATTGCTCCCGAAGACCAAGATAAGACTACCTTCACCTGTCCTTTTGGAATGTTTGCATACCGTAGGATGCCCTTCGGCCTTTGCAATGCTCCTGCAACGTTTCAACGTTATATGTTGAGCCTGTTTTCGGACATGGTGGAGAAATTTTTGGAAACTTTTATGGATGATTTTTCGATCTATGGGGATTCTTTTGAGCAATGCTTGTACCATCTGAAGCTGGTTTTACAACGATGTATGGAAAAGAATTTGACACTTAACTGGGAAAAGTGTTATTTCATGGTCAAGCAAGGAATCGTACTTGGGCACAAGGTATCAAGAATAGGAATTGAAGTGGACAAGTCTAAAGTGGAAGTCGTCACGAAGCTCACTGAACCAACATGCTTAAAGGACATTAGGTCATTTTTAGGGCACGCCGGTTTCTATAGGCGATTTATTCAAGAGTTTAGCAACATCACAAGACCCTTGACTAATCTCTTAGGAAAAGACGTACCCTTCATATTTGATGAGGAATGTCAAAAGTCATGGAAAGAGCTTAAGAGTAGACTTGTCTCTGCACCGATCATCTCTACGCCAGACTGGACCAAACCTTTTGAGATTATGTGTGACGCCTCTGACTTTGCTATAGGCGCTGTTTTAGGACAGCGTATTGATAATAGGCAACACGTAATCTATTATGCTAGCAGAACGCTAAACGATGCCCAACTCAATTACACAACTACTGAAAAGGAATTTTTAGCGGTTGTCTTTGCGTTGGAGAAATTTCGACAATATCTGCTAGGGTCCAGGACTATTATTTTTACTGATCACTCCGCCCTAAAATACTTGATGCAAAAGAAGGATGCTAAGGCAAGACTGATTAGATGGATACTTCTTTTGCAAGAGTTTGATTTGGAGATTAAAGATAAAAAGGGCGTTGAGAACGTGGTAGCAGATCATTTGTCGAGAATCCCGAATGCACCTGAGGAGAGAATACCGATTAACGATGATTTTCCTGACGAGCACATTTTTGAGATATGTGGAGAGCCCTGGTATGCTGATATAGTGAACTACCTTGCTACCAGGCAAATACCTTCTCATTGGTCAGGACAAGAAAAACACCGTTTCTTGCGTCAAATACGGTTCTTCTTTTGGGATGAACCGTATTTATTCAAATACTGTCCTGACCAAATCATACGTAGATGCCTTCCTGAGGATGAACATCTGAGCGTTTTGACATTCTGTCACAAGTTAGCTTGCGGTGGACATTTTGGTCCACGGAAAACTGCTGAGAAAGTGCTTCAGAGTGGATTCTACTGGCCCACTCTTTTTAAGGATGCATATACCTTTTGCAAGCTTTGTGATAGATGTCAAATGACAGGTCGTATTATACAAAGAGACATGATGCCCCTCACACCCATCTTGGAAGTCGAAATTTTCGACCTCTGGGGCATCGATTTTATGGGACCCTTTCCTCTGTCCTACGGTAACCAATACATTTTGGTAGCCGTAGATTATGTTTCCAAATGGGCTGAAGCAATTCCCACACGGACAAATGACAACCATGTTGTCATCAAGTTTTTAAGAGAATACATCATCTCTCGCTTCGGAGCCCCCCGTGCGATAATAAGCGATAATGGGAGTCATTTTTGCAATAGGGCTTTTGAAGCCCTGATGCGTAAATACTCCATTACTCATAAACTATCCACGGCTTATCATCCTCAAACCAATGGGCAAGTTGAAGTAACGAATAGACAGATAAAACTCATTTTGGAGAAAACCGTAGGACAGAACCGTAAGGATTGGTCCATCAAACTCACTGATGCCTTATGGGCATACAGGACCGCTTACAAAACTGTCCTCGGTATGTCTCCATATCGAGTGATATTTGGAAAACCCTGTCACTTGCCTGTTGAGTTAGAACACCGTGCGATGTGGGCTTTAAAGCAGCTGAATTTAGATTTGGATAAAGCCGGTGTTCTAAGGAAGTTGCAGTTATCCGAGCTAGAGGAGCTACGAAATGAGGTATATGATAATGCTTGGATCACGAAGCACAGAACCAAGTATTTCATGATAAATCCATTCACAGGAAAATTTTTGTCCCAGGACAAAAGGTTCTGCTGTATAACTCCAGACTCCACCTTTTCCCTGGTAAGTTGAGAACCAGGTGGTCAGGCCCATTCATAGTGCATAGAGTCTTTTCCCATGATGCGATCGAGATTCTTGACCCAAATAATGGCAACAAATTCACTGTGAACGGTCAACGTCTAAAGCCATTTCTTACCACTGATTCTGTGTCACACGAAGTTCACGAATTGGGTCTCTGTGACCCAGTTTATTTGTGACCTTTTTTCATCTGTATAGTTTCCCATGCATTTTCCTGCATATCATTTTGGGGACCACACTTGTAAATAATTTTCTTTTACACTTTTTTGTAAATAATAAATAATAAATAATAAAAAAAAAATTTTTTGGGATTTTTGTGCTTATAAGAGCTTCACATTCCTAGGATTTTCTCTTCCCTAGGATTCCATTCATTTTCAAATTCCTTTGACGTAGGGTTGTAAATATATCTTTGACCTAGGGATAAATTTGGAAATCCCATTTTCCCCCTATAAATACTCTCCTCACCAACTCCTTCTCCCTCAAACGCAGACTTCTCTTCAGATCTGCAATTTTCCTTCAAGAGCCGACCACTGCCAACTTTCCCCTTCACCAGAATCTTCAGATCTGCCGCAAAAACCCACTTCAGGCCGCAGATCTGCAGCTCTTCAGCCACTTCAGGTGCCGAGAAAAATTCTGCCTGGCTGAATTCTTCCTCTAGTGGTAGATCCAGAGCAATTTTTCCAGATTCTGTCTCGGGTGCCTTCTGCACTTCTGTTTTTGGATTTCCCCCACGATTTCCGGGGGCGGTTTGATTTCTCATCCTAAAATCCTTTGTTTAATTCCATGGCCCCGAATTTGTTTGTAGAAAGGGATTTTTCCTTACTCTTGAATGATAGTGGAGGGTATGGGCACATTTTTGTGGATAGAATTCGTGCATGGAATTGGTACACTTTGGTCTATGATCACAATGAGCTTGATGCATTTTATTGCCCTGATCTTTTCAATACTTTTTACAATTCAATTGATGATGCATCTGTGAACTATGACATGCACCAATTTGTTGTACACATGCCATTTGGTGACATCTTTGTCTCACTACCACTTATTGCTGAAGTCACTAATGTCCCCATTCATCCCCACCATAGCGACCCCTTGCCATTACTAGATTACATAACCATCATGGGTGTCCGCTGCACAATTCAGGATCGTGGGCTCAAAGCCAACTCTACTTTTAGAAATGTTCATTGCATTGGACACTGGGTCCAACGCAACATTTTTGGGCTTGACCATCAATCTTCCTTTAACAGACCCGTGTTACAAATTATCCATGACTTAATGACACAAAACCACACGGTCTGTTTGAATAGGGCCATCTTTCGTGCCATTCTTGAAAATTCCTCCTGCACTCGGGGTGCAAAACATTCCCATGCAATTTTAATCACACGTCTGTGTAAACATCTCATACCAGACGTTGTCTTTAATACATTTGACCGAGTGCCTGTTACTGTAGAGAGACCCACAAGTTCTTATAATGGTTGCTTGCAGGCACTCTGGACACCCAATGCCTTGCCTGAGCATGTACCTGTGGAGTCCTCTTCGGAGGAAAGCCTAGAGAGGATAGATGAGCCACATTTTTGGAGGTAGGACCCCCCAACTGAACCAAGAGCCTTCATGTCCACAATCTGGAAGGGCATGAAGAAGATATTTAGGGGGCAGGTCAGGCTTAGGAAGAAGGTATAGGAGCAATCCTCTCGCCTAGATGGGATAGAGGCAGCATTGAGGAGATCACAGTCGGCTGGACCTAGCACCACCGCGGGTCCAAAACGACAGAGGGAGTAGCTTTATCCATTACCTATTTCATGCATCATTTCATATCGCATACATTGAGGACAATGCATGAGATAGGTATGGGGGGTAGATGCTAACATAGGATTTTTCATTTTTAGGTTTTATTTTTATTTTTTAGGATTTTTCATTTTCTTTTTAGGACTTTTAGATTTTATTTTTCTTTGTAGATTTTCTACTTTTCTTTTAGATTTTACTTTTTCTTTTAGAAAAATAAAAATATAAAAAAATAAAAAAAAAGAGAAAATCTTTGATCCATGTCTAAAGAATCAAACTTGAAATTTAGGGATTAAGGAAGCCCTTAACTAAGATTTCTAATTATAAGTTGAAAAGAGGAATTTTGTTAGATTTTTAGGTTAAGTAATAAAGGATTAGAAAAATTACTGGATTTTAATTCTTTATTTAGGATATATACATTGAACATATTGAAGGATTAATCAAAGACTTTGTGACTTTATTTGCATATATATATAATAATAATAAAAAAAATGTATATAAATAAAAAAAAACACTGATTAAGCTGGTTAGCCGTGCCTCAAGAAGCATTGCCGATCACGCCTAAAAGTGGTCAAGAAAAAAAAAGAGAAAAAAATAATAATAATAATACTTAACCACTTATTAAGCTGGTTAGTTTTGCCTCAAGAAGCATTACCAATCACGCCTAAAAGTGGTTAAGTCCTTAAATTCCTAAGTGGCCTAGTTTACTTGAGTCATCGAACCCGAGGGATGTTTTCTCATCTAGTGCCCTAAGACCATCTGGTCTGGGAGTCATCGGTAAGAGACTCGTTACATGAGTAGACTAGGATGCTAAAGGATGCTAAGGAAATGTAAATAAATAAACATTGTATATATATATATAAATTATTATATATATAAGTAAATAAATGAACTTAGTCTGAGAGAGATCCTTCATATTTATAGATGTATATATCCTAGGATTGATGCAAAATCTGGTTTTTGATCTTTTCCCTAAAAATTTAACCTAAGATGAAAACAAAATTCCAAATAGATACTTATAAGAAGAATGAAAAGTTTAGAGTAACCTGAAACCTATAGCTCAAGATTCTTTAAAACATGGATCAAAATTTTCACTAACCCCTTTTCTTTTTCTTTATGGATTTTGTGGGTGTAATCCGCTGAAAACCCTCAGGAGACAACACTCCTCCTCTAGGGTAACCTAGAGGTTTAACGGCTTGTTGCACGTGCTCAGTGCAATCATGTCACCTACGAAAGTGGTGTAATAAATTAGTTAGGATTTTCTTTTTCTTTCTTTTTCTTTCTTTTTTGCTCGAGGACGAGCAAAAGCTAGGTATGGGGGTGTGATTGTTATACATATTTGCATATTTTACCGCTCCATACCATGCATATTGTATATAAATATGTGATTTTTAACCCCTTTTCTCTCTATTTTTGCAGGTCCACAACTTGAAAGAGAAAAAGCCCATTAATCACTTTAATTAGCAATAATTAAAGAGATTAAATTCTAAAGCCCAAAAGAGCCCAAGATTTGAATTTGGATTCAGTTGAGATCCGCGCGCCAACTGAAGCTTCCAGAAGGCCACATGGATAACCACCTAACAACCAAATCACAACAGAAAATCTGGGCTCAACGGCCCAGATTTTGCCGCCAAAACGGGGATTTTCCCGCGTATCTGCGGCGGTTTGGAGGCCGTTGGATCCCGGATTTTGCGCCAACGGCCAGCGCTCTAGATCCTTCTTCTGGGTGCTATAAATATGTGACCAGGGTCTGCACGAGCGCAGGAGAGAAGAGAGAGAAGAAAATAGGGGAAATTCTTGTATTTTTGTTTAGTTTTCTCCTAGGTTTTTAGTCTTCATCTTCTTCCTCCTAGAGATCTTGACAAAGTGAGAGAGAGAGTGCTATTTGAGATCTTGTATCAAGGAAGTGACATTCTTGTATCAAGGATTAATCAAAAGAGCTCCATTCATCTCTTTGCAAGCTCTAGTATGTTTTACTTTACTTTGCTTTAATTTCTTGCTTTAAATCTAGTTCATTTCCATTGCTTTACTTTCTCTTTGCTTTACATAATGAATTGTAGCTTTGTTACTTGTGTAATGGAGAGCTAAATTCCTATTGCATGGCTAGCTAAGAACTTACCTAGCTAACTTCTATCTCTTTGGATGATGCTTATCTTTATACTTGCATTGTGATAGTTTCTTTTACTTACCAAGGAAGTAGAGTTGTTTTCCCTTGGCGAATGCTTGTTCAAACTCCATATGACTCATGTGTGCCTCATTTAGAGCCTTGTCAAGAACAAGAGCCTTTGATGGAACATGGAGATGGATCACCAAACATGTGTTACTTGTATAGTAAGAACAACTTCTTTACTTCAAGCTAATTTGTAGTTATGTCTTGAATGTTCAAATGAATGTTAATTCTTCTAACTTAGCACTACTTGAGTACCAATCCTAGAGTTCATCATTGAACATCTATCTAGAGAGCCAATGAATTCATATGAGGCTTCAAGCTAAAGAACAAGAGAACACTTCTCTTCACAATGGTAAAATACTTGAACAAACAAGCAAGTTATCCCTATTGCCAATGAATCAACATGAGGCAATCAAGCATCACCATTGAGTTTAGTAAGTTAGCAATGAGGTAAAGTTAGCTAGCCATGTATCTTCTCATCTAAAAGTTTTCCAACACTTTCTTTTAGCTTTTCTTTCTTTGCGACACACTTCACTCATTCTTTTAATTTCTTTTCCATAATGCACAAATCCATCACTTCTTTTCATGTTACTTCTTGCATTTGTGTAAATACATAGAAGACATTTCGTTTTCATTTCTTCACTACTAAACCGTAACGCTTCTATCGCTAGCTCTCCTCGAGAATCGACCCAGTATAGCCATTGCTATAGCGGAGATTGGAAAGGGTATATCAATCTTTAAATACATTTGTGGAGTGATCTAAGCACCAAGGTGGATTCTAACCTTCATCTCTTGTTAAATATTTGTGCTAATACTCTACACAACTCTTTCCTAATCAATATGCATGTCAATGATATAATAATCATGGTATTAACATAATAATCTATAAACATCAAAAACATGAAGTATCAAAACAAAAGTCATAAACATCCATATGATCATTATGTATATGCATATGCATTAGATCTAGAACATACATATTAGTTAAAAACAAAGTGAGAACACATAGATATAGATCCATATTAAACATGGGTGTCTCAAATAACTAAACATGTATATCACTATTCTAATAAACATGGCATAATCATAATAATCAATAAATCAAAACATGCTATAAATCGATGAATCATGAAAAGCATGCAAATATAAACGGTAGTTAGAGATCGATACCAAAACTGATGAAGGCAGTTCTTTAGTTCTCCAAACTAGGGTGGTCCTCCCACCAAAGTCCCCTTGAAAGTGATGCATCCAAATTATAATCTTTAAGCTCAGAACGCATCCACCTCAAGGCACCATTACTCTCACGTCATGCGAGAGCCCACACCTACATCAAATACAATAGGGGTGGTCTTTGGTACCCATACTCTTTTGGGTCCATGGGGGTTAGTACCTTTTCTAACCCAAACAAATTTTTATTTGCTAAATTAGAATCATTTATACGATCATAGCAAAATTTAGCAAGGTGGCCCTTACATCCACAATGTGTACAAGTGTACACATGAGCATACAAAATGTGATGGATGTGACTGTGAGGAGCATGTGTATGCCGTGGAGGGTGTGCATGCAAAGATGGAACTTATTTCTTTCGAAACAAAGATTCCAAACGTGTATGACTTACAACACATTGGCTCAAAGTGGAGACCAAACAATCCATATTCTTCTTAGGCATAGATATATCATTTTTAATTAAAGAAGAAGTGGAGCATGCAATAGGTGAACTAGATGAAACTATCCTAGCATGGCAAACATGTGAATCAATATTAGTTTTCAAAGATTCATTTTTCTTTAAAAAAACTTCTAAATCCTTTGAAATAGAAACAGTCTTCATTTTTAAAGAATCATTCTCTTTTAAACCAAAATTAACTTTTGAAGATAAGTTTTCATTTTTCTTCAAAATTATTTCACAATCATTTTTAATTTTCAAAAATTCATTTTCTTTTAGGGCAAGTTCAAGTTTAGATTTCAATGAATCCCTTTCATTAGAAATCTCCTCTTTCTCTGGAAAAACCAAGTCTAGTTTAGAAAGCAAATCTTTATTTTCATTATTAAGTCCCAGACTTTTCTTTTTCAAAAGGTTGTATTCAATTTTTCACAAACTATAGAAAGTTCTTCATTTAGAGTATTAGGATCAACATGCTCATTACTAGAAGAACTAGCATCATCACAATCTAATTGAGATTCTAAATATACCTCAAGGGAGTCATTCCCTTGGACCATGAAGCATTGTGGCTCGGATTGTCCACTAGATTCATCCTCCATGATGTTTGGCGTTTGTAGATCGGAGGAAGTCAACTTGTTTCACACTGAAAAGGTGAAATCATAGTTAGAAACAAGCATAAGATAATCTTTGTTTAGCATGCTTCTAATAGCCTCAAGGGCTCGTGTATTGGCCCCTATATGATTGTGATTACCAAGATAGCATTTCTTGGTAGCGGCAAGGAAAACATGTAAGCCTAGAGTTTTCAAATACATGGACATTCTAAGTTTTCACATGTCAATGTTGGAGACATCAAACATGGGAGGTGACAAGCAATCCATGAGTGTGTGCAAACAATATATGTTCAAAATGCAAATGATAGATTAGCAAACCAAGATCACGCTCCTAGGTAGTTAAACCAAATATCAAGAGCGTAGGCGCTGATACCAATTGAAAGTACACCTAGAGGGGGAGTGAATAGGTGTACCGCTAATCTAATGAACTAAATGCGAAAATTAAAACTAATTTGCAACTACACTTAGTGCAACCAACGAGTGTAGCCGAATCCCCCGTGAAGGGCTCTAGACTAACTCCTCTTGATTCCTCTGAATAAGAGTTGAGGCACTATGTGAAGCTCTCGTGGTTAAGCACAAGTAAGGCACACAAACACACAAGCATGTAAATTATATGACAATATGAATCAATGCACAAATAAATAAAGAGAGTTGAGAGTCAATAGATCAAACGCAAACAACAAGATGTGTTTCGAGGTTCGAGCACCAAGTTCTACGTCCCTACCTTCACCGAAAAGGATTTCTAATCCACTAGGAGTACCAAACTCCTCTCTCAACTAATACAACCTCCACCGAGGCAATACAAATGGTCTACTGAAGACCGGAGTACCGAACTCCACCAAACCAACCAATACAACCTCCACCGAGGCAAACTCAATCACCAACTCCACCTCACACTAGAGGGAGTAAACCACAACCTCAACCTCTACCAAAGAGTGAGCTAACCACAACCCAAATCAACCTCTACCAAAGAGGGATATCACAAATGAAAGGGTATACAACTTGGTGGTATATCTCAACCACAGACCAAATTTTCCCACAAATAAATGATCCTATAGAATAGGATAGAATGATAGATCAAGTGTGGAAAATAAGGTGTTTTGGAAATCAAATAACAAAGAAAAACTACTTGGGAAACTTCTTGAAAATGATAGAGATGAAGATCTAAAACAATATCCCAAAATCCTATTTTTCTTTGATTTTTCCAAAACCCTTGAAAACAAATATGATGGATCCTTTTGGCACTAAAACACTTTTAAAAACTTGTTTAAAACACTAGAGAATAGGAAAATTTTTCTTCTTCAAAACCTTGGTGAAAATCCCATACAAATGGGGTTTAAATAGGCCTCCAAAGAAAACTAGTCGTTGGGCTGATCTGTCAGCCTTGGCGGCTGGCGGTCGACCGTCAACGGTCAAATTTTTGACAGTTGGAGGCTAGCGATCGATTGCCCAGTCGACCGTCCCAATCCAGATAACAGATGCTCTCTGGCCGGTCGACCGCTCGGTCGACCTCCAACGCCTTACGGTCGACCGGTCGGTCGACCGCACCCCCACCCGAGAGTGGGGTGCTTGCAGTCAGTCGACCGCTCGGTCGACCGACTCAAGAGGCTGGCCAGCATGCACATTCTGTGCACGTCGGTTGACCGGTCCGGTCAACCGACTTTGGGTCCGGTCGATCGGCCTGGTCGACCGCCTGAGCCTGGCAGGCACAGTTCTGGGACAAAAAACTTAGGTTTTTATTTTTATAAAAAATCCCATAAAACTTCTAAAAATTCACAAAAATAGTTTTATCATAATACATTGATATATAAACTTGTGTGAAAAATTTCAACACAAATTTCGAACATTTTAAACCATTTTTGTGTTATGGAAAAATTACCGAAAATCAAAACCCGTATTTTTCCAAACTTGGATTTTTCAAATGAAAATTCGTTTTGTCCAAAACTCATCCAAATACAAAAACATGATACTTAAACACTATTAGACATGTTGTATATGGACATAAGTCCAAAATACATGAAACATATACATATCCATGTTTTTGACTTTAAATACCAAAATATGTTTTGTTAAAAATACAAAACACCAAAACTCATGAATAGGCATATCAAAATAAGTTTGTCTAGGAAGTTAAATCATGCATGTATATAGAACACATCTAATATAAAGTTAAACAAAGTAAACTTGTATTGATACTATCTATTCATGAAAATCAATATCGGTTAAACCAAAAAACCGAAAAAACCGAATCCAAAACATGAAACGTGTGTGTATTGTGAACTTGAGCATATCACACTATCTAGTCTTTACAAATGGATCTAAACAAACTATAAACTATGTGTCGAGATCTTCTTGACAAACTCCGTCTTCAAGTCGACTCGATCCAAACTATGATCCACCGAGCTTGACTCCAACGAGTGCTATATATGATCTTGATGCTCAGGCTCTTGAATCACCATGTGAAAGCTTCGAAACTCCTTTGTTGAAGCTAATCACCAACTAATATCATGATTAAGGATCTGAAACTAAACATCACAATATTATTAGTAAACATAACTACATGAGTTAATCATCATCAAAACTAGAGTGGAAGGTCTCTGGGCCAACACCAAAGACCACTCCTATTCTATTTGATGTAGGTGTGGGCTCTCGCATGACGTGAGAGCGATGGTGTCTTGAGGTGGATGCGTTCCGAGCTTAAAGAGAACTTTTTCGATGCATCACTTTCAAGGGGAGTTTGGTGGAAGGACCACTTTGTTTTGGAAACATGGAGATGTGCCTTATTGGTTTAGTAACGATCTCTAACTCTCATTTATGTTTACATACTTTTCATGTTATTGAGTTTTAGCATGTTTTGATTAGTATGTTAAATGACATGATTATTAGACTTGTGATATCCATGATTAGTATTTGAGACACCCATGTTTAATATGGACTTATACTTTTGTATTCTCACATTTGTTTAGCTAATATGTATATCATAGATCTAATGCATATTCATTTACATAATGATCATACGAGTTTTTGTTTTGATTTCTATGCTTCATGTTTTGATTACATGTTTAGATGTTAGTTTTCATTAAAACTTAGATGTATACTAGTACAACTAGTGAGCCACAAATACATCATTACATGTTTGTGCTTGAAAGCTCATTTGTACTCATTAGATGTACTAGTATACCCTAGTTTTGATGATTCATACATTTTGACTTGTATTCCCAATTTGTACATGTTTTCATGTGTATGTTTAACTTCATTTATATGTCTATTTTGTCTAAACTATTAGATATACATATACATCCTTGAGCCACTTGCCTTCATGTATATACTTTTATGGACTCATTTATTTTTAGATATGTATGTATACTTTAGTTTGTACATGACATACATATACCTTGAAGGATTCTAGTTTTGATGATTTTCATGTTTTTAAGGAATTTCATATTGAGTTTTATTGACTATTTTCATGATTATGTTTTTCACATAACCTGTACACTCATATTATTTGATATTTTCTCATGATTTTATTTTCATGAGTACAATTTGTGCTTTATAGATTTCGAGTGTTTGGTGATCAAGTGATTTACATATTTTTCATGAAATATATTTTTATTTTATTCCTTACTTGAAGGATTTCGACTAGTTTACAAATTTTTCTTATAACTAGTTCGTATTCTTCATTTTGGAAGAGTTTCAATTATGATAAACTATTTTCAAAACTATTTTTGAAAACCCTTTCCATTAAAGGGCGGTTGGTTGGGCGACCATGCCTTGTATGCTTCTTATTGAAAATCCATTTTAAATATGTGCATGAAATGGGTGGTAGGTAATATGAGTTATACACTTGATCTTATTGTGTTTTCAATTGGTATCACTATTGACATTTTTTTTGTATACTCATATATGTTTTTATATATATGTATGCTTACACTTCAAATAGTATCAGTTTCGATTGGTATTCAGTTTTTCATACATATATATGTGCTTTATTTATACTTACTATATCTCTATATCTTTGGGCACAAATTTTAGTTATACTAAGCTTGATTTCGTCAATGACTATTATACTTCAATTGATTATGTTTCAATTGGTATCTTATACAAGCTTATGCATTATTTTATTTGGTATTTCATAAATGGGGAGAAAATTTATATTTCACTTTTCAATTGATTTTACTTACCTTTAGTATTCTACTCCCACACTTTATGTTGAAATATGATTAAAAAAAGAAGATATTGATTATTTTTGGTATCATTGCTCCTAATGAAAATTACATTCAATTGGTACTAATCTTTACAATTGATATCAAGATTATCTATATATATTTTTAATTGATATCAAAATTTTTGGTTGGATTCGTCAAAATGATTTATTTACTTACAATTGGTATTTAAATTTATATTAAAAACATTTATTTTATGTACCTTCAATTGGTATGTTTTATTTATTTTCAATTGATATATTTTTTTCAAATGGTATCATAATGTTTTGTTTTGATTTCACCCCTTCTTGATATTTTTTGTTTAAGACAAAAAGGGGGAGAACATTAATTTCTTTGACCCCTTTGTTGATGATTAACAAAAAGGGGGAGAAGTATTTGAGTTTATATGCATGTTTATTGTTTAATGCATGTTTATTGTTTATTTGTAAGTTTATATCAAAGTTGTTTCATATTGATATTTTTTATTGTTAGAATCAAAAACTTTTATTGATTATTTTCCAATTGGTATCAATAATTTTTTTTATTGATTGGTATCAAGAGCTTTTATGTTGCTTTTATTGATTAAGTTTTTGCATTGAAATTTTTATTGGTATCAAGAGCAATTATTTAAAGTACATGTTTATTTTAAAAAGGAAAAGGAATTTATTTTAAAAGTTTGGTATCAAGAGCATGTTCATTTCATTGTTTTATGCATATTCATGTTTAGTATTCATTGCATATATTTAATGTTTATTGCTATGCATGAGTTAAGGGGGAGCTTCTTTGAAGCTTAACTTTAATCCATGCATATATGACTCCATGAGTTTTGTCATCATCAAAAGGGGCAGATTGTTGGCCCAGAGGCCTTCCACTCTAGTTTTGATGATGATTAACTCATGTACTTATAGTTTACTAATAATCTTGTGATGTTTAGTTTTAGATACTTAACCAAGATATTAGTAGGTGATTAGCTTCAACAAAGGTGTTTTAGAGCTTTCACATGGTGATTCAAGAGCCCGAGTCAAAGTTCATATCTAGCACTCGTTGGATTCAAGCTCGGTGGATCACGTTTGGATCGAGTCGACTTGGAGACGGCGCTCTACAAGAAGACTTCGGTACAGTGTTTAGTTTGTAGTTTAGATCCATTGTTAAAAATTAGATAGTGTGATATGCTCAAGTTCACAACACACACTTGTTTAAAGTTTCATGTTTATTAGTTTTCGGTTTTTAGTTTATCCGATCTTGGTTTTCATGAATAGATAGAATCAATAAGTTTACATGGTTTAATGTATATTAGATTTGTTCTATATACATCTATGCTTCAACTATTTAAACAAACTTAGTTTGATAATCTATTCCATGAGTTTAGAGTTTTGGTATTTTAACAAAACTTATTTTTCGATTTAAATGTCAAAAACAGTGATATATATATATATATATATATATATATATATATATATATATATATATATATATATATATATATATATATATATATATAGGGGTTATTGTACCTCAGCCTGCAGGCTGAGAGAGTTTCTCAGCCTGCGGGACGTGGCTGAATATATGCCACACATCGTCTGCAGAGTGTGGGCGCCAAAAAAATCAAAAAATCCCGCCTAAACAATCGTGAAACAAATTGACAAAAATACCCTTTTTTAATTCTAAACTGGAATAAAGTCATCAACAAACAAAATTTACCTAAAAAAACTTCAGTTGAATATATCTACAGTTATAAAATTCGTAATTCTACTACATCGAAAAATATAAATAAAAAAATTTGGATCAACATAATGTAAAATAAGCAGAAGCATTGAAAATTAAAAAAACATGTCGTGGTCGCAGACTTAATACAATATACTTTTTATATGACGAATGCGACACAAATCGCAGTCACTAGTCGCATTCATAGTATAACAAAACTTTGACCTTGGTAGCAGTCCTCAGAAAAAGACTGCGACCATGGTAGCAGTCCTCAGAAAAAAGACTGCGACCTTGGTAGCAGTCCTCAGAAAAAGACTGCGACCTTGGTAGCAGTCCTCAGAAAAAGACTGCGACCATGGTAGCAGTCCTCAGAAAAAGACTGCGACCTTGGTAGCAATCCTCAGAAAAAGACTGCGACCATGGTAGCAGTCCTCAGAAAAAGACTGCGACCTTGGTAGCAGTCCTCAGAAAAAGACTGCGACCATGGTAGTAGCAGTCCTCAGAAAAAGACTGCGACCTTGGTAGCAGTCCTCAAAAAAAGACTGCGACCTTGGTAGCAGTCCTCAGGAAAAGACTGCGATCTTGGTACAGTCCTTAGAAAAGACTGCGACCGTGGTAGCAGTTCTCAGTATAGCCGCAGTTATAAAAGATAATTGTTACAAAAAATTGAATAACATCAGAAAATATAAAAAAATAATAAACTATACATATTCACTGTCTTTTACCGAAAAAGTAGCTTTTCATAAGGGGTATTTAGTAATTTAACTTCTTCCTATAAGCGGGCCGCAAGTTAGTGGGGTGACAAAATTGAGCCACGTCAGCGCAGGCTGAGAGAGTTCTCTCAGCTGCAGGCTGATATACATTTTTCTCATATATATATATATATATATATATATATATATATATATATATATATATATATATATATATATATATATATATATATATATATATATATATATATATATATATATGTATATATGTATATATATATATGTATATATGTATATATATATATATATATATATCTTTCATGTATATTGGATTCTATCCATATACTACATGCTTAAATGTTGTTTCTATATCATGTTTTTGTATTTGGATGTGTTTTGGAAAAATCGGATTTCCATTTCAAAATCTAAGTTTTAGAAAATACGAGTTTTGGTTTTCGGCAAAATTTCTAAGACAAAAAAATGGTTCAAAATAAGTTGAAATATGTGTTCACACATGTTTGTATTTCAAATATAATATAAGAACTTATTTTTGTGGATTTTTGAGATTTTATGGGATTTATTTGATATTAAAAAAACCCAAGTTTTAAATCCCTTAGCCAGTTCTGCCAGGCTCTGGCGGTCGACCGGACCGTTCGACCGACGTGCACGAGGATGTGTAAGCAGCCAGCCTATTAGGCCGGTCGATCGAGCGGTCGACCGACTGAAGGCAACCCACTCTCGGGTTGTCCCGGTCGACCGGCCGAGAGCCGTTGCTCTCTGGTTCTGGGAACAGTCGACCGGGTGGTCGACTAGAAGGCTTAACGGTCATATTTTTGTCCGTTGGCCGGTTGACTGGAAGGTCAAAACAGACCTTTCCTGCCGCCAACGGGCAAATTCTGATTGGGGCCTTTATATGCCCCATCTCTTGGCTGTTTTGGTAAGAATTTTTAAGAGAGAAAATTTTCACATTTGCAAGTGTTTTATTACAAGTTTCAAAAGAGTTTTAGAGCTTTAAAGATTTGATCTTTATCTTAGTTTTAAAGGGTTGGAAAATCATTTGAAAAGAAAATTTTTTGGGAATTGATTTGATCTTCATTTGCATTTCTATCTAGAGTTTTTTCCTAGAGTTTTTCTTTGAGTTTTTGATTTTCAAACTCTTTGTTTTCCATACTTGAGCTATCATTCTATCCTATCTATTAGGATCTTTGTTTTTGTAGGAAAAGAAGTTGTTTGTGGTTGAGATAGACCACCTGGTTGTTAAACTTCCTTCATTGTGAAATCCCTCTAGTGAGAGGAGATTGATTTGGTATCCCTCTATTGTGAGGTAATTGTGGAAGTTGTGGTTGGCTCCCTCTAATGAGAGGTGGAGATTGTGTTTAGCTCCCTCTAGTGAGAGGTGGAGATTGTGTTTGGCTCCCTCTAGTGAGAGGTGAAGGTTGAGTTGGTATCCCTCTTAGTGAAGAGGTAGATTGTGTTTGAATTGGCTTTGTGCTTATCCCTTATTTGTGAGATTGATATTGGTGGCTTTGTGCCTAGCCTCTAAGTGTAGAGGTTATGTTGTAAGTGAGAGAGGAGTGGTCTACTCTCGGTTATTATATTGCCCAAATCCTCAGTGGAGTTTCCCTGTGTGGGAGTCCTGTGTGGACAAGTTAGTGAAAATCCTTCGGTGTGAAGGCGGGGACGTAGAGCTATGTGCTCGAATCTCGAAACAAATCTCGGTGTTTGCGTTTGATCCATTGACTCTAGCTCTCTCGCTCTCTCTCTCTCTCTCTCTCTCTCTCTCTCTCTCTCTCTTACATTGTGCCTTGCATCATTTCATATTGCTCATTCATATATTATATGCTTGGCTTGTTTGTGTGTACCTCACTTGTGTTTAACCGCGAGAGCTTCATATAGCACCTCAACTCTTATTCAGAGGAATCAAGAGGAGTTAGTCCAGAGCCCTTCACCGGGAATTCGACTACACTCGTTGGTTACACTAAGTGTGGTTCAATTTAGTTTTTAATTTTCACATTTTGTTCATTAGATTAGCCGTACACCTATTCACCCCCCTCTAGGTGTACTTACAAAAGATGGCGTAGAAGTTCGCTACGCTCATCTGAATACCATAACAGGTCGCCCTGACAGCCTCGTAAAGTCCTAGCCTCTCCAGATCCTCCTCAAATGAGCAAGGACATAAAGAGTCAAGTCCCTCCACCATGCCTTGGGAGGGTGGATCCACCCTAGAGTCCTGAAATCAGTGGCTGGATAATTGCCACAAACCTTAAAGAACGGATTTCCAAAGGTCTGAGCCACCGCGGGGTTTTCTCCCACTGGGATTTCTGGAAGTACATTCCCAGGGTGGTGACCCAATATGCAGCGAGGAGGACCCACCCTTGTATAACCTGGGGACGGAATTATCTACTTCCCTATGTGAACGGAGTCAGTAGTCCGAGTCATTTGTCACTGCATCTTTCGAGCCCTCGTTACACATTGAAAGAAGGACAAGGGAAAATGCCGCTTGCTAGATGGAAGATAGTACTTCTCACCATCCAATTTGAAAATCCATTGTCCCTCTCCGGCTAGCAGCTGGTGATCATTGTCTGGCGCTGCATCTCCAAATATGAAGTCAGGCTTTCGATAGATTCTTCGGTCGGAATCTTCAAGGGGAGCAGTAGTTAAGATGCTCCTCATGGTGCGCTGATCCCTAGTATGAATAAGTGTATCTCGAGCAGGAGAGCTTCGGTCACTGAATAGTGAAGCTTGCCCTTGAAACTGTAGGCTGATGCTGCCATTTAGCCCCCTGGCTGTGCCAAAGAGACTGTTTAGAGGACCAGGAGTATAGTGCACTACAAAAATAAGGAGAAACTATGATTAGTTCATCAGCCAAACGAGAGCTAAAACAAGAATCTAATTTTTGTTAAGGCAAAGCTTCGCTCTCCGAGCGAAGCTGGCCTAACAATAGCTTCGCCCCGAAGCTTAGCTTCGCAGCTGCAGCTTAACTCCGCACTCCACACGAAGGCAGGATGCAGGAAAATGTCCAAGTATTAGTTTCTCTCTGGAAGCTTGATCTCGAACAACAAAATGCGACGAAGCCCAAGGGGCTAACTTCGTCAGAAAGGTACTGTTACCTAAAAATTATTTTAAGGGCACTAAGGTCCTTTTCAGTTACACTTCAAAGGTTAGCTTCGTAGCCTATCATTCAATAGGATGTGAACCGCCTAAGGGATAGCTTCGCTTGGAAGCTTGAAGAAGAGACCCTTCGGTTCTAAGATTCCCAATCAAGAAATCAAAGGAAATTCAGGGAATTGAACTCCCTAAGATCACCAGATCATGATTGATCGCTCTGGATTCATCGAAAGATAGCCAGAAATTGGATTTAAAAGAGAGATGAAAATCTCTGATAAAAAGGGAAAGATCCCTACCCGCGATAGGTCGTTCGATGACCGGAGGAGGAGAAGGACCCTCCGTCGTAGAGGTTGCTACCTCTTTCCTGCCCATCTTTTGAGAGCCATCGAAGAACTGAAGAAGAAGTTCTTGAAATTCCAAATGAAGGAGGAAGAAGAAGAAAAGAGTTAGAGTGCTCTGAAAATTCAAAGAGAAGTGGTGCCTTCTCTTTCATCCCGATCAGGCTTTTATAGGCTGATGACTGCCTAAATGTCACCTCCTCGAAAAGAGCGCAGGTAGTCATTTCAAATTAATTTGAAACGGCACCTAAAGCGCCTTCCTAAGAAGCGTTACTTCAGCCCCACTAAGGGCTAACTCCTCCGTAAGTTCAGCGTCGACTTCATGCAACGTTTGAGTAACTTCGCCGAAAGACGAACCTTAACCCCGCTAAAAACTCGAACTTCGCAGAAAATTCATGCTAGCTTCGATGGAAGCTCATTCCTAATTCAGATAGGATTCTGTCTTTAACTTCGCAGGAAGTTAGCTCCGTCAGTCCACTCCAGGTGTTCTTGGATCAAAAGGGAGGGAAATAAAGCAGATAAACAACACAAGATAAACTTTTATTGATTCAAAAGGGAAGATACATTGGCGCTACATCAAGGTGGTTCGTACAACCGAATCATTGCTCCAAAGGCATACAAGTGGTCCTATCTACTTCCAAGCCAAACTAACTGGACACGAAAGGCCTTCCTCCTGCATAAAGCCATAATCCTTCGCATAATGGCAGATTTTGCCATCAAGAGGCTGGATCTTCTTTGATGAAAATTGCCAGAGGAAGGATCTGAGGCCTTACAGGTGATGTCCTTTCCCGAAGTGGATCATCTCGGATAAGCGACTACCAGCCCCTTCTCGAAGTGGATCATCTCGAATAAGTGACTGCCAACCTCTTCTGAGAACACGCATCAGCTGCCCCAGTTGGTTCCTCCTTCATAGGATCAAAGTTTCAAGAGATAAGTTTCTAGTATCTTTCATTAAGATGAAAGATGGGCGAGCACAGTTCACTGCAACGCAAGATGGAAAACAGGTTAGCAGTAAAGTAAAGAAAAAATGCAAGGATGGTACGCTAAGTCAAATTCTTTAGGCGAATCAATTTATATCCAATTCAGTTGCAATTTAAGGATTAATTTCAGTTAAGCATAGGATAGCCTCGCTTGCGCAGTGATGATGGGCTAGCTCAGCGTAAGCCAAGTCTTAGCTCTGCCTAAGACAGTTATACTGGGAGCGTCAAAAAGAGCTAAGTCCTAGCCTTGCCTATATGGTTATGCCAGACTGATCCAGAGGGACGCAGTCTTGACCCCACCTATATGGCAAGACTGGCTCAAACTTGAAAAGACTTAGTCCAAATTCTTACCTATGTGGCGAACTTAACAGGCAATAATGAAATGATCTTTCTTTGATCAAGTGAAAATGATAGCTTCACCGGGAAGCTGGGAAATAGGGCTGAAGCCCTTCTCTGCAAATCAGTCAGATACAAAATGAAGAGCAAGGAAAATCAACCCCTGAGGCAGCTAATAAAGCTAAATTAAGGAGATAAACTCCTTAAAGTCATTTGTCCATTGGTAAAGTCTCTGGATCACTGAGACTCACCAGTTCTTGGCCGGTTAATGACCAAAGTGGGCATCCCCACTATTTTAGAGATCTGAGTATATTTCTCTAAACAACCAGGAGATATCATGAACAGATTACTTCCTGAAGAGGACTTCAAGTGTCCTATTTATAGGCCTCATGAGCTGATCGCACCGCCGCTCCTTCAAGCTTGGAAGCGCGAGCGAATTTAAGGCATTTATTGAGCCTTAAGAAAGGGAATAGTCTCCCTCGGAATTGCACGAGGAAGCAATGATCTTCGTCATTAATGTAAGAGAGGTTATTCTAACCTCAAAAAAGGGGCAATCCTTCTCGTAACTAGCCAAAAGCAATTGGCCTCAGGAAAGGAATGGCGTTCCAAGACCAATTTGAAGCGAATCTACTCCGGGAGGTTTGAATGCAGAGCTAATCAGAAGCGAAGCTACCCAGAATCGCGAATCTACACGATTTCTCGGTGAACTTATTCCAATCCGAAAGCAGGATTGAAAGCGAAGCTGAACTCAACTACTATGGTGACGTTTGTACTTCACATATCATCAATCAAAGCAATTTAAAGCATTTCGAAGCATGAACCATTCCATTGCAGACCTTCAAAAACTTTGAAGAGGGTCTTGTTGACACTTTAAAAAAGGACAAGATTCCTGACTAGCCTGAACAATGTCTAAACTTGTTGACATTTATAAAAGACAAGTGACAGACAAGCTGACGACCAGATCTATACCCATCTCTGAGGGATAAATCAGCATCTTGGACTCTACTGATCCAGTCAAGCAGACAGTGAGCCCACATTATCTTTGAAGAGACCTAAGCAGGTCTAAGATGCTAAGTTAGCTCAACACTTAGCATCACATGAGCCCAAGGGGATAACCTCGCCTGAGAGGCTAAGATTATCCAACTTCGCCTTGAAGATGTTCAAAGCTTTATTAATGAGCTAACTTACAGCTTCGCCTGAAGTGCTCAGTTAACTCTACAGAGAGTTACCTTCGCTCGAAATCATACGCAACCGTGCAGAAGGATGGTAGCTTCGACACAGATGTTTACTAGCTCTGCTGAAGAGCTTTCTTCTGACTTCGCCAGATGCTCCTTCTAGCTCTGCTGTGAGCTCGACGCGGTAGCTCCGCTACGGGTCTTTTATGGTCACCTTTGACAAATTAAATCTCCAGATGAGATCAAATCTTCATGAACAAATCTAATCGAGATAAAATCTGAGATCAAATTTGGCAGTTGTTTACCATAATCTCTTGACTCTCTTAAAACAAGTAAGAAGATCAAGGGAGATCTTTTAATTATTTAGAAAGAATCAAAAGAGATCAGGAGATTGACGCTACCTGCTATTCCTAACTTCGCAGAAGCTAATTCTATCATCGCAGCAAGGCTACTTTCTAGATTTAAACAGATTGACTCAATCTGTTTCTGGATTTTCAATGGACAATTATGCCCCTACTTTTCTTATAAATAGCCCACCAGAGGCACAAGAAGAAGCACGCATAGACACACACACGCGCACAGGCAAAAGAGACGCACAGAGAGAGATGGCTAAACAGAGACTTATTCTCTTGCTTCCAAGAATTCAGAGAACTGCTTCTCTAATCAAGGTGCTGATACCCTAAGATCTTCTTCCCTCTCAAGGAATCTCCAGAACAAGGCGAGAAGGAATTCCCAAATGGAGGCAATTTGAGAAATAACAAGAGGGTTCTACCAACCTTCTGTTCTCCGATTCCCCGAACCAGGCGAGAAGAGAATCCCATCTTTCACATCATCAAGGGACAAAGTGGTCGCGCGCTGACCAGACTCCTATCGGCACACTTCTCTAGAATCTCAGAGGAGATCTACTTATAATCTTTTTAGAATACTTATAATTTAGCTCCTCGACCCCTTTTTGTAAGTTTTCCCTTTTGCAAAATCAATGGCAAATAGTAAACCCTCCTCCACACTTATCTCATGCATTGTCCTCAATGTATCATGAATGTGTATACGCATGAAACAAATGAGAAGGGAAGGAAAATTACCTCATGGTGGTGGTTCTGGTGGTGGTCTGACTGGGCCAAGCGTTTCTGCCCAATCAAGATATTGTGGATCTTGTAGAAACTCACCAGTGACTTCTCTAATGCTACCCAGTAAAAGAATGATTGACTGAATGATTTTATTTAAAAACTTATCCCCATCTAATTTTCAATTTTCAAAAATAATTACTGAGTCATTTTCTTCAACGTCCTTTCCAATAATGAAGTGTGATTTTGGAAGATGATGGATTTGGACTCAAATGGATCAGGAATAAAAACTAATACCGACTCGAGAATTTGACTCAGATCAAGTCGAGAGTCAATAAAAGAGTCAAAATTGATTCAAAAATAGGGTCCAAACCAAAGAATTGATGTTCACACACTTTCCCTATTAATGAAGTGTGATCATAAGATATTGGTGATTCAATTTCACAGTGTACTGCACGGGATTCAATGTTAATTCCCGAATAGAGAAGAAATTTCGTAAAGATACCGGAGTCATTATTGAATCAAAAAGTGAAATGGAATTACTCACATGAGATTCAGGATCACATTCAGGTTCAAGTTCAATTTCAGAAAAATGATAACTTGCTAAAATGTCAAGGAGATTCTCAAAATTTTGGCCAAGTTCAAAAGAATATAAGGAAATTGAATCTTGATTTTCATCTACGAAAGGAATGTGAATGGGTGGAATGATCAATTCAAGTTCAGAAATTATGAGAATCAAAACTGCCTCAAGAACATTACTTAGTTTATGTAACACTACAGGAGTCGAAATTGATTCAAGGATTGGACTCGATTCGCTAAATTGAAGCTCAGGTTCACATTCATCTTCAAGTTCAATTTCAGAAAATGGATACCTTGCCAAACTATTAAGAATTTGATGTTGGTCAAGTTCAGATTGGTATGATGAAATTGAAGCTGGATTTCCAAAGTGATATGATTCGTGAGTCGTATGAACATTTGGTGGACATGGGAAGTCAATCGTATTTTGCATTATGTGCTCGGTCTCTTGCACGAATTCCATAGTTTTTCCCATAATGATTTTCCTTTGAGTCGTTCTGAAAAAGAACTACATGAACTTTGAAAATTTTATGGACATGATGAGGCTACCATTTTTCAAATTGTTTTTTGGCCTCTATCACTTCTTCCAAACTCCTTTCCAATGATGATTTTTCTTCAATCGGTGCTTCAGAAAAAGGAGTATATGAATCAAAATCGGGGAGTGAATATTGTGAAAATTATAGACAAGATGGTTGAAAATTATTCGGGTAGGTGAATACCCATGAACTCTGTGAAGAGTTGAAATTATTTTGAAAATTATATTCATAAGATTGGGGATACGTGTCACATTGAGTCGGATAATCCCAACCCGGTATATATGGTTGATCCATGTTGTACATAGTTGGGTTAGAGTTATCCGAGTCATATGAGGTCGGGGTGAACTATGGATTCATATTATGATTGAAAGAATTATTGTTTTTAAAATCCATTTCACAATATACAAACAAGAAAAAAACAAACAAACGAACAAACAAAGAAAAAAACAAGCCTATGCTAGGGTTGACTTAGATCTAGACGACACCTAACTGGTTAAATAGTCCACGGAGGATACATTGTCAGAATCTGACCACGAGTTAATCGGCCAGGTAGGGGCAGGATCAGTGGGAGGTATCCGTGCTTGAGCAATGAGCCTAATTATGCCAAACCACTGTTCTTCGAGGTTTCGCCTCTCAATCCCCAACCTTAGACACCGATTTGATAAGAGTCAACTTCTAACAACTTTCCCCTTAGGTCAATCTCCTAATTGAGTCCAAGATGTCCTTAGGGGCCAATATCTAGCAAGTTTATTTAGGCTTGGGTTGTGTGAGTGGGGAGGTGATTTTTGGGTTAAGGGAGGGTAATGACTTCCCCACCTTATGTTGTATTGAGTTTTGCCCTTAAGTTCAATTTGTGCAAATGTGCAATATTGTAACGCCCCGATCCTGCGGGTACGGAGACGTTACTGCAACGTATATACGCAGGTCAGAAATACCCTCACGTATATACGCTAAGCATCAGTACAGGCAAGAATCAGAGTACGGAAGCAAGTGGTGCATTATACATTCCAACACATGAGTACAATTACAAAGTTATCACCAGAGGTGATCCAATATTACATGAATATTACATCACTGATATGCGCAATTGCGAGAATACGAGGGATGTACAAGAGTGAACAGTAAAAAGGACACTCACGAGTTTGCAAAAGGAAAACTCGAGAGGCACACAGGAAGCCTGAAAGGATAGAGCTCTGAACGGCCTGCTGGAGATCCACGCTACCGCTGTGCCACTCTGATCAGCAACAGGGAGAATCCACATGTTCCAAGCTCCAAAACCTGGACATGAGGATCCAGAGGAGTCAGAACTTCCCAGGCGAGTGGTGAGGCAAAAGCCAAATGGCGAGCAAGGGTAAGCACATGTGTAACGGTAAAACAGAATCATAATCATGTATTGAAAACCGTGTCGTAAGCAAAGGCATGTATAAGCAGGTAGATATACAACAGGCGATATCAGGCAGGAAGTACTCATGGTATGATAAGATAAGAGCAGGTAAAGAGATGAGAAGTAGTGTAGATGGGATAACACCAGATATCTCCTAAACTAACATAAAACGATAAAACCGATAAAACCGAATAAAGCCGATTGCAAGCAAAATCAATCGTACAAGCTTAGGTTACGGCTCCATAAGATTAGTACATCGAAGGAATAATCCAAACAAGGAAACCCTCATTTATATACCTTTATCACATGTCACCGTAATCCAAGCGCATACAACCTGGATTACAACACAACACAACAGTTTCATATTAGCATATTATTATAATTGAGGCCGTCTAAGTTCCAGGCTTCAGTATGTGTCCCATTCCACATACTTCCACTCACAACTTATATAGCAAGTTATTTGGAAACTGATAAAGTTTGATGAATCATGTTTCGGATGGGTCCCGTACATGCCCGGGACAACGGTCCAGGAGTATCCGGAGCTGAGCCGGAACGTACCGCTAGGTAGCGGGACTTATGGACGCCCGAACAGGAATAGAGTATCGCAGATCCCATAGAAATAGGCCTAGGGCGTGTGCATACCCGGCAGGAATAAGCAGGAGTAGGGGTGCCAGCACATCCCACGGAATCCCTGGTGGCCGCCAGGTGATCCCTCAAGTATTTGGCCACGCGCGGCTCGATAAGACCACCATAAACATGATTAATCAGGGCCCATTAGTTTCCCCCAAACCAGGTGCAAGTTGTATTATTGTAATTTATCATACAAGTATCAATTTACGGGAATAACAGGAGCAGGACATGATCAGGAATTCAGGAGTACATGTCACTGTATAAAATACAGGATAACAAGACAGGATTCAGGTCACTGTATATAATACAGGATAACAGGTCAGGATTCCCGTAAATGTGATAATCACAAGTCAAGTATTAATATAACAGGAGTACATAATAGGCATAACAGGAGGCAGGTGACCAATCAAGTCAAGAGATTGATATTAGTCTGGTGGTAAGTCATGTCATAACAAGGGGTCTTGCCAAGTAGTAGCATGTCAGGTGTTAGATGATAACACATCAGTTGTCATGTAATGCAACAAGTATTAAATAGTAACATGTAAATGACAGGTATGAGGTAATGGCATGTCAAGTGTTAACTAATCAGGTAAATGCATGGCATATGGTAAAGTAGTAGCTGAGCACAACCAAGCGGAGCTGAGCAAGCTGGAAGTACAGACAGCAAACAGTATTTAACACTGGAGCGTCTGGCAAGTTACCGGGACAACTCGGCTTAAAGTGCGAGTAGAAAATCCGGCAGCATCTCGCCTAGACGAATCTAGTGGTAAAGCGCTGAACGCTGATCATGATAACCAGGCGGAGCCGAAGAACCTGACGGTCCCAATCACTTCCCTTTCGAGATAGTGAGTGACCGGAGGCTGAAGAACGGAGAAACATGTCGGTCCCAATCACTTCCCTTTCGAGATAGTGAGTGACCGGAGGCTGAAGAACGGAGAAACCTGTCGGTCCCAATCACTTCCCTTTCGAGATAGTGAGTGACCGGAGGCTGAATGGTCCGAGTACGCTCGGGGTTGAAGCGCACTCTCGGTGGCTGCTAGCCATCCTAGGAGTGGGCAGAAATCCAGAGTCGGTACGAGAGTACCTGCGATGTTAGTACCACATGAACAAGAATTAAACTACCATAATACAAGCATTCGTCACAGAGCAATACATGTCCAGACATTGGCACTCGGACATACAAATACAGGGACTCAGCCCAATACATAATACATGAAAACATAGAATAAAGTACATGTCGACCCGAAGCGGGAAAACCCAAAAGGAGGCGAGAGCGAGAACACTCGCTGAAATAGGAAAGTCGAGAAGAAAGCGAGAACACTCGCCTAAATCACCGGAAATGCCGAAAAGTCCGAAATCCATGGAACTCGGGACGCGCCATAAAATATGATATAAATATGTAGAGAGAGAAAGTGAAGAGGAGAGAGAAAGAGAGAGAATATGTACAGGGGGACGCGGGTTTTGAAAGTGAGACGCGGGTTCGCAGACGCGGGAGTTAGCGTCGCGAGAATAACAGACACGGGAATCACAGACGCGGGAATAGCAGACGCGGGGTTCGCGTCGCGAGAATGGCAGACGCGGGAATAGCAGACGCGGGGTTCGCGTCGCAAGAATGGCAAACGCGGGAATAGCAGACGCGGGGTTCGCGTCGCATAGATGCCACAAACGCGAGGTCTGCGTTCAAGTGCGGATGTGAGGAAAACGCGGACGCGGACGTGGGTTCTGCGTCGCGTTAACACAAGAAGAACACAGACGCGGGCATGGGCTCCGCGTCGTATCAATACAGGAACGCACGGATTGCGTTAAGGAATTGCCTAGACGCGGGGTTTGAGATCTGCGTCAAGAAACAAACAGAGAGGAGGGAAGGTGATTTCTTTGGTGGTGGTGATGTTAGTGTTTGTCCCGGAATAATCGTAAACGATTACCGGAATAACCATCGGAGAGTTGCAATTGTCACCGGAATGATTACCGGAATAATCGTGAACGATTATCAGAATAATCACCGGAGCCGGAATGATCACCGGAATAATCGTGAACGATTACCGGAATGATCACCGGAAATATTACCGACAAAAAGGAGCTCGGCCCCAATCCTAAGGAGTGGCCGACCCTTGAGGAGATGACGGGATGGTGGTTTTGTGAAGAGGTTTTGATGGTGGTGGTATTTTGAGGAGGTGATGGAGAAATTGGAGGAGATGGGAGGAGGAGGAGGAGTTGGGTGTTGTAGGGGTAGAGTTTGGGTGGAGAAAATGGTGGTGGAGGTGGTTAATTGAAGAAGAAGAGGGTGGATTTAGTGGTGGTTTTGAGGAGGAAGGAGATGAGGGTGATGGTGGATGTTGTTGGTGATGGAGGAGAGGAAGCTTGGCCGCCGGAGATGGGGGTCCTCCTCGCCGGCGTCGAGGTGGCCGGAGGTGGTGGTGGCCGGTTAGGTGCTGGCCTCTCATGGAGAAAAGAAGAAGAAAGAAAAATGAGGAGAAGAGAAGAAGAAGAGAAAGAAAAGAGAAGAAAAAGAAAAAAAGAAAGGGGGTGATGATAGAGGGATGGGATTGATGGGAAAGGGGGTAGGTGAGGGGGTGTGGTGATGGGATGTGGCCCAAGTGGAGGGGAGTGGGCTGGATTGGTGGGAGAAAAGAAAGGAAAGAAAGAGAAGAAAAGATAAGATTTGAATAAAATAATAATATTATAATATGGTCGCGAAAAATCGACGGTTCCAGAAAAATCTCCAAAAATACCCGGAGGTAGAAAACATCATCCTGAGGAATAATATGAAATCAGTTTTCAGAAATAAAATCCCATTTTCAAATTAAAAATCTGAAAGTCAACCGTCGATACCGGTCTACACTGGGTCGGCCGGATTTCGATAAATTCTGAAAAATCCCAGAAAATGTATTAAGGAAGAAAATATGATTCTAAGATACACTATTGAAGCGGAATTCAGAAATTCAATTCCGATTGTAAACTAAAAATCCTGGAATCAACCAGCGATACTGGCCGATACCGAATCCGGTGGAATTTTCATAAATTCATAAAATCCCCAGAAAAAGTATTTAGATAGAAAATGTGATTTTAAGAAATAATGTAAAAAGACACTTCTAGTGATTCCAATCCGTGTGTAAATTAAAAATCCGGGAATCGGTCAGCGGCAATGGTCGACACCGGTTTTGAAGATTTTCAACTTAATCCAGGAAAATTCCAGAAAATTATAGAAAATCTAGAATATTGGAAAACGATGTTTAAAACTGAAATCAGTCAAATCAGAATACCAGAATATCCAAATCGAGCAATACTCTAGGATCGGGTCTTCGGTTAAGACTAGGGCTGACTCCGAGTCCGGGAATCCGGATCCAAGACAAAACGATCATATAAATAATTCACAATACAAAATAAATACGGGAAGTAAATCGAAAAATACGATCGAAAAATCTGGATACGCAACTAAGTACGTATTCTGGAAGCGGGGTGTTACAAATATAGATAAGAATGAACACACAAAGAGAGTAAATCACCCACGTGATTGTCCTATGCTATATGCAATGTCATATGTACACCTCCTATCAATATCACAACATAAGAACAAAATACAGTATATTGGAATGAAAATTGACATGTGCCTGGATGCAAATGTCTAAACCGTTTTAAAGCATCCAATTTTCGTATTTTAGTTCTTAAAATTATTTACAGTATACAGGTAATATAAACAAAGAATTAACAGTAGAATATAAGAATATACAAGAATTTACCCAACCACACAAGAGCAAGTGTAGACTTCTGCAATGCTAAAATTTTTACTAACACACTAAAAACAAAGAAGAAAGGTTAACAAGAAAACATGATATCAAATTGTTCCCATCCCGACAACAGCGCTAAAATTTGATCGGGAAAAATTGCGGACAAAAAGTGTTTGTTTTGAAATCAAAAATTAAAGTGTGTGTGCTTTGGCTTCCTCAATACTTCCGTTATAGCATGAGGCTAAAATGTGTCGAATCCACAGGGACGGAAGGCGATAGAAGCTTTACCAGTTGATTCATGTGTGTGTTAAAGTTCTTCAATGTGTTAAAGAATCAAAGAAAAGGAAACAAAGAATGGTAAGAGAAGAGTACGGTAAAACACGAAGAAGTGAGAACATAGAAGATAAAATGTTTGTGGTTTTTGAAAGTATTTCTAAAACAAAGTGAAAAGATAAAGAAAACTCATGGCTACTAACTACTAATGACTCCACTAACATGCTAACCTCTTAGTGATATTTTCTCACATGTATCATTGGCCATCACTAGTCCTTGGTTCAAGAGCTTTACAAAGCATGGCTCATATGTTAACTTTCACATCCAAATTCAACCAACAAGTGCAAGCTACATTTAAATCATCAAAACCCAATAAGAGCAAGCATGAAATAAAGTAATGTTAGTTTGTTAGAGATTTAGATGTTAGGGTGTTAGATCTATCATCATGAGTCATCAATGGCTCTTACAAGAGCAAGACCAAGTAGAGACTATTAGATTTATGTGGATTATCAAGTAAGAAGTTAGCAAGTTAGCGGTCAATAGTTAGTTGCCATGAGAGAAAATTAGCTATAGATGTAAAAGGAGTTAGAGAAAAAAAACAAAGATAATTTAAGTGAGCACCTGTCATAAATTGTCACCTTCTATTACAACCACTCTTGCTTCCTTATCATGTATCACTCTCTCTCCTATTACAAGATCTAAAAGAAATGAAAAATATAAAGGAAGAAGAAGAACTAACCTGAACTAAACTACCCTAAACTACAGCATGGAAGAAACTACACTACTCTCTGTATATCTCCCAACTCCATAACCTAGGGGGTTTTTATAGGCACCAGGGAAGGGGGGCTAGGCTGGCAACAGCTGGCCAGAAGCCCGGGCGCACCCGCGCCCGTACGGCTGCGGAAACGCGGCCTAAGCCGCATTTTCGCAACCCTACTAGGACCGCGCTCGTGGCGCTTGCTGCTGCGCGCTGTCTTGTCTGTCCCCTGTCAGATGAAAGTCCCGGTTTCTTGATTTGATGTCCTGAGCTGATAAAATCTCCTCTCTAAGGTCAATGACTACTTGATACTCCTTTAATCACCCATTAAATGGTGATATATGGTCTTCTTCTTCATTTCACACACCATAGACCTAGGATCAAGCAAGCAAAGCTATATTAGCAGAATTTAATATGAAATAAATGTCAAGATGTGGTATGAAATATGCAGTTTTAGAGACTAAACACATCCTCACACTTAGAATTTATGATTAAGTTATATATCGAAACATTATTGTTGACACTCAAAAAAAAGACAAGATTCTTAACTGGCCTGAACAATGTCTAACTTGTTGACAACTAGAAAAGACAAGTGGTAGACAAGTTGACAACCAGTTTTTTACCCATCTCTTAGGGACAAATTAGCAACTTGGACTCTACTGATCCAGTGAAGCAGACAGTGAGCCCAGATTGTCATTGAAGAGACCTAAGTAGGCCTAAGATGCTAAGTTAGCTCAACACTTAGCATCGTATGAGCCCAAGGGGATAGCCTCATCTAAGAAGCTAAGTTTGTCCGACTTCGCCTTCAAGCTGTTCAAAGCTCTATTAGAGAGCTAACTTACAGCTTCGCCTAAAGTGCTCAGTTAACTCTGCAGAGAGTTAGCTTCTCTCGAAACCACACGCAAACACGCAGAAAGATGGTCGGTAGCTTCGTCACAGATGTTTATCAAGCTCCGCTGAAGAGCTTTCTTCTGACATCGCCAGATGCTCCTTCCAGCTCTGCTGTGAGCTCGACGCGACAGCTTCGCTGCGGGTCTGTTATGGTCAACTTTGACCAATTAAATCTCCAGATGAGATCAAATCTATTTAGAATCAAATCTAATTAAGATCAAATCTGAGATCAAATTAGGCAGTTGTTTACCATAATCCCTTGACTCTCCTAAGACAAGTAAGAAGATCAGGGGAGATCCTTCAATTATTTGGAAAGAATCAAAACGGATCAGGAGATCGACATTACCTGTTATTCCTAGCTTCGCAGATGCTGATTCTAACCTCACAACAAGGCTACTTTATAGATTTAAACAGATTGACTTAATATGTTTTTAGATTTGCAAAGGGACAATTGTACCCCTGCTCTCCCTATAAATAGCCCACCAGGGGCATACGAACACATAGAGAGAGAGAGGCTGAAAGAAGGAGAAGAGATGGCTAAACAGAGATCTATTCTCTTGCTTTCAAGAATTCAGAGAACTACTTCTCTAATTAGAGTGCTAATACCTAAAATCTTCCTCCCTCTTAAGGAATTTTCAAAACTAGGCAAGAAGGAATTCCCAAGTGGAGACAGTTTGAGAAGTAACAAGAGGGTTCTATCAACCTTTTGTTCTCCGATTCCCCGAACCAAGCGAGAAGGGAATCCCATTAGGCAGCAGTCCGACCGTCTGATCGATCGCATCATCAAAGGGACAAAATGGTCACGCGCTGACCAGACTCCTACCGGCACACTTCTCTAGAATCTCAGAGGAGATCTACCTGTAATCTTTTTATTGCAAAAGAATTACTTATAATTTTGCTCCTCGACCCCTTTTTTTTGTAAGTTTCCCCTTTTTTGCAAAATTAATGGAAAACAATTATGTTACCAATTTATGATACCAACTGAAAATAAACTAAAATTTTAAGATACCAAAAGATACAAATTGAAAATATCTTGTAAATTTTTTATATTAATAGAAAATGAAACATTCTATGTTTTTTATCCCAATTGAAATATATATTGTAAATTTTGATATCAATTGAAAGTAAAAACAAAAATTTTAGGTAAACACAACTCATATCAATATAGATACCAATTTAAAATGAAACATGATACCAATTGAAAAACAAACCAACTTTTTGGATAAATACTAAAATCATTTTGCAATAGAGATACCAAATAGAGAATAATATAAATTTAAGATTGTTGATAGCAATATTGAAAATGTTAGCATATACCAAAATAAAGTATTTTTTATCATAAAGAGTGAGAGCAAGATACCAACTAAAAATAAAACCGATTGAAAGATAAAACATGAATTTTTCTCCCCTTTTATGAAATACCAATAAAAATAATGCATATCTTGTATAAGATATCAATTGAAAAATAATTGACATTAAGGGCTAAATCAAGCTTAGCATGAATATAGTTTGTATTTAAAATGTAAATATATTGTAAGCACAATCAAATTATATATATATATGTATGAAAAAGTAAATACCAATCGAAGTTGATACTATTTGAAGTTTGAAGCATACATATATAGACAATACAAATATGAGTATACAAACATAAAAATATCAATTGTGATACAAATTGAAAATATAATGAGATCAAGTGTATAACTCATACCTGCCACCCTATTCATGCACATATTTAAATAGATTTTTAGTTTAAGCATACAAGGCATGGTCGGCCATCCAACCGGCCTTTAAGGGTAGGGATTTTCAAAAATATGAATTTAAAAATAATTTAACAAGTTTGAAAACTCTACCAAATGAAGATATGAACTAGTTTAAGATAATTTGAAATAACTAATTATAGATTCTTCAAAAGCATGAAACCAAATCATATATTTCATGAAGCATGCATTTGACACAAAATTGACATTCAAGTTATATAAGGCACATATAAGAAATTCCTTTATAAATATGAAAAACATGAAAATTTAATTTTCATCAAAATAATACAAACTTCAAGGCATATGTATGTTTTGTCTAAACTAGAAGTATACATACATATCTCAAACACAAATGAGTCCATAATAAAAATTTGCATGAAATGCAAGTGACTCAAGGGTATACATGTATATCTAAAGTTTAGACAAAATTGACATATATATGAAGTTAAACACATATTGATGAAAAACATGTACAAACTAGAGAATACAAGTTGAATGTAAGAATCATCAAAATTAGGCTACACTATTACATCTAATGAGTACAAATGAGCAACATAACACAAACATATAATAATCAATTTGTGGCTCACTAGTTGTACAAGTATTGACACAAGTTTTAATGAAAACTACATCTAAACAAGTAATCAAAACATGAAGTATAAAACGAAAACATAAGCCACTATGATCATTATGTAAATGCACATGTTTTAGAGTTATGATATACACAATAGTTAAACTATAATAAAAACACAAAATTTGGATCCAAATGAATATGGGTGTATCTCAATTACTATGCATGTATGTCATAAGTCTAATTATCATGGCATATAACATAATGAACATTATAATATGACATGCTAAAAAATCAATAATCTAAAAGCATATAAAAATGAATAAGGAGTTAGAGATAGTTACCAAAACCAATAGGGCTATCTCTAGGTCTTCAAACCATGGTGGTCCTTCCATGCTTTTGCAAACAAACTTCCTTGAAAGTGATGCATCCAAAGTAGTGCCCATCAAGCACAAAAGCATCCACCATCAAGGCACCAATGCCTCTCACATCAAGTAAGAGCCCACACCTACATCAAATAAAATAGCAATGGATTTTAGTACCTATACTCTATTGGGTCCATGGGGTTAGCACCTTTCCTAACCCAAACAAATTTGTTTGCACAATTTGAAGTATTTAGTCTATCATAACAAAATTTTACAAGGTGGCTCTTACGTCCAAAATGTGTATAAGTGTACACATTAGCATACATAGTGTCATGTGTATAAACGTGAGACGTATGTGTATGCCGTGGTTTGTGTGCATGTATATATGGAGCTTGTTTCTTGTGAAACATGGATTCCAATCGCGTGTGGTTCATGGCATAATGGCTCAAAGTGGAGCCCAAATAATCAACACTCTTCTTTAAAGCACATATATCATTTTCAATAAGAGAAGAAGAGATGGAGCATGCAATAGGTACACTAGAATGTGAAGGTATAGTAGCATGGCAAACATGAAAATCTAAATCATTTTTCAAGGAAATATTTTCCTTAAATCCAATTTCTTTGAAATTAAAACAATTTTATTTTTTAAAGATTCATTTTATTTTAAAACAAAATCGAGTTTTGAAGACAAAGCCTCATTTTTCTTCAAAATCTCATCACAATTATTTTTGTTTTTTAAAATTTTGTTTTCATTTAAAATAAGGTCGAGTTGGGATTTCAATGAGTCCCTTTTATTAGAAATCTTATCCCTCTCTTGTAAAACCATATTAAGTTTTGAAAATAAATCCTTATTTTCTTTATTTAATTTAATATTTTCTTTATTTAATTTAATATTTTCTTTTTCAAAACTTGGTATTTTTCAAGTAAGTTTTCACACACTAAAGATAGTTCTTCATTCAAAGCATCAGCGTCCATATAATCATCATCTGAAGAACTAGCACTATCATTTAGATGGGTATCCGAATTTACCTCAAGGATGTCATTCCCTTGAACCATGTAGCAAGCTTGTTCGAATTCGTCCTCACTAGATTCTTTCTCCACATATTTTATCGTTTGTAGCACGGGAGAGGTCAAAGTGTTCCACACAGCAAAAGTAAAATCACAATGAGAAACCATACACAAATGTTCTTTACTTAGTGTGAGCCTAAAGTGCCTCTAGGGCTTGTGCATTGGCCTCTATGTGCTTGCAATTACCAAGATAGGATTTCTTAGTAGCGGCAAGGTAAACATGCAAACCTAGGGCTTTAAGATAAGCATTCATCCTAATCTTCCATATATCAATGTTGGACGCATCAAACATATGAGGGGTCATGAAATCCATGAGTGTATAAACTATATATGTGCAAATGTAAATGTAGATTAGCTAACCAAGATCTCGCTCCTAGGTGGTTAAACCTAATATCAGAAACGTAAGCTCTGATACCAATTGAAAGTACACTAGAGGGGGCTGAATAGGTGTATGGCTAATCTAATGACAAATGATGTGGAATTAAAACTAAATTGCAACACACTTAGTGTAACCAAAGAGTGTAGCCGAATTTTTGGTGAAGGGCTCTGAACTATTTCCTCTAAATTCCTTTAAATAAGTTGAGGTGCTATGTAAAGCTCTCTTGGTTCAACACAAGTGAGGCACACAAACAATACCAAGCATATAAGATATAAGCAATATGAATCAATGCAAGATATAAAAGAGAGAGAGTTAAGAGATAGTAGATCAAACACAAACACCAAGATATATTTCGAGGTTCGAGCCACTGCTCTACGTCTCTGCCTTCACACAGAAGGATTTTCATTATTCGTCCACACAGAACTTCTCACACAGGGAATCTCCACTGAGGATTTGGGTAATACAACTTTAGAGTACACAATTTCTCTCTCAAATAACAACAACCTCTATGCAAGAGGCAAGGCACTAAGCAACACAAGATCAATCTCTCAATAGAGGGATAGGCACAAAGCCAACACAATCACCTCTCACTATAGGGACAAGGCACAAAGCCAAATAATAATCGCCTCTACACTTAGAGGGATACCAACCAACTCAACACTCCTCCATAATCACCTCTACACAAGAGGGATACCCAAAGTAAAGAAAGATTACAACTATTGGTGGTCTCAACAATCACAAATCAATTTTCCAAAACAAATAAGATCCTATAGATAGGATAGATATGATAGCTCAAGTGTGAGAAATAAGGGTATTTAGAAAACAAATCACAAAGAAAAATACTTGAAAAAATAACTAGAATAAGATAGAAATGAATACCAAAACCAGTATCCCAAATACTCTATTATTCTTTCAATTTTCTAACCCTTAAAAACAAATAAAGATAAATCTTTTAGCTCAAAAACTCTTTTAAAAACTTATTGTTAAACACTTGTAAAGATGAAAAAAATGCTCTCTAAAAACTTGCTCAAAACAACTCAAGAGAAGGCATATATGCAGCCTCTCAAAAATCTGCCCATTGGCAGTTTGCCAAGGGCAGAAATGCCCCTCCGGTCGACCGCCCGGTCGACTGGCGCAACGGTCATATTTATGATCGTTGTGCCTCCGGTTGATCGCCAGGTCGACTGGCCCCCACCTGAGAGTGGGGTGCTTTTAGTCGGTCGACCGCGCGGTCGACCGGCCGAGTTGGCTAGCCATGTGCATGTCCTCGTGCACATCGGTCGATCGCTCCAGTCGACTGACCACTGGTCTAATCGACCGGTCCAGTTGACCGCCGGTCAGTCTGGCTGGGATTTTTGGGTATAAAAACTTGTCCTTTTAACTTCTATAAATTCCCATAAAATCACATAAATTTCACAAAATAAGTTCTTTTAAGATCTTTGAAGTACAAGTATGCGTGACTAAAATTCAACACATATTACAAACAATTTTAACTATTTTTGTGATATTGATATTTGTCTTTAAACTAAAATCGGTATTTTCCAAAACTTAGATTTTTGAAATGGAAAATCGTTTTCTCCAAAACTCATATGGATCCAAAAACATGATATTGAAACAAATTTGAGGCATATTGTATATGGATAAAATATAATATACATGTAAGATATATATCTATGTTTTTGACATAAAATCTAAAACCGGTTAAACTAAAAATCAAAACCAATAGACTTTAAACTTTTGTGTGTATGTGAACTTGAGCATATCAATACTATCTAATCTTTACACAAGACCTAAACAAACTAAATACAAACTGAAGTTTTCTTGTCTCTAATCCGACTCGATCCTAACACGATCCAACGAGCTTGACTCTAACCGAGTGCTAGATGTGATCTTGATGTGCGAGCTCTTGAATCAACATGTGTTAGCTCCAAAACTCCTTTGTTGAAGCCAAACATCTACTAATATCTTGGTCAATCACTGAAACTATTTAAATATAAGATTATTAATAAACTATAACTACATGAGTTAATCATCATCAAAAGTAGAGTGATTGGCCTCTGGGCCAACACATTTTGGGACAGAGGTGTTGATAATAATGACTCTGAAATTAGTTTAAAATTTTGAAAATTAGTTGGGGTAAAATTCTTAATAAAATCAGTCATATATACATCATTTTAGTGGGTTATATTAGAGAGGTTTCTCGTGGGTTCCTCTGAACTCCACGTAAATTAGATTGGGCTACATTTCGTGAACCAATCAGAACACCACCAGAACCACCACCTTATGATAAATTTTCCTTCCCTTTCTTTTTTTTCATGCATCTATGCATTAATTCATATATTGAGGACAATGCATAAGATAGGTGTGGGGGAGAGTTCTAACATAACTTAGATTTTCATTTTATTATTTTAAAAAAATTACTATTAACATTTTCTTTACTTTTAAAAAATTTTCAAAAATAGAACAATATTTTGATATATTTTTTATAAGAAATTAAGTCAATTTTAAGGAATAGGAGAATTATAATTAGGATTTCTTATACTTGGTCAAAATAAGATTATTTGTTTGATTTCCAAGGTTAGGAAGATAATTTGAAAAAGTAATTTAGTCTTGATTTTTACCTTAATGATATATGCATACTTTATACACTTACACACTTAGGGCTCAAAAATAAAAATTCTTATGTCTTATTATAAAAAAGAAAAAAAGAAAAAAATAAATAAATAAAAATCCTCTGATTAAGCTGGTATCTGTGCCTCATAAAGTATAAGCATTAACGCCTAAAAGCGTTTCATATAATAAAATTCTTAGTTTTGTGGCCTTATTTGCTCGAGTTCTTAAGTCATTGGAGTGTTTTCTCACCGATGCCCTAAGATCGTTTGGTTTTGGAGTCACCAATTAAAAGCTCATTACATGGGCATATTAGAAAGACTAATAGAACTAAAGAATAATATCACCAAAAAATAAAAAATAAAAGAGATAATAATAATAATAATAATAATAAGGCATAAGAGTTAGAGTTAAAGAACCCCGAGTCAAAATTTAACAGTCACAAAGGTGCATATGACTTAGGGTAAATTAATAGACTAGATGAGAAGTACAATTTGACTCCTTACTTTGATTGATAACAAATTTTTGAATAGAGACTAAGTTTAGGAATGAAAATTTTAATTTTCCTATAACTTATAGATTACTTAATTCTTACAATAATATTTTAAATATTTTTTTCTTTCAAAATGTCCTTTCAAAATACTAACATTTTTCTCTTTCTTTATGGATTTGGTGAGTGCAATTCACTGAAAAATATCACGAGACAAAACTCATCCTCTAAGGGAAACCTAGAGGTTTTGGCTTGTTACACATGCTCAGTGCAATAGCATGACCTGCAAAAATGGTCCAATAATTTTTGGTTTATTTTTGTTGTTTTACTCGAGGACGAGCAAAAGATAGGTATGGGGGAGTGATCGGTCGCTGATATTGCACATTCATTATCATATTCTCATACTTATTATATAAAAAACTCTGCTTTTAATCCTAATTATTGTCTAATTTATATGCAGGCTCATTGCTAAAAGAAAGGAAAGAGAAACGAACCCAAAAGCCCATCAAAATTCTGATTTAATTCAGAATTAATTCAAAACCAAAAAATCTGGGAAGATCACGGCAAATCAGAGAAGTTGAAAACTAGTTAAAATAAATCTTCCAAAATCAATTGGTTAAATCTAAAGATCAAAGACAGTTTCGTCAAATCTAGGAGCTAAAACGGGAAATTCAGAACCAGATAAAGAAAAATCGCTGAATGAGGAGCTGTACTCCCGGATGTGGCCACTTGGCCACACCCAGGCTACAAATGCGGCCAAAGCCACATTTATGCGGCTCTATTGAGGCTGTTGGGGGAGCATTTCTCCCCCATTTCTTCGTACGCTCCTTCCCGTTGAGTTTTGCATATAAATATTGGGTTTTTCAGAGACCAGATAGAGTATCAAGTAGAGATAGATTTTAGGCCAGTTTATCATTCTTTTTAGTGTATGTTTTTATTTTCATTTTATGTAACTTTTATATTTTTGTAAGAATAGGTTAGATTGAAATTCATGCAAATAAGAGAGAGATGTTTATGTTGAGAGTGACACCGATGTAACCTCCTCCTTTGTTTCATCGTTTCTACAAGTAATCAAAAGTAACATCTTTATGCTTTTCTTTGCTTATATGTTATTCTTCTTTTTTCTATTCCTCTTTTGGTTTGATGAATGTCCAAGTGAATCTAGAAGCATCAGTATAGTCTTGTTTGTGTGAGTGCCACCGATATTCCACGGTGATGTTATCCTCCTCAAGATTTCGTATCATTTCATTCTTGTTCGTCTTGATGATGTAATGCGAATGGGGACTGAGCTCAATCTTATGGGTTATGCGTTGATCGCCTCCAAAGTAAGGTAAAACATGCAAGGTTTTCAGGTAAGTCATCAACTATCTGAGGTAAGTTTTTCTTTTAGGTTCTCTTTCTTTTCTTTTAACTTTTTAGTTTAGATCACCAACACCACAATCTCCTAACTCTATTATCACTCTTTTTAATTTCTTTATATAAATCTATTATACATTTTCTTCACCTTCTTAATCTACTACTTTATTCTTAACATGACTATAACTTATTTTTCTCTTTTCTTTTAAAGAACAAAAGAAGAACATTAACCATTCTTTGTAGCTTAAAAGAGAACTTACTAAAGAACTTTCATCGCTAGTCCCTCCTTGTGGATCACGACCCGCATAGCTACTTGCTATCACGATAGTATTGAGTACTTACATATTCTATGTTTAAGTTCTGAAATTCTGTATTCTTGTGTGCAGGTAAAACCACAGTCACCTATCAAGATCCATTAGAAGGTAAGTATGGGATGAGAAACAAATGCATAAATTATATGAGCTAAATGTGAGTGGATGAAATCAAACTTGCATTACAAGTAAGCTAATACAAACATAAAATTATCAAAATCGGTTAGAGGCAAGCATGAAATAAGAGAATTAGTTACAAATTAGCAAGTTAGAACCCACGATCATGAGCCATCAATGGCTCTTGCAAGGACAAGGCCTTGTATAATACTATGAGATTCATGTGGGTTATCAATCAAGAGTTAGAGAATTAGTGGGTTAGTAGTTAGGTCACCATAAGAAAAAACTAACTAAAATCATGTTGAAGTTAGAGAAGAAGCGAAGAGAAGAAAAGGAGAAAGCTTTCATAGATTTGTCACTCATCTATGACATCAACACTCTATTTCTCCTATGAATCAATCTCTGGTCTAATACAAGATCTACAAAGAAAAGAAAGAGAAAATCCTAATTTACACTATGGAGAAGAAACCCTAATCCTGGCCTCCTCTGTTATATTTTGGATCCTACATGCAATATATATAGGCACTGGAGGCTAGGGTTTCACTAGACAAGGCCACGTATCGAAATCAGGGCCACTGACCCTGATCTGGCCATGTTCTTCCAGTTTCGAAAAGCTTCTGTATATATTCTGTTTTGGGCATTTGGATCCATATTTTCTTCAAATACGATCTTCAATTCGGGATCCAATGAATTCTTCTAGAAGCTCTTGACTTGGTTATCAAGAAATCTGATTTAATTACCTGAAAAATGGATTTAATTAAGCTTTTAATTTCAACTTTGCCTCTATCCTTCATAATTTGTATAAGAGACCAAAACACGGGTAAGAAGCAGTATTTTATTCATAAACTAGCAGAGAAATATGATAATAAAATGCAGAATTGACGACTAATCAGATGCCAAATCCTCGAGAGCCCAACTAGCTTCACATGGGCTCATCAAATGCGTCTATTTTGCGCCTATTTGGGGCGACGAACATCACCTACACACACGACAAAGTTTGGGGCATGGCTCTGATACACTTGTAATGACTTGGGGCATCATCCCAAAAGACTAGCCTTCTACGTCGAGTTGCTCAAATCATTATGTACCCAAGACCATCCCTATATCTAGCTGATGTGGGACTATTTGTTCGACACCCAACTCAACAATTGGTATCAGAGCAATCTCCAAGATCATAGTAACAACGTTAAGCCAATCACAAACCAATATAGTAGAAACTAATACAAAGAGATAACACAAGATTTAACGGGGTTTGACAACTTGCCTACATTCTCATGGAAGAAGGGAGAAGATCATATTCAAAACAATAGAGTTATAAAGGTTACAAATTGATCCAAAGATTCAAATTGAACAAAACTGATCCATATAAAGATATTACGCAATTTTCCATAAAAATTCCTCAAAAAAACTAACCCTATAACTTTCAATACAAACCACCAATTAAGGTTACAACTTGATACAATGATCACAAAGGATCCCATATTTATAGCCAGAGAAAAGAGACCAAATATCTAGAATTTAGGTCAAAAACGGAATCAGAATTCAACTTGAATGAATAGAATTTGGGTCGAATTCGCTCTCTAAAGTGAAAATAGGTCCAACTTCAAACCATTATATCTCTCTCATTTATTATCTGAATTTGGAGATTCAAAAACTAATGTAAAGATTTTGAGTTACCTACAATTCTTATGAAGACACCAAATTCATCTGAGACCTCTTTATAGGTATGTTGATGATATCAATTGGGTCATGCACTGCTCCTCTCTCTAGGCTAATTCTAATAGAGTTAAAAAAAAAAACTCTAATTTTTTTCTTCTCCTCATATAATTCTCCAACTCTGTTAATGTTTCTCAATCTAAGCCAAACAAATCAAATAATTAATTTCAGCTCAGCAAACGGGCTGCACCATTGCAGCTGCCTATGTACCCCCCGCCCATGGGATCAAGCCACACATAATTCATCCAAATGAGCACCAAAAAAACTCAACCATCAACTGAAACTAAATCTGTAGCAATGAACCCAACTAGGTGAATCATATGAATCTCCTCATTATGATCGTCATGGAGAACAACGATCTTCAACTTGAGCTGATAGCTCACCAACTTGAGATCCACGCTTCTTCACAACCTACTTTTGTAGATTCAACTTGGTTCTTCTAACTATAATCAAATCCACAAAATGTTCAGCATCTAAATCGGCTACATGAATTCCATATGGTATCACATCTGGTGAGATCCCATATGATATTAAACCAACTGGAGAACGAGGAGTAGTATCATCCTCCACCCGCTGGGATACCGTCTTGGTCTTCATACTTTCCACCTGCTAAGAGTTAGGTCTCAACATTGAAGCCTCATCGAACATGATATATATGCTCAACACAAATTTCTTGTCTTTGGGTCTAACAACTTGTAACCTTTCAAATTTCTCTTGATACCTAAAAACACAAACTTTTTTACTCGAGGATCTAATTTACTTTCTTTGACACAGAAGTAGGCGGGACATCTAAATATCTTTAGCAAACCATAGATTTGAGCAGCTTCACCTGACCAAAATTTCAACAGAGTTTTATCTCATATCATAGACAATGACAATCTATTCATAAGATGGCTAGTATATACCAAAGCCTCAGCTCAAAATGAGTTGTCTAACTGTGCATTAGACAAAAAATACCGAACCTTCTCCAGTAAGGCATGGTTCAACTCTTTAGCTACCCCAATCTGTTTTCGAACTGTGAAGTGTATATCAATACCATTGTTCTGCCAAATTGCAAGAACTGATCCCTATTATACTTCCAAACATTATCATATTAGAACAATTTGATCTTCCTGCCAGTCTGTTTCTCCACCAACTTCTTTCACTTCACGAACAAATCTAGAACTTCAAACATTTACCTTAAAAGGTATGCCCAATAATGTCTAGAACAATCATCAACAAAGAGACAAAGTATCGATGACCGCCAAGTGATGCCGTCTTGGTTGGTTCCCAAACATCCATGTGAACCAAATTAAGAAGACCCTCCATGTGGTGAATAACGGTGCCAAATATTACCTTAGTCTTCTTGCCCAGAACATAATGCTTACAAGACTCCAAATTACAGTTCTTCGCACCTTTCAATAATCCTTGCGTTGCCAATGCTTGCCGGGAATCCAAACAACATGTCTCAGCTTCGAATGTTATGACCTAGTAGAATCACCATCCAAATGTTTTGAAGCTGCCAAATTTTCAGTAATTGCACTACGCTTCAAGTAGTATAAGTTGTTGTGACGAATGCCTTTCAAAATAACCAATGAGCGATTGAACATCTTAAGAATGCCTTCTCTAAGAGTCTCTCTCAGGCCCTGTGCCTCCAAAGCTCCAATCAAAATTATACTCTTCTTCAATTAAGGTCATACCTCACATCCTTCAACTCTCTCACCATCTGACAACTTGATGTGAACTGTACCTATCCTTTCCATATTACATGTATGACCGTCACCGAACGACACAAAGCTTCTATCTAGTTTTTCAAAACTAAAACCACTCCCTTTCGGAACAAGCGTGATAGGGATCACCTATATCTAAAATTCACTCAGATTCCTCTGAATAGCAAAGTGTAGGGTTGATAGAAAGTTAAATTACAGATGAGTCAGAATCAATCCATCCTCCTTTACGACATTGGCCTCTTATTTTGACTCCTTCTTGAACTTTGGACAATCAACTTTCCAGTGTCATTCCTCTTATAGTAAATACACTAATTCTTTCCCATTGATGATGATTAGCTTTGAACTTTTCAAAATCTCCCTGGCCCTTGTTCGTGCCATCAAACTTCACCGCTTCAATCCTTGAAAGGTGGATATTCACGGTCTTCACTGTGGGCAGATTAACCTCGGCCATCTTCTCCAGAAAACACCAATTACAATACAAAAATCAATGAAAAATATATCCAAACTAGATAAAAATCAACATTTACCTCAAAGTGAAACCCTAGATGTGTTTTTGAATGATCTACTCCAGCTGAACTGATCACAGTGAACAGAACCAAGTTGTTCTGAGATTAACACACGATCTCCTGAACAGATTAACACTGTTCTGAGATTGACACATGATTTCTGCCGAATAGACCACGATGCTCTTGGAATCGACACACAATCCCTAGCCAAATCTGGGAGCTCTGATACCACATATTGCGCCCTATTGAGGAATCTAACATACGCCAATCACTAAGATTAGAGTAATAATGTCAAGTCAATTATGAACCAATATAGCATGAACTAATAAAAGAGAGAACACAAGATTTAACGGGATTCAGCAACTTGCTTACGTCCTCGAGACAGAAGGGAGAAGATTTTATTCAAAACAATAGAGTTACAAAGGTTACAAATTGATCTGAAGATCTAAATTGATCAATCTAAATAAGGAAACTACGCAATTTGTTAAAATAATTCCCTCAAACAAGCCAACCCTAAACTCTCAATACAAACCGCCAATCAGGATCTCTCGTTTCTTATTAGAATTTGATGATTTAAAAACCACTATAAATATATTCAGTTACCTACAAGTTTTATGAAGTGTAACGCCCCGATCCGGCGGGTACGGGGACGCCACTACGACGTATATACGCAGGTCAGATATTCCCTTACGTATATACGCTAAGCATCAATACAGACAATAATCAGAGATGGAAGCACAGTGATACATACATTCCAACAGAAATAGCGCAAGTACATGGTTATCACAGAGAATAATACAACATTACATGAATGTTACATTACCAGGAAGACAAAGTACATAATACATGAAGAGATATACAAAATAAAGATGCTCCAAGTAGCAAGAGGGCCTCGGGAGCCAAACAGGAGAAAACCCGGGGGAAGAACTACGACGTGATCAAGCTTCCGCTGCGCCGCTCTGATCTGCTACAGTAAGCCACCGTGATCCAGGCTCTAGAATCTGGACATGGAAATCCAGGGTTGTTAGCAACCCCAGCGAGTACAAAGAATAAAGCCAGATGGCGTGCATAACAGATGCATGTGTACAGGAATGTGTATCATGGATATAAGCATGTAAGAACATGAAATAGACAGTGAGTAAAGCAACTACAGGAAATCAGTTATATAAGATCACATTACCGATCAGTGAGATTAGTACGTCGAAGGAATAATCCAAACAAGGAAACCCTCATATATATACCCTATATATCACGTCACTGTAATCTGAGTTTATATAATCTGACTTTTCCTTCACAACAATATAATAATGAAACAATATGGAAGCAATCAAATAATCCAACAAGATAGCACAAGTATAAGTGATGGGCAGCATAGGTCAAGAGTATAGCTAGTCATATATCAAGAGCAGGTTATTATTAGTTATTAAGACTCATCTGATTTGTATACATCGGTATGTGTCCCATCCCACATACCTCAGCATACAGACCGAGGAGTAAGTTAACTGATGAAGATCGATGAACCATGTTTCGGATGGGTCCCGTGCATGCCCGGGACAACGTCAAGGAGTATCCGGTGCTGAGCCGGAACGTACCGCTAGGTACCGGGACTTATTGTACGCCCGAACAGGAATAGAGTATCGCAGATCCCATAGAAATAGGCCTAGGGCGTGTGCATACCCGGCAGGAATAAACAGGAGTAGGGGTGCCAGCACACCCCACGGAATCCCTGGTGGCCGCCAGGTGATCCCTCAAGTATGTGGCCACGCGCGGCTCGATAAGACCACCATAAACATGATTAATCAGGGCCCATCAGTTTCTCCCAAACCAGGTGTAAGTTGTCCATTTATTATAATTTATCCAGTGCTAATGTCCACAGAGTATTCATAGTAAACCCATATTCATGGTTATCCTATTACGGGGTCAACAGGAGTATAGTATCAGGAGTAATCTCAGGAGCCTCCCTATTTCAGGGGGTCAAGTATACAGGAGTACAGGAGTCCAGGAGTACCAAATATCTGGTAATAAATATAATGATCATGTCATGTCCCCGTAACAGTGATAGTCATGGATATGTCTATAGTCAGGCATCAGGGGTGGTAGTGTCCGGTCAAGAGTCATAATGTCAGGTCCAGGTCTTGTACCACATGAAAATATAGCATATACCGTATGTCAAGAGCAGGCGTCAAGTATCAAGTACCAGTGTCCAATGTCAAGTGATAAGTGTAGCAAGACAAGTATCAGAGTCGGGTATCATATGTCGAACATAGTATGGCAAGTATCAATACCAGGTGTCGTATATCACATACAGCATGTCAAGTATTAGTACCAAATATAGCATGAAAGATGTCGGTGTCAAACACAGCATGGCAATATCGGTGTCAATTATTGTGTGCCGGTGTAAACACCAAGTGCCGGTGACAAAAATCTTATCCCTGGTGTAACATGCCAAGTGTCGGTGTAAATATCATGTACCGGTGTAAGTGCCAAGTGCCGGTGTCATAAATCACATATCAGGCGTAACATGTCCAAGGTCGGGTAAATACCGAGTGCAACATCATTTATTAATTTACATAACATGATATCATGTATTAAATTTACAATAATAAATACTAAGCATGCTAACATATTCATATCTCAATCCCATGCTTAAAATACAAGAGAGTTTATTTTTAAACATATCAAAAATATTTGTATAATGATAAAATAGCCGTATGTCCAAAAATGAGACTGTACTCGCCTGAAACCGGGTAAAATACCGGTTAGGATCCGAAAATCAGCGAACCGTCCAAGAAATCCTCAAGCCCACAATATATATTAAAATATATAATTATAATTATTTACATAAATATTTTTAGAGGGAAGAGAGAGGAGAGAGAGAGGAGGGAGAAATTTGTAGGAAAAGGAAGGGAAAAAGAGGTGTTATTTTGAAATAATTTGGGATTTAAAGGAGGAGGGTAGAGGGAAGTAATTTTTTAGAAAAGGAGTGGGGCTATTTTTGGAATGAGGGTTTATTTTTTTGTTTTTAGGGAATGAAAGAGAGAGAGAGAAGAGTTGAAAGAAAGAAAGAAAGAAAAAGAAAGAAAGAAAGAAAGAAAAAGAGGAGGGGGATGGCCGGCCGGCTGCAAGCCGGCGGCGGCGGCCGCCGGCGAGAAGGGTGTGGCGCGCGCGCAGGTGGAGGAGGAAGGTTGGGTTGAGGTAAGTTGTTGTTGTTGTTGTTGTTGTTTTGATGGAGGTGATGGGTGGTGGTGGTGGTGGTTGTGGTGGTGGTGGTGGTGTTTGGTGGTGTTGGGATGATAGAGGAGGTGGAGGAGGTGGTGATGGAGTAGTTGGAGGGGAGAAATTGGTGATGGTGAGGGAGAATTTGGAAGAAATTGAAGGTGGGTGGTGGTGGGTTTGGGAGAAATTGAGGATGGTGGTGGTGATTTGGGGTGTTGGGAGGTTGGAGAAGGGTTGTGGGGTGTTGGGGGGTGTGGTGGTGGCGGCTTGGGCGGCGGTGGTGCCGGTGGAGGCGGCGGCAGAGTGAGTGGAGGAGTTTGGAGGTTGAAGATGAAGAGGTATTTTTGATTTGTTTTGAATTGTTGATATTTGAAAATGAATGGGTATGGTTTTTAATAGAGATGAGATGAGATGGTGAATTAATGGTGGTGGTTGCTTCCTATTCAACCATGCCCTGCTCCTCCCCCTTGCCTGGTTGCGTTCGGTGGTGAAGGGATGGGAGTAGTTGAAGGAGAAGAAAAGAAGAAGAAAAAGGGGAGAAAGTCAAAAAGGAAATTAATAAAATAAAATAAAATAAAATAAAATAAAATAGTTTAAAATTTTTTTATTATTAAGTAATTTATTTATTATAATTTTTGAAAGTATAAGTAGTGGGGTAGGGAAGAAAAAGCACGAAAAGTTAAGACCGATAATAAATATTATTATTTTAATAAGGTGAAAATTTGACTGTTTCAGAATCCTTCCGAAAAATTCTCAAAATAGCAAATATTATTCTAAGATGTTTGGTGAAATTGGATTTGAAAATATAGTGTAGTTTTGAAAATAAAAATCTTGGAATCTTCCGGCGATACCGGCCGACACTAGGATCAGTCAAATTTTGATAATTTTGAAAAATCCTAAAAAATGTTTTTAGTTAGAAAATGATATTCTAAGATATACTGTGAAAGCCGTTTTTGAAAATTCAATCCCATTTGAAACTAAAAATCTGAGAATCAGTCAGCGATGCCGACCAACACCGGTTTTGGAGATTTTGCAGAAAATTTCAGAAAATTTCAGAAAATCATTAAAAATCTAAAATATAATAAAACAGTCTCTGAAACTGAAATCGGTCCATTCGGACTACCAGAAAGTCAAATCAGGCTATTGGCTGGTATCGGTTCCCCGATCCGGGTCAGGCTTACAGTAGATCTGAGAATCCAGATCTGATACTCAATAATATGAGAAATCACAACTTAAAAACTAATATTAGAAGAAAATTACAATAACATGATCGAAAAAGTTGGGACACGTATCTGGGTACGTATCCCGGGAATGGGGTGCTACATGAAGACTCCAAATTCATCATAGATATCCTTCTGCTTCTGTTGATTATATCAATTAGGTCCTGCACTGCTCCAGTCTCCAGGCTAACTTCAACTGAGTTTTTTTTTAAAAACTCTAATTTTTATCTTCTCTCTTGCACCTCTCCCCCGGACGGAAGATCACCTTGGTTACCTTACAAAAGAAACGAAAAAAAAAATAGGCGGGAGGTTAGAGAGGTTATAGTACAGAAATGTTTTCCAAGAAATAAGCAATGATTGAAAAAGAAGCTAACATTCCTTACCAACGGGATGATCCACCGGTACAGCCTATGTTAAAAACAGTGCATGGAGATTTAATATGCAAGTGGAAAAGAACTCTAGAGCTATATGCTAAGAATGCAGAACAATCCTTAACATGCCATCTAGAAAATAAAATAATTTAGTCTATGAAAGCAATAAAACCTAACCATGCAATTATCTAAGAAGGCGAAGAAAAATAATTAAAGAGAGAAAAGTTAAGAAAGCTTCTCTCTTCTGACGACGAGAGTTCGTTCCCCCATGCTTGCAAACTCCCATTCAGCAGCAACATAATAGAGAAAATATTTAATTATTGGGCACCAACCATTGAGCAAATGTTAATAGCGTAAGCCCTAGATTTTCGACAGATTGCTCGTGATTCGTGCTTTTTTTTTATAAACGCTGACTTGCTTGATTTGTGCAGGCATGGGAAAAGATTTTCAAGTTTCCGGGTGATATGGGGTTAAACAGGGTCTGTTTTTAGAGCTGGAAAAAGCCAGTCTGAGCGGTCAAGTCTTGGCCGCCCAAACCTGAGACCCAGTTCCCGTAGTCAAGGCTCCCAAATATGACGAGGACTCTAAGTTAGACCCTGAGCGCCTGTTTGGTTAAGGGTAAAGTGAGAAAGTAAGAAAGTGAGGAAGTGATATTAGTTCCTTTTGGAATTTGAGACTTGGTTAGTAAGTTTTTCAGTGTTTGGATGTTGTTGGGAAGTGTGGTTTGAAAATATTTTGTCTTTTCCGATATTTGAATAGTAATGAAAGTGGAAGTGAAAAGTTGACTATAAAATAATATTAAAAAAAATTAATTAAGAAAAATAAAAAATAGATTGTAATTAGAATGCAAGTGAGATTTACATGACCAAAAATTAACTGTTTTATGCTACAACTTATTATAAATGAGATTTACATGACCACAAAATAACTGTAGCACTCTGAAAGTGAGGAAATAATTGTGTAAAAGAGAGAAGAAAAACGGAAAATGGGTTTTCTTATTTTCCTTTTCCGGTGTTTGGATAGATAGGGAAGTGAGCAATTATACTTCCCGATTTCCTTACTTCCGCCCACTTCCTTGCATCCAAACACGCTTTCAGAAACTTTGGGCGGCCAAGGTCTCGTCGTGCAAATGTCCCAGCCAAGAGTTTTGAGAAAATTATAAGAAATAGAAAGAGGAAGGGCATGTTTGTTTCCCCACAAAAGGTCGCAAAATCGCAAGTCGTAAAACTTCTTTTTCACTTTTCATTGTAAAACATTTTACAAAATACAACTCTCATTTCTCACTTACAGTTGCTACAGTTAAATTTGTGGTCATTTAAATCTCACTTTTACACTCAAATTTTCTCACTTGCAACTGCTACAGTTAATTTTGTGGTCATGTAAATTCTACTTGTAATACACTTGCAGTCCCAAAGCAGTTACTTGATAATCAATATATAATTTGATATTATTAAATATTTAATATTTTTAATAGTATTTAATTTCTTACCTAATTATTTTATATTTGTATTTTTAGTTTTTTATTATTTTAATATTGTTTTAATATTTAATATTTTATTATTTTACTTTAATATTTTAATTTAATATTGTTATTTAATACTTTATTATTTTATTAATATTTACACAAATTTTCTTAATATTTTATTTAGATTTAATATTTATTAATATATAAAATAATATGCTTTAATATAAAATTATTATATATTTAATTTATTTATTTCTTAATATAAATAATTACTTTATTAATATTATAATACTTTAAATTATATTATATTTTATTATGTTAATATTGTAATAATTCATTATAATAAATCATAATAATATTTTATTATTAAATTTATAATTATATTTTACTTTGTTAATTTTATATTTTTATAATATTACAATATTATTATAATAAAATTTAATATTATAATAATCTTAAGTGTTTTATAATATTATAATATTATAACTATATTTTATTATTTTTCTTAAGATTTTTTTAATATTTATGTTTTATTAGTATCCTTAAAATTTTATTAATGTTCTTTAGATTTTCTAAAAATTTTATAATTATTTATTTAGTTAATATTTAGTAATATTTTACTAATTTTATTAATATTATTGTTATAATTAAAATATTAAAATTATTAATATTTTATCTCAAATTTATTAATACAATTTAATTTTTAATAGTATATTTAATTTAATAGTATTTATAATATTTAAATCACTGATACAGTTAATTTTGTGGCCAATTTTTTCACTTACACTTTCAAGTTACCAACCAAACACCATGAAACACAATATACTTTCTCATTCACACTTTCACTTTACAAACCAAACATCATAAAATACAATATACTTTTTCATTTACACTTTCATTTTACCAACCAAATACTGTAAAACACAATATATTTTCTCTGTTATAGTTCATTTTTTCTATTCTCATTTTACGACTTGCGACGTTTTGCAGCGAAACAAACAGGCGCGAAATTTTGAATTATTAAAGAAGATGAAAAAGGGGCCGCCGAGACATTCTAGGGTGGCGTTTGGGAGAGAGGGAAAGGGAAAATAATAATTTGATAAATGGTTCTGGCTGGCTAAGACTTGGCTGCCTAGACCAAAATCCCAATTAGAAAAATACTAGTAACCAAGAAAAATTCCCAAATTTGGTAAATGAGTCTGGCAACGTGCGTGTGCAAATTTTGAGGACGTTTGGAGTGTGTTTGAATGAATGGTCTCGGGATCATAAAAGGGTTGAATACGGGGTACCACACCGATGTGGTGTTATCTTACTAAGTTTGATGCATAATTTTTCGGAGCTTTCATTGCCAACTTTATGTTAGAGGAATATTAATTAGGCAGTTTGTGGACATATGGAGATCCCTGGTAACTAGGGGTGCCACCGGATACGGATTATCCGTGGATATCCGTATCCGAATTCGCCTCCAACCCGGATACGGATATTATTTTTTCACATCCGCCAATATCCGTATCCGTATCCGTATCCGAAAGTTAGGTGAGGATACGGATATGGTAAAAGCAATATCCTATCCGTATCCGATCCGATATCCGAAAGTTAGGTGCTTGACAATGATATTCGTATGAAAGAGACTATTCTTCAATGAAATGAGGCAATAAATTTTGATATATTGAGTTGGTGAAAAAGTGATAGTGAAAAGTATTCGATTCTTGTAAGAGTAGCATGAGATATTTTGAATATTTCGACATCAATCATGCCATCCGAATCGACATATAGCACCGCGCTCGTGTAATATATTGCTATAGAAGTCGAATGACAATGGATACGGTGGAAGCATTGATATGTCTACAATAATATCATAATATGTATCACATTTAATATTGTTGTAAACGAGATAAAAAGTAATATAAGTATATCTATTTAGTTTGTTCCTTAAGCGTATCCATTTTTATATATCCGATTAGTATCTGTATCCGATCCGCTAATATCGGATCTATATCCGATATCCGATTTTATCGGATACGGATATCATTTTTTCACATCCGTCAATATCCGTATCCGTATCCGAAGGTTGGGTGCGGATATGAATA